>AP027106.1:55576015-56776015 GCA_028142955.1 Pinctada fucata | reverse complement strand
TTTACATACAGATCTTCAAAATTAATCAATTATCCAGGTCTTGCCCAGGATATTTATTATGCACATTTAAATGCCGATCAGAAATCCATCGATTGGCACTACAAAAATTATCATGGGCAAAGCCTGGATCAATACTTAATTTCATAAATTTCTATCGAAAGCTCGCTGATTTATTGATATATTCAATGATTTCACGTTTTAGCGACGTATTATTCAGTATAGGACTGTGAAATCAAAATAAGTTTTCCTGATATGGAATCACCATACATATGCCATTTAAAAAAATAGGGCCGATATGGCAGGTTACCGCACTTACTTCTTTCTATTGAAAATCCAAAACATCAGTACATGCTCTAGCGTACAGTATGAGCTGTGAAATGTTAATATGACGTTCATCTAGGAACACCGTCGTCACGACAGGGGAAATTCACTATGTTGAATCGAAAATTATCTCTTTTGTCATATACACTTGTATGAATCTCTTCATTAATAATTTTGACTTTAAGGTCCAAAATTGTTGTTCCAATGTCTGTAAAGTTTGCCTTGTTAAGCGCCAATTCTTGTAGATATATATAATTTTTGTCCTTTTCGAAAATAGGATTGCCAATAGTAAGAGTATCATCCATGTTCTTAGAAGTACTAACGACACAATTCAAATTATTATGTGCAGCAGGCTTACACTAAGTACCCATGGGGATCACTACAACCTGTTGTAGAGTTTCTCACCAAAATTAACATAAATGTTGTCCAAGAAGAAGGACAAGGTATTACACAGGTCACTATATGTCCATGATTTGCATGATTTGTATTCTGTAGCGGAAAAGAAAGCCCTTGATTCAGATGTACAAAAGAAAGTTTTCCCCTCTCGATCGAAACATCATTAAACGAATTTGGAAAATTGATCATAAACTTTGTTTTGGGGAATGATCAACGTGGAAAAAAACATATCTCTATCAAGAAGTACAAAATCTTTAATAAAAAAATCATCTAAACAAGGACAATTAAAACCAGGATAAAACCAGGACTAAGGTCAAGGAACAGAAATGAAAAACCTACCATATGAAGAGAAGTGAACTCCCTGTGAAGAAGTGAGATCAGGTGCCCAGAAAGAGTGAGCATCTCCTGCTTGCATGCAACGCCCGCCATTTCATTTCGGTAGAAAGGTCACAATCGGTAACAATCGTGGTGTACACATTCCCTGAACCCATAAATAACACTAAATTACAGCAAAATGCCACTCTAATGTTTGCAGTTTAAAGTAGTCCGACTTGCAGACCTACGACGGTGTTATCTGTTTTTTCGTCTTCGGTCTGACTGCTATGCATAGGCAAAACTTGAGAATTTTTGTGCGAAAAAAAAATTCGGCAAGTCCTCCTTTTTTGACAAATTCCAGTCTCTTCAACCAAAAAATAACTCACCTAGTCCTCCTGCCCCTAAAAAATCCCCTCTAAGCCTAGTTTCACCTTTTCTTCTCTTCCGATTTTCCTCTGATCGAAGACATTTTGTCATGCGCACAGAGGTGAAACCAGGCCTAGAGGGGATATTTTAGGGGCAGGAGGTCTGGGTGACTCCTTTTTTGGTTGTGGAGACTGGAATTTGTCAAAAACAAAGGACGTCTTGCAAAAAAAATTTCACACCGAAATTCTCAAATTTTGCCTATACATAGCAGTCAGACCGAAGACGAAAAAACAGTTAACACCGTCGTAGGTCTGCAAGTCGGACTAAGTTTAAAGATACAAAACTTAAGACAAAAAGTCACCTTTCCTTATTCAACAGCATTATAGCATGAGTCAGAAATGAAGAACAATGTCCCAGATGTTCAGATGCTTCCATTTTTCTTAGAGGGATCTACTCAGAAATACAAGATTCTGAAATTGCGAGGAAGTCTGTTGATTCATACTCTAAATTTGTGGAACACACCATTAATAAAGATAAAATTAAACAACACATTAAAAGACGTAAGGCAAATAAAAGGGATGTACAGCTCGACACCCTTTCCGAATGGACAAAATCCATCAGAGGGTTAGTACTTTTATCTAGAACTTACCGATTAAAATGAACTGTGAACACCAGATTCGAGTTTATCTCTAAAGACCCTGATGTAATCACAGAGGTTACCTACCTCCAAGAACATCTCCAACAACACATAGTTGCAGCACCAACAGCAACCTTCCAAAACACCCATTGTAAAACACAAAGAAAACAAGCACAGGAAGAGACGCAGTGGTACAAGGAACGTCAAATCACTGAAAACATAAAACACAAATGACTACACATAAACCAATTATGTCATCACACCAGCAGACAAAACCTCAAATAATTACACATTTACTTGCAAAAAGGAACTATTTCGACAGCCTTAAGTTAAAGAGATTTGTTTAAATTCGACACCTGGAAATCCCACTTACACCCCGATAAACCTTTCTGCCTCTGAAATAATAGATAACCACAAATCAGCTCCTGTTTCCTTTGGCTTCGACACTAACAATTTAGATTTATATTTACCATACTTATACTACATACCTAAAATGCATAAGAATCCGCACAAACAACTTTTCATCGCTGGTTTTTCAAATTCTGTATTCTATCAAATCTGTATCGATCTTACTCACCAAAGTTTTATCTGAAATCAAACCTGGGCTTCAAAAATATTGTTCGACATTATATTCTCGCAGTGGTATCAACCAGATGTGGATTTTATAGAATTCGAAGGAACTTTAAGAACATCTGAAATCCAGTCATTTTAGTAGAGTCCATTTGATCAAAGTATTTGATTTTTTGACACTTTACAATACTAGAGAGGTTGAAATTTCCTACGTGTAACTTGTACGGGTACGTCTAGTGTACAAGTTGAATTACGCGTAAAGGTTGTTGAGATTTCTTTTCAAAGACAACTACGCGTACTTGTTAAAATTGAGTGAACTTGAGTTGACTTTTGGACAGTTAAAATTCAAGAGGAATATTAATTTCAGTTAAAACTTTATTGAAATAGAAACTTGAAATCATTATGAATTGAATGCCATACCTTTTATTCTATTTGATAGATTACAGGAGATGAAATATCTTGAAGTAAAGACCTACGTGTATCTCGCACTTTACACGTTCACTGGCGATGTGTAACTTGTAAAGAAAATGACGTCAAACGCAATGAATGATGACGTCACAATAGCCGACCAGAATACAAGTACGGGTACAAGTTACTTGTAGGAAATCTCAACCTCTAGTTGTTAACTATGACAAAACCTTCTTTGTAAAAGAATAGTCCGATTCTGAAAATAAGTACACTAATTAGATAGTATTCAGATGTTAAACTTTCTGATCGACAACATTTTTGTGGTGTTTGGAGGAAAGGTCTTCCAGCAAATTGTCGGAATTCCAATGGGGACCAATTGTGCCCCACACCTTGCCGACATTTTCCTTCACTCGTACGAAGCTGAATTCATTCAATGGTTGGTCTCTGAAGGGAAACGATACTTAGCTTCTGACTTCAACTTCACTTACAGATATCTAGACGATGTGTTGTCCATCAATAATCCAAAATTCGCAGATTTATCAGCAGTATCTATCCGTCGGATCTTGAAGTCAAAGAAACTACAGAGACAAATTATTCAGCATCCTTTTTGGACATAATGTTGTCCCACGAGACTGAGGGTCACATGAACACGTCACTCTATGACAAACATGACGACTTCAATTTCAGCATTACAAACTCTTCTGAGTAGCAACATCCCTTCATCGCCTGCTTATGGTGTATTAATACCTCAGTTGATACGCTATACCAGAGCAAGTACCAAGTATACGGATTTTGCTCAGAGAGCTAGGCGTCTTTCAGATAAGCTTCTCAGTAAGCGATATGCTTATGACCGACTAACACTGAGGAAGTTCTACGGTTGATATTGGGAGCTCGTCATACACCATGATGTCCCACTCTCCAGAATGGTGGATGATATTCTGTCATATACCATTTGAACCATCCATTTTATATGGTGGAGGTATTTGTTTGCTTTGATTTCTGTTTTATTCTGATTTTGTGTGCCTTCGGTTTCTGATTTTCTGAATTATCAATGATACTGTATACAGGGATATGGTCCATATTATCCATATTTGTCATACAATCGGTGTCTTTATTTGCAATTTGTTACAGATATGCAACACAGCGATTGCTTTGATTGTATTTAGCGTTAGCGCATTTCATGCGATAAATGTATTAACTGTGTGTTGCATACACGTATCAAAATACAATGTGTGACATATATTCCATATACATATATCTTTTCCTCAGCTTTCTATTTTATTCTTGTTTTCTGAAATCGCGGGGTTTTTTTTTTAAAGAAAATAAGTACATGTATGTAATAATTCAAGTCAGTGCGGGTTCAGTTTGCAGTTTGGAACAACCTTCACGGCATGATTACTGAGGTCTTATGCATTGTGACACCACGATTGCTTGCATGCGAAATGTAACGCGTTCCTTTCAATAGTTTCATCTCTTGGAGTTGCAATGGTTGTTCATATATTTTTTGATACTGACAATTTGAACTACAAAGTTTATTTCTCTGCTGGTGGATTTAGTCCTCGAGGAGATCGTTTGTCTAGTGTAGCAATGGCTCGGACCTTGACTTGACGTATATTTATACATTCTCCTTCTCAAAATATGATAGAAATATTCGCTCACTAAGGTGTATCTCCATGATTGCAATTTTCTGTCCTTAGACGGTTCTTTTGTAGCCATTTTATGTCAGTTTGGACATTTGCTCCTCATGATTTGATATTATGTTGATTTTCTCTTCTTCGGTCTCGAACATCACTGATGAGACATAACCTCTTAAAGTGCGCATATGGTGCACTGGAATTTGATAATAGAACAAATATATTTCATTGTGGACAGTTTCAAGCATTTACTGGAAAATCCAATTATGTTTCGAAATTGTAGGCATTGTCTGGAGTATCCTTAGTTAACATAAACATTGCCGTTTCTTGCAATGGATCATTGACCATTCATATATAAAACCAAAATGGCTTTTAGTTATTTGTATTAAGAATTCCTTCTGAACGAAACAGTTCACTGTATTGTAAAGAAAAAGTGTTGCCGGATAAAATATATACATTTATTCATATGAGATACAGATCGAGTTCATATTAGTAAACATGCAAATTCACAAATTATATATGATTCAATTGTTCTTTCTGAATTCTTACGATGTCAATTCAATGAATATGCATAACGTGTTTCTCTTTTACACAGATTTTACAAAAAACAACAACAACAACAAAACCAATCTAATGCAATATGAAGATAATTCAATAATACTGATACTAATAAAATACAATATGCTAGGAAAATGGAATAGATTCGTATATGTACATCCTAAATGTTTTTAAAGTATTTTTCAAATCTTCACACACTACTATGTATTAGTTTGATTTAATCCAGACATACATATGTACACATATAAGTTGTACAAAGAAGAAATACACAAAAATAATTCGTATCTCAAACTCTCTGCCATTTTTAGATTTGATTTTAAGACTTAGAGATACTCACAAAAGCATGCAGCTGTTTTTAACCAATGAATATGTTCTCCTTCCGAAAAAAAAAAAAAACAAATGAAAAAACGAAAATGAAGGAGATACATTTTTGGTCAGATTAATACGTAGATGTACTTCTTTTCACTCTATGATTACTCTTCGGATTCATGCAGAGAGATGGTAAAACATCAAAATCATTCACGATTGTTGAGAAGAACTCAAATTTATATTATCTCCATCAGATTCAAATAAAGTTATTGTTCAATAAAGAGAAAATCATATGATATATGTGTCTCCTATAATCCATAGATATGTACTCCTTCCGAAAAGATATATCAAACACGATAAGAGAAACTGAAGGAGAACAGATATCTAGATATGACAGAGGAACTTGATCATGATTACTACGACTGTCTACAGTCTATATATAAATACACACTGGTTACATAAAGAAGTAATATATACATAAATGACCTTATAGCTGAGTCAATTATTATGAGTAGACAGCCTTCTATCATCTGTCAATAGATAAGTTTTTAGAAATATTAAGAACAATTGTATTTATTATTAAATCCCACAGAAATAAATCGCTCCAAAGAAAAACACTAAAGGAGAGGCTCGATCTCTTATCAGTTAACAGCCTTTTCTTATTATCAATCAATACTGAATCTTTAATAGGGCAAAGGCAATTAATGTAATCTATGGTGTTGATTTAAGACAACAGTCCTATGAAAATGTAGATGTAATAAACCATTCTAAGAGGTTAAAACACTAAATAACAAAATGTTTCAGACATGTTTATTCATATTACACAATGACCTCGGGGATACATCTTATTATTTATGTTTGATCACAATGAAATACTTTGAAAATTAAAACATAAAATGCAAAAGGAAAGAAAATGTATGCTTTCGTCAAGAAAAAAAAAGACTGTACGTATGAAACATCACTTTTTGAGAAATCTTGGACCTTGGATGTGTTTATTGTGAATCGACATCATTGAAAAGTTGCTACATACCATTCTAATGAGATATAGAATATCTAACTTATTACACTCAGACATCCCTTTGCTTTCAGGATCAATAATACAATATAAACAATCCGATAAGACGGGAGTACAAGATTTTGACAAAAAATGTCATCTGACAAGTAAGGTTTGATAGTGATCTGTTCTGCTCTGATTGTAAAAAAATCTTACTACTGATGATTTGAAAAAGAAAATGTGACAGTTACTTGTTTTTCGTTATTGTGAAATATTCTTTAATCTTAGATTTAAACCTCTGTTGAATGCAACCAAAATATCCTGATTTGGAGATTTATTCTGCTGTCTTAGATATTTTCAAAGCATTTATTTTCTCCCTGGTAGACCAGGGAGAAGATAAATGCTTTGAAAAGTACATGCACTGTCATATAGATGTGCTCTAGCTACTTTCTTTCTGTTTGTTGTCTTTTTTATGAGTAACCTATCCTTTTGGTTTACTGATTTTTGATTGGCGGACATAATTGACCCCTGTGGAGTTTTCAATTATCTTACTATTGGCAAAATACATTTCAGTAAAAAAGAAATGAAAAGTCTTGCTTATTGTCCTGTTCACTAAATCCACATAACCCAGTTCTCCAAAATCTACTGTCGTCATCTTATAAATCGATGTCCAATCTATATATAACTATAAAGTCGTAACAGAAAATGCCCCTTTTTGCTTTGTGTACCGTAGTTAAAAAATACGACAGAAAATACGGTATCTACGGGGAGATTCTAATACTAAAAATAGTCGGACCTCATGACGTCACCGTTTACCAAACAATACGACGGCGGGCTGAAATTGAAATTGGCATTTCCCGTAGAATTTTGTTTTCTGCGTAGCAGGTCAAACTAAGTTGAATGGGTGGGTTCATAGTTCCGGGTACGTCTAAAGGAAAATACTAAATGATTGAATGGTACCTTCAATCCTATAACAATATTTCAATTAGTGATTTCGTCATGAATAAGTGGAGGAAAATATATCTATTAGCATAATAAAATGAAAAACAATATATTAATTTGCGATAAAAGAACTAAGAATTTAAGAAAAAGGCATTCGATTCCTTCAGAATGCTTCAGTGTCTGATATTCATGATTGCAAAATAAGATATAAACATCCAAGAGATTAGCATCCAAAGTCTCTCAGATGATCTTCATCACAATAAGCATATTTGAATGTACTAGGATGAAAGAAAAATGTTCTTTTGAGTTTTAGGATTAATTTTTTTTATTATTACTTGTTGCATCCCTTAACGTGTTATGTTGATACTGTGGCATTGATATCGCAAGTGAAGGAAGAGCCGTAATCGTACATAAAATTGCGTAACTATCATAATGGAATAAAGAAGATCCTGACGATAATCTAAACAGCACTTACAACAGAGCACAAAATTAAACATAGACGGACCCCTAGCAAGCTAGAGGTGGGACCAGGTGCCCGGGAGAAGTGAGCATCCCCTGTTGGCTAGCCGCACCCGCCGTCGATGTTTATGATGCATGGAAATGAAAATATATCAAATCCATGAACTGTCAGACATTATGTCTATATAGAAAGTGCTATGGCGACAATGTCAGGGAAGTATCAGTTAGTCAGTTGTCTTATCGTAACTATTATAGTGGAACGGTTAAGATCAACTAGTCAGTTGCCTTACAAAAAAGTATAATTTATGGTCAATAGATTAAAAAATTAAACAATGCAAAATGAAAAACAAAACAAGATATCATAAAATGGAGCAGTAATAAATCATCAAAGAAGGTTATATTGGATAATAGACAAGATCCCGAATATAGTTTAAGTAAGTAAGACAGTATGCGTAAAAAAGTCAGATAAACCACAGTCAGCGGCAATTATTTTACATTCTGATTTCAATTGAAGACATAAGTATAAAATTCTATTTGTTACGTGAACCTTTGGATATTCAGTGTACAGAATACGCTTGCATCACTTTCAAATCTTCTCTTAGTATAACGTTGTGCTAGTATGTGGCTTTTCCACACGTCACTGAACTTACGAGATGCTGCATTTAGATCTTGCAGGTTCTAGACGACTCTCTTCCTCTACAGTTTCTTTTTCCAAGTCTTTTTCAAATTCGCTTTCAATCCATGCTAGATTTCTTTTTCCACATCTATGAAAAGCCTTAGCAAGGTTTAACACCAGTGCTTCATCTTTAAGGGAGTTGCTCCATTTGAGTAGAATGGCTCGCACTCTTTCGCAGATACTGCCGTTCTCCATTTCAATGGCCTCTATTTCTTTCAAAGTTAAACCAAGTTCCAATCCTAAATGCACGTATTCATGCGTTATCTGATTTGCAGCAACGTTGAGAAACTCTGGATATACTTTGCTAAGCTGAATCGAAGAGTCAAGGGACAGATCTGAAATATAGGACAGAAAATGAATAATAAGATGATTATTACTGGTAAAGTTAACCCCGTAAAATAGTATGTAGATAGACAAATAGCATGATTATGAAGTCTAAGAAATACGTTTACTATAAATCAAAAGATCAAAAGAAAATGTCCTCCTAAATAAAAATGAGATACGATTATACTCTATTTTCATCATTTTGTTTTAAGAACACTGCCCGATCGCAAAATTTTCTATCTTCGTGCATTTGACTTTTTTCTATCATATTGTAATGTAACTGTATGTAACGACATACTTAACAAAAGTTTGGATTGCATGAAATTACCGAAGAATTAATTATAGTCAAAACAAATATGGCAAGAAATTTGAAAAGAGTTACATTTGAAACAACGATGTGAGTATCAATAATGGAATGTACATATTTAAGATAACGCTTTCATACATGTAAGTAAATCCTGAAAGCCATTATATTGGGTAGAAGACAAAACTCATATCGAAATAATGAGTACAGACAATTCAGTCTAAAACATTGAAACTGTGGATAATGAGTCGGCAGAACGCAGCGGGCAATGCAAGGCATTTCTTCATATAATCTTTTATCTGCATACGTACAATGACAATATACTTTAAGAATTGATACAACATTATATTTTATTGTTGAATAAAGTGGTATTGTTTTTTTATGGTTGCAAAAGTGTTTCAAAACTTATAACATATGTATAAGATACTAATTGTGTTACCGAAAGTATGTACTAGTCAAACTTTCTAACTAACCATTTTTCTAGTAACTTAAATATATCACTGGCAGAAATCGATTACTTATTCAAAATATTAAGAAAAAATTCAGCATGTGTTAGTCACAAAGTAATTATTCAAGTGTGTATCTTCAAATTCAACAGCATTTTAGTAAAAATCGTCCGCTTCTGGTTTTAAAGAAAACGTTCTTTCTTGACATCAAAAAGGCAACGATAGAAAAGTTTTACTGAATTTGGTTATCGTGTATCATGGCGGAATATGGTGACATACTTCTGGCTCCTTTTCTTTTTATGATATAAGTACATTGGGTTTTTCTACACAAATGTTGTGTCATCTAACAGTAAGCGTGAGGGAGAAATCTTATCGTTAGACAGAATACATATAAATGTAGAAAATATTTCAGGCTGCAATTTTTTTTGGTTTGTTGGAATAGAAATAGCTTCTGGGTTTGGTTGATTATTTCGTCCGACTCCCTTTTTATTCATATTTCATAATTGGTTATTGCGACACGTAGACAATCATGATCTACCAAGTACAAAGGACTAGGTGCGCTAACCCCTCATATCGGCCCTATAATTTCGACGAAAAAATATCTTTTTTATAAACGAATTATTCATTATCACTTTTTTTCAAAGTTGAATGTTTGAGAAAATACCGCGTCATCGTAACGTCACGCGCGTGATGTATGACGTCATGTTTTGACGTCATTTACCCTGAATGACGCAAAACTCGGGAAAATCCTCGTAATTTACACTCAAATCTTCAAAATTCATCTATGCTCCAGGTCTCGCCCACGAATTTTTTATGCAAATTAAAAGGCTGATCAGAAATCCATCGATTGAAAAAAAAAATATTTATGGGCAAGGCCTGAATTACCACTTGATTTCATAGTTTTGTATCGAAATATCGCTCGTTTATTGATATTTTCAATGATTTCAGCATTTTTAGACGTTTTGAGCGACGTATTATTCAGTATAGGACTGAGAAATAAAAAGAAGCGTTCATGATATTGACTCACCATACATTTGACATATCATAAATTAGAATATAATGGATATATGAGCTGAAGATCCTGACCAACTTTGAAAATAGGGCCGAAATGACAGATTACCGCACCTTCTCCTTTCATTAATACCTGTACATGGCGTGTGTACTATCATCTACAATGTAAATGTTATCTATATATGTTATCTACCCATTTCTTCCATTATATAACTATAATAACAATAAGTATTTCCGGATAGACCAAGCCGTGAACACGCGGTGCAATGCACTTTGAATAAACTGTCAAATACTTCATCCTCAAATCTTCTTATTGCAATTTGAAGCCAAATCTTGAAATTTTATCGCACAACTGAATTTTGCGCGACCATGAATTTGCGCTAATGGCGCTAGAATAAATGAATCGATCGATAATTTTTCTCGTTGCAGTATTGTAACTCATGACCAATTATTATAAAAATCGTATAAATTTAGACATTTTCTTTTCTACTCTCTTTGTTTTTAAACAAGAATGCAAAAAAAAAAAACCCAAACAAACAAAACTCATTCCCACGACATTATAGTTAAAGGGAAAGGAATAAATTCCTCAGGAACGGAAATTCAAACAGGTAGAATGGTAAGTTAGAAAATTTACAAGTATATATACAAGAGTGATATATAATAGTGTACAAGATACGTATAAAATATATTTTCAACATCAAACATATATACAAATATCCAGAAATTAGTTACGATAAAAATACATAAGCATTCTGATATCTTATTTTAAGATTCTTGAAAACATATTCCGTTTATATACTGTCCAGTTCACTAGGTCCAGAGCACACTGTTTTCCCGTTTTTTTTTTTTCTAAATTATGATAATGTCATCTTCCAAAAAGATATCAATTTCATAGTGCTGCTTTAGTCGTAACAGAAAATCCCATTGTTTGGCTGTGCGTCAGTTAAGTTAGAAATAGGACGGAAAATGAAAAAAAGTAAAAAAAAAAATCGCTGACAATGTGTGACGTCGGAGGCTTTGACTATTGTTGACACGAAAACAACATGGCGGCGGCTTGAAATTAACATGGGAATTTTCCGTCAACATTTTATTTTTCATATTGCGGTTTAAAGGCAACTGATTGTGTAAGATGAAGTTAATTTCCAGTTACGACTATAGGATGTCAATTCTCGGAAAAAAATATTTATAGCAAAATTCTTCAGACCACAGAATAAGTCGCCAGAACAGAGTGCTCTGGATTCTGTGAACTGGACACTAATTCGTGTCGAACTTGACTGAAATAAACGCCTTTACATGCCATGTCAGTGGTATAACTTATCTATCAATTTTAGTACATAGCTCCCATTGTGTAACATAATTATGTACCTTACACAATTTATCATGCAGAGGTTTGTTCTCTTAGAATTATTTCTTTAATATACTTACCCAGTGAAGTTTCTCTTTCCATTGACTGAAACAAGAATATGATTATATAAATATCAGATATGTTATTAATGATTAAAAGGGAAGGAGAAAAGAAAGATAATGCCACAGTAATAATTCAAGGGGCTAATATAACTGTCAGGTTACTAAGATAGAATTGTCGTGTTGTGTTTTTTTTTTTTAAAGTTTTGCAGTAGATCAAAATATTTATTCCAGACGGTAAGGGTAATGAAATAAAAAACAGAAACACTCACATATCATGTACATGTAATCACATGTATTTTGGTGTTTGTTTTATTATTCAAATGCTATTGTCAGAAATAACAATTAAAATTAATATAAAACAAATTTATGCAGGCGGAAGTATGAATGTCTTCCACGAAGTTTCTTCCTAAAAGTCTATAGTGAACTTTAACTGTAAACTATTATGTAAACTATTACGTTAACCATGGCAAAACCCAGGGTTCTAGGTAATATTTTTCATTATAACAGAAATATCTGTATATGCGATGTTAAGTCCCTAAAACAAAACTGCACAGACAAACGAAAGGACGGATAAGAGACAGAAAAGCCTAAGTGATTCCAATATGGCACATGGTTGTCATCTCGGAGGTACAGATATGTTATACTAGTACCAAAATCAAATGCAAATGCATCCTCACCATTTTACGAGTTAAATATTTCATTAATTATATCATAAAATATGATTTACCCGACAAATTATGTGTTGGTTAAATCCTTCCAAATGATTCTTGAATATTTCTCTCAAGCCTGTCACAGTGACATTTGCCTGCTCTGTCCATCGATGAAAGACGTAAAATGCTTTTGTGTCGCCCTTGAAGTTCCCGTAGTCTCTTTCTATGCTATTTGCTATCTGAGCATTATTCAACAAGTTCGAACATAGAAAATGTACATCAGCTCCGTGTAAATGCAGCTGTTTGGCAATCCTCATCAAATTCACATCTTCCAGTTCGCAGTCGGTGAATTCTAAGATAAAGTTCAAAATGCCTCTTCAGAAAAGCTTTAAAAGTTTTATCATTATGATAATGGGTTTATGAAATCAAAACTATACAAACACATCGATAAACTTGCGCATTCATTATATTATGATATGTTTGCTAACAGTTTAATCTATTAAATTATTTAAATAGGCACATGTAGATACATAAATGTAACGGCAATATTAAAAACGTTTTCCACTTTACAAAAAGTAAGAAAAACATGAAAAAGGACCAGCAAGACATGAATAAAATGATTTCAACGGAACACATAATACTAAAAAAGTGAGAAAAACATGTAACACTCTCATATCAACAACCACGTGCACGCACATGTTTTTTTCGACAAAAAAATGTAGGACAACACCTTAATGGCTAGTCTTGATAATTTCATGAAAATGTAAATCAGTGTTAGTGGTGCCATCGATATAGGTGGGCATATACTGTATATATTCTTCAGATTTTTTTTAATATCGGATAAATATTTAATGTTTACTTTCTTACCATCACATCTGCATTGGTTTAATGACTGATCTGACGATCCCTCGGTTTCCTGATTAAATAGAATAAAAGAAAAATTCATAAGATATTTTCATTTTTTCAGTTTATCTGATTATTTAAATTGCAATAACCGTGTTCGAAATTCTATAAAAACATAGTAACTCAGTTACATACGTATTTAGGAATATTGCATGCAATTACTTACGGCTTGAAGTTTCTCTACGTCTGCATCTATTTCAGAGGATCTACAAAGTATTGGGCTGTCTTTTGATGTGGTATATATAGACACGATGCGGTCTATCGTCTCTGACAGAAATTGTTTCATTGCTCGGCAAAGCTGTACATCAGGGGTCCTGGACTCTTTATGTGATAAGGTGGCAACTATTTTGTCAACCTGTCGGTCCAAATGGATGACATGGTGCTTCCCAATCTTCAACACAACCAAACCATTGTAGAGATGCCCTTCAAATATCTCCCAGAGAGCCAGACATGAGCAAACAAGTCTGTTGAAAACCGCAGGTGGGAGGATTGTGTCTGCAGAAAACTCCACAACAAACTGTGCTTCTTCGAATCTTGAAACAGTGCTTCCCTCTGGTTTACCGGTATTGATCATGCATGGAACGACAAAGAAGTCGGATGCTACCTGCTTTCCGCTCCTGTAAATCATAGGTTCGGTAACCAGATCTAGTTTTTTCATGATTCCAAGTAGGTGTTCTGAGTGTTCTTCAAGTCCGCTGGCCCTCCATGTTGTTAAGATGTGTGTTTTTTTCACCTGCCCCGTTAGCCTCATCTTCTTCCAAACGTTTCCCTGTAAGATACGCTTTACAAAGCGTTTGCATGTGATGAAAGATCGCATTGCGTTAATTACAAATTTGGGCTCTAGCACAATCTTTTCCTTCAGTGCCGGTGTACTGAAGTAAAGAATGTATCCCATATTGTGAAGGTAGCTAAGGAATATCTCGAGTTCTTCTTCATCTAGAGGGCTGGGGAGTTCTTTGTTCATCGACTTTACATCATCCATGCTGATTACATACTGATGTTCTTTTCTCCTTTGAAGAAGCTTCTTTTGAAGGGCGTTCCATCTTGCAGGAATACGTTCTCCGAACTCAGGGTATTGCTGTCCCTCCTCTAGTATGATGTCACGGATAATTTTCCTAGTTTCGTCGTTCATGCGTCGTGCGCTGATAAAGAGCTCATCGCGTACCACAAGCTGTTTCGATGTAACCAATTTGCCGAATTGTTCAGAGATTCGTTCTTTGATTCCAACTAAGGCAGCGTCATTCTGAGATATAATAAAAGGAAAGCGTTAAAAGATAAAGTACAATTGAAAACTGATAAAAGCGTCTCCACCTTGAAAACTTCGAAAGAAAGTAATGTACACCATATGCAATTTTCAATTCTTTCTCCTACACGAATGAAAGTACAACAGAAAATAAATTAAATCAAACGATCGAATGTTTACCCTTAGTTGATCCCTGTGGGTTCCTATCAGAACTATTTTAGGATAATTTGCCTGTTGACCCCTTGCGTAAGTGATGATGGTCGATATCCAAAATTCTAGAAAATCTGTTAAAGGAAAACATTCATTCATTACATTAACATGATTAACATATTAACATTGAGTTGTTAGTAATGGAATATCATTTGAATTAAGTTGATTATTGCATCTTCGTCGATACTATTGTTTCGCATGATTTTTAATCCGCTGGCACTTTCCTATGGTCCAAACTCATAAATTGGTGATTTAATCGAGAGGGAAAAATTTATATTTATACATCTGAATCAAAGGGTTTCTTTTCCACTACAAAATACAAATCATACAAATCATGGACACGGATGGACCTATGTATTGTCGTGTCCTTCCTCTTGGACAACATTTATGAAAGATTTGGTGAGAATCTATAAAAGCTGGTTGAAGGGATCCCTATGGGTTATTATTGTGCGCCTCTTGTTGCAGATTTTCTTTTAAGCACGTACAAAATAGAATAAATCCATAATCTTCAAAAGCAAAGAATACATGATGATGTGAATCGTTTCATTAGTACCTCTAGGAAACTGGATGGTATTCTTACTATCGACAATCCTGTTTTTGAAATATACAGAAATGTTATTTATCCGAAAGAATTGATTCTAAACAAGGAAAACGTTACAAACACGGTAACACCATTTTTGGATCTATATATCAAAAGTGGGTCCTGTAGCATCATATCCCACCAATCCTTCCACGTCTTTCGGTACACATTTTCGACATAGTAACTTTCATACTTTTTTGGCATATTACATTGTTTAGACTTAGGATCACTGATGACGGTTAAGTACCCGAAACGTGCATGTCTGGTCCACGTTGCCAATTCATCTGTTCTTAAATGATGCTATTCAATTTGAAGACGTTTACATTCATACAAGTGTGTATGACCAAAGAGATGGTTTTGGATTCAACGACTTGAAAGTAAATTTTCCCTGGCTTGAGATGTTTATTTATTACCGTCATATGGTGTCTATATTTCACAGCTCCTCCGGTATGCTAGAGCATGTACTGATGTTTTCGATTTTCATAGTAAAAATTTACGAATACGAAGACAATATTAGGTCAAGATTTTAGCTTTCACAAAGAAGTAAAGACTTTATGGAAATTCGAATAAAGTTATTTTCAACTTCTTTTGAAATTCGGACCCATACATGCAACACAGTATATACTTTGGGTATATCACATCCTGCATTTTATGGTGAAATAATTAACAAAATAAAAAGGATCAAAGGTAGACAGCATAACCATCAAAAATGCGTCGGAATTATCAAAAGCCTTTTATACCGTGAATATGATCCTAATGTCACCAGACGTACACGAGGCTTGGTACATACCATCGCATTCTTAAGAATTGTACTCTGAATGACTATGACGACGGAAATCCTATCCAAACCTTTTTAGAGAAGACAGGGTCCCTACCACCTATCCTCTCTGAATGTCCGTTTGACTCATCGGGTGATAACATACATGAAATTGCTACAGCCGGCAGTTATCGTCGTACTCTTTTTATATACATTTACCTATTCATCAGTGTTGCTTGGGTCCCTGTGTTTTGCAGTCTTGTTTGTGTGGTCATCTGACAGTAAGTAGACTGTATTACACAACAATTGTACGTTCTCTGAGACCTCTGGGTAATCGGAAAAGTGGGAGGGCTGTGCGCACATAATCAAGGATAACCACACCGCCTGCTACTTGCGTGACAGATGGTCGTCCTAAGTCGTCACCTGTTGCTCATTGGTCTCGTTGGTTTAATTGTTGTCTATTTTATTTCATGTTTCTATAGTGTGAGTTGGTGTGCCTTGTCCTTTTGCGTCTCCCTCGGTGGATGTGTACTCTGTGTTTTTTTCATTGGGTCTTTCTGGAGTTTGGTTGTGGATGTGAAATATTGTGTTGTTGGAGATCCCCTCCTTTCTTAATAACCTCGCAATCAATACTAGAAAATAAAAGTGTTACACGCCATTGACAAGACAATCTCGCCATTGACGAGGTAATCTCGAACCCCCGAATAGAGGCAGGACCATATGCCGGAGGAGGATTGAGCCGCTCTAATTACTTGCAACACCCGAAAGTAAACCGAAAATCTTGGTTGCATATTGAAGCTTAATGTTAAGCTCACTTGAATGAAGTTTAAATTAGCTTCATCTATCCCCTCCTTGTCCGTCTCATTGTCCGTTTCCGCATTTGTGTAAGGTTAAAGATTTTAAGGGAACATTATTCTGAACGTAATTTCTACTACATTCGTTACAAATAACACTTTGCATATTTTGTTCTTGGAATTTTAACTTGAATTCATGTTTTGTATGCTGCATTAAATCTACTTGGCATTTAACTTTAACCTAATTAAGAAAACATAACTGTCATGATAAATTTTATGTGGTAGCTGAGTTCTAGGTTTATGTACGGAAGCTTTTTAGGGCTGCAGCGTTACTTTTTTTATAATTTGTTATATGAAATTACTAATTTGATATTTCAACTTACTAATTTCATATATCAACTTATTAATTTGATATAACAACTTATTAATTTGATATAACAACTTTTTAATTTGATGTATCAACTTATCGATTTGATAAAACAACCTATTAATTTGATATTACAACCTATTAATTTGTTATAACAACTTATTAATTTGATAAAACAACTTATCAATTTGATAAAACAACTAATTAGTTTGATATAACAACTTATTAATTTGTTATAACAATTTACTGGTTTTATGTAATTTTCATCTTGAAATGATGATGTAGAAGAGATGATTGAGCGAATCAAAGGACCAGCAGAGTATAATTGGACAGTATCTTATGCTGTAGCTTTACACTTTCATGTATAATTGCATGCACAATCAAAAAACCATCCTTCCCAATAAATTTATGATGGATTAGTGATCATTTCAGTTTTTTTAATATCATTAGATATGATCATAACTTGGTCCATGAATGTCTGACCATCCTTTAGTTCATCAGTCTGCCAGTTGCAGCAACAGTTTTTCCCCATAGTAAGTTGTTGGAGAACCATTCGCTTTCGATTAAACATCCACCTCAGGCGGACCATCAACATTTAAATATATGATTTTTAATCAATAAGGATGGGCGCTCGATTTATAATAACTCTTTAGAAACTGGTGCCCCTCTTTCCCAATCAGACCCTGATTCCGCATCTGTAAAGATTTCTAACAAAGTTGTAATGGATGTCAAGGGCTCCTATTGGGTGGTCTTCCGAAGTCAAAGGGAAAACAACATGGAATTTCAAAATAAATTAATGAAATCAAATTTTCTCTATCACCATAATATCATATTTAACATGTATACATGTAGCTCACAGAACCCCGGTAGTGGGGGTTGCAAACGCATGGATCCAGGAAGGGGTTGTAATGTCTGTTTAGGAGGGTCAAGCCTTTGACTTTGAAAAAGTTTACACGTAAAGACAAGAAAATCATAATGGTATCTTTTGGCAATTTCCAGGAGACATCCTTATCCCTCCGCTAGAACCACCCTTGCACACGATACACAACACTGTTTATGATTTGCGGGAGGAGTAGAGCTTGAATTTGAAGACGTTAAACATTTGAACGAAAATTGTAATAATGGACTTGGTAATAACTAACTTGAAACATTTTATAATACTTGTATTTTTCAACCATATCCTTATTTTCATTTTCCGGACCTTCAATTGGCGGAATTAAAAGTGGTAGGATGGGGGTGCAATCCCCTCCCACATAAATCGTTAAAGTAAACTTTTTTGTTGGGGGGAGGGAGGGGGGCTTAAAGGTCTATGTGTATAGGCTGTTTTGAGTCGCAACTTTTCGCCAGATCGCTGCCGCTCGCTACCTATAGCTTGATTTAGATGGATTTATATATCATTTTTTTCATTCAAAACAGAAAAACAAACAAAGCAAATAAAAACAAAACACCCCCCCCCCCCTCCAAAAAAAACCCCAAAAACAAATCTAAAAGAACCAAGGAATTACTATTTCATGCTTAATAGCCAGTATTACTAGTATTATGTATTATAACCTCTTCCCCACCCCAACCTAACATTCAATAATTTTTGACCGGTCTTTTCAGATATTGTCAACATATTATTCATTCAAGGGACGGGATTAGTGGAGTGACCACCCCCCCCCCCCCCGAAAACAAAAATCACTGGCTGGCTTCATTCCCTATCATGCAGCCTCTATAAAAACGATTTTCCGTCCGAGGGGACAGGACGCCCCCCACCCATATCCGCCCCTAAACTCAAATCCTGTATTAAATTAAATATATTGAAATTAATAAGGGGTCATTTTGTCCATTGTACGTCTGTCAAACTTTCGTTGTCACACCCATAACTTTTGATTTGGATGTGATAGGATTTTGATATTTCATATGCGTATTTCTTGTGACAAGACCTTTTTACACATACCATTATTTTTCAGCTAGTGACCTTGACATAGATATTTCAAACAATGAAGATGGACTATATCATTTGATTGGTAAGTGATTAGATTTAATAGGGCTTTTATATTTGACAAATGTATTTCTTATGACTGGACCAATCTACAGTTTTGTACCAGTGTCTTTCCCAAATGCTGCACACTGCCAAAACATGACGACGGGATTCCACGTCGGACCTTGTTCAAATCTGGGCAGAGTTCTAAGACTTGGTTCAGATTCTCTGTCCTAGCAGAGCACATACTATAATACGCATGCCATAGAATTTTTTAGATCCATTTACGCGCTTGTAATCCGGATTACTACACAATTTGTTGATAGCAGTAGGCCGTCCAAAGTCGGCGCCGGATGCACATTTATCTCCTTCCATTTATGTGTTGTAAATAATGTTTGTGTCGATTTTTATATCCCTCGCAACAAAGTTATGTGTGTTCGGGGGTGGGGTGTGTGTTAATACTGGACTCATCCTGTTTGTCCGTTCGTCTGTAGACGAGAGCTTGTCATCGCAACTCCTTCAAAACCATGGCTGGATTTCAATGAAACTTTACACAATGAAAGAACATGATATGTAGATGTGCACGAAGAAAGGGGATTGCTGTCGAAAAAGTTAGACTTGAGTTATGGCCCTTGGACTTAGATTCTTCATGCATGAAATTATTTTCAATGTCAAACCTTGTCATCGCAACTCCTTCAAAACCATTTGATAGATTTCAATGAAAGTTTACATTCCTCTCTGAATGTCAGTCGGACTCTTTGTGGGATTACAAACATGAGCACGGAATGTATTACGCATGCCCTCTTTTTATATCCATTTACATATTCAATTGTGTTTCTGGGGCCTCAACGTTTCGCGGTTTTGTTTGTGTGAGGTCATCTTACAGTGAGGAGGTTATTTACACCACAATTGTACGTTCTTCGAGATCTCTGGATGATTCGAGAAGTGAGAGGGTTTTGCGCACGTAATCCAGGATAACCACACCATTTGCTATTTGCGTGACAAATGGCCGTCCAAAGTCGGCACCGGTTGCCCATTAGTCTCGTCGGTTTATGTGTAGTCTTTTGTGTTTGATGTTTACATGTCGTGTGTCTCTTTTCCGTCTCGTTCTGTATTCGTCTTTTGTGTTTTTGCATCTGGTGTTTTGTTGTTTTGCTGTTGATGCTGCAGCGGGGTCTTGTCGGAGATCTCCTCCCTTCTTTTACACAATGGAATATCATAATATGTAGATGTCCATGAAGAAAGAGAATTGCAGCCAAAAAGGTAATATGAGAGTTATTGCCCTTTGACTTAGATTTTTAAATGTTGAATCTTGCCATCACTTATCCCATAAGGCTATCTCATATATGTATCATTAAACATTTTTAAAACATTCTATCGTAAGTATCTAATTCTACAAAATGACCTTAACCCTGAATGATGACCTTATATGAGAGAATATCCATTTGGAAAATATATTATGTCAGGTCTTAAAATGGATCTGTTCAGAAAAAGTATTCGGGGTCGGGGGGTATAATTCGTCCATTTAGGGCAGTTTTCATTTTGTTTGATGTTGTAGTGAATATTGTCGTGTATATTTGCGGTTTGCACTTTTGTTTGATGTCATTTATTTGTCACTTTCTTGTGGGTTTGTTTCTCTGGTCAGTGCAGGGTGGTCATGCTGAAGATTCGATGAGAGCTTTCTTTTATTAAAAAAATCTTTGGCCTTTCTATTTTCACCCAGATGACTGACCTTCTTTTTTCTGAATACTTGACCATGTCTTTTTAATTTCTATGTAATAGATCAGATACATTGTATTTCACATGTATAATTTTGACGTAGTGAAATTGGCCAACACATCCACTTTTGAAAATAAGCCTCTTCACTGGCGACACAAGCATTCCTTGGATTGCTTTCTTTTAAATATGATTAAACATCTTCATTGAAGAACACTTTCTAATCGTTCTCTTACGGTCTCTATGTTAAAATCCCTTAATTTCAGTGACAATGGTAATTTGATATATAATAAATAGGTTGTTATATCAAATTAATAAGTTGTTATATCAAATTAATAAGTTGTTATATCAAATTAGTAACTTGATATATCAAATTAATAAGTTGTTATATCAAATTAGTAAGTTGTTATATCAAATTAATAAGTTGTTATATCAAATCAATAAGTTGGTATATCAAATTAATAAGTTGTTATATCTAATTAGTAACTTGACATATCAAATTGATAAGTTATTATATCAAATTAATAAGTTGTTATATCAAATTAGTAACTTGATATATCAAATTAATAACTTGTTATATCAAATTGATAACTTGATATATCAAATTGATAAGCTGTTATATCAAATTAATAAGTTAGTATATCAAATTAGTAACTTGATGTATCAAATTAATTAGTTGTTATATCAAATTAATAAGTTGTTATATTAAATTAATAAGTTGTTATATCAAATTAATAAGTTGTTATATTAAATTAATTAGTTGTTATATCAAATTAATATGTTGTTATATCAAATAAATAAGTTGTTTTATCAAATTAATAAGTTATTTTATAATCAATAACTTGTTTTATCAAATTAATAACTTGTTTTATCAAGTTTTTAAGTTGTTATAACCAATGAATAAGTTCTCTTATCAACTTAATAAGTTGTTGTATCAAATTATTAAGTTGTTATATCAAATTGATAAGTTGATATATCAACTTAATAAGTTGTTTTGTCAAATTAATAAGTGGTTATATCAAATTAATAAGTTGAAATATCAAATTAGTAATTTGATATAACAAATTATCAAAAAGTAACGCTGTGGCCCTAATAAGCTTCCGTAATTTGGGGCAAGACTTTTTATTTTACATTCAATTTGTGTTATTGATCATATCTTCATTATTCATTTTCTTATCTCATATTTTTATTCGTTATGTGTTTTTCTTCAGTTTTTTAAGGATCTTTTTATTACTGTAACAAAATTTTCATCTTTTATAACTTCATTTTCTAAGAATTAATGATTTTTAAACCTTTTTATTTTCTAATCTTATAATATCTAATAGAGTTTATCGATACAATTTATATGCTCCATTGTGAGTGCTGTTGAGATTATCGCCAGGATCTTCTTTAACTCATTTGTTTATTGTTTAAATTTTTTTTATTTGAGTACCTCAATATTATTTTTCGGACTTTAATTTTTTTTTTCGGATTTGAACTGTCCACTTAATACATTTCTATATTGTTATTTGTAGGAAATGGGAGTTCTGGGTATAGACGAAGGGAGGGGATCTCCAACAAGACTCGGTTATAGCATCAAAAGCAACACACCAAAACACCCCAAATACGCAAAGAGGACACATTCAACAAGAGACACAATAAGAAGGAACAACAATCACTATATCAAACACAAAAGATCACACATAAACCTACGAGAACCATGAGCAATTTGTGCCAACTTAGGACAATCGTCTGTTACGTAAGTAGCAGATGGTATGGCTATCCAGATTACGTGCGCACTACCCTCCCACTTTTCAAAACATCCAAAGGTATCAAAGAACGAACAATTGAAGTATAAAATAATTTCCTCACTGTAAGATAAGCAATCAAACAAGACAACATAACACTGGGGCCAAACAACACTTATATGGCCAAGAAACAAAGATGAATATGTTAATATATATAAAGGAGGGGGGGGGGCAGTTGTGCGAAATGCAGTCAATGATCTGCAGGCTGTAGCGATCTCATGCATGTTATCACCCGAGGAGTCCGAGCGACATTCAGAGAGGACATTTTGTCGGGGTCTTGTTTTCTTTTTAGAGGTTTGGACAGAGCCTGTCATAGAGTCCAGCGCAGTATAGTTAAGGCAACAATCAATTTACGTCCAATAATTTCCCGCTGAAAGCATGTAACGTCAACTGACGTCATGAACTCCGTGTGGTCAAGTATGGCAGCAATGCAGCAATTTGTTTTAATGAAATTCGGTAAATTCATAGGTAAAATTGCGAGTTATAAAACGTTACGTATCTAACTAAATAAAGTGCACTTCATCGACTGAATATACTTTTGAAAAGACCCCTAAACGAATGTTGTATTCTGTGACCCCCATTGTGTTGTAATTGTACTCTGCGTTACCACTATATGTAACGTGCGACTGCGATATAACATTTTTTACGGTAATCGCGACTATTTTCTTCTGTTTTTTGATGCATTCTGGGTAATTTACTGTGTTTCTAGAGTTTTCTCCCAAAAACTCTATCCGTTTTAATTCCTTTACAAAAAAAAAGTATCAATATGTGTACATAATATCTTCATCTATAACTTCAAAGCATAAAAGATGAGAAAGCAGTGTTTTTTGCAAAATTTTCCTCTTTATGCCTTTTTTTTGGCATTTTTAAACGTAAATCGAACAAATCTTCGATTCATCAGTCATGTGTATGGTCGGTTTGATAGGATAAAAGAAACACAATAGTTTGAATGTCGTTTGGTTATGCTTTCTGCCAGAAAAATACATTCAGGCGACACTTTTTTACGGTAATGGCGACATATTTTTACGGGTATAGCGACTGTTTTCTGTGGTGAGAGAATTGAACCTGCGATTATCTTTTACGGTAATTACATTTTTTCTGCAGGCGAAATATCAAATGACATTTATCTGACAGAGATCTCATTGGAAGGACAGTTACTTCTTACAAGTCCCTATGCACACAAATAGTAAAAAAATATACAACATCATACTACTTCAAGGGTATAAAACAAACGGATAAATGGTCTACATAATGATAAGTTATGTTGTTATACAGATAACCTTCATAGAATCCAAGTTTGAAAATAGGATAATACGAAACAAATTGTCATAAAGAGAAATTAACCATCTATATATAAAAGAAAACATGTTCCTGTTTCATATCCTTGTTTGAAAGACTTGAGTGTTAGTAAACGTACTATAACGTATGCCCTCTTTTTATATCGATTTACATATTCATCAATGTTGCTTGGGCCCCTGCGTTTTGCTGCTTTGTTTGTGTGTTGTCATCTGACAGTGAGGAGGTTATTTACACCATAATTGTACGTTCTTCGAAACCTCTGGGGAATCGGAAAACCGGGAGGGTTGTGCGCACGTACTCCAGGATAACCACATCGTCTGCTACTGACGTGGCAGATGGCCGTCCTATGTCGGCACCGATTGCCCATTGGTCTCGTTGGTTTATGTGTAGTCATTTATGTTTGATGTTTCTCTGTAATTTGACGTTCCTTGTACCATTAAGTCTCTTTCTGTGCGTGTCTTCTTTGTGTTTTTACAGAGGGTGTTTTGGTGTTTTGCTGTCGGTGCTGCAACTAGGTGTTGTTGGAGATCCCCTCCTTTCTTAAATAACATGTTATCTATATCGTTTTTATAAAGCGCATGATACATACATTTGTAGTCTAGTAATTTCAGGTTCTCGTATAATCTGCTCGATGATTTGAAATCTACGAAAACGTATTGCACAATGGTAAAAGGTTTGGGTACATGTTAATATCCTTGGGGGAAGGTTAACTAAAAAAAAGTACCGGTTTCGCAACAAACAAACAAAAGTGGCGGAAATGTATAATTATGATGCTGTAAATGTGATTTTAACTTAATATTTCATAATATGAATAATCTTAAGCCGTTACAAAAATGTACGCAAACAGCCCGAACTGATCCCCGACCTACTACCATTGAACAACGACTTCTACCGACATTACTACTACGTGCGTTGCAAATTTATTTACATATGTAAATATGTATACGATTCTTTTAAAGTACCAGTAATATTTGCACAAGTCAAGGCTAAATCGAGCAGATCGTCTATCCGTCTTCATCAGTCGTAGTTAGATCGGTGTCAATAAAGAAAGTGGGGGCGACTCGTGGTAAAGTCGGGGCTTAGTCTTTGTGCGTCAGGGCTAAGTCGGGGTGAATGATTTTCTGAACTATCAATTTTGTGCTGTATATTGTACAGTATCCTAGATCAGTCGCGAAGAAGGTCTGTTCCCGATTATCCCCGACTGAGCTACGATTTACGCCGACCTTGCTGCAACCTATCCCCGACGTAATAAGTCGGGACTGAGCTCCGACAAAGCACATGTATACATTTGTCGGGATGTCTCCTCGACCCTCCCGACTTAGCTATGACCCATTCCGACTCGCCCTGACCAAGTTACGACTCGCCCGACAGAGCCCCGATTCACACCGACTTCACAAGTCGGTTACATTGTGACTGGGGCTTAATACTTTTTAGGGCTCAGCCCCCGACTTATCTAGGTCGGGGCAAGGCCCCGGAGGTCCGAGCTAAGCAAGGGTAAATCGTAGCTCAGTCGAGGTTCATCGGGGACAGAACTTCGCAACTGAGCTACGATTAACCCCGACTTAGCCCCGATTCACCAAGACTACGCCCCGACTTTACCAAAAAAAGGTTCCAAAAAGACTGATACTATAAAGAATCGAATATCAATTTGTAACGCAAGTCGTAGTTATGTCGGCAGAAGTCGTTGTTTAATCGTGATAGGTCGTAATTAAATCGGAACACTGTCTACTCAAGTCGTGGTGAGTCGGGGCAGGTCGTAGCTAAATCGGAAAGGTAGACCGGGGCTGAGTCGACGTGAAGTCGTTGGTAGATTGTGGTAGGCAAGCCGTATTGTAATCGGGACAGAGTCGGTGTTACAGTCAATTAGGATCTTACAGTGCCAACCTCCCCAATGTCATCAAAATATTAAGTCGGGGCAAATCGAGGCTAATCGGGAGCAAGACTGCATAACTGCTTCAGTACCTGGATATATTTAAGAAATGACTGTCTTACTTTGGATGTTCATGGTAGTATAATTCTTGTTGGTCACGTGCAAATTCCGTGAATCGCGAAGCGAAAATTTGCATTATCTATTATTCCATTTGTACTAAATATCAGACACCCCGTTTAGCATTAATAATGAGCCTATTGCATGTTATAACGTCAAAAGTATCTGAATGTTGGTAAATTCTCCGTACTTTCAAAACTAAAGCGTGACGTCATAGTAGGCAACCAGAATTATAGTTTATAAATCCGCTTGCCTTACGGGCGCTTAACATGGGGATTCCTCTGCAATGGAAATATTAAAAGCATACATGTCTCTGTGTCTATTCACATATCTCATATACAATGTACGTATACCATGTATTTCAAGTGCTAAGTAAAAAAGTTTACACGTTTAATGGACAATATTATATGAACAGAAAATCGCGATTACAATAAAAAAGTGTCGACTAACACGGTTTTATACCGTTAAAAAGTGTCGCAACACGGGACAAGTAAACTTATTCTAAAGAAGACTTAAAGATGAAATAAAGACTTTTATATATTTCATTCTGGTATATTTCTTACATGAAAACATATCTTTGTCTGATAACATCAGTATTTTCATTTTGATACTGAGTTTTGGGGACATAAACGCTAAAATTCACTCGAATTTCATGTTTCTGGCGGGTTTTGCCGTTAGAAACGCGATTTAGATTGCTTAATTTCTTAAATATGTAAGCATTTGATGGTCATAGAAGAAAATACGAAATGATTTTACAAAAGAAATTTAAGAAAAGGTCAGAATCTGTATTTCATCACCCGATTTCTCAATTAAATGAAAGATATACCGTAAAAAAGTGTCGCGATTACCGTAGAAAATGAATTCCCGCAGTCGCACGTTACATAGAGTGGTTACTGAGAAGCTTGAGCAGCGATGACCAGGTTCGAACCGAAGGTTTACAAGATCCGAAAGAAATATGAAAATAATGGTATGTATTTGTTCACGAAACATAAAATCAGGCATGCTGTACAAAGAAAATATCCTAATAAACTCAGCCATTTCGAACATTAACGATAAAATATTTGAAAAGGAAAGAAATTATTCATTTTGCCATCATGTGTACCTTGTTTACAGTATGTTCTGTACTGTGTACATGTACTGTATCCTACACACACTACACATCTCTCATACGATACATGGTTCCATTGTATCGTCGCTATTATACGCACGGGTCGCAGTATATGAATGCGATAAAATTTTAGTAAGTTAATTGAAAGGGGAGAGGTGATGCCTTTGAAAGTGTGCACATGTGTGTTTTAAACTGAATGAGAATCAGTCAAAATCTTCACAGTGCATGTGATGTCAATGGTTTATTGATTCATAATTCTTAATTTCAGATTGACTAAAGGTACACTCAGACCTTCTGTAACTGATTCAGAACAAATGGTATTGAATTTTGCAGTTAATTTTATTTACAAAACTGAAATGGAGCTGTCTATCTAGAACATAGAAATTTTCACTAAAAAGGTATATTCACTTTGCTTAGATAATGAAAAAAATCAATTTTGAATACACTATGTGAATGTCGGTTTTGAATGTATATTGGTTTAAAAAAAATCAGATTTATGTCTCATAAAATCTATGGTAACACATGCATAGTTACATATATAATTTATTATGTAGCTTGCTATGATTTGTGTCTAATTCTTCCTTCTCAGAGAGTTTAAAATTGAATTGTGAAGTAAATAATTTGTAATCTGTGATATGAATTTTCGAGCTGATAAATGTTCAATTGTAATCTGATTTTTCTGTCATTTCAGAGATTTGCCTTTTCAAAGACGTAAAGCTAATTTCACCTGAACCCAAGGAAGAAAATGCCAGGCAACCGCTAATTGTTCAACAAGATTTATTGTTGATAAAAAAAGTTCATCATAATGAAATAGTTTGGTTGTCATGTGAACTCTAGATTTCTTAGAATAGGGGGGGGGGGGGGGGGGTGGTTGCATGCCGGGTCACACCGGTCCACTTTATGATTCGAGATCATGTAAGTTCTGTTGGATTAATGTAACAATATCGGACATGCACAAACAGCTGCAAAAAGAAAAAGAAAAAAAAAGGCTCTGAATCAACCCCCCGCAAAAACAAAACCAAAAATTGATCTACATAAATTCTTTCTCTTTAGATCCACGTATGCGTATATGCGTATTCTTGTAATACTTTTAGTAACTGTTTTCAAATATGATTCTTTGAGTTTTAAGAAGAAAAAAATGTCCGCGGTAATAATTAAGCATTCCCTCCCCTCGAATCATCCCGTGATTACTCGGGCGATTGAAAGCAAACAAATCCCTAATGCACCTTTACCTCTCGTTCCTTCATTCCCCCATAAAGATTAAAATTAAAATGTAGAAGTTCAAAGTGTGGTGGGACTTCAACTTAGATGTCCTACTTATACTAAAGTAATCTTCCCATCATATTTCAAGTAATCTTCTCTTAATATTACGTACACTTGTCTCGAGAAGATAATTGTATGTATATATTTTTTTAACTCGTGAGGCTTTAACTGGGAGGTTTTCTATTAGCACATTTAAGTAAATATCAATTATAACTATTGGAGCTCATCTTCTTTTTTCAATTCATGAAAACAGAGCGGAATCCATTATAAGGATGACGACTTGATCAGAATATATCTTCATTTAAACAAAAAAAAAATGGCATATGCGATACGAGGCGAGGAGCACATTAACAGTTTTAAACGTACAGTTTCATAGTATAACAAATTGTTACTAGCGCGGATCAAGAGAGGTAACATTTGAATTTACTGCCAAAAACATGATGCTGAACTTCTCCCGTTCTTATACCAGGCTGCCCCCCCCCCCCCCCCATGACGACTTTGACTGTCCCATCCTCTCAGTCCCTGAAACAACTTGCATCCGTTTTAAAATATTTTTATGTGCAGTCTTTATATCATTCAGAGATGCCGAAAGAAAATGTCTGACATAAATTCTTTCGGATTGACATAAATTTTAGTACTTTTCATTGTCCGGATTCACAAAATTAATGAAATGTCTGACAAGAGTAAAACAAATTTCGATATTTCTGGGTTATGTGAACTATCTCACCGGGTACAACACAGCATTACGGGGGCTTGGTGTGCTGCGACCCGGGGGCTTGTGCTGAAGCGAAGAAAAGCAGACCGAGCTGTGCATCAGCTTCTATAACTCTAGAAATAAGATACCTAGGCTCCTGAAACTGATCCTACGGAACTCAGCAAATATCAAGAAATGTCCCCATGTGCTTAATTTCGTTTCACAGTCGTTTGTTCTCTCAAACACTTCAACATTATTTCGCGAGTTGAACCATCCAAATAGGGAAATAATTTGAACAAGACATTTATGTCTTAAAATTGGATTTTACGCACATTTTCATACCTGGAGACATGGAGAATGGTCATATATTCCTATTTTGAATGCTTTCAAGTGGCATTACAGCGTAATAATTGAAATATTATACAATTTCTGATGTTGTGTATGGGGGCTTGTTTCCATGTTGTGTTTGGGTGTATGTTCATTCTATATTTTCTGTTGATATTTAAGGTTTTATTCCAATATAGGACAAGAAACATGCTGCATTCAATATCCCGTGAACATTATTTATGAATTTACTTTAATAAAAGAAAGGAAGGAATCTCCAACAATACCCAGTTGCAGCACCCACAGCCAAACCCCAAAACACTCAATGCAAAAACACGAAGCAGACACGCACAAAAAGACGGAAAAGGTACAAGGAACACAAAAATACATAGAAATATCAAACACGAATGACTACACATAAACCAACGAGACTAGTAGGCAATCGGTGCCGACTTAGGACGTCCATCTGCCACTCCAGTAGCAGACGGTATTGTTATTCGGATTACGTGCGCACAACTCTCCCGCTTTTCCGATTACCCAGAGGTCTAGAAGAATGCACGATTGTGGTGTAAAAATAACTTCCTCATTGTAAGATTACCATACAGACAGACAGCATGACGCAGGGGCCCAAGAAACACACAGATTGATATGTATGAAGTACAATTACCAAAGATAAAGAAGGAGAAATTCGTATATTTTTTATGACACACAATGAATAAGAAAACATTGTATATGATAAATGTACAAGAACATTCTCTCAGACATGATAAAACATCAAAGTGGATTAGACTTTATACCCCTAGTCTATTCTGTTATGGGTCAGAATACCCCAAAACGCCAGCAAAAATCAGACAAAGACAGAATATAAATTTACAAGTTTAATTATGTACAAAATATATATGTTTAAAATGATTACAACTTACAATACAATGTCCGGATCAAAGTGTCCGTTACGGTCCACAAAGTCTATCGAATGTTTGGTTTCCGGTAATCACAAACGTTCTCGAAAGATCGGTGTCCAAACGTTGTTAAATGGATTAAAGTCTCAACAAATAAAGTGTCCCAGTATATCAGAATAGATGAATGAATCGTGTCTACGAATGTGTACGAATGCCCCTTCATCACAGTTCCTCAGAGGTATTTATACTTAATAACAATGAATTTACCAGAAGCTTCTAGAACAATGACTCATTACACATGATTAACAATAGAGTAAATTCTAGAAATCACAGTCATGTGATGATAATGATGAAACAAAGAACATACTGGAATATTTTCTAATGAAATAAACATGACATAGTAAAATCTAGAAAGAATTATCATGAAATCATTAAATAACATGATTAAGTACATGTGTACCTACACATAAAGTAAAACTAAAATAATGCATGACCCACAACACCTCCCCCCTTAAAAAAGTTTGAATGTCAATGAAAACTTAGGTGGTAAATTCTTCAAAAATCACTCATGAAACTCTTGATAGTGCATCTGCAATCACATTGTCTTTGCCCTTGATATGGTTAATAATGATATCGTACTCTTGCAACAATAAACTCCACCTTGTAAGTCTTTGATTCTTGTTTGACATTTTGTGCAAAAATGTGAGAGGGTTGTGGTCCGTAAACACAAGAATGGGATGTAAAGTAACATTCAAATAAACATCAAAATGTTGTAAAGCTAACAATAATGCAAGACACTCTTTTTCAATAGTAGAGTAATTGTTTTGACATTTTGTCAATTTCTTTGAAAAATAACAAACAACTCTATCTACACCATCATCATTTTCTTGAAACAAAGCAGCCCCGATTCCTACGTCACTGGCATCAACAGTAAGCTTAAATTGCTTATCAAAATTTGGAGCTGACAGGACAGGACTATTCATAAGAACACATTTGATTTTCTTAAAAGATTCGTCACAGTCATTGGTCCATGCAAAATTCACTCTCTTTTGTAACAGATTGGTAAGTGGACCAACAACTGACGAGAAATTTGGACAAAATTTTCTGTAAAATCCTGCCATTCCCAAGAATCTCATTATCTCTTTCTTATTGGTAGGAATCGGGAACTTTGAAATAGCTTCCACTAGGGCTGGGACGATACGGGTCTCGAGCGTATCGATACGTATCACGATATAATGCCTGCGATACGATATGTATCACGATATTTCTTATGTATATTGCTATAATGAGGATTCAGGCTGTATAGAATGAAACTCAAGTATAACATTAAAATATTTTGATAAAGACTATATTTTTCTACATCCTGGAATAATCAAGATTTAAAAAACCCCAAGCAATTAAACAAACTTTTCAAACTTTGAACAATAACATCACAAGGTATTACTGATAGATAGAGGTTAGTTCGCTACAAGTCAAGCTACAAGAACAAATTTGTACCCTTTACAGTTATGTTTTCACCTTAACATGTACTTATACTCTTTTTATGCCCCCAGAATCACAGATTCGGGGCATATAGTTTTTGGCCTGTCCGTCTGTCTGTCTGTTTGTCCGTTTGTCTGTTTGTCCGAACTAAAACTTTAACATTGGGCATAACTTTTGAATGGTACGTGATAGGGCTTTTATATTTCACATGTGTATTCCTTGTGACAAGACCTTTCCATTGATACCAAAATTTTTGACCTCGTGACCTTGACCTTGACCTTTGACCTACTTTTCAAAAACTTAAACATTGGGCATAACTTTTGAATAGTAAGTGATAGGGCTTTCATATTTCACATGTGTATTCCTTGTGAGAAGACCATTTCATTGATAGCAAAAAGTTTTGACTTCGTCACCTTGACTTTGACCTTTCACGTACTCAACAGAAAATGACTTTTATACTAACAAAGATGCCACCGGGGGCATTCGTGTTTCACAAACACAGGCTTTATTTGTTTGTTCATTTTCTCAGTAACTGCATCAACAAGACAAGCCTTGAATTGGTAAATAAGAGGGTCTCGTGCTCTCGATTTGAAAATGAAAAGTTCGTGAATCTATGTAACCCCCCTCTCCCTTTTTCAATACCTTGAATTACATTTTATGTCTCTCTTCCTATTTGAATAATCCTAGACTGATTTTTTTTTCATGAGGAAATCTTATTTAAAAGTATAACAATCATAAAACACGCTCCTATCTCTATAATATTGACAGGATTACAGCATAATTGTTCTTTAAATCAATAAATGTGTTCGATTTTATTCGATGGATACATCCTGCACTTTGATTTTTTCTAGGATAAACGGTTTTATTTTATGTACATGTAATGTATAAACAAAATTTTGAGAGAGAGATAGAGAGAGTGTGCGTTAACCACGTGGAGGTAATCTACTAATCTCTCTCGTTAATCGCTGACGTGAATAGAAAATATAATAGATATATAAAGATCGTAGTAGACAGACTTTTTTCCCTTCTTCTTCAAAATTCTGTTTCCGACGTTCAATCAAGGATTGACACAAGTCGGTTTTATATTAAAATTTAAAAAGTTAAGTAACTACGATTTCAGAACTCTTTTATGAAATCATCTTAAATTGAAAAGATTTTGGTCGAACGCCAGTATCTAAAAAAAAAATCGATGAAAAATGAATGGATCATGCACGCATGAATAGCTACTGGACATAAGTTATTTCATGCCGTTTTCACGTCGGTCTTACTCTCACCCACTCTATGATCCATGCAGACATCAGATACTTGTATATTACAAAATTAAAAATATCAAGATCGCGTTAGATACGGATTCTGAAAACTTTACTTTCGCCGTTTAAAATTTTTTAAACGAACATGAGTTTGAGTAGACAAATATCTGTAGGATTCCCGCTAGCCGCGGAAACGGACAACGACACGAACCAACAAAATATCCAAGTGCCGTTGGTCGTTTCTGCGGCTAGATTCCCACAAACCACAGGCTGGATATACATATGCATTTCTAAAAAAAAAATTAGAAGCGCATACGCATATCAAGGCGATCTTTCCGCCTGTACCGCGAACAAAATTTACAATTATACTGTAATGCATTGTGCGAATTGCACACTATCCGGGGCAAACATAGGAAGTTTAGTCAAGAAAAACATCTTTACCCTTTTAATTCGATAAGTCACACGTTTTAGTTAGCCCGAAGCTCGAAGTTACCGAGCGTTTTAGTGCCTTTGAATGGAGTTAAAAATGGGTCCGGATATCGCGATATAGCTCCAACGTATCGATACGCGTATCGTGGAACACCGTATCGCGATTTATCGATATATCGATGTATCGTCCCAGCCCTAGCTTCCACCTTGGCCATGATAGGAGTAACAAAACCTTGACCTACTTTGTGACCCAAATATTCTACAGTCGCATGACAAAATTCACTTTTCGCAAGGTTCACTGTGAGGTTTGCTTTCGCCAGTATGTCGAAGAAGGTACGCATAATTCGGAGATGATCATTCCAGGTGTCGCTGTAGATGATGACGTCATCGATGTACGCCTCGCATCCTTCGAGATGATTTAGGAGCGAATGAATCATCCTCTGGAATGTGGCTGGTGCGTTTTTCATACCAAAGGGCATTACTTTATATTGGTATAGCCCATCTGGAGTCGCAAATGTCGATATTTCTCTGGCTCTCTCGGTAAGCGGGACCTGCCAATAGCCTTTAAGCAAGTCAAATTTACTGACAAATTTTGCACTGCCAATTTTATCGATACAGTCATCGATTCGTGGGATCGGATAAGAGTCAGTTTTGGTGACTGAATTGACTTTTCTAAAGTCCGTACACAATCGGTAAGTTCCGTCTGGCTTCGGAACAAGAATACATGGGGAACTCCAATCACTATTGCTGGGTTCAATAATGTCATTTTCGAGCATATATTGAATTTCTTTCCGCATGTATTGAAGTTTTATCGGGTTTAACCGATAGGGATGCTGTTTGATAGGTGACGCATCACCCACAATGACCTCATGATGCGATGCATTCGTTTTTTTTGGAACGTCCGGAAAGATGGTCGTATATTCCCGCATTAATTGGTGCACTTCCTCTTTTTGATGCACGGTCAGATGTCCGAGTTTCACTTCCGGATTTATCAGAATTTCAGAATTCATTAAACGGACAATTTGAGCGAAGTCTTTTTCGACAGTCTCTTCATTACATTCAGGTTCAACACAATTTTCTAATGTATTTACATTGGCCAAAGTGGAAACTGGTTTTACAAAATTTCGGTCACTTCTATCAAAATACTCTTTCAACATGTTAACATGACACACTCTTTTTTCTTTTCGCCGACCTGGTGTCTTAACCACATAGTTAACATCACTAATTTTACTTTCAATCTCATAAGGACCGAAATATCTAGCTTGCAAAAGATGACCAGGGATAGGCAAAAAGACAAGAACTTTATCGCCTGGTTTAAAAACTCTGTTTCTAGCATCTTTGTCATACCATGTTTTCATTTTCATTTGTGAGGTTTTGAGATTTTCTTGAGCCAATTTGCAAGCATTATATAATTTCTCTTTGAAATTAGACACGTAGTCTAAGAGATTCAAATCGCTAGTCTCAGTCAACCATTTTTCCTTCAATAACTTCAATGGCCCCCTGACCGTATGCCCAAAAACTAGCTCAAAGGGACTGAACCCCAAGGACTCCTGAACCGCTTCTCGTGCCGCAAACAACACGAGGTGAACCCCTTCATCCCAGTCTTTTTCATACTGGTGACAATGTGTTTTCATCATAGTTTTAAGGGTTTGATGAAAGCGTTCAAGTGCCCCCTGGGACTCAGGATGGTACGCAGAAGACTTATACTGCCTTATACCTAGCTCATGCATAACCTGCTGAAACAACCCTGACATAAAATTCGAACCCTGATCTGACTGAATAGCCTTGGGAGCACCTACGAAACTGAAAAACTTTGTAAGGGCCTTAACTATGGTCTTTGCCTTAATATTCTTAAGAAGTATGGCTTCAGGAAACCTAATCGAAGTACACATAATTGTCAGCAAGTACTGATTCCCTGACCAAGTCCTAGGCAAAGGACCTACACAATCAACTAACACCCTACAAAAAGGTTCCTCAAAGGCTGGAATGGGTTGGAGGGGAGCAGGTGGTATAACTTGATTGGGTTTACCTACCATCTGACAACTATGACAAGACTTACAAAACTCAGACACATCTTTTCTCAACTTAGGCCAGTAAAAGTGACTTAAAATCCTATTATAAGTCTTATTGACACCTAAATGACCTGCCATGGGTGTGTCGTGAGCTAAACTCATGATGTCCCCGCGATACGCTACTTGAACCACTATCTGGTGAACGACCCGCCACACGTCATTAGGGGGTGCATCGGGTGGTCTCCATTTCCGCATAAGGATGCCATCTTGTATATAGAAGCACTCTCCGACTTTGTCCGCTTCTTCTCGGGGAAGGGCCCTCTTGCTTAGTCGGATGATCTCCGGATCTTTAGTTTGCTCGGAGAGGAGCTGCTCACGGCTTAAGGCATCTGTATCTCTGTCTAATGGCGGATGGGAATCATCACCAGGTACTGTCGGAGACTTGTCAACATGAAGTGGTACTGACGTCTCAGGTACGCTATCATCAATGGTAGACATGAATGTGTCAGAAAGGTCTATACTTTTGGAGGGATGGTCCTCGTTAAGTGCAGAAGTACTGCCAGCCTCTTTTAGTCTGTTCCTGGCCATCGCCCTGGTAACTGCGCAGGCTGGGTACAAGTCGTCGTCTTCATCATCGGACACGACATCGGACGTGATTTTCTCACAAACAATCGGATCGGCTACAACTTTGCCGCCCGCTAAATCGTTGCCAAGCAACAAGGAAACGCCTTGAACGGGAAGAGTAGGTCGAACACCTACGATAACAGGTCCAGTAATTAAGTCTGACTCTGATTTTATGAAGGGGAACATCAATGACGCCTAGCTCCACACCCTGTAATAAAACTGACCTACCAGTAAAAGTGTGCTCAGACAAAGGCAATGAACCCTCTAACAATAAAGTCTGGGCAGCACCAGTATCTCTCAAAATCTGAACAGGCAACGCTTCACTAGAATCACTGAGTAAAACAAATCCCTGTGACAAAAAGGGCTTATAATGATCCTCCACAAAATCATCAGAACTGGACTTAGAACCCTGAATCTCAGGAGTGTCAGAACAAAACGAATCTAAGGCTTTCCTATCATTTCTAACAGACGCACAGGCCTGTGACTTAAGTTCTTTTTTCTTCTTAAGCTTCAAACACTCACCAATAACACCTTTTTTCTTTCAAAAATTGTATGTAGGAAGTGACCCCAGCCCTGGGGATGCCTCAGAACGCTCGGACCTAGGACCGGACGTAGAACCACCTTGAGATGGTGACCGGGAACTAATGGACGACTAAGACTCTTGTAAATTTTTCTTTGGAAAATCTGACGTTTTGGCACTATCGCTAGATTGAGTTTTTGACACAAAATTTTTCTTATGAGTGAGAGCATACGTATCAGACAAAACAGCGGCTTCTTCAAGAGTTTTAACATTTTTGTCTTCCAAATGAGTTCTCAAATCTTGATGTACACACTCTTTGAACTCTTCTATCAGAATTATTTGACGCAAATTGTCAAATGAATTGGGAATTTTCTTAGATCGAAACCACTGGTCAAATAAATCTTCTTTTTCTCGAGCAAATTCAACATATGTTTGATTTTCAAACTTTTTGTACTTTCTAAACTTTTGTCTGTACGCCTCAGGTACTAACTGATATGCTTTTAAAATCGTGTCCTTGACCTTGTCATAGTCTGAACTCTCAGCAATACTGAGCGCCGAGTTCATTTCAGCCGCTTTGCCAATAAGTACGCTTTGTAACAAAGTTGGCAAAAATCGCGTGGCCACTTCAGATTGGCCGCGATTTTCTCAAAATGTGGAAAATATTTGTCCACGGACTTTTCTTGAAATTTTGGTACTAATCTGATGTTTTTGGCGGCGTCGAATTTAGACTTGACAGGCGAAGGAACAGAATTTTCCGTAGCGCTTTCCTCTGATTTTAACTTTTCTAACTCAAACTGGAGTTCTTTCTCGTGCATACGTTCCTGTTTCTCTCTTTCTTCTTTTTCTCTTTCAAATTGTAAATGTCTTTCTTTTTCTTCTTTTTCAATTTGAAATTGTCTTTCTTTTTCTTCTTTTTCAAATTGTAATTGTATTTTCATTTTCTCTAATCTAATTCAAACCCATATTTTGACATTTTGGTTTCGCTTGAAACAGGTTCAACAGGAAAATCGTATGACGAAAAGATTTCCTCAGCTAAAAGCTCTTTAGCCACAATATTTCTAATTTCTTGTTTTCTCATAGAAGATTTTACATCTAACTTCAAGTGAAGACCTAAACCAATTAAATCATCTTTTTTCAGTGATTCGAACTCATCTACAGTCGGCGATTTCAAAAATTCAGTGACCGAAAATACCATGATTGATTTCTGCTGGCAAAAGATTTATAGAGAAAAATATTTTCTTTTCTTTTTTTTCAAAAACGAAAAATGCAAATATGCAGAGATTAGGATCCCGGACGAGCCCTCAATTCTGTTATGGGTCAGAATACCCCAAAACGCCAGCAAAAATCAGACAAAGACAGAATATAAATTTACAAGTTTAATTATGTACAAAATATATATATTTAAAATGATTACAACTTACAATACAATGTCCGGATCAAAGTGTCCGTTACGGTCCACAAAGTCTATCGAATGTTTGGTTTCCGGTAATCACAAACGTTCTCGAAAGATCGGTGTCCAAACGTTGTTAAATGGATTAAAGTCTCAACAAATAAAGTGTCCCAGTATATCAGAATAGATGAATGAATCGTGTCTACGAATGTGTACGAATGCCCCTTCATCACAGTTCCTCAGAGGTATTTATACTTAATAACAATGAATTTACCAGAAGCTTCTAGAACAATGACTCATTACACATGAAGAGTAAATTCTAGAAATCACAGTCATGTGATGATAATGATGAAACAAAGAACATACTGGAATATTTTCTAATGAAATAAACATGACATAGTAAAATCTAGAAAGAATTATTATGAAATCATTAAATAACATGATTAAGTACATGTGTACCTACACATAAAGTAAAACTAAAATAATGCATGACCCACAACAATACTTATAGTTTCACGCTTTTTTGTACCCCACATGTGTTTCATCCTTCTTTGAGGACGAATTAACACGAGATATATAGAGCAAGATACCATATTTCGCCGAATTTTTTCGTATATTTTCTAGAATATTTTCTCGATACTTTGAGGCTTTTTCGCTGAAATTTAAGAGAAAGAAGGGGATCTCCAACAACACTCGGTTGCAGCACCAACAGAAAAACCCCAAAACACCCGCTACAAAACACAAAGCAGACACGCACAGAATGAGGCGGAAATGGTACAAAGAACACCAAATCACAAAGAAACATTCAATCATGAATGACTACACATTAACCAACGAGACCAATAGGCAATCGGTGCCATCGTAGGATGTCCTTAAGTTTACTTCATTCCTTTCAGAGGCGTAACCGGAGCACAATTAATGAGTACGCACAATATAGACAGGGAATTCTTTATACTTTCGAGGTCCTTGCTCACTGACTTTCAATTGATTTTTAAACTGTGGATGACTGGCGGGCAATAGCGAGCCAGCTCATTTTTTTTTATCACATTGGGAATCAAAATGTAAGAATTCTCTACCAATGAGTTTTCATTAAGTCCAATGCCTTACATATTTAATACGGGGGCATGGTTAGTGGAAGCTATGTTATATAGTAGCTAGGGGAAAGCTGCAATATTTGATAATGTTGTAAACTGGCAAGCGATAGCGAGTCAGGGATTTGTTTTTAAATATTGACAAAAAGGAAACGATTATTATAATTAGATTTCTCAGAATGAATGGTTTAATCCAAAAATTCATATTATTTTATCTAAATTGATTGCGGGAATGGGAGGGACTCTAGATCTGCCAGGTGTTATATAAGATTCGTTTGGAATTGCATCATTAAATACCTTACTTCGAATCATAATCAATGGTTCCAGAAAGTCTCAAAATGCATTTGAAACGTTCGAAACAATTGCACGTATATCAATGAACATACACCCATACACAACATGGAAACAAGCCCCCATACAGAACATCAGAAATTGTATAATATTTCATTTATTACGCTGTATTGCCACTTGAAAGCATTCAAAATAGGAATATATGACCATTCTCCATGTCTCCAGGTATGAAAATGTGCGTAAAATCCAATTTTAAGACATAAAAGTCCTGTTGAAATTATTTCCCTATCTAGATGGTCCAACTCGCGAAATAGTGTTGAAGTGTTTGAGAGAACAAACGACTGTGAAACGAAATTAAGCACATGGGGACATTTCTTGATATTTGCTGAGTTCCGTAGGATCAGTTTTAGGAGCCTAGGTATCTTACTTCTGGAGTTATAGAAACTGATGCACAGCTCGGTCTGCTTTTCTTCGCTTCAGCTCAAGCCCCCGGGTCGCAACACAACAAGCCCCCGTAATGCTGCGTTGTTCCCGGTATCTGTACTCATTGAAAATGTATTTAACCGATGACGATGAGTATACTCCCATTCAAAACTACTGATGTTATTTTAATCATTACATTGTGTGTTACTAGTTGAATATACATACAAGAGATATATGAAGAGAAATATGAAGTCACTAAAATTCTCGCCAGAATTTAGTAGTGCCATCTGAGAGGTAATTACAGAAACTGCGTTTTTTAGCGCATTTCTTTGTTTGATCTAAATTAGATTGGAAACAAGGCTTATCTACCTCGTAGATTGCATAATTTGTTTACAATTGACTTATATCTTTATTTTCAATCGTTCTTTGATAGAGTTTTCAGTCAATTCATTTTCTTAATCGTAGATTTATATTGTTTTTTATGAAAAAAATAATGCCACTAGCAGACATTTACCATGAATATATAAAAAACTACCGACGGGAAAAACGTAGTATGGGCCAAAAATGTTAGCTGAAGAGTTCTCGATGCCCTTTATGCAAAGAAAGATTGTTGTCATAATTAATTGCGCTGACAAAAGAAATATTATATTAGTCGACTCAAGTTGCATAAATAGACTTAATGTTATTATACATAAAAAAGTTCTAGTTTATGTTGCATGTGTACATGTCTAATATTGCATTTCGTAAGAGAGAAAATGAAATAATGATAATCATTGATAAAGTCCTGATTGATTCTGAATATATAGTTTTTTTTTCAATGATTTTCAATTGCAATGAAAAGGTCGCGTTTTATAATGCGTTGTATATTTCGTTCTGTTTACGAAATCTTCTTACTTTTACGTACAAAGTAGGCACATGTATTTATTGTTTTATTTGTTTAATTGGCTTATAATGACTTTGAGGAAGGAGGAGGTTAAGGTTTCTGTTACCGATATACAATATAACATAACGATATACAATATAACATAACGATATACAATATAACATTTTACAGATCTAGATCTCCTTTTGATCTATTGATAAAAGCCAGGGGATTTGGAAGTGGACTCGATTACTGAGTGTTTAGATTAATTTGCATATTTTCATATATTTTCCTTTTTCCCACTTCTTCTGAAGAGTAAATAAAAGATAAAGTAAATTTTGTTTGAAATTTTTTATTGCTTTTTATTGCTTGACAGAAAATTTTTTTTTGAAAAAATGTATTTCGCGGTTTACAAAGGCATTTGACGATAAGAGTTACGTGTCCTTGAATGTTTGAATTTCGTACTTCGAGCGTTCGATAGTCAATTTCTGATAGGAATAGTAAAAGCAGCCCCTATCACTGACAATAAATTGTAAAAAAGCTGTTATTCTCAGAAACTACGATAATTTCGCTATTAGAAAAGTATTACGAGACCATTAGCACGGACTTGGTTATTGTCCATGGATTACAGATACGAGTTACACTGAATTTTCCATACAAAAACTTAATAGGTCAATATTTCACGGTCTGGTAGCACTATTGCTTGAAAGCAGGAAACAAAGAATCGATTGGTATAAAGAGCATGAAAAATAAGCACGCGCATCAGGGGGTGCTTTTACAAAGTATGTAGGATATCGATGCCAAGGTATTTTTAGCAGTTTGACAACTGGGGTCACGTGACAGGTGCGATAAAAAAAATGGACCGCATTTCGTGACATCATATAATTCAAAATTTACGAAAATCATTTTAGATTTGAGCAAAGGTGAAATGAAAAACATGCTGTTAAATCAGATAGTTACGTAATTTTATGGCGAAAATGGCCGAAATCTGCCTTAGCTATGCTGCTGAGAGTCGTCACAGTCTGGCTTTGATCCTTCTAATTTTGTTTATTATGCCACCATAAAATGCTGACTGTGAAATACCCAAAGTTATATACTATCTGTTTCATGTATAGGTTCGAACTGTAAAAGAACCTGACTGTATGATTTTTGTAAATTTCTAGAAAGTACTAACTAGCTTATGGAAGCGGAAACCTTGACCTTAAAACCTCTTGTCTATATGCAATTTTCTACTATAAAAATCTAAAACATTAGTTTAAGCTTTAGCGTACCGGATGAGCAGTGAGGTGTAAATGCCGTATGACGGTAATCTGGGAACGTCATCATTAAGCCAGGGGAAATTTACTATGTTCAATTCAAAATTGTTTGTATAGATCCTCATCAAATCTAACACAAATTTTGCCCAAGGGAAAGGACTAGCTATTACACAGGTCACTACATGTCAATGATTTGATTTAAAGTACAAATCTTATATGGAATATGAACTTCACATGTCTTTACCTTCAGACTGATAACAGCGGGTGTAATATTTCAGAAATCAGTATAGTTATTCTGTCTTTAAAGCAGAATCATTGGGATAAAATGTTATGTTCAAAGAAGAATCTGGGGTGAATGCCATTTCAAATCATGTTCTTAATTCCAGAAGATACATTTATGTGTTGTGAGTATATTACCTATCACGTGACGTCGTTGCACTTTGCTTGGATGGAGATCCTCGTCATCCACTTCTCCGTCTAGACCTTTAGCCAAGTTAAAGACAAGGAGATACAGACCACGTCTTGTTAGGTACGTTTGGTGTGTTGTGTAGAATATAAGCTGTCCAGCGAAATCCGTGAGATCGACTCGTATGTAGTCATTTGTTCCGATTAACATTTCATTGTGCTTCCCTGAAAAATACCAATTTTGTGTAATTGCATAAAGCATAAAAAACTGAAATAAGCGAATAATCTCGTCTTTTAATCCTCGTCGTAATAATGACGGGAAATGATTTTTTTATCCTAAGTGTTCAGAGGTATTCGGTATTTACCTGGGAAACATTTTAAACAGAAAATAAAAAAAAAACTATGAAAGTAAACATTTCTGACTTCTTTATGTGATGAATTATTTCTCTTTAGCATATTCAAACTGGCATTGGATATTTAGAGTCAAGCCCCTATGAAAATTTTCAATGATACTCAACACTCCGATTTGTAGTAGTTTTCACTAATCCAATGCAGTATTCGATTACCTCCCATCAATGTATGTATTAACTAATTTGTATTAACGTATCCTATGTACAAATGGAGATCTTGCCGACATCTCTTCCATTTAAACAGTGTTAAAATTATCTCGGTAATCTTCGGCAGTGTCTCGATAGTTTCCTGGGCTTACGTGACGGACAGGATGTTGACCTTTGATGACAGAAACCATTTTTTATGTTGTATTAGATATATTTAGATAAAAGGATGCCATGATTCTAACTATATAATACACTTGATATTCATTTGTACAACGGATACCTTAAACAAATATACATCATACGATACGTAAAACGTAAATCGCAATAGATTGCGAAATTCTATTGTCTGTATTGCGATATATTGTTTCTTTACATTTTTTATCATTTCTTATTGTAAAATTAGGTTCCTCTTTGTATGTTTATAAATTCTGTTCATGTTGATTTAATTCTTATTTGCTTAAAAGAAATACACAAACGTCATTTAATCATTTTGATTTCTTTTGCCATTATTCATTTCAATTACATGTATGAGCGATATGGCCCATGGATCGCTTTTTCAGTAAACTAATTAAAATCAAAGTGATTCAATGATTTTTTTTTGTATTATCTATAATTGCGCGATATATTGCGATACGATACAAGTTTATTAATATTAATATCGCAATATATCGAAATATCTATATCTTATAACACCCTATCACGCGTATTGACATGTTCCTGTCCTACAAAAGGCACGGTGGACAGGTGTTAGTAAGATATAAAAATCTGAATAAAAATCAGTTTGTTTCTTATTAACAACACGATACACTATTCTTAGCAACTTAAAATGTTAATCTTCATGAATACTAGAAAAGGACCCGCGCATGCGCAGGAAAGATGGTCAAGGGTACGTTGAAATATTTGTATACGTTATGTATGACTCAAGTAGGCAATGCAAAGGGATTCTGTTCAGATTTATAGATGTCATCTCATATTCTTTGGAACTGATGTTGATAAACTTACGACATGGATTTCAAATAATATAAAACTTTTCATTGGCACCGGTAAGGGGGTGACCATAATCAGTTAGTTTTTCTATGAATGACAGGTTGGAGCCCCCCCCCCCCCCCCCCCCATATCTGCCAACAAAGGCCAAAAGAAAAAAAAAATGTAATTCTGTTTCCACTCTTAAACGTAAACTAATTTAATAATTATCTCATAAATGGTCAATCAATAAGAAATTAAAGCATATATCATTTTTAAAATATGAATTATTTGTTGAATTATCGACTTTAGCCTTAAATGAAAGGTCAATTCATAAGCGATCCTTTGAATTCAAATGATTGGACCTAGATCGTCAAGTCGTAAACTTTTAGTTACTCTAGTTATTATTTTTCGGCACATATACCATAGAATTTTGTGTATAAAACTTTTAATGGGACGTAATTTAACAGATATGGGTGCTCCATATACTTCGATGGAAAAGGCATTAACTTCTAGAATGTTCTTATGAGATTGGACGTCGTGCATTTCAGAAAACGAAAATGGAATATTGAATTTTTGTCGAGTTGTAAATGACCTCCTACTAACATTTCAAACGTCCTACAAGAATTGCCTTACTAAATTTATGATACTTAGTAGTATAGATTCTACAGAATCGTTCCTTTAGTAGCTGGTAGTAAGTAAGAATGCATGTAATATCTCCCCCAGCTCTAGACATAAGAATTGATATTAACAGTATTACAGGGTTTTTTCAACAGGAAATTTGAATACTATTATTATTCCAAACATGCCTTTCGACTATTTATGATACTGAAATTCTTTTTATGCAAAACATCGAACATTTCAAACAAAAATCAAATCTTCAAAATAAATATAACCAAAATATCAAACATTCCCAAAGAAACCGAATCATGCAAGTTTTAAAAGAGTTATATATCGAAGTTGTGTTGAAATGTCACTCATGAGGCAAGGACATCACAAAAGTCATGTAAAAATCCTTAAAAAACAGTTTGACGCAATTCTTGAAGTTATGGAAATATACTTATTTTAACAAATGCAAACTAAATAATAATTGACAGAAACATTCTGAACAAAATCTTTTTCTCACAATAGCGGATTGTTCTCAAAAGTTCTAAACGTTTGGTAGACTGTACCTGTAGTGTGCCATGTTCGTGATTCATTGTCGTATAAACACTGGTTAATGTAAACATCGATTCCATCTGTACTGTCGATATGTTTCACTTTCCTCTCAAGAAGTTGCATCGCTATCGTTGTTTTGCCAACTCCAAAATGACCAACAAGCATAACTCTAATGACATTAGAAACATATGAATCCTTACTCAAAGCAGCCAGATATCGGGTAATGGCTTTCTCTCCTAGAGCCTTTATTTCCTTTGGAACATTTTTGGGGGGTTTTTGGAATTCTGAAATAACATGTGAATGTATCGTGGAGTGTAATAATCTTAAGGTTCCCGCACCCTAATAGAGTTACTTCCGGTTAAAATTTTTGACACTATTCCTGCATTTCCGACAAATACCGACGGTTTTGTTATCGGGAATGTTCGGAGGTAATTGCATGGGTCATTGGTTGACAAGTGGCATCATTTATATGAGCAAAATTAGTGTATTAAGTATTCTATATGATGAAATAGAAAATCTGTATTTTTGATAATTCTCATTGAAAATGCATTACGGGCTGAATGCCTCCATTAAGATAATGCGTAAAAATGCATCTAAAAGAAGCAAAGTAGAGAATCTTAAGATGAGGTAAAAGTATGATTGAAAAGTAAAGCTATCTAGACGGGTGTTGCATGCAAGCAGGAGATGCTTACTCTTCCTGGGCACCTGGTCTCACTCTCATATCGGGAGTTCGCTTCTTTTCATATGGTGGAGGTTTTTGTTTTTGTTTGCTTTGGTTCCTGTTTTATCCTGATTTTGTATGCCTTCGGTTTCTGATTTTCTGAATTATCGATTTTGTACTGTAGACAGGGATATGGTCATTATCCATATTTGTCATTTCATTAACAAAGAAATATTTCAAGCGACTAATTATTTTCTTTTCATTGACTCTAGCTTGGTGTGTAGTTAGTCGTTTGTGTTTAATGTTTCTATTGTTTCTATGTCGTATGCTTTTTTAACGTCTTATGTTGTGCGTGTCTCCTTTTTGTTTTCGTTTATGCTAATTAAGTATTTTGCTCAGTCATGGCTGAGTAATTTCCTCCTGTCTTCTCTGTATTTTATGCAATTCGTTTTTCTTCATTTCTTTGATTTTGTACAAAATTTTGTTATTATATGTAAACCTTCGGGGACAATCTGCTGTATTGATAAAGAGATATAGATATCTATTTCTGATATTCAATTAGTTTAAATAAATTTCTTGAAACTTACTAGTTTGCTTGAATAATTCAAATATTATTACTACAGTTTAGACAAAAGGCTTATGATTCATTGAATTTACCGATCAAAAATAGTTTATTATCATAATGGGTTTTCTCTATTCAGTCAAATCAAACCATTTTTAGTGAAATAATAAGATAATCTACTGATTAAGAATTCTTATAAACTGACCTGGTCGGTAAAAGATATCTTTATCGGTATATGTGAATCATTTGTTAAATATGTACCCTCCAGGAAAGTACAGAGGATTTGCAAAAAAGTTATAATTATAATTTTGAATATTCCCAATTTTTGCTTTTTAACCATTTCGTGTTGATTACTGACCAAAAAGACACCAAAACACCATCAATACGAAGAAGACACTTCATGTCTCAAAATTACAGGGCAAAAAGACTTACATTAGGCTTCATTCCGAAAATTTCTAGAAATTACTGATATTTCAAAAATTCTAGGAGTTTCCCGGAAGGATAACTACATTAAAATCGGTCTAATGTTTGTGTTTAGATATGTCTTGATTTTGTACTGTTAGAAGTGAAATGTTTATATTTTTCTAATAATTCGCAAAATTTGTATGGTATCAGAGTACCTGTTGGCTGAATGTATACATTGTACGAGAAATGGTAGTGTGATCTTATACCATTTTGGGGCAGTATACCTATAAGGAAATATTGCTCCTTATGTAATAAAGGAGAGGGTTTCCAATCCGATTCGGTTTCAGTACAAACAACAAAACACCAAAAACACCTGATATGAAAACACATAGTAGACAACAACAGTAATTTTGGGATGCAAAAGAGACACATGCCATAATACCATGAAACACAACAGACAGCGCATAAACCAACTAGACCAATTGGACATTGGGGACCTTCTGGTAATCTGCCATGCAAGTTGCAACTGGTGTGGTTATCAGGAATTTTTGCTCACAACCCTTCAACTTATCGGAATACAGTTGGCTGTAGCGTAAAAACCTATATAGAAAGAAATAATTCGTACAATTCGCAACGAGGATTTTCTTGAACTGCACAGATAAGTAATTGGAGTTATTGGAGAATCCATAACGAATAACTGTTTATTTAAAAATATAATAAATATCCATTACTATTACAAAAGACTTGAATGTACTTTTACAGAATTTTAAAACATAATGAATTAAAAAAAGTTGTTTTTCCAAATCTGTTAACGAGGGTTTATTTCGAGCTTTTTTTCTACAGCACATCAACGAGATTTACTATTTAATTTGAAATTATTTTTTTGGGTTTACTTTTGTTCTTGAATTGAAAGTGTAGAACATTTTCATCTATTAAATAAGAAAAACATCAGGAGAATAAATGCAGATATCGTCAAGATACATTCACTTTTCTTATCTATCGAAAGAAGAGGATTAATACGAATACTGTGGAAGTGTTCCAACTCTTTGCCTTCTAAAAGACAATTTCAAACCAATTTCGATGCACAAAACACGTGTTTTGGGATAGGACATCCCCAACATAGGTACTAAATAACAGCGAGGTAGCATTCAGACATAACCAAATGGAGTTTCGGTAGCGCCCTCTAGTTTCCCTCTCAGAATTTAAATTGGATATTCAGATATAACGAGCGCGTGACCCTAAACCTCCCGCCAATTCAGTGGCATAGGTAAACACAATCTACTACAAAAACAGCACTGGAGTACCAGGATGTCATCCCCAATTTTGACTACAACCTGGATGATTCATAAACCTCAAACAATGACACAAAATTGATGCAAATCAAATTCCAGGAGTCAAAAATATTCTTGTTGGATTCCATAGTCAGTAATGTCAAGTCTATCGCTGAAAATAATACTTTCGTTTATTCATCTGAAAATACCTTTCTTAAATCTCACAATACTCACACACACACACACAAACACAAAAATAAATTTGAAACTTTTTATCGCCATTTCTTTGTAAAGATAGCTTGAAATAAGTAATCTGTTCTTACCTACAAATACCTGGAAAACAAGACAACAAATTTATTTAAAGAATATATAGAACTCCTTTACTTTTGTTAGTGGAACTATGTGTCATTTCTTTATATGAAATTAAAAGTAAATGCATTGAAGGTTCTATTCCTTGATGTACCTCTTCTCTTAGGTTGAGTTTGTGTGATGTTTTAACCGCCTTATTTTTTTTACTGTTTAACTTATACAATTGTCACATGTAAAAATGGATAATTCATAGTTAAAATGCTCCTTGTCGATTTCTCACTAAGACGTATCAGCAAAACCGGATTTTTGATGATGTTAGGATTGAAAGAGTACTATCAAAAAAGGGTATTGATGTAATCGTGTTCTAAAAACAAACGTTTCTTAAGTAGGACAAACGCCAAATTCAAAAAGGATCGACATGTGCAATATCAAAATTTTTACCCTTTCAATTCACCATACATAGCCGATGTTAAAATTTTCACTTAACTCCATAGTCAAGGTCAGAAGGTCAAATTCTACATTTGAAATAGCCCAGCCTTACACCTGATATACATTATGTATAACCTAGGTAAGCGTTTGACGACGTAACTGACGCAAAGGATATGAAACAAGCTCTTCGGACAGGTGTCAGGGCTTGCTTAAACGGGAATTTATCAGATGCATTCGGAAGAGAAGGAATTGTCTTTCAGTTCAATTAACGATTCAGATAATTATGATCTGACCAGAAAATGGCTTTACCATATAATAAAAATGCATTTACCTGCTTTACTTTACCCTCGGCTAGATCTCTTGCAGTTTTTCCGTCCTAAAATGTATACAGGACACATAAGGATGATTCACAGTTTCAAAACCGTCTGAGAAGATATTAAAACGTTTGTCATACAAAAGTTATGACTGCAAATTATATTTTATTTCTCGTTAAATATATATGTTTATCCGATATAGATATGTGCGTATACATGTACATACAAAAACTCTCTTCTCAAAGAACTGAAGAGCATCTATTATCGGTTAATGCAAATGATATTTTATTTCTTGTTAAATATATATTGAGACCCTTAGATATATGTTTTTGTATACTTCAGTGTCAATTCATCAAAACAATTACTGTAAGTTGATATCTATTTAAAACATATAATTAGCTTGATGAATGCGTTATGTCCATTGACTGTTAATATTATGTCGCTGGTGTTGCGTCAACGTCAAAATTCCGTTAAAGGAAAGTAAATGATACTATTTTAGTTGCTAATTGCAGAAAACTAATCCATCTTTATGCTTATTTCATTTTACAATATACATTTAGAAAATCCAATCCCTACAAAATTTAATTAAAACAAGAGGTCCAAGGTGGCCACATCGCTCACCTGAGTTGCACACAAAAAATGAAAGTGGACAATTTAATTTTAATTTGGTAGAGGCATTTGAAAATTAACGAAACCTTGCTTCCAGCAAGGTTTCGATAATTTCTGTGTAGCAGTTTCAGGGAAGATTTCGAAATTGTTTCATCCAATCAAGGCCCTGCGTGCCCACATTTTGCGATCAGTCGGCATGTAAAAACAAAAAGTTGGTAGAGGACCTTCAGTACTTGTTTCCTGTCACGTTTCATGAAATTCTGTGCAGCGGTTGCAGAGGAGAATTCCAAAATGTGTCATCCAATCAGAGCCCTCGTCGGCCAAATTTGTTAAATGATTAGCACGAAAAACACAAACTTGATAAAGGACCTTGAGTACTTGCTTCCTGTAAGGTTTTATGAAATTCTGTGCAGTGGTTGCAGAGAAGATGTCGAAAAGGTGTCATCCAATCAGAGCCCTGGGTGGCCATATTTTTGGACCGGTCGGCATGAAAAAACACAAACTTGGTCAGAACCTTGAATACTTTCTTCCTGTAAGCTTTTTAAGGTTTCATGAAATTCTGTGCAGCGGTTGCAGAGATGTCTTCCAAAATGTGTCATCCAATAAGAGCCCTCGGCGGCCATATTTGTTGACCCATCGGCATGAAAAACACAAACTTGGAAGAGGACCTTGAGTACTTGCTTCCTATAAGGTTTCATTACATTCTGTGCAGCGGTTGCGGAGGAAAATTCCAAAATGCGTCATCAAATCCGAGCCCTCGGTGGCCATATTTGTTGAACGATTGGCACAAAAAATACAAACTTGGAATAGGACCTTGAGTTCTTGCTTCTTGTAAGGTTTCATGAAATTCAATGCAGCGGTCGCAGAGAAGATGTCGAAAATTTGTCAGCCAAACAGAGCCCTTGGCAGCCATTTTTGTTGATTGATTGGCACAAATAATACAAACTTGGTAAAGGACCTTGAGTACTTGCTTCCTGTAAGGTTTTATGAAATTCTGTGCAGAGGTTCCAGATGAGAATTTTAAAAGGTGTCAGCCAATCAGAGTCCTCCGCGGCCATTTTTGTTGAACGATTGGCACGAAAAACACAATGTTGGCAGAGGACCTTTAGTACTTGCTTCCTGTAAGGTGGTTTCATGAAATTTTATGCAGCGGTTGCAGAGATGTCGAAAAGATATTAACCAATCAGAGCCCTGGGCCGACATATCGGCACGAAAAACCAAAACTTTGTAAAGGACCTTGAGTACTTACTTCCTGTAAGGTTCCGTGCAGCGGTTGCAGAGGAGAATTCCAAAATTCGTCAGCCAATCAGAGCCATGTGCAGTTATATTTGTTGACTGATCGGCATGGCAAACACAAATTTGGTAGAGGACCTTGAGTAGTTGCTACCTGTTAGGTTTCATAACATTCGATGCAGCGGTTGCGGAGATGTCGAAAATATATCAACCAATCAGAGCCCTGGGAGGCCATATTTGATGACCGATCGGCACGAAAATCAAAAACTTGGTAGAGGACCTTGAGTACTTGCTTCCTGTATGGTTTCATAAAATTCTATGCTGCGGTTGCAGGGGAAATGTCGAAAATGCGTCAGCAAATCAGAGCCCTCGGCGGCCATATTTGTTGACCGATCTGCACATAAACACACAAACATGGTAGAGAACCTTGAGCACTTGCTTCCTGTAAGGTTTCGTGTAATTCCGTGCAGCTGTTGTAGAGGAGATGTTGAACATGTTTCAGGCAATCCGAGCCCTGGGCAGTCATATTTGTTGACGGATCGGCACGAATAACACAAACTTGGTAGAGGACTTTGAGTATTTGCTTCAAGTAATGTTTTATGAAATTCCTTGCAACGGTTGCAGGTGAGATGTCGTTAATGTGTCAGCCAGTCCGAGCCCTCGGCGGCCATATTTGTTTACCGATCGGCGCGAAAAACATAAACTTGGTAGAGGACCTTGAGTACTCGCTTCCTGTAAGGTTTTATGAAATTCTATGCAGCAGTTGCAGAGAAGATGTTAGCGAATCAAAGCCCTTGGCAGCCATTTCTGTAGACCGATCGGCACAAAAAATACACACTTGGTAGAGGACCTTGAGTACCTGCTTCCTGTAAGGTTTCGTGCAGCGGTTGCAGAGGAGAATTCCTAAATGCGTTGGACAACCAGAGCCCTCGGCGGTCATATTTGATGACCGATCGGCACGAAAAATACAAACTTGGTAGAGAACCTTAAGCACTTGCTTCCTGTAAGGTTTCATGAAATTCCGTGCAGCGGTTGCAGAGAAGATGTCGAAAATGTGTCAGTCAATCTGAGCCATGTGCAGCCATATTTGTTGACGGATCGGCAAAATAAACACAAACTGGGTAGAGGACCTTGAGTACTTGCTTCCTGTAAGGTTTCAAAACATTCTTTGCAGCGGTTGCAGTGGAGATGTCGAATATATATCAACCAATCAGAACCCTGGGTGGCCATATTTGTTGACCGATCGGCTAAAAAAACCACAAACTTGGTAGAGGACCTTGAGAACTAGCTTCCTGTATGGTTTAATAAAATTCTATGCTGCGGTTGCAGGGGAGATGTCGAAAATACGTCAGCAAATCAGAGCCCTCGGCTGCCTAATTTGTTGACCGATCGGCACAAAAAACACAAACATTGTAGAGAACCTTGAGCACTTGCTTCCTGTAAGGTTTCGTGTAATTCCGTGCAGCGGTTGCAGAGGAAATGTTGAACATGTTTCAGGCAATCCGAGCCCTGGGCAGTCATATTTGTTGACGGATCGGCACGAATAACACAAACTTGGTAGAGGACTTTGAGTATTTGCTTCAAGTAATGTTTTATGAAATTCCTTGCAACGGTTGCAGGTGAGATGTCGTTAATGTGTCAGCCAGTCCGAGCCCTCGGCGGCCATATTTGTTTACCGATCGGCGCTAAAAACATAAACTTGGTAGAGGACCTTGAGTACTCGCTTCCTGTAAGGTTTTATGAAATTCTATGCAGCAGTTGCAGAGAAGATGTTAGCCAATCAGAGCCCTTGGCAGCCATTTCTGTAGACCGATCGGCACAAAAAATACACACTTGGTAGAGGACCTTGAGTACCTGCTTCCTGTAAGGTTTCGTGCAGCGGTTGCAGAGGAGAATTCCTAAATGCGTTGGACAACCAGAGCCCTCGGCGGTCATATTTGATGACCGATCGGCACGAAAAATACAAACTTGGTAGAGAACCTTAAGCACTTGCTTCCTGAAAGGTTTCATGAAATTCCGTGCAGCGGTTGCAGAGAAGACGTCGAAAATGTGTCAGTCAATCTGAGCCATGTGCAGCCATATTTGTTGACGGATCGGCAAAATAAACACAAACTGGGTAGAGGACCTTGAGTACTTGCTTCCTGTAAGGTTTCAAAACATTCTTTGCAGCGGTTGCGGTGGATATGTCGAATATATATCAACCAATCAGAACCCTGGGTGGCCATATTTGTTGACCGATCGGCTAAAAAAACCACAAACTTGGTAGAGGACCTTGAGAACTAGCTTCCTGTATGGTTTAATAAAATTCTATGCTGCGGTTGCAGGGGAGATGTCGAAAATGCGTCAGCAAATCAGAGCCCTCGGCTGCCTAATTTGTTGACCGATCGGCACAAAAAACACAAACATTGTAGAGAACCTTGAGCACTTGCTCCCTGTAAGGTTTCGTGTAATTCCGTGCAGCGGTTGCAGAGGAAATGTTGAACATGTTTCAGGCAATCCGAGCCCTGGGCAGTCATATTTGTTGATGGATCGGCACGAAAAACACAAGCTTGGTAGAGGACTTTGAGTACTTGCTTCATGTAAGTTTTCATAAAATTCCTTGCAGCGGTTGCAGGGGAGATGTCGAAAATGCGTCAGCAAATCAGAACCCTCGATGGCAATATTTGTTTACCGATCTGCACAGAAAACACAAACATTGTAGAGAACCTTGAGCACTTGCTTCCTGTAAGGTTTCGTGTAATTCCGTGCAGCGGTTGCAGAGGAAATGTTGAAAATGTGTCAGGCAATCCGAGCCCTGGGCAGCCATATTTGTTGACTGATCGGCACGAAAAACACAAGCTTGGTAGAGGACATCGATTACTTGCTTCAAGTAATGTTTCATGACATTCCGTCTAACGGCTGCAGAGGAGATGTCGAAAAGTGTCAGCCAATCATAGCCCTCGGCGGCCATATTTGTTGATCGATTGGCACGAAAATCACAAACTTGATAAAGGACCTTGAATACTTGCTTCCTGAAAGGCTTCATAACATTCCGTGCAGCGGTTGCAGAGGAGATGTCGAAAATGTGTCAGACAATCATAGCCCTCGGCGGCCATAGTTGTTGATCGATTGACACGAAAAACACAAACTTGATAGAGGACCTTGAGTTATTGCTTTCTGTAAGGTTTCGTGAAATTCCGTGCAGCGGTTGCAGAGGAGATGTCGAAAAGTTTAAGCCGTACGACGGACGACGGACGACGGACTACACGCTATGATTATAGTTCACTTGCTCAGGTGAGCTAAAAAAGTGTGTCCCGTTTTCGAAAAAATATTAAAATATGGAAATTTGCCGTTTTATTCCTGGTCTTTTCCGACCGTCATGCAGTGAATTCAATCCAGCAGGATGATATCAAAAAGTTGATAAAAATATAATATATACTTAGATTGCGGACTAGAAACTTGAAAAGAAAGATTGTTCGGACTTGGGCTTACCTTCAGAATTTAAATCCTCTCTATATTTACTTAACTATACACTGTTAATTACAGACACGCCTATTTAAGGAAACGTCAATTAATGGTAATAATGATTATAATACGCTGTCCCTAGTTGTGTTCGACTTAAAACAAAAAAAAAAAAAAAAGCAAAAAAAAAAAAAAAAAAAAAAATAAAAAAATAAATCACCTTCTGAATATTTTTATTTTTTGAAATTGATTTGTATGTCCAGGAAAATATGTGTATACATTTTTAAAAAGAATTGTGTCCCGTTTTTTGAGAAAAGTGAAAATTCCGTATATTTATATATTTCGATACGTACGCAAATAGGTACAAACAGAGCTTCTTACATATCTGACGTTTTTTTCTTGAGAAATGAGCGTACATTTTCTAAACAAAGTGGTTTTAACGTTATGATTTTATACGTAATGTACGAAGTTCTGGTGTATTTAGTTTTTTTTTTTTTTGCTGTATTTGGCGCCATCATTGTTAAGCACGAAGATGGATTTTAGCTAAAAACGCTACAAGTACAGGTATTTTTCAAGCCATATTTGCGACGTCATAACTCGTGTATTTCATACCAGACTATAAATGTGTTTTCACTGTAAAGTATAACGTGACATTCTCTACACGTTCCGCAATATTTTTTTTTTTGTATTTTAATGATTTTCTAGATATTCCGGAAGAGACATGAAGTCATGTACACAACGACCTTAAGAGACGTTTTTCTTTTGTTTTGCAATATTTGCATTTAGTGAAATTACAATAATTTATACATTTTTAAGATAAGCCACTTTGACAGTAAGTGTTTTAAATATTTTCCCTGACGTGGTCACCATAGCACTTTCTGTAGAGACATTACCTCAGACAGAGCATTTTTAAGTATTGTTTTTTCATTTTTCGTGTATGAACATCGACGGCGGAAGCGGCTAGCCAAACAGGGGATGCTTACTCCTTCCGGGCACCTGGTCCCACCTCAAGCTTGCTAGGGGTCCATCAAAGCTCCATTTGGTGCTCTATTGTGAGTGCTGTTGAGATTATTGTCAGGATCTTCTTTATCTCATTTAGTTTTGTTAATGCTAATTTCTGAAACCCAATTTATCTTATGCAATTTATCTTATGCTATATCTTATCATATATATCTTTCCTTTCTTACATCATGATTTCAAATATATTATAATTATTTTTAAAATACATTTTTTGTATATTCAATAACGCTCTTTGCAAAGGACTGCAAAAATAATGGTTTCCCTTTAACATGATATTGTTTTCAAATAAAGGTTGTTCAATGAAATCGTGTTTAAGAATTTAGCTCTATCTCTGCAATAATTTTCACCTTAGTATTCAAAACTTTGACATAAAACTCAGGCATAAGAGGCAATGAAAGACATGAAGAGACAACTTTGATTGTGAAAACTTTTCACGATATATTTTACGTGAATTTCTTTTTCAACAGAGAACATACAGTCCAATGCAAATATTAAGAAATGATGAAGTTTTCGCCGTTATTTCACGGAATATTGGCATTCTAAGCTACTTATAATCATACTGCAAGATGACATTACAAAATGTAAAATCAATAATTCATTGAAAAACTTGACAATGTCAATTCACGATATTTTCAAACGTGTATAATCCTCAAAGAATTACTACTATCGGAATACGTACTTTATTCTTAAGACGAGAAATAATATAAGAAAAAAGACAATGTGATAAAGACTTCTGTTTTTCTGTTTTTCGTGTGTGTGAATGGGCTTCAATTGCATCCAAAAGACTGATTTTGCGGAAGCCGATTGTGTATCACAATCGTACGTTACCATATTATATTATATAACTAGGATGTAACGACGATTCTGATTGGCTGACGCGCGAGTCATTATTTTCCGATAATGACCGCTGACGGAAGATAATGACTCGGTGTGGTATTTGTCCTGATTTCAGTATTTTCGAAAAAAAATTTAGTTATTTTGTTAGAAATTAAAAGTTTAGATATACTTTTAAAAAAAATGGCAATTAATTGTTGAATTCTTGATGAAAGATTATGTGTACATATTGTTTTGAATCATTATTTAAATCATATATAGTCTAACTATTCCTTATATAATATAACAAATAAGGACTTTGCCTCGGCCATTATGTCATTATAATGACCCGATGATATTTGTAATATCGACCTCGGCCTTCGGCCTCGGTCAATATTACAAATATCATCGGGTCATTATAATGACATAATGACCTCGACCAAGTCCATATTTGTATAATAACAAGATTATGGTGGTGACTATGTATATTATAATAATGAAAATCACAAATGATTTGCCATGTTAATACCCAACCTTTTCGCAAATTTCCGTCCATCTTAGCGATACAATTCCTAGTCTAAACTACATTCTACAAAGACAATTGATTTTTCGTGAAATCGTCCGGTAAGTTATTCCACATGCCTGATATAGTCATCGTGTTGGTACGGGAAACAGGGAATTTTACTTAATATTTGAACACAGAAATTATTATACAAATATGGATTTAGTCGAGGTCATTTTTGTAATATCGACCGAGACCGAGTGCCGAGGTTGATATCACAAATTTCATCGGGTCATATAATGACATAATGACCGAGGCCGATACCTTATTTGTTATATTATATATCGAATAGTAAGACTAAAATAATGATTCAAAACAATATGAACACAAAATTTTTAATTAAGAATTCAACAATTTATTGCCCTCTTTTGTGAAAAGTATTATCTAAACTTTTAATATCTAACAAAATAGCCATTTTATTTTTATCGTATATACTAAAATCAGGGCAAATTTACCACATCGAGTCATTATCTTCAGTCAGCGGTCATTATCGGAAAATAATGACTCGCGTGCCAGGCAATCAGAATCGACGTTACATCCCGTTTATATAATATTAACTTTTAATGTATATTCAAAATGAATATGCAATTCCATCTTATAATCACACGGTGACGTGCGATTTGGGATACACAATTGGCTAGAGCTACATTGGTGTACAACCGTCTCACAGACAACAATTAACCGAAACGAAACTTCGTATGACACTGGCGACATATTGAGGCTAGAAAATAAAGGGTCCAATATCAATGACACTTAATCAATATGTACTCTTGGTCGACTTTTATCGGACATCGTGATCATTCATTGCAAAAATTGTTTTTAGCAAATCGGTGTTAATGATCCTCCAACTTATCTGGATATCTTAAGATCCTCCCTTCATTAGATCATTAATTATTAACTTTCTCTACAAAAGGTGACTTTACAAACAATACAGATAATGTGAGGTTTTAAGGCTTTAATAAGCAAAATGATATACTTTTTTCGACATCTTTCATAATGATTCATTCGAAAATTATGAACCCCTTTCAGAAAATTGGTTCATAATGTTAAACGCTATACATCCCTTGGATAACAAAAGAAGATTAAGATTTCAATCATCCATAACTAAATGATAGTAACGCTGATAACCAAGAATATAATTATTCAATCAATCCACAAACAAACAGGAAATAATATCTTCTCTTTTATCTTAAGAAATAAATGAATGGATGGTTCTAATTACTATATGTAGTATCAATAACCTATATAATTTTTGGTTATTTTCAAAGGAATTGTCTTTCATCTAAACGCGCATACATACATATTGATAATTTACATAGTTTACCCTAAAGATTCTTTTCAATCCTACAGATATGCATTCAAAAATTAGAAAAAGTACACATAAAGAAAGGATATATGATAATTCCACTCTATTTCGTTGGTCTCTCTACTTCTAACATCTTAAAAGTAAGGTAAGTTTTGTATGTCGATATGTTCATCAACAAAAATATTGAACAATAATTCTTTAAATTCATTGTTCGTTTATGCGATAGTATGCGTGTGCGTTATAGTACAATTGTGAGTCACACTTATGTATAGTATAATCTACAGGGCGCAGTCTTTATTCTTTTTATCTTAATATCTAACTTCATAACGTTTTTGCTTATTGAAGTTGAAAATACCGTATTGATTTTATTCACTAAGCGCTAAATTATGGTTACGATGTTTTGAAGATTTCATTTCCATTGTCCTTTTGGGTATATGGCTATTCATCAGATAACATAAAAGACACGACAGTCTTTTACGTGCAATGCTTCGTGCGAAATGAATCAGGTGCAAAAGTGTTATTTAATATGATTAATTTCCAAAGACAGGAAGACTGTTTCTTAGTAATCACAAATTTGGGAAAGTTAATGGCATGCATACGTGGTATTTAAAAAAATCCTAAGATGTATATTTATAGTTTCATTTCGAAAGAGATATCCTTGTCTATGGCTAATAGGATCGAACTCGTTTTAAAAACTAAAATCACTCAATCCTTGTACCCTGAGAAGTTATCTTCCTACTTAACACCAATTCTCTGTAAGCACCAACAAGTGTTGGCCACATATGTCCTCTGATTTTCATGAAATTGCATACATGAGTAGGTCTAATATATGGAATAGAGATTCATTGATATATTGTTGCCAAGTGATGTGGTTCCCATAGAAACCTGGCAATAAGATACCAAAATATGAAAATTAAACAATTTCTTTGCATCTTACTGTGTATCGTGCGAATAGTTCATAATTTTTATTGTTTTAATATTCAAAAAAGAGACTATTAGATATTCAACCAAACTGCACTGGGCGAAAAAACAGGTTTACGCAACTGCGTAAACTTGCGTAAACTTGATATTTTTAGGTTTCCACAAGTTTCCGCAATGCGTAAACTGGCAAATAGTTTCCGCAAGTTTACGCAATGTTTTCGCTGATGAAACTTGATAAATTTTCCTTGATAAAGTTTCCGCAATGTAAACTTGGATCAAATGGTTTACGCAGTTGCGGAATCCTGATGAAACCTGTTAAATTTCTTTCCATTTTATTTCAACAAGTTTCCGCAATGTAAACTTGGAACAAATGGTTTACGCAGTTGCGGAATCCTGATGAAACCTTTTAAATTTGTTTACGCAGCTGCAGAAACCTAATTAAACTTTTCAAATAGTTTACGCAGTTGCGAAAACTTGATATGTAACTACTTCTATGGTTTACGCAGTTGCGGAAACCTGATAAAGTTTTTATCATTACTTTCTTTTTTTTATTTTTATTTCTTCATTAATTTATTTGTTTTATTAATATATTTAATCTATTTATTTACTTTATTAATTAATTTCAGTAATTAATCTATTTTATTAAGATATTTATCTTATAAATTAATTTATTTTATTAATTAATTAATTTTATTAATCTATTTATTTTATTAATTTATTTATTTTATTAATCTATTTATTTTATGAATTTATTTATTTTATTAATTTATATATTTTTTAATACTTTATTTATTTTATTTATTCTATCAATTTATTTAATTAATTAATTCATTTAATTATAATTAAGTTTTTTATCAATTAATTAATTTATTTATTAATTTATTTCATTAATTAATCTATTTTCTCAATTTTATTAATTTTCTCAATTTCATTAATTTTATTTATTATATTATTTTATTTAATTCATCAATTTATTCATTTCATTAATCTATTTATTTTATTGATGTATTTATTTAATTTAATTATTTCAATTTAATAATTAATTAATTTTATTTATCTATTCATCTAATTAATTTATTGATTTTACTATTTAATCTATCTTATTTCAATTTCTTAAATTTATTTTTTTTTAATTTATTTATTTTATTAATTTATTAATTTTTATTAAATTATTTACTTTGTTAGTTAATTTATTTTATAAGTTTATTTATTTTTTTCATTTATTTTTTTTTCATTTATCTATTTTATTCATTTATTTATTTAAGAAATTTATGTATTTATTAATTAATTTATTTTATTGATATATTTTTTAATTTATTGATTATTTTAATTTATTCTACTAATTTATTTATTATTAATTTTTTAATTATCTTATTTATTTTTATTTATTTTTTATCTGTTTGATTTAATTTTTTTATTAATTTGTTTATTTTCATCAATTTTTTTTATTTAATTATTTCATAATATATTTACATGTGAATTTATTTAATTTACTTTGATTAATTACTTTTGGAAATCTCCCTATTTTTCATTATTAAACTGAGATAACGTCATTGGCTTGGTTTTCAAATACCTTGTCGCTTCATGAGTGCAGTAGATTTGATTGGCGTGATAATAGCGGCGTTCAAATAATTTCAGCGGTGTATGACATAAAAACACAGTTCGTACTCCTAATTATGCAAATGAGTTACCACTACATCACCCATAACCTGTCAATCAATTATGCTAATGAGCTACTCCTACCTCACCTAGCTATTTCTGTCAATCAAATTTGAGGGATATAAAGGTCGTAGCAATGACCAATCGAATTCGATAAATATGGTAACGTTCAAAATTATAATGACAAAATTTTACCTGCCTATTACATAATCCAAAGGTCTTCTCTGTCAGATATTGATAAATTGTAAAACTTGTGCTTATGATTCCTCATTTTATTTATCAATTTATTTATTTATTTATTTATTTATTTATTTATTTATTTATTTATTTATTTATTTATTCATTTATTTATTTATTTATTTATTTATTTAAATACAATAAAACACTATATTATTGTATTTATATAAGAAACGACTGTGTTTTATTTATTCACTTATTTATTTATTTATTTATCTATCTATCTATCTAAATACAATAAAACCACTATATTATTGCATTTATATAAGAAACGACTGTGTTTTATTTATTTATTTATTTATTTATTTAAATAAAATAAAAACACTATATTATTGTAATTATATAAGAAACGACTGTGTTTTATTAATTAATTACTAACATACCATGCATGCATCAGTTACCATATTCACACACACACACACACACCTTCAGAGAGAGAGAGAGAGAGAGAGAGAGAGAGAGAGAGAGAGAGAGAGAGAGAGAGAGAATTTTAATAACCCATTAATGGTAAATTAACAGTTCTCAATGTATATTTTCCTAAAACAATATGCGTCTTAGTCTAGAAATTTATTAACTAATTATATAACTATCTAAATAAATAAATAAATAAATAAATAAATAGATAAATAAATAAATAAACAAATAAATAAATAAATTAATAAATAAATAAATAAAATTAATTAATTAATCAATTAACTTTTTTATTTTATTTAATTTTATTTTAAGGTCTGCTTTGAAAAATGTAAGTGTCCAGTTCTGTGCTTAGAGGTATCCAGACAATTGAACATTTTGACAGTTTGACAAGTACACAATCACTAACCCGTGTAATTTGCATCCGCATGTCAGTTACTTTTACACGAGAATACAAGACTATATATCGATATGTTCTAATTATAAACGAGTGCCACTTTTTAAGAATTTCGTCGAGTTGTTCTATATATCCCACCCTTTCCCATTTGTGTGGGCCCCTAGCAAAATATCAAATGCAGATAAAAATGACTACTGAACTTTATATGATGTTCTTGTAGTTGAATGGATGGTTTCAATCCCGAGTGTCTCAAATTTATACCCTATAAACTCCCCCCCCCCTTAAAAAATTTCAAATGTTTTTTTAAAAAGCTTAAAGCAGCATTAAAATTAATGAAGTCCAAAATCCTGTGACCTATAAGGGTTCACGCTGCGTACCCATGGATATGAGGGTCGCACGGGGGGGGGGGGGGGGGGGGGGGGGGGGCGTAGGGGCACTTTAACATCATGTCCAACTTGAAGATATTTGCGCGCCCTCATGACAGCATGTTTTGGATCGGCACCCGAGTGTGCATTTCCTCAAAACTTTTTTTTTCTGTGAACTATTACAGGGAAAGATAAAGAAATAAATTATTTCATAGTAACATGAAATAAGATGGGGCAAAAATTATAACAACATTACATAAGCCCTCTCCTTGTCATATACAACATATAAATATCAAAATGGCAACTTAAAAAAATATGTAGATGTACTAGTTAAAAAAATATACGAAGAACGTCCATCCACGGCACTGACTCCAAATTTTCAAATAACCAGGTATATTTTGGTCCATTTACAGAAAAAAAACAAAAGACAAAATCAGCAAAATTCGCCCCTTGATCCCCCAGCAAAAGGAGCGCTTGATCCGCTACTGATACTCGATCAATATTGTCTGGATCTCCGAGCTGGAAACACAAAATCACCTGCTAATCACCTCTAGGCCTAGTGAATATTTATTTTCTTTTCGAGGTTTAAAATAAAATTATTCATTATGGCAAAATATATGTATATGAAATAAAAAACAGAACAATCAAAAGAAAAAAAGAAAGAAAGAAAGAAAGAAAGAAAAAGAAAAGAAAAGAAAGAAAAGAGAGAGTGAAAAAACGCCGAAAAATACAGCGGGCTCTGTGTTCGCGCTAGCACAATTTCAAATCAAATATTGACCAATCAGAGGCGAGCATTTTATTTGTATACAGAGGAAACTCAGAAGCGGGTTGAAAGTTGTTTTCCCACGAAGAAACTAAACAAAACATGTTTATTTGGGTAATCCCATGGCGATAAATGGTAAGATGCATTTCTAAGTCATTAATATTTACTTTTTAACGTGCATTTCCCAAAATAAAGACGCCGGCTTGGTCTGTTCGACCCACGCGCTGATTTTTCTTGTTCTTGCTTTTATTTCACGGCGATCCTGTGGACTATTTGAATCACTTTTTATATATTTAGACATATTTGTATGATTACTTCCTCCTAAAAAGGAACATGTACCAGGTAAAATATTTGTTTACTTTGTTACACAGGTTGAGTATAATCCCGGTATTTAAAGAATATCTCGCTTTCCGGGGATAAGACCCGAAATTGAGGGATAAAATTATCCCGTGTTGTGGAGATAAATGTCACATGTTCAACATTTTTTCCCGATTTCTCACAAATTTGGAAAAACGGCTTCCTCTAGCTGTTATGGCATGAAGAAGAGATGTACAACGGAAAGCGAGATATTCTTTAAATACCGGGATTATACTCAACCTGTTACAAGCTAACCCCCCCCCCCCCCCCCCTTCCCTTTCAGCCTTTGCCATGGGAAGGATTGGGTAAACTTAAAGATACATGTTCTTCAGGGTGTCAGGATTTTCATACTGATGTCTTTTCTAGTGTTGTAATGATAGTCGCTGAATCTTGAAAAGTGCTGACTATCGATAATGATTTCGAAAATCGATTGTCGCTGTTGAAGTTACACGAAATGATCTCAGTGCGAAAAGTCTTTGCTATAATTCAAAACTAAAAACTAGACGCGATCGCTTTGGCAAAGTTACCAGTTGAGGAGGAGCAGATTTATCCATATCCCGGCAGTACTAAGTCCGCAGCATGGGACTGTTTTGCTTTAATAGAAAGAAAAAAGGAAGGCCCCCTTCTATCATGTCTAAAGCAAACCTCGAGATAAATACCGTTGTTTGCAAGATCTGCTTGCATACGTACGCCCTGAGTATTCTCCTTCTGAAGATACAAAACATACAACAATTTTAAAGTATAAAAGTCTGATTCTGATTGTAATATCGATGTATTCCTCCGATAGTTTCCGATATTTGATAGTCAAATTTTTTTCTGATTTTACAACTCTAGTGTTTTCGTATTGAGTTCTTTTGTATTTTTCGTTCCAATACGGAAGATCGCAAATACTTCTAACCAAGACTATACGAATGCTCTCGTGCACTCTTCGATTGTTCTCCATTGTTATGACGTCATCAATTTACTTGGGCAGAAAAGTTGCCCAAGTTTTGAACAATGGTTTAGGTAGGTGACTAAATGAAAAATCAGAACGGACACGCTGCACACGCTGTATTTGCGATCTTGCGTATTATCAGGATTTTTCGTACCAATAGATGATTTTCCAATAAACTCGTGAGACAGTCAAACACCATCATCGGAAACCCACGTTCGGTCACACAAGCTCTCCCCTGGGTCATATCAGCAGAATTTTCGCTGGATAGCATTACAAAAATCTAATGCGATTACTTGTCCATGTTGTCAGTGAATTAGCCATTTAAAGCCACTATGTAAGCAATATTGTTTTGTAACTCCTAAAATTAACAAATATTAATCACTGTCAACATTATTTAGGGCATCTTTTGTTGATGGAAAAATAAAATAGATGATATTTTGCTATCGATAACAAATTAACCAACAAGTACTCGCATTAGATTTTTGTAATGCTATCCAGCGAAAATTCTGTCGTTACTAGTATGACCCATGGGAGGTGAGCTTGCGTGACCATGCGGGGGTTTCCGACAATGGTCAAACACCAGACATAAGTACGAAAGATCCCACTATCAAATTTTGAGGAGCTCAAGTAAATCAGCTCTATATAGCAGAAACATAATCTTTTTTTTCTGCAATATGTACGAAAGATTTCAGTAACAGGTACGAAAGATCCCGTACGAAAAATCTCGGTACAAACAGGAATAGGTACGAACATGACGAAAGATCCTGGAACCATTCATCAGGGGCGGATACAGGATATGATTTGAGTTGGGGGGGGGGGGGGGGCGTGAAAAATTTGAAAAACGGATAGGGTCTTTAGGGCCACCTAGCATTTTCATAGCTGCACAGTGCTCCAAGTAGAATTCAAGATTTGATTGCCAAAAAGCGACCTTGCTTAAATTTCGGTCACCATATCCAAAATTTGGTCGCAATAAGCAAATTTTTGGTCGCTATTTGTGTATAATTGACTTTCCAGAAACCAAAATCTGTATTTTCTCATAAATAACTTTTTAAGTCTATACAGGGAAAGCCTCGCTAGAAAACACTTTGACATAATCAGTTTAATCCCTGCATCGTCAGGACTCACGCAAGCTATCTTTCGCCAGTAGCAAACAAAGTTTTAAAACGAAGAAAGAAAATTGTACTTGACGAAAGTCTTACATGTACTTACAAATCACAGACATTCTTAAGTGTGTACGTGTATGAAGCCATTCATTGTACGTTAAAAATAATTGCATTCATCGCTAAATAGATAACTGGATTGCCGGGGTAGACGTTGCCCTGGTAAACATTGTTAATTAGTGTACAACATGTACGTATATGTGTCAGTAGTCTTCTTTTATCTATTTTAGAAAGGTACTTTACATTTTACTTCACGGAAGCAAATCTGTAATTCGTGTGCATCTGAAAGATTTTTTATTATCGTAAATCGAAGAACGGTCGAAAAAGAATGAACGTACATTTCTGAGAAAAAACTTTCTAATTTAAAACTGACAAACACCCCTATTCAAACATTATGAAAATAATGTCCACGTAGTTTACGCCTATATAGTACTTCTATATAAGATCGAAGGTTAGCAGTCAATTGCATATGACTGAGTAGTTTTTACCAACAAAATACCGGTTTCAACATCTTTTAAAAGATATCACATTCCCGCTCGTAGTCTGTCCTCGGCGATTGTTTATCTATTTTCATTTATTTACCACGTAAATAGCGTGAATTGGGGTTAAATTTTAATTCTTACACATAAGTACAAAACTTGTTTAACTCGGTGCCCAATTTTTTTTATGGGCGCGATTTTGCAAGTTCATTTAAATTAAGGTCGCAAAACCAAATTTTCAGTCGCAAATACGACCAATTTAGTCGCAACTTGGAGCACTGCTGCATACCAAAAGAAATTGTTCATGATTTTATTTCTTAGCTTTTATAAGTATAATAATTAATATGTAGGGCTCGGCCGATCCTATGATGGGTTGATCCAATGCGTATTGCGATATCAATCTCTTCAAAACAAGCGTACATAATTTGCTCCCCCTTCGCCCTTGTTGGATCTCAAATCAAAAATATTATATTTCCCACAATTCTCTGAGCGCCATCTAGCATGTCGAGTGAGCATTCAAAATTTATGTCTCTTGAGAGTTTGTCATCACTAGCCAATCAATCAGCACACATATTTCGATAGTTTTCATTCGATTGTGCTACATAATCAAGTAACTGACATACATGTATCTATGAAACATAAGAAAGGTATTGCTAAATATTTTACGCCAGCGTCTTCGGCAGATTTCTGTGGGCATGTCCGTTTTATTTCGATCCTTCGCTTCGTATTCTAATCAGGACACTTAAGGTCGATTCTCATTGGTCCAGTGGTTTTGTACATTTGTCTTGAGAAGATGCATGATATCTTACCCTTCCTTATCATAAAAAGTGTTGTTTTGAATATTTTGACGTGTCAGCACTTCAGAGAATGACTATTCATCACCAATTGCTTGAATAAATCGCGTCATCATTTTTTTCAATAACAAGGGGCGTGTCTTTATTTAAGAACACGTACAGTTAGCATGGCTAGTTCTGAAGAGTCCATGGGGTTGTAGTTCAATGTGTTCATGGAGGGAGATAACTCTAGCCAATTTGGAGGAAATATTGTTATGTGGGAACATTCAGACTGATTATATAAAAAAATTTAGATCTGAAACATTGAAATTTAATTTTGGATTCCTCTTTGTAGCGTTGACGGATCTACACCTTACTACATGTACACGATGATGCTCAGTGGTCACTGGTACGTCACTGGTATGTTGGACTTTGGCTTCTAAAAGGATGCCTTTTCTGTAAAAGATGCTGCACAATATACATGAAGGATGGTATGCCAATATTATTTTTTTTAATTGGTAAACAGATTCTCTTTCTTCTGTGTACATGAGATTTGTATATACATGTACTTGTCTGTCATGCAAAATTGATGTCAAAACACACGTATACAATCCCTCCCCCTTGTGACAATATAAAATGCAATAATAATATAAAACCAATATTTTCAATATTATACTTTTCAATCATAAAAATCTGTCTGTTCTTTGAAATCTACACTTGTATGCACACCAACTTAATAATTACTTATAGATTCAGGTAGGTCTAATCTTTCTAGAATGTGACAAAGTATTTAAGCTTGAAATCTGATTTTATTTACATTTTACAGGTCATCATTTTGCTGTCACTAGGTAGAGGATGACTGGCATGAATCTTTGCCGTCTTTGCAATGAATATGTTATCTAGTTTAAGATAGCAGTAAGTACATTACATTACGTACATGATACTTTGATGGGTTTTCGTAAGGGCTGTCAGGGTTAACTGAAAATTCAGTTACCCTCGGTTCATGCTTGGTCGGTTCGATTTGAATAGTACTTTACAGAGTTCGCTTTTGGTCTGTCTGTATGTCTGTCTGTTTGTCCGCAAAAACTTTAACCTTGGGCATAACTTTTGAATGGTAAATGATAGGGTTTTCATATTTCTCATGTGCATTTCTTGTGACAAGACCTTTCCATGGATACCAAAATTTTTGACCTTGTGACCTTGACCTTTGAGTTTGACCTATTTTTGAAAAACTTTAACCTTGGGTGAAACTTTTGAATGTTAAGTGATAGGGCTTTCATATTTCACATGTGTATTCCTTGTGACAAGACCTTTCCATGGATACCAAAATTTTTGACCTTGTGACCTTGGAGTTTGACCTACATTTGAACAACTTTAATCTTGGGCATAGCTTTTGAATGGTAAGTGATAGGGCTTTCATATTTCACATATGAATTCCATGTGGCAAGACTTTTCCATGGATACTTAATTTGACCTTGTGACCTTTACCTCAAATGTGAAACTACTTTTCATCAGTTTTATGGGGCATTCGTGTTTCACAAACACAGGTTTTATTTATTATATTTTTTCTTGGTTATACATCATGTACATGTATCAAGTTATAATTAATAAATAACAATTAGGGCTCACGATATGATATGTATTGCAACATTTACTCACGATATGATTAGAATCACGGTACAACATTTTTAGCTTGCTGGGATGAAAAAGTCCGGAGAGCTAATGCCATACCCTCATTGTCGTCGTCGTTCGTAGACAAATTTTTAACCTGGGCTATATCTCTTGAACTATAAGGGGTAGGGCTTTGATATTTCACATGTAGATACCTTGTGAGAAGACCTTTCATTTGAGACCATGACCTAGTGACCTTGACCTTTGACCTTAACCATTTACCAACTTTTTAATTACTCAATCTTTGGCAATATCTTTAGCTCTCTCAGAGACTAACATTAGATGAATAGAATCCTCATAATAATACTTTTTGTATTTTGGAAGTTATTTGATTTTTTACAAAAACCTGCTACCGCAAGCTATGTAATCTTTGATTACCCTATGTTTAATGTAGATATGAAGGTATTTCTGTAATTCGTCAGATATTTTATTAAAACAACAACAAATTAAGATCATTCATAATTTGAATGATTCGAGAAGTATGGTATTGACTAGAAAAAACAAAAACAAAACTCAGAGATAATCTTTGACGACTTGGCGTCAAGAATTTCCATGTTGATTTTTTAAAGATAAAACTGAATGCCGAAAACGAGCCATAAGTCAACCATACGGCCTCTTCTTGTATTGTGTATCGAATCGTTGTCAAGAACCACGGTGAATCAATAACCACGGTGACTCGAGAACCGCGGTGAATCGTCACAGCCCTAATAACAATGAACACTCTATATCCACAAATTTTCAGCCACTTGGCCTTTATCAAGTGGAAAAGCACGAATATAAAAGAATTCTACGTAATATCCATAACTGCTGTAACTGAAAGATAATTGTTTTCTCATTATTCATAGTCTTTGATCTACTGTCCTGTTCACTAAATCCAGAGCACCCTGTTTTGGCGATTCTCTCTGAAATATAATGTTGTCAACTTAAAAATTGATATCCAGTCTATCGAACTCTTTTAGTTTAACAGAAAATACCTCCTTTTTGGTTGTGCATTGCTTAGTTAAAAAATACGACGGGAAATATAATGTCTATGTGAATTTTCTATAGTAAAAACAACTAAAATGCATGATGCCGGACACCATGACGTCAATGTTTACCATTGTTTGTACAGAGAACAATATGGCGGCAGGCTGAAATTTTAAAACATGGGAATTTCCCGTAGACATTTTATTTTCGTATGGCAGGTTAAATACCTATGAGCACCAAACTCTATGAGCACCAATTCTCAGAAAGTATAATTAGTAGAGACTAGAGAGTAATTCTTTTCCATTACATCAATCATTTTCTGGTCTTGTATTTTGTTTTAGACCCTGATCCCCATGTGCAGGGTCCTGGAAAATGGGTGTCACTTCGATTTATTAAAGCAAACAACCAGGAGAGCTTCAGTCTCATCAGAGACTTCTGGTATTTAATGATTATTGTTCTCTTGTATTGTTGCATGTATTTATAAATTGTTACTTTGCATTTATTTTCAGCATCTAAAGAAGATTCATGAGCTGATGCAGTTAATTCAGGGAAATTTAACCTCAGCACAATTTGTGTGGCTAGCAGACCAATATCATCAATAGTGACAAACTTTTGAAATGGTTACAAATTTGTAACATACTGACATTATGTGGATTTTTTACTTTGAAGTTGTCAAATTAATTTTCAACACATGCATAATATAATCAATGTTGTTAAGGGACATATATCACATGTAAACATAATTTAAGGAATTATATCTTGATTAATAGGAATTACCCGGTCTGTTGTCCATCTATCATACAATCATTTATGTTTTATAACTTTTAATCCCTTTCATAAATTTAGATAATACATGTATGGTCACAAAGTTGATGCCCAGAACCCAAGGATGTGTCATGTTCATATGTTCATATCTGGAAGGCCAAATTGAAGAGAAATGTTGAAATCTTGTCTCATTACTCTGATATCAAAATTTTGGCCTCGACTTTAGAGTTTGACCACCTTCTTTTTAAAACTAACCTTGGACATAACTTTTGAATGATAAGTTACAGGGCTTTCATAGTTCATTTGACAGTGTATTTCTAGTGATAAGACCATTCTAAAAATTCCTACTGATACCAATTGTCTTGACCTTGTGACCTTTGCCTGGAAGTTTTGCATACTTTTCAAACTACAGCTATTATTGTAGATGACAGAAGTACATTAATGTTTCATAAACATATATTGCTTTTCCTCTTCATGATTTTTGAAATTATGTCCAAGAATAGTGTCTTTTATTTTACTCAGATTTTGAAAATAGTTTTCACATCTAGACAAAATGGAAAAATAGGAAAATGCTGTAAGGCTACTCTTTTCCTTTGTATGTGTTTCTTGCTACATTTTGATATATAAATTTATTACATGATTATTAATATAAAAATTAAATACTTGTTTCATTCTACATTATTTGGTCTTTTTTCAGTAACATAAGGCAATGTAGATGAAGAATAATTTGCTGATATCTAGATATTCTTGCTATTTGGGGATGCATTGAAAACTCGTTAACTTTTGAATTCCTACATCAGTTTATGGTTTTCAAAACCTTCTGCTGGCTTATTCTGTAATCACACTTGAAGCATTAGTTCCTCACAATTTACACACTATGTAAACTTTAGAATATCAAGGTTACAAATAGTTTACGCTAGTTTCAGCAAGATTACACATTTGGAAACTTTTATACTCATGGTTTCCAAATAGTTTACGCAAGTCTAAACATGATATTGTAAGATTCCAAATGGTTTACGCAAGTCTGAACTTGATATTGTAAGATTCCAAATGGTTTACGCAAGACTGAACTTGATATTGTAAGATTCCAAATGGTTTACGCAAGACTCGAGTAAGATTCCAAATGGTTTACACAAGTCTGTACTTGATATTGTAAGATTCCAAATGGTTTACGCAAGTCTGAACTTGATATTGCAAGATTCCAAATGGTTTACGCAAGACTGAACTTGATATTGTAAGATTCCAAATGGTTTACGCAAGACTGAACTTGATATTGAAAGATTCCAAATGGTTTACGCAAGACTGAACTTGATATAGTAAGATTCCAAATGGTTTACACACTGCATAAACTAGTGTTTATTCAGATTCCAAATGGTTTACGCAAGTTTCAACAAGATTACACATTTGAAAACTTTTATAACGTCAGTTTCTATATGGTTTACGCTAGCCTGAACTTGATCTTGAAAGATTCCAAATGGTTTACGCAATGCGTAAACTTGTGTTGATTCAGATTCCAAATAGTTTACGCATGTTTCCATATGGTTTACGCAAGCAGAAACTTTATATCATAAAATGGCAATCAAGTTTACGCAAGGTAAAATATGCGTAAACTATCTGGAATCCTGAAGTTTCAATTGATTACGCAAGTTGGTGCCTTTAAGTTTCAGTTGCGGAAACTTGATGGAAATTACAAGATTACGCTTGTGTAAACCATTTGGAATTTGAGCGGGTAGTCGGGTTACGCAAAGCGTAAACTTGAGTTTCAGCGACGGAATCCTTGCGTAAACTATATGGAAACTTCAGGTTTCCGCAAAGTTTCCATATAGTTTACGCATTGCGTAAACCTGTTTTTTCACCCAGTGCTGCCTTTTCAGATTTCATCAATAGATATATGGAAACTATGTTAATGAATATTGCTTATTCTGAAAAAAAAAATCTTTAAGACGTTATTTTCTGTTTTTCACGAGATGTTGATAAGCGACTTTTAATTATCTATTGATTTGAAAAAAAAACTTACAATGGACACTAAAATTAATAGGTTTCTAATGATCTGAACTTCCATAGAAAACGTTTCCATAGGTTTGAAATACTGATATACTGGGCGTTGTGAGCTTCATAAATAATAATATCAACTTGATCATGTAAAAATGTGAACACATTATTATGTCACATATAATTGACCCTTTCTTTTAAATAAGCTGGTGTGGTACAGATAAGGAATAGTTAATCTTAACAACTCTCACGTTAGTCCTCATTCATTATTTATACGTATTCTTAGTTCACGATTTTTATCGTTTAATTAACCTTAGTTATTGATTTGCTCACAATATTACCAAATAGTCCTTATTCATTTATGTCAATACTGAATGAAAAACGTACAATGGTTAGCGCTTATTTCATTCACGTTTGAATTCAATTTTTCTTATTCATAGCGGTAGTATCAAACTGTCTGTATTCATTGTATCGTGATAATGAGTAGCGTACGCGGAAAAAATATTCTATCGTGAGCGTATGCAGAATAAACCGTTAGCGTATGCATAATAAACATTACGATGGAGAATAATGTGAATGAATTAATATTACGACTCAAAACTTGCAAAACGAATAAATCTTACTCAGAAAATCGAATTTTGTTTATAATTTTTATTTTATTTTATTTTTTTTTTTTTTTTTTTGGATTTTTTAAAATTTGCTAGCTAAGTATTATACGTACTTTGTTTTAATCTAAATTCATACAACGATAATATAAATGTAGTACATGTACATGTATTTCTCTACCAAAGTGGTCTGACTGGGCGTTGATAATTCAATCAAGCAAATGAGACCAATCGATAAAAAATTAGTTTACACACTGTTACATAGAGTGTGAAATGCCTGTATAATTATAAGATTACGTATTTTGACATCTTGTATCACCTGCCTAGGATTAACTCTTCCGATGACCAGGTAATACTATGCTTCGCCTTACCACAACAATACCTGTGTTATTTCAACAATTACCTGCCATGTGGCACGAGCTGTTTATCGTGTGTATGTTGCGTGTCAAATCGCATTCTTTCATTTTTAATGCCGAATCAATTATTAATAATATGGTACAGCAAGCTGCTGTGAATATTTTGGAACTTGTCTTTCTCGGCACTTTCCCTTTTCTCTAATTCTTTATATTAATGATTTTGAATAATTTAATTTTCATTAAAAAAAAATTCAGTATTTTCGTCTTCTGTTTATGTTGATACACATTTCTTTTTTTTTATGCAAGATATAATCCAAGTTATATGGTGGACAATCTCGCAATGCAGCACTTTCGGTTTTTCTATAATTTCATGTACTAAAGATTATTTGTCAGAAAAAAAAGAATGCGATGAAGTGTAAGGATGCTTTAGCTAAAAATTATGTATATGAATTTGAAAGTAGATCACCGATCGTTTTTTTTTTCATTTTTGGAATACAACTCAAAGCTAAGATATTCTTATTATAAATGATCTACGTGTATATTGCAAAGAAATATAGACAAACCGATTGTTCTGCGTTGCGCAAGAGATTACTTGTCGTGAGTTATTAATAAATATATTTATATAAAAAAGTTAATTTCTTCCTCCCAACATTTGTTTGTGCTGAGTGATTGACTGACTTTAATCTTGTATCTTTTTATCTTTTGACTTAACAGCTTCTTGTCATCATTGTATTTTTTCAAAGTCTTTATTACATTGTACGTGATCACCATGGCCCGCCCCCGGATCCACAAGCTTTTCAGTTTAAAAAAAATACGGCCAAAGAAATTGTAAGAGTTTCGGATCATGACTGCTAAATTTTCTTCCTTAATACCTGGAGAGAAATAGAGAACATCCTATTTACAGTTTCCTTTTAGTTCAGGTCATGGCTTCTAAAAAAAATCCTTCTCCTCCTTTGACAAACATGTACCTTTAGATCCGCCTGTATTACGGAATGCACTCTTTAATTGTATAGGGACAAAAGGCAGGTTACCGCACTTCTCATTTCAATTCATGAAAATAATGATGAGAAAAGTCTTTAAACAAACTCAGGATCATTAGTCGCTTCGTATAATTTTTATACTAGTATTTACACAACTAGCCCAAGAAATCAGACTCGGATAAAGAGTTGTTATTATCTGTGATTTAATAAATGTCTTTCAATGATCTCATAGAAATCTAAAATTGAGCGATATTTACATATTTTACATGAACGCATGAAAACTTTATATTAATTTTTTGTCTCAAGGATAACCTTTCGTTCTAACATCACAAGATCAAAACAAACTAAAATATCATTGTCATGTTATACGTCCGTTCGGATGTTCTCCCTTTTTTTTTAACAGATTCGGTGTATTTCACATCTTTATTTTATCTTATAGTTTGTTTAATTATTTCTCTCTTTGTATGTGTGTTTGTGAGTGGGGGAGGGGGGAATAGAGCATGTTCTTTTTAATTTCTGTTTGTTTTTTTCTTGTTTGTTTGTTTGTTCAAGGTTATTTTTTCCTAAATTAATATTTCTTCTTAAAATTTGACATGTTTTATGAATACCGACTGTACTCTTTTATAAACTCTGTTTTTTCGATCCAATATGTATATAAAATGAATAATGTGGCTTTAATATTTCTTGCAAATTACAAGTAAAATCAAAGTCGCGAACGTATATGACGTCATACAGTCCTGCAACCCACTTGTTTGACAAAAAGGTGGATAGGATGTAGGATGCAGGATGTACAGCCCCGACCAGTCGAAAGTCTAACGCCGAGATGACGAAATTTTGAAAGCTAAATTCGTAAGTTTCGTTAACTATTCGTCAGCGATTTTTTGAAAGCTACTGAGATGACGAAATTTTGAAAGCTCTAAAAGCTTTCTAAAAATCGCTGACGAAAATTTCGTTAACTAATCTTAGTTAACGAAAAATTTGAAAGCTATGAGCTTTCAAATTTTCGTCATCTCGGAGCTTTCAAAATATTTGAAAGCAATCGCTGACGAAATTTTGAAAGCAATCGCTGACGAAAATTTTGAAAGCAATCGCTCACGAAAATTTTGAAAGCAATCGCTCACGAAAATTTTGAAAGCTATCGTTGACGAAAATTTTGAAAGCTATCGCTGACGAAAATTTTGAAAGCTTTTTGAACGCTCGGGTGCCATATTGTTTTTGCAATGGATGCAGCACGCCTCGGGAGAATTCAGTTTAGACACAATCACCGCGGCACATGAAAAATGCACCTGAACGTATGTGTAGATCGATTCACACCCTCCTGGAGTATAGGAAGGTGTGAATCGATCTACATATACGTTCAGGTGCATTTATCATGTGCCGCGGTGACTGTGGTCAGAATTTGGCCGGTCAGATGTAAATTTTCTGGTATATATATACATTTAGATTTAAGATGAAATGGAAGTTGTTCATATATACACCTAAAGAAGGAATACCTTTACAGGTGATACAAATACAGGTAAATTCAGGTAACTAATTAGTGCAAAGCATACCCTTTTGATGGCCCCATTCACCCCCAACTAACATAATGTTATTTTAACCAAGTAGGTGTATGGGGAACACACCGGTCTGGGAAAAACGGAATCTTCAAATAAACTTATAAAAATAAACAACATACAATATTTAATTTAATCCAGGAATATATATTTTCATAATTTAATCTGAATAAACATCATAATCAATACTATTTCATCAAGCAAATTATGAAGATGATTGCTTTGATTTCGACCATCTTGGTTTTCTCGATACAAAATAGCTTACGAGAAAAGCTTTCAAAAAATTTGAAAGCTAGTTAATGAAATTTTCGTCAGCGATTAGCTTTCAAAAATTTTGAAAGCTAAAGTTAACGAAATTTTCGTCAGCGATTAGCTTTCAAAAATTTTGAAAGCAAAAGCTGACGAAATTTCGTTAACTATAGGTTTCAAATTTTTTGAAAGCTAATCGCTGACGAAATTTCGTTAACTATAGGTTTCAAATTTTTTGAAAGCTAATCGCTGACGAAATTTCGTTAACTATAGCTTTCAAAATTTTTGAAAGCTATCGCTGACGAAAATTTTGAAAGCTAGGGAATCGCTGACGAAAATTAGATAACGAAAAATCGCTGACGAAATTTCGTCATCTCTTGAATATTCAAAATTTTGAAAGCAATCGCAGACGACATTTTGAAAGCTAAGCTTTCAAAAAGCTTTCAATTCGTTTACGAATTGAAAGCGAATATTAAACTTTCGACTGGTCGGAGCTGTAGGATAGAAAGTGGATAGAATCTTATCCTATCTTATCCTATCCTATCCTATCCTATCCCATCCTATCCTATCCTATCCTATCCACCTCAATCCTAACCATTTCTATCCTACATCCTATCCTATCCTACATACTATCATACATTCTATCCTATCCTACATTTTACATCCTATATCCTATCCTATCCTATCTTACATCCTATCCTATCCTATCCTATCCTATCCCATCCCATCCTATCCTATCCTATCCTATCCTATTCTATCCTATTCTATCCTATCCTATCCTATCCTATCCCATCCATTTCTATCCTACATCCTATCCTATCCTACATCCTATCCTTCATCCTATCCTACATCCTATCCTATCTTACATCCTACATCCTATATCCTATCCTATCCTATCCTATCCTATCCTACATCCTACATCCTATCCTACATCCTATCCACTTCATTCTCCAATCCAATCTTCCTTTTCTAATTCTTAAGTTTTTAGCAGATTAAATTCGATCCATTGAAATTTCTTACTCGACATAATGGGTAATATGAATTTTAATTCAATGAAAACAAACTTGGTGGTTTGTTATGAAATTTTGTTTCGTTCACTACAAGAGCAAAAATGTTATTTAATCATCTAAATAATTTTTATTTTGATGAATTCCAAAAACAGATAGTTTACTACTCATGCATGAATTTGTATTAAGTCAATTAGTTTTAATCATCATCTCGCTGAATGTGATGAGAGGTAGTGAAAGGTGGATAGGATAGGATGTAGGATAGGATAGGATGTAGGATAGGATAGGATGTAGGATAGAATTGGATTAGAATGAAGTGGATAGGATAGGATGGGATAGGATAGGATAGGATACAGTGGATACAGTACTGCAACCCACTTGTTTGACAATTCTATCCTATCCTATCCACCATCCTACATCCTGCACCACCTCCTATCCACTCTATCCTATCCTGTCCTATCCTGTCCTATCCCATCCTATCCTATCCTATCCCATCCTATCCTATCCACCTCATTCCAATCCAATTCTATCCTACATCCTATCCTATCCTATCCTATCCTACATCCTATCCTATCCACCTTTTACTACTTCTCATCACATTTAGCGAGATTAGATACAAATTCGTGCATAAATAGTAAATTATTCGTAATTAAAATTCATTAGGTGATTAAATAACGTTTTTGCACTTGTAGTGAACGAAACAAAATATCACAACAAACCTCCAAGTTTGTTTTTTTATTGAATTAAAATTTATATCATCCATAATGTCAAGTAAGAAATTTCAATGGATCAAATTTAATCAAATGAGTATGTTTGTCTGCTAAAAACTCAAGAATTAAAAAAAGAAAGATTGGATTGAAGAATGAAGTGGATAGGATGTAGGATGTAGGATAGGATAGGATAGGATGTAGGAAAGGATAGGAAGTAGGATAGGATAGGATGTAGGATAGGATAGGATGTAGGATAGAAATGGTTAGGATTGAGGTGGATAGGATAGGATAGGATAGGATAGGATAGGATGGGATGAGAGAGGATAGGATAGGATAAGATTCTTTCCACTTTCTATCCTACATCCTGCATCCTACATCCTATCCTATCAACCTTTTTGTCAAACAAGTGGGTTGCAGGACTGTAGGAGTAGGATGTAGGATGGTGGACAGGATAGGATAGAATTGTCAAACAAGTGGATTGCAGTACTGTATATTCAGTATGACGTCATTCTGTCGCCCTTATATTGACGTTCAATGTCGACCTATAAGTTGAAAATTAATCGAAATCATTGTTCCGCACACTGACCAAAAATTTACTGTTTGTTATCGCAGGGATTTCCTTAGATAAGCTTTATATCTCATGAAACGTTTCAATTTTTCTTCTTTGTTTTCATGCTTGTTAGATAGGAAAGTCTGTTAGGTTACGAGGGAAATAAACAATTTTGTCTGACAGTGTAGTATTTGATTTTGTGCATATAAGAGTGAATTATCAATTTCACGAAAAAAACAAAACAAAGTTGTATTGAATTGTATCTATTTGATTCAAATAATTCTTGTATTGTGGACGTTAAAACTTTAAGGTGTTTTTCTGTTTCCAAAAATGATCCGCTCGCATAGCAAAAGTCACTGCTCTCCTTCCCTTTTCTATGTGGTCACATGAAAACAACAGATTCATAATTTCACATCATTTAGAAAATACTTATATGGATGTACAGAAAAAATATTAACTTGTTGTTTTTATATGTCTAATTCCTAAATTTCATAGAGGGTTAAGTATGATTAAAAGATGAAATCAAACAATTTTCAAGTTGATTCTATTAAAGATAACATTCCTTTCATCAATTTTCATATCAATTTCAATATACTTAAATCTTCGGAATTAACAACGATTTGGGGTCCAGAATACCCCTTACCGACCCTGCCCTTTTTTGTGAAGTTGAATGTTTGAGGTAATACGACGTTTTGAATTTTACCACCAGTAACGTCATGTGTATCATACTCTGACTTCATTAGCCCGGACAAATGGTAAACAAATGAAAGCCATCATATTTAAGACACAGATCATCTAAATGCGACTGCACCCAATGTTTCGCCTACAATATTTATGTTTTGCAATTTGAATGGTCAGTCAGAAATCTATCATTTTAAATAGAAATTAAGATAGGCCTGACTTCAAGCGCTACTTTTTTATTTTAGATTCAAATTCATGCATAAATAGTAAATTATTCGTAATTAAAATTCATTAGGTGATTAAATAACGTTTTTGCACTTGTAGTTAACGAAACAAAATATCACAACAAACCTCCAAGTTTGTTTTTTTATTGAATTAAAATTTATATCATCCATAATGTCAAGTAAGAAATTTCAATGGATCAAATTTAATCAAATGAGTATGTTTGTCTGCTAAAAACTCAAGAATTAAAAAAAGAAAGATTGGATTGAAGAATGAAGTGGATAAGATGTAGGATGTAGGATAGGATAGGATGGGATGTAGGAAAGGATAGGATGTAGGATAGGATAGGATGTAGGATAGGATAGGATGTAGGATAGAAATGGTTAGGATTGAGGTGGATAGGATAGGATAGGATAGGATAGGATAGGATGGGATGAGAGAGGATAGGATAGGATAAGATTCTTTCCACTTTCTATCCTACATCCTGCATCCTACATCCTATCCTATCAACCTTTTTGTCAAACAAGTGGGTTGCAGGACTGTAGGAGTAGGATGTAGGATGGTGGACAGGATAGGATAGAATTGTCAAACAAGTGGATTGCAGTACTGTATATTCAGTATGACGTCATTCTGTCGCCCTTATATTGACGTTCATGTCGACCTATAAGTTGAAAATTAATCGAAATCATTGTTCCGCACACTGACCAAAAATTTACTGTTTGTTATCGCAGGGATTTCCTTAGATAAGCTTTATATCTCATGAAACGTTTCAATTTTTCTTCTTTGTTTTCATGCTTGTTAGATAGGAAAGTCTGTTAGGTTATGAGGGAAATAAACAATTTTGTCTGACAGTGTAGTATTTGATTTTGTGCATATAAGAGTGAATTATCAATTTCACGAAAAAAACAAAACAAAGTTGTATTGAATTGTATCTATTTGATTCAAATAATTCTTGTATTGAGGACGTTAAAACTTTAAGGTGTTTTTCTGTTTCCAAAAATGATCCGCTCGCATAGTAAAAGTCATTGTTCTCCTTCCCTTTTCTATGTGGTCACATGAAAACAAAAGATTCATAATTTCACATCATTTAGAAAATACTTATATGGATGTACAGAAAAAATATTAACTTGTTGTTTTTATATGTCTAATTCCTAAATTTCATAGAGGGTTAAGTATGATTAAAAGATGAAATCAAACAATTTTCAAGTTGATTCTATTAAAGATAACATTCCTTTCATCAATTTTCATATCAATTTCAATATACTTAAATCTTCGGAATTAACAACGATTTGGGGTCCAGAATACCCCTTACCGACCCTGCCCTTTTTTGTGAAGTTGAATGTTTGAGGTAATACGACGTTTTGAATTTTACCACCAGTAACGTCATGTGTATCATACTCTGACTTCATTAGCCCGGACAAATGGTAAACAAATGAAAGCCATCATATTTAAGACACAGATCATCTAAATGCGACTGCACCCAATGTTTCGCCTACAATATTTATGTTTTGCAATTTGAATGGTCAGTCAGAAATCTATCATTTTAAATAGAAATTAAGATAGGCCTGACTTCAAGCGCTACTTTTTTATTTTGTAAAGAAATTTATTGATATATTCAAAGGTTTCCTCATTTAAGACGTTTTGAACGTCGTAGAATTCAATCTAGGAAAGTAAAACCGAAACTGTCCTTCTGTATTGCGATAGGCGATACATTTGACATCTCGTACACTAGAAAAATATTTATATCCTAAACTCCTTGATCATCAGGCCAAAATGGCTTGTGATCGCACCTACTTCTTGTAAAAGAAAGGCGGGGATCTCCAACAACACTCGATTACAGCACCAACAGAAAACCCCAAGGCACCCACCGCGAAAGCACAAAGCAGACATGCACTGAACGAGACGCAAATTTTAAAATAACCGTTGGAGGTTGTATTATATCACAATGGTGGTTGTTTGACACCACAATTGTGCGTTCTTCGAGACCTCTGGGTTATCGGAAAATGGGAGGGTTGTGCGCACTTAATCCAGGATAACCACACCGTCTGCTACTGACGTGGCAGATGGCCGTCCTAAGTCGGCATCGTTGGCCCATTGGTCTCATTGGTTTATGTGTAGTCATTTGTGTTTTATGTTTTTCTGTGATTTGACTTTCCTTGGATCACTGTGTCTCTTACTATGTATGTCTTTGTGTTTTACAGTGGGTATTTTGGGAGGATGCTGTTGGTGCTGCAACTAGGTGTTTTTGGAGATCCCCTCCTTTCTTATAGAAACATCAAACATAAGTTACTACATATAAACTAACGAGACTAGTGTGCAATCTTTCCCGAGTAAGGTGTGCCTTGCTAAAATGATTTCGTGTCGATCTTGTTTATAAAACCAACAGCACTTCCAGTAATGGGCATGTTTTCCCCTTTCCATTACGCATAATTTCTCAAATATGAGAAAAAATTTTTTTAAATCATCATGCCTTCTTTCAGTTAACAAAATTATCAAAACGTCATTACATGAATTTTAAAAACATATTCACTAAAACAATATTTCAGAGTTAAAACAAACTTAACTTTAAACCCCTGACCTTGAATTTAATGGAACTCTCCTGTTCTCTTTACCTACATGTGTTTCAGGAAGTAAGGACGGACGAATTGGCATCGTTATACCCTAACATAACACGTCCCGTCAAAAAATGGGCGTAAATAGAACTTCTTCATCCATAACTAGTTTTAACCTGATAGTAATTATGCTACAATGATTACATCACATATACATATGAATTTTCTATAGAGTGTAGTTAAATCAGATATGCAAAATTGAATAATCTAATAATTCTTAATGGTGCTTTAATGAAAAAAAAGTTTCTACCACGTCAGATGAATGACTTTAGACTTAAATAAAAAAAATGAATCTCTTTGCGATTTTGAAACTAACTTACAATATGTCGTACTTCAATAGAAACAATGTTAAAGTTATGTGATTTTTTTTTATTATTGCCCACACTCGTTTGCAACACAAACAGCAAATCACTATTAAAACACCCGATGCGATAAGAACAAAATAGATAATCATAGTCAGAGACATATAAGATACATACAACATAAAACAACAAACTGAAATGAAAACACATTAAACAACCAGACCATTTGGGCAAATGGTAAAGTCCAAGCACGATCATCTACCGAGCCGTAGGCCTAAGGTGTAGTTTTGCGGATTACGTACGCTTTACCCTCCTTCCTTTGTGTTAACAAGAGCGCACACTTGTTGTGTAGAATAATTTCCACACCGTAAGATGATATAACAAACAAGATAGGAAATGTAAATATCCAAAAAATACGTGAATGGTTATATGAATTGATAAAAAAAGTCCACTGATACTCAGAGGAGAGATGGTTGAGACCCCGTCTTCACTAACGAGGTTTTGCAGTGCCTGTCATGGAGTGCCGTTGTCACAGTCAATCAAAGTGCAATTTTTAAAAATGTGCTTGTACAAAGGGGCTAACGTTAATATGCCATCATAAATTTTTCATGATGATTCATTATTCATAATCATTCTTTACATTCGAATTGGTATCCATTCACATGAATGCTGAATGTACAAGAATAACTTGTTATCATGGCTTGCATAGGGCTTCTATAGATACGTAAGATTAATGATACTATTTGTATTCATTCCTCATTGCATTTGAACTCATACAATTCGTTTTTATATAATTATGCATTCACTTTGATATGTTGAGAATGTTAGAACCTCTCAACACCGAAGAGCTCCCAACTCTGTCTTACAGTAGGTTTTAATTGTTCTTTGTTTTGCGACAAGTCGAAATTCAGATAAATAACGCTGATATGTCTCAGAAGATTAATTTTGTTACAATGTACATTAAACTACCAAGATAAGATATTTTGTAAATTAAGCATTCTCCCATTTCTTTTTCTGTTCGTGATTGTAGTTTGAAATAAGGAAAACAAAATCTATTTAACATTGAATTAATGATAACTCATTAATCATGAAATGAAATGTAAACAGAGAAATCAGCAATTCTCTAAATACCAATTACACTGGAACTATTCAGCGTCAAATATCCACATATAATGAATACTGACTAGTACTATACTAGTTAAAATGAGGGATTTTACTATTACCAATCCAGATAACACTAAGAGTACGTAGGAGTATTCATTGTGTTATTACACTTACGTATTCTTATCATTGCATGAGTGATTATTTGTACTCTCATCTTTCTATGAGTACTTGTTTTTTTATTCATCAAACGTATTCGTAGCACGTATGTTGTCATCCATACTTCACAATAAAACGTCTCATAAGAGCTGTTCGAATAAGCGACGTAAACCTACTAACAAACTTCGTACTACGTATTGGTACATAAGGTAGCAAAATAAGGATGGTCTCAAAAGCATATTATTAAACATTTTATCGAAAGTATATATATAGCTTACTTGAAATAACAATGTCGAAGGGTATCGACAGAATACATCAAGGCGTATTTATTGAGTTCTGATTAACTAAAGACGGCTGACAGACAAACATAAACATTTCAAAATACCCTAAACCTTTGATTGCGGTGTACAAATGTATGATAGGTAGTATTGTTGTACGAAATAATTTTGGAGAACCGTGCAACAGAAGGTATTTTGCTTCTTTATTTCAAGAAAAATGAATTTGTTCTTTATTATAAGACAGGTGGTAGCTAAAGTGGTTTCGAGGTGAAGAGGCGTAACGATATTTTACAGTATCATTTCTTCTTAATTTCATGCTAAGGTGATATGTTTTGATTTTCTTTTGCGGACTTGTTCATTCTTAAATCTGAAGAGAAGGTACAAGGCCCATAGGCGGATCAAGATTTTGTTGGATTTTTTTTTTACCAAAAGAAGAGTTGATTGAAAACTGAAATACTTGAGCACAAAATGGTTGAACTGTGTACAGTTTTTAACATGTGTAGCCCCAAAAAGTCTTTTAAATATCTTTTCTAGTCAATAATGTAAAAAGTAAGCAAATGAGTTAAAGAAGATCATGACGATAATCTCAATAGCACTCACAATAGAGCACCAAATTGAGCACCGACGGACCCCTAGCAAGCTGGAGGTGGGACCAGGTGCCTGGGAGGAGTAAGCACCCGCCGTCGATGTTCACGCACAAAAATGAAGCAATATATAAAATACATACAAGAGTTACATTGAAAAACATATTTCTACACTATCACATCGATCCTTGGATCAAGACGCCCCTGTCACAGCTTTTCTTTCTCAAAATACCTCTATGCAATTCACTAAGATAGAGAATACCACATACACACGCCCATGAGGGCCTTATTTTCTCTTGTCTCTTTACATTCTCCTTTTTTGTCTGACCTAAGGGGAAGGAAAGCAACCTATATAATGCGCTTGAGACGATCTGATATTGTGCAACATATCAAGGACGAGTAAGTATTTGACTTAGGGGGATATAAAAAAGGGTCTGGCAGCTTCTAGGCACCATCAAAGCGGGCCCAGGATTGGAATTTCATGGGGACATTCCTCCCTGCTAAACAGAAATTATCTTGCGGTGAATGAACGTTTTGTTGACTGCAAAAACTTGTAATGGAGATAAGATTTTAGCCGTTAAATGAATGGAAACATGAATCAACATGAAAAAATGTGTCGCTATATCACATGTTTTCAACTTCAGATACGTTTGCAGCATGGACCAGGCATGCACGTTTCGGGTATTTGACCCTCGAGCTCGTCATTGATCCTTATCCCAAACAATGAAATATATGAATTCAAAGATAATGTATCCGGCGAAGGAAGCGATTGAACGGAGTTTTTAAATTCTTTTTTAATGGGGAGGAGGGTTAAAAATCCTATCCCCTTTCTGCATGAATATTTAGACAAACCTAGTATATCAGAAAAAAAAAAGACCTGCCAAAAAGTGCAAGGGAATAATCTTAGACTAGCTTTTATATCTTGAGATGGATATTCGTGCTTTTATATCTTGAAATGGATGGCATGCTCATATTAGGATTTTTATTGCAGAAATCTTATGTAAATTAAATTTAAAGTAAGGTGTTGAGCGGCAGCGGTAATTTTCTGCCAGAAATTCAGTCTACACATACAGGTTTAAGGCCACCAAACATCTTAATAAACCCTCTAATCTCACTAATTCGGTCAGTGAAAATACCATTTCAAAAACTAAACATGAAGAAACCAAAACGAAAGCTTAGAATATTAGTAGCTGAAAAACTAATGTAGGACAGTTTACGTCAAGTTCGCTTATAATGCTGCTAGATTTATCCTTTTGATAAATTAAAGTAAGAAAAACTTTTGTTTAATAATGTGCTTTTGAGACCATCCCTTATTTTGTTCCTTTACGTACCTATACGTAGTACGAAGTTCGTTGGTAGGTTTACGTCGCTTATTCGAACAGCTCTATAATTGATCTTGGCACGAATTTACAAGGCTTGAGATTGGTTAAGTACAATGTCATACGTCCGTCTGGTGATATTAGTATGATATCCATGGTACAAAAGCCGTTTATTGATTCCGACACTTTTTTGATGGTTATATCTTAACCTTTTACTATTTTTGCTTTGTAACAATATAAGGCAGTCTGTGAGATACCCAAAGTGATATCCTTTATCACAAAGTTTTTATGTTTTTCTTGTTATTTCTCTTTTACATGAAAAAAAAACTCATAACATATGAAGAATGATAACGATAAGTAAGAATAGAACCTACCATATCTTTCAGGTTGGCATCTGCCCCAGCCTGTAAGAGTGTGTCTACAACATCTTTATGGTTATTGACTGTAGCTAAATGAAGGGGCGTCCGTTGCATCTATTTTAAAGAAAGAAGAAAACTATATATTATTAACGTGTCAATGAAAATCTAATAAAAGAAAAGGACAATACATATATACACATACAATGAAAATCCCAACTCTAAGAATACCGGTAATTACTATACACGTGAACGGGCAAATTCACTGTTCAATAACAATGTAATACTCTAAGACTTCTAATAACAAACTCAACTTTGCCATTCTTTGATTTTTGATTTATGTAAACTTATATTTACTTTACGTAATACCTTAAATTTCCTCCATTTGAACAAAGGAGGTGATCTCCAACAACAGCAGGTTGCAGCATCCACAGCAAAACCCCGAAACATCCAATGCAAAAACATAGAGCAGAAAAGAACAGACAGAGACGCAAAAGAGAAAGGAACACCAATGCACAACACAGAAACATCAAACACAAAGACTACACATAAACCAATGGGAAACCGTTGCCGACTTAGGACTGCAATCCGCCACGAAAACAACAAAAGGAGTGGTTATCCTGGATTACGTGCGCAAAACCCTCCCCATTTTCCGATTTCCCAGAGGTCTTGAAGAAGGTACGATTGTGGTGTAAAACGACCTTCTCATTGTCAGGTGACCATAATCAGACCTCATAAAAAGACCGAAAACGCAGGGTCCCAAGTAACACAGATGAATATGTAAATGGATATAAGAAGAGGGTGTACGTAATAATATCCGTGCACTGCCGACTGTAGCGAGCTCATGTATGTTATCACCCGAGGAGTCCGACTGACATTCAGAGAGGACAGTTGGTCGGGCTCTGTCTTCTCTAAAGAGGTTTGGACAGGGCCAGTCGTGGAGTCCCTTTGTCACAGTCAGCCAGAGTGCTCGTTTTAGAATGCCTTGGTAGAAGACTGTAGATTGGTCAAGTACCAACCCTAGTCTCCGTCTGGTGACGTTAGGATCATATCCAGGGTATAAAAGGCGCCTGATGATTCTGACGCAATTTTGATATTAATGTCAAAAAATAGTACTTCTGTATTTTTAAAGTTTTCCATGTTGCGTGTCAATTCCTGATGATAAATTTCATTCTTATAAGTATCAAAACAGAACTGTCAATAGTGAGAATAAAATCCAGGTACCAAGAGGTATAAGTAAAGCAATTCAAATCATCAAATTTTCTATTCTTTTGAAGATTTTGGATAAATTCTTTTTCATATGGTATAAAAAAGAGACGCACAGATGGTATCCATAGGAACTCCTTCAACCTGTTTGTATAGATCCTCACCAAATATAACATAAATATTGTCATAGAGGAAGCACAAGGCATTACACAGGTCGCTACATGTCCATGATTTAAGTCGTTTGTAGTCTGTTGAGGAAAAAAGATAACCCTTGATTCAGATGTACAAATGTTAGTTTTCCCCTCTCGATCAAAACACCATTCAATTAGTTTAGACAACCGAATAATAATGCAAGTCTAGTGTGTAACTTACTCATTTTTTACCCAGAATATGCTACCTTAACCTAATAACCATGATAACCTTGAAAGCGACCTTGATCACTTAGTCTAGTGCATAATTAATTGGTAAAAAATTGTCAAGACGGTAGAGTTGGAATGATTGCTTGACCAATCCTGTAAGTTGCTTGCTTCACTTGAATTGAAGTTTTTTGATAAGCTTCAGTCTCCATAAAAGGAATTATTCTCAATTATTTTTCTTAAATAGAAACTCTATCAACTGACCATGTATGTAGAATTAGACTGATATGCCCATTTTGTAAAGCAATCCACAAGCCACCATACATCATGATTATTGAGAATATCTGTATTTTTTTTTTAAATGTCATAATACCTGTAGGAAATTCACTACTACGCTAATTCTTGAATATTTACCTGCCTGATTAAAAGAAGAATTATAATCAAATAGCATGATGTGATATTAATAATTTTTGTGTAACATATTCATTGCTATTGAAAGATATTTCTCAGTTGAAAATGAGACACGACAGATAATATTTTTTCCTAAATTTGCAAAAGTAAGTATATATCGTCGACGGCAAATCATATGCGGCGTTTCAATTTTACTTGGCCTTAATTTCTCAATATGAATTTTTCACAGTGTCACAATGAGATAACTTACATAAGATATCGTGTTCTTAATTATATAATTATACTGAAAATAAAATTGTTATTCAGGCCAAACAAGGGTTTGCCAAACGTCATTGTCATGTTATACGTCAGTTCGGATTTTCTCTTTCTCTTTTTATTAAACGGAGGCGGTGTATTTAATCTCTTCATTTAATCTAATAGTTTGGTTTATTTTTGTGTGTGTATGGGGGTGTTGGGGATGGGTGATTTTTTTTTTATTCTTGTTCGTTTATTCAAGGTTATTTTTTCCTAAATTAACATTTCAATTCCTTAATTCTGTCCTAATATTTGAGATATTTTTAGATACCGTCTGTACCCTATTATATACTCTGTTATTTCGGTTCAATATGTATATGAAAGGATTATCGTGACTTTAATGTTTCTCGCAAAATTCAAGCAAAATCAAAGTCGCTAACATATATGACGACATATATTTAGTTTGACGTCATTCTGTCGTCCTGATATTGACGTTCATGTCATGTTTTCGTCTACCTTTAGGTTTAAAATCAATCGAAATCATTGTTGTTTGTTCCGCATACTACACAAAAATTTACTGTTTGTTGTCGCAGGAATTCCTTAGATCAGCTTCCTATCTTCTGAACTATTTCAATTTATCTTCTTTGTTGTCATGCTTGTTAAATAGGAAAGTCTGTTAGGTTAAGAGGAAAACAAACATTTTTGTCTGACAGTGTATTATTTGATTTTGTGCATGTAAGAGTGAATAATCACCAATATCAACAAAACAAAACTGTATTGAATTGTATCAATTTGATTCAAATAATCCTTGCATTATAGACGTTAAAAGGTATTTTTCTGTTTCCAAAAAGACCCGCTCTCATGGTTATAGTCATTGAATTCATTTCTTTTTCTATGTGGTCACATGAAAACAACAGATTCATAATTTCACAGCATTTAGAAAATACTTACAGTGTATACGGATATACAAAAAATATGAACTTATTGTTTTGATGTGACCATGTCTAATTTTTCAATCACAAGTGAAAATATATCTATCGTTTGTTCATTTCCGGTTTCATAGGTCATTTCATAGAGGGATAACTGAAAGATGAAATCGAACAATTTTCAAGTTGATTCTATTTAAGACTAGTTTCCTTTCATCAATTTTTCTAAAAGGTTTCACTCCCATATCGGGAGTTCGCTTCTTTTCATGTGGTGGAGGTTTTTGTTTGTTTGCTTTGGTTCCTGTTTTATCCTGATTTTGTATGCATTCGGTTTCTGATTTTCTGAACTATTGATTTTGTACTGTATACAGGGATATGGTCATTATCCATATTTGTCATTAGTGTCAATTCATATATTTTCGGTGCGTCTAGAACACCCCTTTACTGCTCCTGTGCCTTTTGTGATGTTGAATATTTGAGGAAATACGACGCTATGATTTGTAACACAAGTAACGTCATGTGCGTCATACTCATAGCCCCGAAAAAGATAAACAATGGAAAACCATCATATTTCAGACATAAATCATCTAAATTCGACTGCACGCAATGTGTCGCCCGCAATATTCATATTTTTTTTGCAATTTTAAATGGTCGATCAGACATCTATCATTTGATAAGAAATTAAGATAGACCAGAAATTACGCGCTACTTTTTCTTTTATTTTGCACAGAAGTTTCTCTCATTTATTAATATATTCAATTATTTCAACATTTAAAACGTTTTGAACGTCGTAGAATTCAATCTAGGGCAGTAAAACAGAAACTGTCCTTCTGTATTTCGATAGGCCATACATTTGACATCTCGCACACTAGAAAAACATTGATATCCTTAAATCTTTGAACATAAGGGCGAAATGGCTGGTTATCGCACCTTTTTCTTATAAAAGAAAGAAAGGGATCTCAAACACCACTCGGTTGCAGAACCAAAAAAAAAAAAACCACCCCAAAACACCCATAGCAAAAACACAAAGAAGACATGCACAGAACGAGACGCAAATGGTACAATGAACACCAAATCACATAGAAATATCAAATATTAATGACTGCATATAAACTAACAAGATGTGCAATCGATGCCGACTTAGGACGGCCATCTGTGTGCCTTGCTAAAACTGTTTGGTGTCGATCTTGTTTATAAAACCAACAGTACTACCAGTTATGGGAATGTAATCCCCCTTTTCCTTACGCAAAATTTATCAAATATGAGAAAAGAACATATAAATAATCATGCCTTCTTTCATTTTTTTCCAAAAAAAATATTTCATGAATTTTAAAAACATATTCACCCAATAATATATTTCAGCCTAAAAACAAACTTAACCTTTGATCCTTGACCTTGAATTAAAAGGAATTATCCTGTGCTCTATACCTACATATACTTCAATAAGAAAGGACGGACGGATTGATATCGTTGTTCAATAACATAACACGTCCCGTCAAAAGATGATCGTTGATAAAACCTCTTTATCTATCAGTAGTTTTACTCTTATGGTTATTATGCTACAATGATTACATCACATTTACGATTATTCTTCTATGGAGTGTAGTAAAATCCAATATGCAAATTCAATAATTCTATAATTCTTAATGGTGCTTTAATTAAAAAAAGTTTCTACCACGTCATACGAACGACTTTAGACTTAAATCAACAAATGAATGTCTTTGCGATTTTGAAACTAACTTGCAATATGTCGTTCTTCAATACAAACAATGTTAAAGTTATTTTTTTCATTACCCACAATCGGTTGCAGCGCCAATAGCAAATCACTATTAAAAAATATCAATGTGATGATAACAAAATAGATAATCATAGTCAGAGAAATATAAGATACATACAATATAGAAACATCAAACAGATATGACTACACATTAAACAACCAGACAAATGAGCAAATGGTAATGTCCAAGCACGGTCATCTACCGAGCCGTATTTATGCGGATTACGTACGCACGACCCTTCTACTTTTGTGGTCACGGAGAAGTTTGTTATGTATAAAAATTTCCACACTGTAAGATGTTAACATAAAAAAGACAGTAACCGTAAATGTCATCGAAACACGTGGTGATTATGTGAATTGATAAAAAAAAGTCCACTGATATTCAGAGAAAAGAGATGGTTGAGACCCTGTCTTTTCTAACGAGGTTTTGCAGTGTTTGTCATGGCGTGCCGTTGTCACAGTCAATCAAAGTGCAATTTTTAAAAATGTGCTTATACAAAGGGGCTAAGGTTAATATGACATCATCAATTATTCATGATGATTCATTATTCATAATCATTCTTTACATTCGAATTAGTATCCATTCATATAAATGCTAAATATACAAGGATCATTTGTTATCATTGCTTGCATGGGGCTTCTATAGATACGTAAGATTGTTCATACTATTTGTATTCATTCACATTGCATTTTTATCTTATACTATCCCGGTTTTTTGTAAATTATGCATACACTTTGGTGTGTTTAGACTGTTAGAACCTCCGAGCACCAAAGAGCTCCGAACTCTGTCATACGGTATGTTTTAATTGTTTTTTCTTTGCGACAAATCGAATTTCAGATAAATAACGCTGATATGTCTCAGAAGATTAATTTTGTTACAATTTACATTATTAAAGGAATAAAAACTTCCAAGATGTTTTGTAAATTTAGCATTCTAACATTTCTTATTCTGTTCGTGATTGTAGTTTGAAATAAGTAAAAAATATATTTAACAATAAATTAATTATAACTCATTAATCATGGAATGAAATGTAAACAGAGAAATCAACGATTCTCTAAATACCAATTACACTGGAACTATTCAGCGTCAAATATCCTCATATAACGAATACTGACTAGTACTATACTAGTTAGAATGAGGGATTTTACTATTACCAATCCAGATAACGCAAAGGAGTATTCATTGTATTATTACTCTTACGTATTCTTCGCATTGCACGAGGGATTATTTGTACTTTCATCTTTCTATGAGCACTTGTCATTTTATTCATCAAACGTATTCGTAGCACTTCTGTTGTCATTCAAACTTCACAATACAACGTCTTCATAATTAATCTTGGCACGAATTTACAAGGCTTGAGATTGGTCAAGTACAATGTCATACGTCCGTCTGGTGATAGTAGTATTATATCCACGGTGTAAAAGCCGTTTATTGATTTTGACACATGTTCGATGGTTTTATTTTAACCTTTGATCCTTTTATTTTTGTTTATTTTGTCACAATATAAGGCAGTTTGTGAGATACCCAAAGTGATATCCTTTATCACCAAGTTTTAATGTTTTACTTGTTATTAGTCTTTTTCATGAAAAAAAGTCATAAAATATGAAGAATGATAACGATAAGTAAGAATAGAACCTACCATATCTTTCAGGTTGGCATCTGCCCCAGCCTGTAAGAGTGTTTCTACAACATCTTTATGATTATCGATTGCAGCTAAATGAAGAGGCGTCCGTTTCATCTATTTTAAAGAAAGAAGAAAACCATATACTATTAACGTGTCAATGAAAATCTAATAAAAGAAAATGACAATAGATATATACACATACAATGAAAATCCCAACTCTAAGAATACCGGTAACTACTATACACGTGAAAGGGCATATTTACTGTTCAATATGATGTAATGCTCTTGTAATAACAAATTCAACTTTGTCATTCTTTGATTTTGATTTTTTTGCTAAGATGCGTTGGCTCTTGAGTTTCCTTATTTAGAACAGGGTATCTTGTATTAATAGTTTAAATAATGACAGTTTGATTCTCCACGTAGATGTGATTGAACGTTTTTCATGCGGCTACGCTATTACAGTAGACATACAAACGAAAAACAAATAGCTTTTATATATATTGCATGCAATATAGTTTATTTCATTTTCATTGTTATGTATTACAATTGCCATGCATTTGTAAACTGAATGTTTTATTATGTTTGTTTTACAGGAAGTCAATTGCAAGACAGTGTACCAGGTCTTGTATGAAATTGTAAGTAGCAGCACATTCTATGTTTCCTTAAATATTTGGCATTGTGAATAAATTGTATGTTATATTTCAAATAGTATAGTTTTTTTAAAAGTAATATTACAATATGTCAATACATGTGCTATGTTTTTCTTCTCCTATATTTCATTGAACGCCAGTGAACCTTAGATTTTTGTTTGTTATTTATTTTTTTGCTAAAATGTGAGAGGGTTGTGATCTGTATAAAGAAGAATAGAATGAACAGTAAAAATATACATCAAATATTGTAATATATTCTTTCTCTATAGCAGAGTTGTTCTTTTCACACGATGTTAGTTTCTTTGAAAAACAAGGACTAAAGTCGATTTACGCTATAATTTTCTTGAAATTTAGATACAGTAAAGCGCGCTTCTAAAGAATCACCATGGGTTAATGAAATAAGTTCGTACAATCCATACTCCGTCTTATGCATACAATGAACTTTGATCAGTTAATGATGAAAGTTCGCTATGAAAATAATTTTTATTCCTCAACTAAATAAAAAGAAGACGCATAAAATTTATCCCAATGTATATTTCTTTCTATTCCCCCTTTTTGTTGAAGAATTTACACCTGTTTTACACATTTTAAATTGTACATTTAGCTATCAACGTATAAAATAGCCAAGCTTTATCTGCATTGTTAATATAACAGGGACGATAATTTTTGGAGGGGCAGCTTCGAATTTCACGTGGAGTTTTAAACTATCTAAATATCTGGTGTTCGTTTTAAACCTCAAGTAACGGATCTAGTATCTACTTACCGTAAATCGAATTGCAAAACATTCGTCAATTTTTGACTGTCCGATACGTGACCCAAAAATGCCGGGTGCAGAGCGCCCCTCCATTTTCGTTTAAAGTGATATTAGAACATCTGTGAAAATAGTATATAGCATTAGCTCCTTAAAAATGAAATATTTCATCCTGTAACCACAGAAAAAAAAATTCCTGGTTTTAGAGGAAATCGACATTTTTGTCAATTTACCCAATAAATTTTCGGGATCGACTGTATTCTTCGTGGGTCTCAGTAAATGACGTCACAAGTTGTACACGACAAAAATGTGTATACGCATGTGATTACCGTTTCAAGAATAAAACAATCAATATCTATAACATAGTTTTTTTATTTATTGAGCAAAAAAAAAATAAATTAATAAATAAATAAATAAATGAAATAAATAAATAAAGGGCGCACCATTTCTAAACATGCTCATGGCTGGCGATCACCTGAAGTTTGACATAATTTATATTCTGATTAAAAAAAATAATCGTGCTGGCCAATATTTTTGATAGATTCTTAATCTACACATGGATTTATGGATCTAGCACTTGCCGAATATTAGATCGTAGTTTGCGGGGTACCCCCCCCCCCACACACACACACGCACATTTGTCCGTTTTGAGTCGTTGAGAGAGAGAGAGAGAGAGAGAGAGAGAGAGAGATCATCCAATCTTTTCTATCATCAATTGCCTCTCATGAAAACGTATTTCAAAAATGTTTTCAGATCAGTATAAATTTATTGCTTCGTTCTTTTATTATTATGTTATTCCATTAAAAACCGCTAACTGTGACCATAACTTAATGACTTAGAAAAAAAAAGAATAATGTCGAATCGTTCTTCGTCGTTAATCCCTAAAATTGTGACCATATATATTGATAGAATAAATTTGATCCTTATTTTAATTAAAATAGATTCCGTGACATCGACTTGGAGCCTCAGAATAATATTAAAATTTACTAAGTGTTTTACCCATTGGGGAGCTCGTGAAATAAGGTCTACTCTACCCTATATCCCTTGCAGGGAATGCAGGTGAATTTTGAAATAATTATTTATGAAGATGAATTCAAAAAAAAAATGTAAAAATAAATTGATAACATTTTGTTTTTGTCATTATACCCCTCACCCCCTTCCTACGCTTCTCCGAAAGATTGTTTTCAATGTTCACTGTGATCCGCCCTCCCTATTTTAGATTCCTGAATCCGTCTATGCCAAAGATATCTCCATGATGGCATCTGTCATTTAAGTGAATGTATATGACAATATGAATATAGGTAATACTATGTTGTTCACTAAGCTCAATAAAAGGATGGGCAGGGGGCCTCCCGGTCTGAAACTCCAGTCGCACGCATTCCAAGTTAACCCCCCCCTTTCTGCGTTTGAAACAGGTCGGGCTGTATATTCAACCATAGTTTCAAATCGTGCGTGTTTAGAACAAATAGTAAAATAGGACAGACAGAAAATATGATGTGACACCATGTGTGAAATCGTCCATCTCAAGACCCTTTCCCCCTCCCCCCACCCCCCCCCCCCCCTTTTTTTCTCACGGACAGATGCTTGGTCGCATGAAAATTACTAACATTAAACATTTGCATATTAATACTCGACATGATCAAGAAATTATCAAAAGATGTGAAACTGAGCAAATTAAATGCGAACTCAGCTTCAATACCTCAACGGTACATTGCATTGTTTACACTACTTTCGTCTTTCATGTACAACTTTCTACGTCATAAGTATCTCCATCATATTTACCGGAAGTGATCATTTATAGAATCAGGGTTTCTGTAAATGACTAAAAATAGCAACTTCAAAACTGATTTACGAATGTGTGCGGTAAGAGCTGAAAACTATTTTTGGCGTATTATGGTTTATTTTTAGGCAAAGTTTTAGGTAAAAGTATTTTCTCATATGTTCTAATATCACTTTAAATCCGCCACTTAAACCGTAATACATTGCTTGCAAGCCGACATGGGACATACCAAAATAGGATTTTTTCTTAGATTCTTGTCCATAAAGCAAACGAATAATTAATATTTAACACGCTTTATGCGTATGTGTGCTAGCAGGATCTCTGGCGCTCTCTATAAGGATATGTTTCATTAGTATGTACCGGTAATGTTTAAAATATTTTATAAGAATTCCGAAATCAACAAATAGAAGACCTTTCCTTTAAATAAAATGCCCTAATGATATACTTATATAACGTTTTCCGTATAGTTTCCATAACGTTTAAGGCATACTGGGAATAAAAGCGAACAACCCGATTTATAACATGTTTTGAAAAAGAATGTAATTATATATCACCATATAACGGAGCCAAGCTGAAAAATAGCCTTTACATTTAAATGATTGATCCATTAAAGGTAATTATCATAAATCGATTCGCGATAAGGAAGTGTAGTGCAATGATAATGATACTCTGGAGACATGAAATTTGGTTCGGAATAAGGAAATGTTCACACTAAGCAAATTCGCTAAAAACGTATTTGTTTCTAGATATATGAATGAAGATTTGGTCGGGGAATCGAATTTGGTTCGCAATAAGCATGATTTTTTATCTCCTCCCTTCTTCTTGATAAGAGTGTTCGTAGTAAATGGAGTTTCCTTTAGCCTGATTCCTAAATCATTGATATCTACAATAAGTTTGAACTGTTCAGTAAACTATGGAGAAGATATTACTGGACTACTCATGATAACAGATCTAATCTTTTGGAAGGATACATCAAAGTATTTGGTCCAATCAGAATTGACACTCTGTTGCAAAAGTTTGGTAAGTACGACTTAAGAAAAATTATGGATATCTCATCAAATCTTTCTTGCTTGTAGGAACCGGGGATAGAGAAATGACTGCCTTTTTAGCCATAATATGTGTGTTCAAACCTTGAGCCACTTTATGACCTATATACTCCACGGAAGGATGACAAAGTCACCTTTCCTCATGCTCACAGAGAGGTACGCTTTTATGGGCCATTATGCTGAAGAACGCTCGCTTCGTACGGAGATGTTCTGTCCAGGTATCACTGTTGATAATAACGTCATCGATGTAGGATTAACATACTTTGAAATTGTTAATAAAAAAAAAATAATCCCGAGGTTGGTGCCTTTTTTTTCATGCCAAAGGACATTACTAGGACTGGAACAGTTCATCTTGAGTAGTACAATTTATGCCGAAATTAAATTTCTTTAGCTCTTTCGGTTAAGGGTACGTGCCAAAAGCCCTTGATTAAGTCAAATTTTGTGACAAATTCATGTGTGCCAATTTTATTTATACAATCATTCCAGGTATATGATAAGAGTATATTTTCTGACTCAATTAACTTTTCAAAAGTCCATAAAAATCGGTTAGTAACATAGGATGAACTCCAATCACTACTGCTAAGTTCAATATTGTAATTCTTGATCATGTATTATGTTTCGTTCAGCATAAACTTTGATCAGATTCAAGCGGTAGGGTGGTTTTTTGGCAAGGCATCCTCGACGATTACGCCATTAACGACGGTGTGTGTGTTCTTCGGGACATCAGGGAAGATAGTGTGAAAATAACTGATCTTTCGGAACGATTCCTCATGGTCACTATAACACTTTTTATATAGACATAGCCTCATACAGTACACCTTTTGTAGATTTGTTTATTTTCGTGCGTTAAGATTGACAGTGGCTAGCCAAACAGGGGATCCTTTCTACTCCCGGGTACCTGGCCCTACCTCTAGTTTGCTATGGTCCGTAGATGCTCAGTTTTGTGCTCTATTGTTAGAGTTGTTGATCTTGTCTTCATGATCTTCCTAATATCTCCTTTTAATGTGCGGTCAAATGTCGAAGAAGAATTTTAGAATTTGGACACATTTTCATATGATTCTACACATATTCATCTCTCATACCAAAACTTAACGTTTGCCAAAGATGAAATTGGTTTTAAAGAATTTCAGTCACTTCTATTTTCAAAATACGATTTCAATATATCGACAATAGCGCCCTTTTACCGAGCTGAATGATATCCGGGTCTCGATTCTGTTCGGAAAGTACCTGCTAACGGCTGAATCGGTTCTTACCCGTGTCTAATGGCGGTTGGGACTAATCATTGAGTACCGTCGGAGACACATCCGTAACGTCTGTAACTCTTGCCTCGCTTGCTTTGGTGGTATAATTGTCATCTAACGGTCACATTAAAGTGTCACTAAGATATACCTTCTTCTGTGGATACCTTCGTAAACACCAGTAGTATTCTCATCCTTGATCTCTCTTTTTTTTTTCTTTATTCTTTTTTTTTTCGCCATCGCCCCGGTTACCAGGTGGGGTGCAAGTCGTAGTTCTCTTACACAGTTTACAGCATATAAGGTCGGCTAAATTTTTTTCCAACGGCTAAATCGTTTCCTAACAACAAGGAAAGGCCCTGGACAGGAAGGGTATGTCAATCTCCTATGATAACCGGTTCAGTGAGTGAATCACATTTCAAATAAATTCTATGAAGTGGAACATCAATGACGCCTAGATTTCAACCTGTATAAAACTGACCTACCAACAGAGTCTGAGCAGCACCAGTACCTCTCAAAAAATTGAAAAGATATAGCTTCTTTATAATCAGTTTGAGCGACAGAGACCCCTGTGACAAAAAATTTCTTACAATGATCCTCCATAGAATCACTTAAACTGGATTTTGAATCCTGACCATAAGGAGTATAAGAACAAATCGAATCTAAGGCGTTCCTGTCTAATTTTATAGCCTCGCAGTTGAAGGTAAATCATCTTCTTAAGCTTCCTGCACTCATCAAAAAAGGTGATTTTTTCTTACAATAATTACAAGTAGGAAACGCCCCAACTCAGAGAGACGCTGCCGGCCGAGTGTTGGGAGTAATACCATATTTGGATGTAACTTGGAATGTGAGAAAACAGGAGACTGTGAATCTTGAGAATTTCTTTTCCACGTTATATCATCTATTTCTTTTTCGAGTGCCGATAGTCTGATATTTTTCATATGAGTATAAGAGAACGTATCCAAATGACTAAGACTTTTATTTTGTAAATACATTTCAAAGTACACACTTCTTAATTTTTTTCTGATGATGAGAAAGAAGGGGATATCCAACAAAACCTAGTTGCAGCATCAATAGGAAAACCCCATTGTAAAACACAAAGCAGACACGCACAGAAAGAAACGCAAATGGTACAAGAAACATCAAACACGAATGACTACACATTAAACAACAAGTCATATCAGAAATCGGTGCCGACATAAGATGGTCATCTGTCACGTCAGTAGCAGATGGTGTGGTTATTATGGATTACGTGCGCATAACCGTCCCACTATTCTGATTACCCAGAGGTCTCGAAGAACGTACAATTGAGGTGTAAACAACCTCCTCACTGTTAGATGACCACACACATCTCAACGCGGGGCCCTTTCAACACAGAGTTGACGCAAATTTCCAAAGTTTTCGTTGATTTTCTTTAAGCGGATATATTGATCAAATACAACTTCTTTTTCTCTAGCCAATTCTACTTATGTTTGATTGTCAAATTTCTTGTATTTTCTAAAGGAGTAGAGCCACGAAGTCGGTTAAATGGCCTGGTAATTTCGATCAAGATGAAACATGATATCTTGCATCAAAGGTATATTGATTTCATTTGGGAAGATTGCTTCTTTCGACAAACGAGCGAAAAAGCGATAGACGGATATCAAAAACAAAGAGGTAAATGTTAAAACCTGGCACGGTTTCCGAAATTTCCATAATTTTGCAAAAAATATGACGAATGTCTTTGATTTTTACATAGAGCGCCAACTTCGCCGGCAAGTCTGTTTACTGAAATGCCTTCAGTGGTTTTAAAGAAAGCTATTTGCACAAAGAAATCTACCGGCGACGCGGCCGCAGATATCTAAAATTTAACATTTTACATCGTATCATCAGCATAATTTACAAGCGTACTGCAGGCGAAATGGCGTTAAATGACGTCATATGTGACGTCACGTTGTACATGCATCATCGTAGCGCTTGTTAATTATTTTTTAAAGAATTTTTTAAAGTTTAGATTTCCTTATGTTCTTAACTCCTCCTTTTCCTTGGTTGTCGTCCAAGGCATGGCCGTCATCGAATGATGAATGCGTTTACAATGGTAACATAAGTAATATAAATGCTTGATAAAATCTCGTTGTTATCCACACTGCCCATATATACATGAAATACAAAAATGCTATCATTTTATAGAGATAGTTGATTTCGGTTTTTCACAACGTCAGCTATATGCGCTTATCTAGAGGTCGGGAGGGGAGCCCCTATCCCGTTTGAATTTGTCTTCTCTCAAAATGATGGAAACCCATCCGTGCAAGTATCCATGTACATGAACATGTATGAGCATACCATAAATATAAACGTTACTACTATACGAGATTTGATTGTACGGGTATCAATGCTAAAAGTCGAAATATTCGTTATTTCTGATGTAACCGTAAGCTGAACGGAAAATATATCTTTATTGTGTTTTTAAATAAAATTACTGTAACAGCAGAAAAGTTTTTCTTTAATGGCGACCCATGAATTCTAAATGTCATTTGTGACCTTGAAGTGGTGACGTTGACCTTGTTAATGTTGGTTTTGGTATTTTGTTTGTTTGTTTTTGTTTGTATTTTCTTTTTATTGTGTTTTCATTTTCAGGGTGATTGACGTTCCGCAACAAATCGTGATATACATGTACTGTTTGGACACAATATGATGAAAGTCCCAAGTTTTTTCTTCGCAGTGAATAAAGAAAATATATTAATTCACGAAATATGGATAAACGTATAAATTTCCGAATAATAGTTAGTCACAGACATGCAAAAGCGTGTAGTGGCGGATATAATGGGGACGAACCTCCTCTAACATTCTCGAAAAAGTATTGATTTTTCCATTCTGAATTATCCTTCTATCAGAAATTTTACGACTCTGTCCCAAAGGAAAGTCATCTAGCCCAAAAAATAAGATTTCATTTGTTTTGGTTCCCCCTTTACGGTGAAATCATAGATCCACTCCTGACATACATGGAAATTAAATCAAAGAGGATCAAGGATGTGATTTTGAAGTCGGCTTTGTCTTGGGTAGGGGGGCATGGCTTTCAAACGGCCGTAGGGTCATCGGCAAACTAGACGGTTGTCAAAGGGTAATTGATTTTAAAGAGATGCAATATCTGCAATATACGGGGACAGAAACAATTTAATAGTTGATTTTACATAGTAAAATTCAAATTTTAAGAAACAGAAAGTAAATAATTTTCCCACGGCACAGGATCGCCCATAAAATGGAGGACTAACGATAAATTCATTTTCATTCATCTCTCCGGGTACATGTACTTTTATACAACATTGAATCATTTTATCTAAAACCTGTTTGAAAATGGTCAGACTAAATGAATGAACAAGGGTCCAAATGTCTCTTTCCTTTCTATGATTATTAAAGACGGATCCTGAAGGGCAACTTGTATCAATTTTACTTTCAAAAAGTATTTGCAATATCTTATATGTAGATCGTGAGTCGTCAAAGTTCTTTTTTTTTATATTCAAATAAATAAAACACCGCTAAAGACGGTATGGGGAGTTTTTGTCACTAACTGGGTCATTGTCACTAGGTCAAATATTACGGGTCGGGTATAAATTGAAATGTCTAGTCAGAGGCAACCTGTGTGATATTATGTTCTACTGTGTATATAATTCCTGAGATTTTGCTTCAATCACAAACCTAAAGGTACGGTTCCCTGAAAATTAATTAAGGAGGGTTTGAACACCAAGATGGCGGCAACATGATTTATTTTCTCACTTCCTATGAAAAGTTCTGTCTGAACTTTTTCAAAACAATTGATACGCTGATTGATATACACATTTAAGTATCCTGATGAAGTTTGAATAATTTCCGGCGTCATTTGAAGAAATTATGGCGATTTTCGAAATTGTGGACTTTGGGAGTTTTAGCCATGAGCAAACCACGACGTCATTTCGACGTAATCGGTGAAAATGGCGTCAAAAACCTTCGCGTTCAAAATGCAATAAAATCATCAATATCAAACGTATTGCATTGAAACTTTGCATGTGTAAAATAGAAAGTTCTATCTTCATCACGGTGAATTCGTTGACAAATTTACATCAAAGGAAAGCGGATGTCACTTCATTGAAAATGAACGATTTTAGAATGAAAAATAGGAAAATGTAAAGCATTGTAATATTCTAATCCTAAATTCAATTTTTCTCATTTAATCATGAAATCATTTCTGGACATTGTTGACCAATTTGTCAGTTTTTGACAAAGATTCATCCACAGGATTCCTAATAATTTGCTATCAACTACAGTCAAGTGGCTCGGAATTGCAATTTTTTAGCTATAGTATCATCTTTTATTCCAGTATCATACCTTTGTTTCAAACACAATTCATCTCATCTTTTCCATACGTAAATGCAATAAATTTATGAAGATTTTGGAAGTTAAATTAAAATCACTTTCCAATAGCTTTACGAGAACTGGAATCATACTTTTAATATTATGACGTCATCAAGAAATTCATGGAAACGTTGAAAAATGCATATTTCAAAGTCTCATAGAAAATTTTCCTGTGGATAGAATCAAATATAAGTTTGTAAAATCAAGGACAGACAAGTAATATATAATTTCAGAAATTTTGAGAAAAATTGAATTTGGGGTCCAAGTGTTCAATACCTCCTTAAGTGTACAAAATGTTACGATGCAAAATCTTTCTTTTCATATGAACGTTAAACTTACATTCTCATTTGTATAAATTCTAATTTGGAAGCATGTACCCAGGGGATGACGACCTCCTGAGAGTAAGGGTAAAAAAATGTCCCTCTATCTGCGGACGACGGCCGTTAGCCTCTTTGGTTGTGAGGTCGTAAATTTGTACAGGGAAAGGCTCAGGTTTCAAGGACGCCTTACGAACTGCGAAACGGGCGACCGACTGCTCTTTGTCAGTGAATTGCAAGGTCATCTACCAAGGTCCATGCAAATTGGAAAGTACAGAGCTATTGTCCTTCACCATGGTCAACCTGATGAGAGAAAAGAGTGTACCAAATGTCTCCAAAAAGGACACAACACCAGGGACTGCACAAATGACACTGTATGCAGAACATGTCATGAGACAGGTCACATTAGCTCTGAATGCCCAATGCCACTTCAGGATGATCCATCCCATTCCCAAGATGAGCTATCAGAAGATGAGAGAGATACTGTGCTTGCAGATACTGTTACTACACAGGTTAAGGCATCTACAACACAGGTTAAGGCATCTACCATACAGGAGAAAGCTCATGACACCATTGTACATCATTCACAGACTGATCAGACTCCACCACCACAACAACAGACACAGAGTGATAGCAGTACTACTTCACAGACAGATCAGACTTCGACACCACAACAACAGACACAGAGTGATAGCAGTACTACTTCACAGACAGAAAAGACTCCAACACCACAACAACAGACACAGAGTGATAGCAGTACGACTTCCCGACAGGTCAGACTCCAACACCACAACAACAGACACAGAGTGATAGCAGTACTACTTCACAGACAGATCAGACTCCAACACCACAACAACAGACACAGAGTGATAGCAGTACTACTTCACTGACAGATCAGACACCAACACCACAACAACAGACACAGAGTGATAGCAGTATTACTTCATAGACAGGTCAGACTCCAACACCACAACAACAGACACAGAGTGATAACAGTACTACTTCACAGACAGATCAGATTCCAACACCACAACAACAGACACAGAGTTATAGCAGTACATCATTCACAGACAGATCAGACTCCAACACCACAACAACAGACACAGAGTGATAGCAGTACATCATTCACAGACAGATCAGACTCCAACACCACAACAACAGACACAGAGTGATAGCAGTACATCATTCACAGACAGATCAGACTCCAACACCACAACAACAGACACAGAGTGATAGCAGTACATAATTCACAGACAGATCAGACTCCAACACCACAACAACAGACACAGAGTGATAGCAGTACTACTTCACAGACAGATCAGACTCCAACACCACAACAACAGACACAGAGTGATAGCAGTACTACTTCACAGACAAATCAGACTCCAACACCACAACAACAGACACAGGGTGATAGCAGTACTACTTCACAGACAGATCAGACTCCAACACCACAACAACAAAAACACAGTGATAGCAGTTCTTCTTCACAGACAGATCAGACTCCAGCACCACAACAACAGACACAGAGTGATAGCAGTACTACTTCACAGACAGATCAGACTCCAACACCACAACAACAGACACAGGGTGATAGCAGTACATCTTCACAGACAGATCAGACTCCAACACCACAACAACAGACACAGGGTGATAGCAGTACTACTTCACAGACAGATCAGACTCCAACACCACAACAACAGACACAGAGTGATAGCAGTACTACTTCACAGACAGATCAGACTTCAACACCACAACAACAGACACAGAGGGATAGCAGTACTACTTCACAGACAGATCAGACTTCAACACCACAACAACAGACACAGGGTGATAGCAGTACATCATTCACAGACAGATCAGACTTCAACACCACAACAATAGACACAGGGTGATAGCAGTACTACTTCACAGACAGATCAGACTCCAACACCACAACAACAGACACAGAGTGATAGCAGTACATCATTCACAGACAGATCAGACTTCAACACCACAACAACAGACACAGGGTGATAGCAGTACTACTTCACAGACAGATCAGACTCCAACACCACAAGAACAGACACAGAGTGATAGCAGTACTACTTCACAGACAGATCAGACTCCAACACCACATCAACAGACACAGGGTGATAGCAGTGCATCATTCACAGACAGATCAGACTCCAACACCACAAAAACAGACAAAGAGTGATAGCAGTACTACTTCACAGACAGATCAGACTCCAACACCACAACAACAGACACAGAGTGATAGCAGTGCATCATTCACAGACAGATCAGACTCCAACACCACAACAACAGACACAGAGTGATAGCAGTACATCATTCACAGACAGACCAGACTCCAACACCACAACAACAGACACAGAGTGATAGCAGTACTACTTCACAGACAGATCAGACTCCAACACCACAACAACAGACACAGAGTGATAGCAGTACATCATTCACAGTCAGATCAGACTCCAACACCACATCAACAGACACAGAGTGATAGCAGTACTACTTCACAGACAGATCAGACTCCAACACCACATCAACAGACACAGAGTGATAGCAATACATCATTCACAGACAGATCAGACTCCAACACCACAACAACAGACACAGAGTGATAGCAGTACTACTTAACAGACAGATCAGACTTCAACACCACAACAACAGACACAGAGGGATAGCAGTACTACTTCACAGACAGATCAGACTTCAACACCACAACAACAGACACAGAGGGATAGCAGTACTACTTCACAGACAGATCAGACTTCAACACCACAACAACAGACAAAGGGTGATAGCAGTACATCATTCACAGACAAATCAGACTCCAACTCCACATCAACAGACACAGAGTGATAGCAATACATCATTCACAGACAGATCAGACTCCAACACCACAACAACAGACACAGAGTGATAGCAGTACTACTTAACAGACAGATCAGACTTCAACACCCCAACAACAGACACAGGTGATAGCAGTACATCATTCACAGACAGATCAGACTCCAACACCACAACAACAGACACAGAGTGAAAGCAGTACTACTTTACAGAGAGATCAGACTCCAACACCACAATAACAGACACAGAGTGATAGCAGTGCATCAATCACAGACAGATCAGACTCCAACACCACATCAACAGACACAGGGTGATAGCAGTACTACTTCACAGACAGATCAGACTCCAACACCACAACAAAAGACACAGGGTGATAGCAGTACTACTTCACAGACAGATCAGACTCCAACACCACAACAACAGACACAGAGTGATAGCAGTATATCATTCACAGACAGATCAGACTCCAACACCACAACAACAGACACAGAGTGATAGCAGTACTACTTAACAGACAGATCAGACTCCAACACCACATCAACAGACACAGAGTGATAGCAGTATATCATTCACAGACAGATCAGACTCCAACACCACAACAACAGACACAGAGTGATAGCAGTACTACTTAACAGACAGATCAGACTCCAACACCACAACAACAGACACAGAGTGATAGCAGTACTACTTCACAGACAGATCAGACTCCAACACCACATCAACAGACACAGAGTGATAGCAGTACATCATTCACAGACAGATCAGACTCCAACACCACAACAACAGACACAGAGTGATAGCAGTACATCATTCACAGACAGATCAGACACCAACACCACAACAACAGACACAGAGTGATAGCAGTACTACTTCACAGACAGATCAGACTCCAACACCACAACAACAGACACAGAGTGATAGCAGTACATCACTCATAGACAGATCAGACTCCAACACCACAACAACAGACACAGAGTGATAGCAGTACTACTTCACAGACAGATCAGACTCCAACACCACAACAACAGACACAGAGTTATAGCAGTACATCATTCACAGACAGATCAGACACCAACACCACAGCAACAGATACAGAGTGATAGCAGTACTACTTCACAGACAGATCAGACTTCAACACCACAACAACAGACACAGGGTGATAGCAGTACATCATTCACAGGCAGATCAGACTCCAACTCCACATCAACAGACACAGAGTGATAGCAGTACATCATTCACAGACAGATCAGACTTCAACACCACAACAACAGACACAGAGTGATAGCAGTACATCATTCACAGACAGATCAGACTCCAACACCACAACAACAGACACAGAGTGATAGCAGTACTACTTCACAGACAGATCAGACTCCAACACCACAACAACAGACACAGAGTGATAGCAGTACATCATTCACAGACAGATCAGACTCCAACACCACAACAACAGACACAGGGTGATAGCAGTACTACTTCACAGACAGATCAGACTCCAACACCACAACAATAGACACAGGGTGATAGCAGTACTACTTCACAGACAGATCAGACTCCAACACCACAAGAACAGACACAGGGTGATAGCAGTACATCATTCACAGACAGATCAGACTCCAACACCACAACAACAGACACAGAGTGATAGCAGTACATCATTCACAGACAGATCAGACTCCAACACCACAACAACAGACACAGAGTGATAGCAGTACTACTTCACAGACAGATCAGACTCCAACACTACAACAACAGACACAGAGTGATAGCAGTACATCATTCACAGACAGATCAGACTTCAACACCAAAACAACAGACACAGAGTGATAGCAGTACATCATTCACAGACAATTCAGGCTCCAACACCACAACAACAGACACAGAGTGATAGCAGTACTACTTCACAGACAGATCAGACTCCAACACCACAACAACAGACACAGAGTGATAGCAGTACATCATTCACAGACAGATCAGACTCCAACACCACAACAACAGACACAGAGTGATAGCAGTACCACTTCACAGACAGATCAGACTCCAACACCACAACAACAGACACAGAGTGATAGCAGTACTACTTCACAGACAGATCAGACTCCAACACCACAACAACAGACACAGAGTGATAGCAGTACTACTTCACAGACAGATCAGACTCCAACACCACAACAACAGACACAAAGTGATAGCAGTACATCATTCACAGACAGATCAGACTTCAACACCACAACAAGAGACACAGAGTGATAGCAGTACTTCTTCACAGACCAGAAAGTCCCAGAAGAGCAATGCCAACCAAAATACAAAGAATACGAAAACAACTATAACACAATTCTTTAAAGACAACAATACCCCACAAAGGAAATCTGGAAATATCCCAGTCTATGTAAGATCCCCAACCAACCCCTACAGAACAGATCAAGTCCAAAGCAGGAAAGATATCAAAAGAACACAAAGCTTCTTATAAACCCAAATAAATGATATGTTTGCATAAATATAATTCCATGTCATCATCAGACACTAACCCTTGGACAGTCTATAAGGTGTCAGGTGGTCACATGGTAATCACAACAGAACTCAAAAATTGTCTATCATATATATATTGTAAATATTAGAATCATGAATATGTTACATTTATTGACATTAAATACCCAAGGTCTTAGAGACAAACATATAAAGGAAAGATTATCAACATATATAAATCAACAAAAGGCAAACATTGTGTTTATTCAAGAGACACACTTCACTGATGAATTACATTATGATTTTAATAGTACTTGGCAATGTTTTCATTCGTATGGTTCATCCAAAAGCAAAGGTGTTAGTATTTTAATTAAGAATAATCTGAATGCAGAAATAATCAATACTAAAACAGAGTCTGATGGAAGAATAATCTTAGTAAATGTCCGAATAAATGAAATGAATCTTTGTCTCATAAATGTTTGTGGGCCAAATGATAAAATCACAAGAAATTAATTTTTCAAAAAGCTATCAAAATTTGTCAGGAATAACAGTGAAGGGATTAACATATCTGGAGGGGATTGGAATAATATCCAAAATAGAATAGATAGAAAATCTAAAACTAATGTAGGAAAACCTGTTAAGAATTAGAAAAAAATAATAAAATCATAGAAATTACTAGATCCTTGGGAAATCAAAAACTCAAACAAACATTAGTATACTTGGAAAAGGAAAAATAACTCAAATGAAGCTAGCAGAATAGATTACTTTTTGATTGGTACAGAGTTATTACAACGCATTATAAGTTCAGATATAAGACCTGCAATAATTAATTCTACAGATCACATGGCTGTCAGTTTGAAAATTAACATTGAAATAATCACTAGAGGTCAAGGGTATTGGAAACTCAATAGTATGCTCCTACAAGATGACAAATACAAAACAATGATCCGAAACTGTATACGCAAATATGAAACTGAAATAAATGACAAACATGAAAAAGCTCAAATAAATTGGGAATTATGTAAAATTGAAATTAAGGAAATGTCTATACAGTATGGTAAACTGAAATCTAAAGAAAAGAAAGATAAAATAAACCAATTAGAAAAAGAGTTAACAGAAGGAAACACAAATTCACATAGGACTAAAATCATAGAAGATGAACTAGAGAATCTATATGCAGCAAAAACCTATGGGGCGCAGATAAGGTCTAGAATAAAGTGGGTTGAAGAGGGTGAAAAAAGTACTAAGTTTTTCTTAAATTTGGAAAATGACAGACAAAGAAAAGTATAGAAAAATTATATGATAAAAATGGGAACATCCTTACAAAACAAAATGAAAAACTTCAAAGGCAGATGGAATTCTATGAGAATCTCTATAAATCAAAAAACCCAGATCAAATTGAAATAGAAACCTACATAAAACAGATTGAAGCACAAACTTTAAATAGTGAATCTAAGTGATGAAGTTAAGCTATGCGAAGGACTATTGACAGAAAAAGAATGTTATGATGCAATCCGAAGTATGAAACAAAATAAATCGCCAGGAATTGACGGATTGACTCTGGAATTTTATCAGACTTTTTGGCCTGAAATACATAATTTACTAATTAGTTCTCTAAATAGTGCTTATAACCTAGGTAAAATGTCAAACTCTCAAAGAAAAAGTATCCTATCTCTTATGTTCAAAAAAGGTGATTCATTAGACATAAACAATTGGCGACCTATGTCCTTACTAAATGTTGATTATAAAATTGCTGTCCGTTGCCTTGCTGATCGCTTAAAATCTCTTTTACCCAAAATAATAAGTTCTGACCAAAATGGATCTATCAAAGGTAGGAACATTAACTACAATATTCGCTTAATTAAAGACATTATCGATTATTCTGAAAAATTTGACATAAATGGTTGAATTCTTTTTCTTGATTTCGCCAAAGCATTTGATACAGTGGAATGGGGGTTCATGTTCTCTACTCTGAAACACTTTGGCTTTGGGGATTCTTTCTTAAGATGGGTACATACTTTATATCATGACAATGAATGCTTAATGACAAATAATGGTTGGGTATCATCTCCATTCAAAATATCTCGAGGCATCAAACAAGAATGCCCTCTTTCTTCCCTACTTTTTGTCATCACAGTCGAGATACTAGCTCTAAAACTAAAAGAAAAAGGAAATGTTAAAGTTATCAAACAAAATTTCAGTGATAAAAGTTTCAAAATATCTCAACTTGCAGACGATACCACTCTGTTTCTTAAGTCAAAAGAAGATGTTTCAAAAGCGCTTAACCTTATAGAAATATTCGGATCACTATCAGGGCTTGTTTTAAATAGACAAAAATCAAATGGTTTTATATTAGGGAAAACATCTTACATTCCAGACAATTTTGAACAAATCAATTGGGGCTCCAAATTTAAAAAAAACTTTGGGAATATCCTTCTGCAAAGACCATAATGCAATGTTACAAAAAAATTGGAATGATCGAATAGCTAAAGTTTAGTCTAAGATATTGTCATGGTCTGGTAGACAACTAACTATGATAGGAAAGGTACAAATTATAAAATCTCTACTAATACCCCAATTAACCTTCATGTACTCGGTACTCCCTATGCCTCAAGAAATTTTAAAAAAAGTAAACAAAATTTTGTATAAGTTTCTCCGGGGAAATAAAAGTGAAAAAATAAAAAGAAAGATATTAACTACTAAATACAAGGATGGTGGCCTAAATATGACAGATATTAGCATACATATTAAAACAATAATGGTAAAATTGGTTTCAAAATTAACAGATAATTCAAATTCATTATGGAAAGAAATGACCTTTAAATTTTAATGCAACCTACCTGGGGTAATAAATTTAATCAAAACAAGGGGAAAGTTTTAATTAATAAAAACTGGATGGAATCAAATATATGTTTCGTTAGAGATATTGTTGATCAAACAGGAAAAATCTCAGAAATGAAAATTTTACAGAAGTTAAATATCAAAAGAAATTGGATTGCAGAAACTAATTTGATAAAGCAGGCCGTTCCTACAGAGTGGAAAAATAAAATACGAGAAAACCTCGAGTGGATACATTATAAACTAAATAAAAAAGTAGGTACAGTGAAAATAAAAATAGGTAAGAAAGAAATAAACATCAACCAGCTGACAAATAAAAACATACAGTGCATTGCACGAAAAATCTCAAGAATATCCAATTTCATTCAATTACTGGGAAGGTAAAATCCCACAAATTGCTGGAGAAACCGTCTCCAAGTTCATAAAATGCTTCAATTTCATATTCAACGAACTTTTTGATAATAAATACAAAATGTTCCGATGGAAATTAGCTCACAAGATCCTTACTAATACAAGCATTCTTCACAAATGGAAAATAATGGATAGCCCTCTCTGTAAAATCTGTTACGAACTCGACGATTACCAATATTTCTTCTTGGAATGCAAATTCACTGATAAATTCCGTCAAAGAATGAATACTTTACTCCAAGCACTCGGATTCCAAGAGCAAATGCTTACTCTCCATAACGGTGTTCTTGGTTTTAAAATATACGATCCAAAATTCAAAGAATTAAACATCATTCTTACACTTGCTTCCTTTTCTATATATAAAGCCTTTTATTCCTGTGATTTCAAAGATAAACAAATCGACATAACTCCAATTTTCAATTCGGAATTAAAATACTACATCCTGGTTTCCAAAAAACTGAATATTTCCTCTAATTTACTTGAGTGCGTTGCTTCGTTCCTTCATCACTGACCGCGAATTACACTGCAAAAGAAAAGAAAAACAACATTATTTTTATTCATAAATTCATAACATCAGAATCAGTAAGTACCCGCATCTCTAATCAATCATTTTATCCATAATTAAAAGCAATAAAAACATACTTACCCTGTATAATCACCTGTACACAATACATGTCCATTTATACACTCCACTTCACACGTCAGATACGTGCAGACGAAGATCTTGACCGCTGACCGATTTAAATAACTAGGCTACGTGACACTCTGCCGCACTGAACGACCTGCATCGGGTCAAATCGTTCCCTATCTAAATCGTTCTACTATCGATATATAAACATCTTCCAACAGTCTCCATGCATTGCACATTTTCACCGTATGCACTTAACCGTTACTATCCTTATAGACATATTATATGCTAATACTTGAATCGTTTAGATTGTACGTAGAACGACAATCTTTTACATTTTTGTTTTTGTACATTTATTTCTATTCTCACTCCAATACTACAATATAGAATTCCTAGTACATGCACACGCGACAATTTCATGTCTCTTCTTACTCCAATATACTGCTTATTACGTTAAGATTGACAAATTACTGTATCATGTATACACATTAAATCATGAAAATATATACATATATTTTAATAAAACACCGCTAAAGACGGTATGGCCGGATTGCAAAGTAAGTTTTTGTCACCAACTGGATCAAGGTCAATAGGTCAAATAATACAGCATAAATTGAAAGGTTTTGTCAGAGGCAACATACATGTATAAAATAAAGTTTCTACTGCATACAGTTCCATAGATTTTGCTTAAACCAGGAACTTTAACCAAAATCCTTAACTAGGTCAAAATCCAAGGTCAAGGTCACTAGGTCAAATGTTACGGCATAAATTGAAAGGTCTTGTCATGGGCAAGCTTCATGTATAATATAAAGTTTCTACTGCATATAGTTACTTAGATTTTGCCTCAACCAGAAACTTTAACCAAAATCTTTAACTAGGTCAAAGTCCAAGGTCAAGGTCACTAGTTCAAATGTTATGGCATAAATTGAAAGGTCTTGTCATGGGCAAGCTTCATGTATAATATAAAGTTTCTACTGCATATAGTTACTTAGATTTTGCCTCAACCAGAAACTTTAACCAAAATCTTAAACTAGGTCAAAGTCGAAGGTCAAGGTCACTAGGTCAAATGTTACGGCATAAATTGAAAGGTCTTGTCATGGGCAAGCTTCATGTATAATATAAAGTTTCTACTGCATATAGTTACTTAGATTTTGCCTCAACCAGAAACTTTAACCAAAATGTTTAACTAGGTCAAAGTCCAAGGTCAAGGTCACTAGGTCAAATGTTATGGCATAAATTGAAAGGTCTTGTCATGGGCATGCTTCATGTATAATATAAAGTTTCTACTGCATATAGTTCCTTAGATTTTGCCTCAACCAGAAACCTTAACCAAAATGTTGACGGCAGACGGACGGACAGACGGACGGACAGACGGACGGACGGACATCGTCAATCTATAGACCGGAATTGCTTTGCAATCCGGCCAAAAAAGAATAGAAAAAAAATGTGCTATGATGATTTGAAAAGGCGATGAAGACTCATACAAAAAAAAACTCTATTCTTACTGACCACACACTGCACCATACTAATATATTAACAACTTCGTAACTTAATACGAGTCGGCCTTATTCTGAGCACAAAAAAACAATTGTAATTTTCTGGCGAATCTAACGCACACATTCGTAGTAACAGCCGTTTGAAAACGTCATTTTGAATTTGGGGTGCGCAGCTCTAATTCATTTCACTGTCGCCACCTACAATGTAATGCGTTTATACAATCGAGGTATATGGAGATTTAATTATACAAATTCGACAATATTATGGTCGTTACTGAATATTTTCGAATAAAACTTTTTTATGGCGAATGTGACGATCTTCACTGCGTGCATGTTTCTTTTTCTAGGAATTTCTTCGTGTCTGTACATAATTATGGATTTTGTAAAATGATGGACGCAAAATAGAGAAAAAAACTTGGAATGATGTTATTCATTTTACATTTTTGAAAATATGAATTCAAATTTTGTTGCTCTGTTTGAAAAATTCATACGTTGTATTGAACTAATAACATTTATATGTACAACTTTACTTGAGGATTAAGCCCGACTGTACAGTAGATGATGCATGTACAGTACCTTGGCCATATGACCTCTGCGGAAACTGAAAACCAATTACTGTGCATCAGTGGCGGATATAGTGAGGGTCCAAAGACCCGTTCCCTTTCAAATAAATGATAGATTGGCCACTGTAAATAACAAGCTTTTGACGAAAAACTTTTACTATTTCTGATTGTTTTGGTCCTTTGGAGCACCCAATAGATCAGTGCGCAGAATATTGATTAATTGATGGTTTGGTTTCTTTTTTCATCGTATGATTTTAGAGTAAATTGATACTCAGTTTCTCATAATCCCTCGATTATTAGCATTGAAAAGCGATATTTTCAACATGTCAGTCTAGAAATTTTATAAAGGAGGAAATTGCACATATATAATTGTTTGGAATGAAGAATTAAAATGCGTTCGGCAGCTTGAAAAATATATAGTTTTAAACATAATAACATGAAATTACGGCGTTACAACGTCATGGCTAAAGTGGCATTATGTGCTTTCTATACCCTTTTCTCGGCGTAATTCTAAGGTGAAAATAGCTATTTCGTAAAAGATAACACTGGTTTTCAATAATACAGGTATTCGTATGTGAAATAACACAGTATGAATAAATTTTGCCACCAGGCCGATTTTGGCCCTTCCCGGCTCAACTCCTTTTTCTTGGTACGCTTCGGGGAATACCGCATAAGCCTTTGAAATGATATCAGTAACCTTGCAATAGTCTGAACTCTCAGCTGCACAAAGCGCAGAGTGTACTTCGGTTGCACAGGGATTTATCATGGTTCCTTTTTTAGGGATTTTTCATAAACACAATGGTCCGAATGAGAAATAAAATACAGATATAGATTTTTTTTTTTCATCAAAGATACATAACATTATAGAGAGGTACCCTTGCACATTAAGATTGAGGAGTATCAAATATCCAGAATATGCTTTTGAACCCTCCAAATTCAGTAATGATAGTAATATGTTTATTTGTTTTGTTATATTTTATGATAGCAAGTCATAGAGAAGAAACTTATGAAATAATATCCAAACATAAATCTGAGTATGATGAGTCTCCAAACATAAGGGTACCCCCTTAAAATTCCATCACAACACAAATACAGGTACACAGTTTTATAAATGATCACGATATGGCTCCCAACATAGGGACACCCCCTTATGATTTCATCGCATTTTCAACTAAGAATATATTAGTATAATCCGCTTTTTGTATAAAATACCGGATTAAAGGTTTTTCATTTTACACTATTTTAAACAAAAATGTCAAAAGATGGTGAAAAATCACATACAGGTATACAGTTTTATAAACGATTAAGATATCGCTTCAAACGTAAGGGTACCCCCTTATAATTTCATCGCTTTTTCAACTGAAAATATACCGGTATACTTTATCCATCTTTTTGTGTGAAACACCAGTTGAAACATCTACATATTGAATAATTTGAAAACATAATGCCTATATATGAAGAAAGAATCACATACAGGTATACGGTTTTATAAATGATCATGATATCACTCCAAACATACTGCGTAGAAGGAAAAACCTATAACGGTTCAAGTTGGGACCCACCTTAAATTGTACCGATTTGACTCAAATGATTCTTGTATTAAGTTAAAAGGTGTTTTTCTGTTTCCAAAACGACCCGTTCCCATTGTAAAAGTCAATTATTTCATACTTTTTTCTATGTGGTGACATGGAAACAACAAATTTATAATTTTACAGCATCTAGAAAATAATTATACGGATATTAAAAAAATATATGAACTTGTTGATTTGATGTTGCCAAGTCTTATTTTGTCCAGATATAAGTGAAAGATTTTGTTTTTTTCATTTCCGAATCCATGGGCCATTTCATAGAGGGATAACTATAATTAAAAAGAGGAAATCAAACAATTTGCTACTTGATTCTATTAGACTAGCTTCCTTTCATCTATTTTAGTATCGATTTCAATATTTCTAATTCTTCTAAATTAACAACAATTTTTGGGCTAGAATACAGCTTACCACCCCTACCCCTTTTTGTAATGTTGGATGTTTGAGGAAATACGACGTTAAGATTTTTAACACAAGTAACTTCACGTGCGTCATACCCTGACGTCATTAGCCCCAAAAAAGGTAAACAATGGAAACCCATCATATTTTAATCACAAACCATCCAAATGCGACTGCACGCAATGTGTCACCCGCAATATGTATTTGTTTTTGCGATTTTGAATGGTCGCTTCGAAATCTATCATTTTATTTAGAAATAAAGATAGGATAGACCTCATGGGCTACATTTTGTACAAACATTTTCCTCGTTTATTGATATATTCAATGATTTCGACATTTAAGACGTTTTGAACGTCGTAGAATTAAATATACTAGGGTAATTAAACCGAAACTGTGTTTCTGTATTTCGATAGGTCATACATTTAACATCTCATACACTAGAAAAATATTTTCAAATCCTTTAACATAAGGCCGAAATGTAGAGAAGAATAGAAGGGACATTGTGTAAATATCTCGTGCACACGACTTGATAACTCGTACGCACGACCTAGCTTCTCGTGTGCACGACTTAGCAACTTGTGCGCACGACTTAGTAACTCGTGCGCACGACTTTGTATTTCGTGCGCACGACTTTGTAACTCGTGCGCACGACTTACTAACTCGTGTGCACGACTTATTAACTCGTGCGCATGACTTTTTGTTGTCATTCTATTGGTTAATTATCTCGTGCCCACGACTTTGTAACTCGTGCGAACGAGATAATCAACCAATAGAAAACTAGGATCAAATACAATGGCGACAATTGTTAATGATGATTCGTGTATATTGAAGCAACAACGACTTTCAAAAGTACAGTAAACTGCTTATGTTGTATTAATAAATCATCGGTGTTGTGCTCAATACAAAACGCATTTTGAACAGTACCCCCGATTAATTCTTGGAAGCCCACAGACACCCTCGGCCCCCCCTTCGATTTCGTAAACAGATAGAGTTTTAACAAAGAACAAACGCTAGTAATACAGTACCCCAAGTCAAATGCTGGACTCAGTAAGGACAATTTCAGTCTCCAGTTTTTATGTATATCTTTTTATATCAAACGTTGGTCCCACATGATACACACATGAATGATACATGTACTTCATTCCTTATGGGGAAGGGACAGTCAAGCTGAGCAATCTGGTGAACTAAGATTACCCCTCGGCCCCTTTTTTAACTTTAACAAATTCATTGTTCCGTCATATATATCACTATGTTTGTTTATGAACGAAATAATTCAGCGAAAATGAAGCGCTATTTCTACATGTTCTAAGCATGCCATACGTGGTAGAATTCATTACATTTTCATGTTCCCTATTTTCAAAACTACCCTGTTCTATTCTGAATAAAGTTATTTACATAAAATAAACTGTGTTGTCTTCCTTCAACTTTGATCTCAGGATACTTCATACTGTATTTTCACAATCATTATGCTTTTTTGTCCGAGAGGCCCGAGAGGGGTGAAAGAATCTGTAAAATTTGCGTAAAATCAACCAGAAAAAGAAATTTCTGGGCTTGAATTGTAATCCTTTTCCTTATTTTGTGCCATTGATTTATCAGGTTAAAATAGTATTCAAATATGGATATAACGACTCGCAGTAAGGCAGAAATACCCCAGCCTCCTAGTTTTTCAATACCGCGTCTTTCTCTCCATGTAAGGTATGAGCTCGGAATGAAGCTTAAAACTGTATTCTAGACTCCGACTTTGCTAGTTTCTAACTTGTGATTATTGTTTACGTTAAATGTAGATCAAAGTCTGTAAAAAAATATTCGTTTTTATCAAAAGGGATACCAAAAAAAAGGAAAACAAAATTGCCCGGGGGGGGGGGGGGGGTTCGCTAGATCCATCATTCTTACATGTATTATTTTCATCATCAATTCATAATTTTCTTATCAAATACCGTAACGGTTATACGCACAAAACTACATCTTATTTAAAAGAAATATGAAAAAATGAATTGGAGGAAGGGGAGGGGCGGGAGGGGCGCTCAGGCTCCGTAAATTGATTGGATGTGTATATGCACCTCGTTTATATGTTAAACCCATCAAATTATATTTTGTTCTACTATCTGCATTCATTCATAACAACACTTAAACGTTTCCTTATATCTTATGGTACGAAGTGAAGTCTGCGTGCAAAAACGTACACAAACCTTGGGTATCCGTGCGGTATCGGTGCGTTATCAGTACGTGTTCCGTACGTCCTTCTTGCGGATTTGGGAACACGCAGGCAGGCTGTAGCAGTTTTAGTGCATACAGAATTTTGCGCTGTGTCCTGTCTGCGTGCTGCCTAAGAATTCAACAAAAATTACAACACGCACGTTGCAAGTAATTGCAAGTACACGCAAAGTACCTTCGACGCAAGGAAGTGAGGACTCCGTGCGTTAGTGCATGTATTTTATATATTCTTTTCATTTTCGTGCGTGAACATCAAAGGCGGGTGCGGCTAGCCAACAGGGGATGCTTACTCCTTCCGGGCACCTGGTCCCACCTTTAGCTTGCTAGGGGTCCGTCAATGCTCAATTTGGTACTCTATTGTGAGTGCTGTTGGGATTATCGTCAGGATCTTCTTTAACTCATTTATGTCACACTTATGCCCTTTGCCGTGTGGAGCTCGCAAAAAAGTTCCCCGCGAGGGGTTTGACAGTAAGTGTTTTGAATATTTTTCTCTGACATTGTCGCCATAGCATTTTCTATATAGACGTGGCCTCAAACAGTGCATGTATTTTATATATTCTTTTCATTTTCGTGCTTGAACATCAACGGCGGGTGCGGCTAGCCAACAGGGGATGCTTACTCCTCCCGGGCACCTGGTCCCACCTTTCGCTTGCTAGGGGTCCGTCGACGCTCAATTTGGTACTCTATTGTGAGTGCTGTTGAGATTATCGTCAGGATCTTCTTTAACTCAATAGCAGTACGTGTCAATTCGACATCCTTACAATAACGTAGAAGACATACGGAGAAAGTACGTTATAAACAAGTTGCACACAAGTCGTAAATACTTGCAACTTACTTTATTGTGCTAAATATGATGCATGTAACCATTCATATAACCTTGCGTGCGACTTGCGTTACGCACTCCTCCCGTACTCTTGCCACTTCATTCCTTGCGTCTTCAGAAAAACGTAGCGCACGTAGCCTCCACAAACACGCACGTCCTAAAGGCACGCACGGCGGGTTGTGACCAGGGCTCTACGTAACAAACCGCGCTTCTTTAACTCATTTGTGTCACACTTATGCCCTTTGCCGTGTGGAGCTTGTAAAAAAGTTCCCCGCGAGGGGTTTGACAGTAAGCGTTTTGAATATACTTCCCTGACATTGTCGCCATGGCACTTTCTATATAGACATAGCGTCAGACAGTGCATGAATTTTATATATTTTCATTTTCATGCTTCATGAACATCGACGGCGGGTGCGGCTGGCCAACAGGGGATGCTTACTCCTCCCGGGCACCTGGTCCCACCTCTGGCTTGCTAGGGGTCCGTCGATGTTTAATTTTGCGCTCTATTGTGAGTGCTGTTGAGATTATCGTCAGGATCGTCTTTAACTCATTTGTGTCACACTTATGCCCTTTGCCGTGTGGAGCTCGTAAAAAAGTTCCCCGCGAGGGGTTTGACAGTAAGTGTTTTGAATATACTTCCCTGACATTGTCGCCATGGCACTTTCTATATAGACATAGCGTCAGACAGTGCATGAATTTTATATATTTTCATTTCCATGCTTCATGAACATCGACGGCGGGTGCGGCTGGCCAACAGGGGATGCTTACTCCTCCCGGGCACCTGGTCCCACCTCTGGCTTGCTAGGGGTCCGTCGATGTTTAATTTTTCGCTCTATTGTGAGTGCTGTTGAGATTATCGTCAGGATCTTCTTTAACTCATTCTAAGATCCATATCCTTGGAAGTTATTTTTCAAGTACATTTTCACAAAAAAATTGGAGAAAAATTCTCAAATTAAACCAACTCAAACATATTGACACTATACTTTAATATCAATTCTCTGTAAGGACAAAAATATTTTGGAAATAGCATGTCATGGATTTGTATGATTTTCTCTATAAATGGTATGTATAATACCCTGAATATGAAAATAACAATTTTTTGAAAATAAATATTCAGGTTGCCATGGAAGCGAGTTCTGTCTATTTATAGCACTATAAATGGTCAAATAAGTCATCGTTGTTTATTATGTTGTCATGGAAACCATTGTCAGAGTTTATTGGTATTAACAACTTATAATCTTTAAAAAAAATACATAACTTGTTTATATTCTGCCTCTACATTCATTACCTAATGTGTGTTAATTTTAACGTCACATTTACGGCCAATTTCCAGGCTTTCAATGGGTATATATGTAGGTTCGTAGCTTCCAAATTGAAGGTAAAAATTGATGAGGCTTTGCATGAAGAAAAAGTATGTTCCAATAATGAACATTTATAAGTTTTAGGAAAATTAATTATAGGATCTTTATTTTAGTCTGGCCGTCCTGGATCTCCTTAAGCCTACTTTTATTATTTTTCAGTTTTCTCTCTAAAGAGTTCAACTGTCCTGTCTATAAGATGTGGATGATGCTGAGTTATCGTTTTTGTTGGAGTGAAGTTTGAAGTTATGCAAAAGCATTGGTGAAAGTTCTGTTTACGTCAACCTATAGTCACTATGCAGTATTAAAAAGTCCAGGTGATAATTGTTAACCAATTATCATAAATTTGAAATACATTTGAAAACTGTTCTATATTAAACTTGAGAGATTACTTTGAAAGCAAAAGGTTTTATCGTTGATGACATAACTCTGTCGTAGACTTGCTCTAAGTCATGTTTAGCGTTTAGCTAATAATTTTAAATGACAAATACGGATAATGACCATATGCTTGTACATGTATGCAGCACACAATCGATAATTCAGAAAATCAGAAATCGAAGGCATACAAAATCAGGATAAAACAGGAATCAAAGCAAACAAACAAAAAAAAAAACCCACCATATGAAAAGAAGCGAACAATTCACTATTAAGATTTTTTTTCTCTCTCTCTCTTTCTCTCTCTCTTGCTAGAAACATTTTTAGAATTTTAGTGTTCTAGGGTTAAAATATTCTACTTAAGTTGTTTTGTATTCAGAAAATTAATAAACATAAAAGTTTGTAGAAGTTCGACCTCGGCAACAACAAAATTAACAATAAGTTGAATGAAAAATAAAAATTAAATAAGAATTCTCTAAATAAAACATTTAAGATGTAACAGCGCATAGTTGCGACGTTTAGAAAAAAAAAACGTATTGAAAATACCCCTCATGCACTATTGCAATGAAAGAGGCTATTTGAGGAAATATTGGTTTACATATTCTTCATTGAATCGTCAATCTCAAAACGAAAGAAGAGGCCTACGGGGTCACATCGCTCATATGAGTTGCGGACAAAAGGATGGCAGTGGATAATTTCGTATGTATTTGAAATGATATAATTTTCATTGTCACAGTTAAGCAGATGAAACGTAACCACATAAACGCCATCTCAGTATGTCAGTATTAAACAAGAGCCCCAGGGGGCACAACGCTCACCTGATACCCATGCACGCTCTAATTGAAATACTGACATTGAATACTGATTGTGCCAGTACCAGGATTTTAGCCCACAGCCTTTCTAAAAAGATTCTTGCCGGATGCAGAGAAGTTTTTTTTCAGACAACCTTTAAAAGTACATACAAGAAAAAATAGTCACATTTCAAAACAATAACTTTTTTTACTGATTTGTAAAGACGGATAAAGTGGTCCAAAGTCATATGCTCTGGCTTCTGGACCATATTTGGACGGAATTTAGAAGCAATTAAAGCATAAGAACTAGTGTTAGCAAACGAATTATTTACTGAAAAAAAGTAAAACCTGTTATCATATCAATTTTGACATTTTCTAATGCTAATTCTTTTTTTGTTCCTTCAATGTCAATATAAATTCAAATTTATAGTATAATGGGTCACAGTATGAAATGAAAGCTATTGTCACAAAGAATACATCTGTTATTAGTATGAAAGCCTTTTGTTTTTGTCTTCCTCGATGACATTAGCTATACACTTAGCTCTATACAGACATATAATGTTGGCTCACTAGAAAAGATTAAATCAAGACTGTTTAAACAAAGTTTTAAAAACTAAGTCTAAACGCAATGTAGGTTTTAAAAAATGGAACATTTGTGTCATTTCCAACACACGATCCAAGTTCAACAGGGAGTACGTGAGTTGTCATTCTCATGAAAATAGTACAATAGTTTAAGATTCTGGATTTATTTCATAATATATTTAGTAGTGAACAAATGCAAATCATATGTTGATTTTTCAAACATTCCTCGGATTATATACAATTATGTAGTCAGTGACATTGCTTAAATATAGTTATATCAAATACAAAACTTTAAGTTTACAACATTAATTGCTGAATGAAGTTTGAAATGTTTCTTCTTAATACATATGTACAATCAAGTTTCTGCTGAAAGTAATATGAGAACTACAAGAAAGGACCTGGAGAGTATCGGAGTATGACAGTGGGTATCTTCTATGTTTGATTCCGGTTTTGTAATGTGGAAATTGTTTCTGGGGATTTAGGCTCGATCTAGCTGTTGATGGTCTTCTGACATATTATATACAAAACGTCAACACTCATAAATGTGTCTTCAAAAAATGTACGTTGGCATAAGAGATCTATGCTTTTATTTTAAAGTTAGTAATTGTTTTAACATATATATGAATGATAAAGTGTCACAGGTATATTCACTCAGAGGCACATGAAGTCAAAATTGAAATGTTTATTAGAACTTATCTACTCTATAATTTACTAAAGATCACTCTTATTACTGATCACTGTAAGTCTTATGATTTCCAAAATTAACTAACTTAAGCATAATCATAAATGTTCAATGTCAATTTAAATCCTAGAAAAACTTCTAGTCCTGTGGTATTTCTCACAACTGATTTAACATTTTCAGTAAGGTTTCAACATATAACCAATGAGCATTCCGAATATACACATAGGTGACTTTATGAACTGAGAAACAATTACGAATTGTGTTTGTTTAAACAAGGCAATTAATGTATTAATGTGTAATTATTTTGTTAACTGGAAGAAAATGTCAAATTTCTTTTGAAGCAATAAACAATTTAAGACAGTTCAAAGACACTGAATAAATCATCAATATGGAAAAAAAACCCAATGTGAATGTTAATCCTGAATTAATTTAGAATTATAACTAGATTTTTTTTCATTAAGTAAATTTCACTTGCACAAATTATACATGCATGTGTCTTAATTTAAAATGCAGTACATGTAATTGTATAATATAAGAGTTGAATGGAGGTTTATCATTCATTATAAGTAAGCTTCCTTAAGCACTGTTCATTGCAGAAAGCAAAGTAGTACAGCATTATTGTGTGGGATGAAGTTTACAGACCCTTTTAAGTCATGCCAGTGACTCCCATCACATATACTTACCACTATAACTTACAAATTAATAATCAAAAGCAATATGTTGCTTATGAATGTCAAAGAGTTCTATACTACAAGAAAGGGGAATCTAGCTATTATCTGAGGACATTATTATAGTAACAACTTCATGAAATAATGATATGAAGATCATTCAGACTTTAGCTCTGTAAATTTTGATCGTTTATAATTTTTCTTTTATTCAGAGAATTTCTTTACAGTAATCCAGGACCTGAGGCATACAAATTGGTTTTTCTTTTTAGATTTATTGGTAAATGTAACAATGTTAAATTGTGAGAAATACCACAGGACTAGAAGTTTTTCTAGGATTTAAATTGACATTGAACATAATAAAATTATGAATATTAAATTACAAGAAATCAGAACTATTAGATTGAAGCATTTGTCTATAATGTATACATCTAATCTAAATAATTAAGTATGTTTTCTTTCTTTATCAATAAGAAAGTATTTCCTCTTTCTTAATTTGCCAGTAGGCCTAGCTTCGGAAAGTACATAATGTAAATTAATTGCATACTATGCATGTTTCCAGAAGAAACATAATGAATGTTTATGAGTTAATATTACACCAAATATACATCTTTACATAACAAAATGTTTAGTCATATAAATAGCTGTGATATAAATAAACATAAATACTTAGTTACATTTCATTTTTATAAAATATAACGAAATAACTTTAATTTCAACAAGGGCCTATATTATTCTCAGTTGTGCATGCTCAATGGTTTTCAAAAATACAGCAAGCAAAAATTGATAAGAATGCAGATTTGTTACAATGTATACGTATTTATAACGTGTACAAATTCAAATTATAGGATTTTTATATATAATTTTTTACTATACAAATAATATATTTAGTTCAGATAGATAATATATATAGCAACATATTGTAATGATCGAAAGTTACTTTCTTTGATAATAGCACAATTTCTGCAAAATTTGTGTTATTAAGTGTAGAAATGTTATTACAGAGTTACAAGTTTAAACTTTTTGATTGAATGTGATTTTTATACGCTCGTCATAAGACGGGACGTATTATATTATGACGCTGTCTGTGCGTCCGTGAGAAATATTAAAACCCCGATGTGCGTACATGTATCTTGCATTTGCGTTTGCGTTGCTATTTTTGGAATCTGATTTTGGGTTGACTTTCATTCAGCGCATACGCCTACCCATGAGGCTATCTTTGCAACTATGATAATCCTATAAAATCTATAACATACATCTTTAAAGAAATTAAAAAAAAGTGTGTTTTGCATGTGTTACCGATAAAAGTATTCGCGCATATTTTCAAATTCCAATGAATAAGGACGTCCTCGTTATTTTTTTCTTTTGGTTGACTTAAAACAACTATAAATATTTCCAACATTCTGATCGATGGCTTTCAGCAGTGTAGACATATCTTAACTAGATCTTATTACAAGTATTTTTTCACTACTTTCTAAATAACTAAATTGTTTAGGAGCAGTTTGCGCTGTTGAACTGCACCCCCCCCCCCTCCTTTTTTTAACTTATGTGCGATTGCATAGCCATTGCAGATATCTAATTCAAAGTACAGTCCTTGTGATGATATCATTTCTTTATCATTTGTCTTGTTATACCTTTTAAAATCTGATTTGATAATTGGGTATATATGCAATTCAAGTTCCTTGATAATATCTGTTTCAGCCCCCTCCCTCTCGATCCATTTAGATTTCTAAATCTATCAATTTCAATGGTACAGTCAGGCATCTTCAACTTCTTCTTTTACTCATTTGTATCAAGTTTATATCTACATGCACAGGGCATTCGGACTTTCAAACCTTCTGACTATCAGACCATCGAACCATTAGGCATTCTTACTATCGGACCTTTAAACTTATGGTCTAATAGACCTTCGAAATATCGGATATTCGATTCTTCAGATTATGGATCCTTCTGTATATCTGAATGCAGTACGTTCGGTCTATCGGGCCTTTGAACTATCGGGCCTTCGGACTATCGGGCCTTCGGATTATCAGGCCGTCGATATATATATTTACCTTCGGCTCTATGGTCCCTCGAACTATCGGACCTTCGGAATACTGGGCGGACACCGAATGCACACTATTAAAATTATTAGGCAACGTCCATTTGATATTCTGGGAGAAGGGGTGTGCTTGGGATTTCCCCTGAAAAATAATCTTTATTTGAATATTTTTGAAAATTCTTCCATGTATGTATACAAAGTTTTGATCTTGACCTTAAGACACAAAAATTAATAGGGTTTATGTTACGCAATTAGCAATTTATGTATGAAAATTCGTAGTTTCAAGAACTACTAGAGATATGATCCAGTAAAATGGTGTATTCCATGTCTGTAAAGTTTGGCCTTGACCTTTGACCCTAAATCAGAGATTTTCCTTATGCCATAAGCAATCTATTTATAAACTTTCATCACTGCAGGTCAAAGAATACTCAAGTCATGGTGAGGAAAAATTACTTTGTTCCTGGACATAGGAACCGATATGGTGAATCCAGTATACTCTCTTTGACTTCTTTTGGCCCTCAGAGTAAAAAGATAATACAAAATATTTTGTACGAGGCAGAATAATTCTTTCCCTGATAAAATAAATCTATGAATCGCAAGCGATATAAGTCCCCTACCGGCATTAATCCATGTCCTTCAACTCTGTCTCGACCTGTACTTACACCAAAAGATGAATCCAACATCAAAATAAGTTCAATATGTGTTTAAGGAAAAGGTCTGGAAAACAGAAAAAAAATTAATGAAATTTGCTATGAGGTCATACCTTTTGTAAGAACAAATAAATCAAACCCAACTTCAATCTGCATATAAAAAATCAGCTCAATATCTACAAGAACAGGCATAAAAGGACTGGAATCTGAGAAGTTCATGAAATTTGCTAAGTGAAGGGGCCATAACTCCTGTAGAAATGAGTAAATGACATTGAAACACGAATTTGATTTGTATCACACTGAGATATATTCACATACCAAAAATGATTTCAAAATGGGCAATACCTTGGAAGAAAAATCATGAAAACTGTGAATATCATGAAATTTGCTAAGTCCAGGGCCATAACTCTTGTAAAAAATAGGTCAATCGAGACAAAACTCGAACTTGATCTGTATCACATTGAGATAAACTCACATACCAAAACGGAGTTCAATATCTGCAACGATAGCAAAAAGAAAAAGTCTGGAAAACTGAGAATTTCATGAAATTTGCTAAGTCCAGGGGCCATAACTCTTGTAAAAAATAGGTCAATCGAGACAAAACTCGAACTTGATCTGTATCACATTCAGATAAACTCACATACCAAAAATGAGTTCAATATCTGCAACGATAGCAAACAAAAAAGTCTGGAAAACTGAGAATTTCATGAAATTTGCTAAGTCCAGGGGCCATAACTCTTGTAAAAAATAGGTCAATCGAGACAAAACTCGAACTTGATCTGTATCACATTCAGATAAACTTACATACCAAAAATGAGTTCAGTATCTGCAACGATAGCAAAAAAAAAAAAAGGTCTGGAAAACTGAGAATTTCATGAAATTTACTAAGTCCAGGGGCCATAACTCTTGTAAAAATAGGTCAATCGGAACAAAACTCGAACTTAATCTGTGTCATATTGAGATAAACTCACATACCAAAAATGAGATCAATATCTGCAACGACAGCGAAAAAAGGCTGGAAAATTGAGAATTTCATGAAATTCGCTTAGTCCAGGGGCCATAACTCTTGCAGAAATAGGTCAATCGGAACCAAACTCGACTTAATTTGTATCATATTGAGATAAACTCACATACCAAAACAGATCAATATCTGCAAGGACAGCGAAAAAAAAGTCTGGAAAGTGTGACGGACAGACAGACAAACGGGGTGGAAACTATAAGTCCCCTCCGGCGAGTCGGTAGGGGACTAAAAATACGAGCCCCTTACCAACCCCTCTTCCCCCAGAATATCAAAAAGGACTGTATACCTTGTAATCTACTATAAAAAGAATAAAAATAATAAAACAAATGGAGGGAGGGGCATTCTGTAGTCGTCCCTCAAAAAAAAAAAAAGACATGGCGCCCCAAGTTCTCATATAGATTTTTGAAATGTCTCTTTTAAATAAATGCAGTTACCACTTTATGATCTGACCAGTAACACTCAATGGTTTCTGTAACAACATAAGATGTATTTGAGAAAACTAAGTCAAGCATAGAATTCATATTTGTAGTATTCTTGGTTACAAACTGAGTACATCTAAATGTTTCACTCATAAAGTTGGAAAACGCAAGATGTCCAACTGAGATGTCAAAGTTGAAATCACCCATAATAAACAAAGACTTTGTGAAAGCCACTTGTGGTAAAAGATTTTTCAGTATAACCTCTTTGAAATCTGATAATGTGCAAATTGGAGATTTATAAACAAGAACCAATTGAATTGATCCAGTTGTAACAGTAGATGTTTCACACAGCAAAAATTCTACTTCGTCTGTACTGTATTGAAAAATCTGTTCACAGTGCAAGTGATCTTTTAAATACAAAACAAGTCCATGACTAGGTCTGGTACCACTTGTAGGAATGTTTTGATCACATCTGTATATTTCGAAACCGTCAATTGCATAAGTTTCATTATGATCTGAACTGCACAGCCTAGATTCCATGATACCAATAACATCTGCAGCTAATATGTTTGGGTCTACAGATACATCAAGGAAATGCTTGTGAAATGATCTTGCATTGTTGAACGCTACTTTGAAATACAAACGGTCTACATCATACAAACAGTCATAACATAATTTTAATTTTGCTTCCTGTCGAAGCCTGTTCATTTCATCTTTAACTCTTTCATCTGTTGCAAGTGCAGTGCTGTTGAAATTCAAAATATGTAAATTTTCAAACTTCCTTACCCTGCTCATAGCTACATAATGAATATGCGGCATCTTCCTTGTTCGTGTCTGTGACATATCTATAACAAGTTTATCCACTGTAGAACCTTGTGCTTTATGAACAGTCTTTGCAGCAGCAGGCTTTAGTGGGAACTGAATTCTCTGATAAGATTTGTAGTTGTATAGGAAATTCCTATTAACATCAAAAATTGGTGTCCATGTTTTGTCAATACTTGAGTGGTACAAATGCTTGTATTTCTGTCTTGTGTTTGATCCAACTGAATGATCCTCAAATAAAACCCACACAATACTAGGTCTTGTAGTTTCAGGAATTCGGTTTTCAATATACTTGATAATACAGCTTGAACATTTAGCTACTCCATCATTTACATCAAGGTTAACTGTAATATCGTAGATCATTCCAACTGCAAGAACTAAACGTTGAGCCAAATTTGCTGTTTTGCTGTAATCCTTTGGTAAGCTTACCAAAAGTCTATCTCTGTTCTTTTTCGGGATATCTGCAATGATTGCATCATGACTGAAGACATCTACCTTTGTCGTAGATAAATTTCGTATGAAGTCTTCATTGAAGTTGTCCACAAACTTATTCTCTAGAAACAAGTGTGGTACATTTTTCGGATAGTTTTCATGAGCTGGAGATACATGATGTTTGTCGATCTCAGTTTTATCTTCTTCGGTTAATTCATTTGTTCGAAGTCTGTTGAGAAGATTGGCAAACTGCATGTCATCTTTCTGTCTCATTATCTGAGTCAGTTCAAATATACTGAAATGTTCTTTCCATAAATTGGTAGCTAGAACTTGTCGTCCGTCTGACAAATCTGCAAATATCCATGAATCTCCGACAGGTTGAAGTTGGTACAGATCTCCTACAGCTATGATACTTATTCCACCAAAGGGTTTGTTAGTTGCAGTTAGTTGCTTCAATCTTGACGTGTCAATGAAATTGAGCATTTTAGCACCAACCATTGATATTTCATCTATAATAACTACTGAAAGATTTCGGTACTTCATTCGAAATGTATTCAACTCATCAGAGCTCATTGATTGATTGCTTTGATTATATTTTTTGTGGAAAGCAGAAGCAATTGTTACTCCATTTATATGCTGCCTTCCCAGTAAAAGCACAGAGCAAGATTCGAATGTCATCTGGATCTTCTCCTTCTTTCGAATGCAAGTGTCTGTGTAAAGCTTGGTAAAGAGCTTTGATCAATACAGACTTTCCAACACCAGCACCACCAGACAAAAATGCATAAATGGGGTCATTTTCAACTTTGATCCAATGCAACACATGGTTAAAGAATTCTCTTTGCTTTACATTTAAAGCTCTGAGTAATTTCAAATACTCTTCATCAGATAATCTGTCACTTTGACATTCCACACATGGAACATTAGCTGCAACGCCTAGATCAGCACCCAAGTCATAATGTCTGTGCTCAATTGGTCTATCAGGGTTAAAATGTATGAATTCTTGTGCTTCTTGTTGTCCTTCAGCTTCATCTTCTGCATTTGCCTGCTGAGCACTAGGGGCTAACTCGTCATGTTGCTCAAGTTCTTCCATTGCATGCTGCATAGCCAGTTCAATTTCTTCAAAATTCTTCTCATAATGTTTTGACTTAGCATCAATCAAGAAGTGATTTTCCTGATAGTGTTGCTGGTAAGTAGAGTGACCTTTCAGCAAATCAGCCATTTCATCTCGCCAAGGCATGAATAATAGTAACTTCTCTCTATAATGATTTTCTGGATCTGTCCTCACATTGTATCGTACATAGCGTAGTATTAAGTCATGCATACGTCTTCTGATCAAAATTCCATTTTTCAAAGTTACTAAAGTGTCATCTTCTGAAAATTCAGAACTGTCGTCTTGGTTTTCTTCAATGTCATCATCATTCGCCTCTTCTGAATGTTCACTTGTTCTTTTCTTTTCTGGATACTTGATTTCTAGCTGTGAAGCATAGTCTGCAAGACACCAGTTCTCTAATTGTTTTGGTCTTTTAGAATATCGTGCAATGATATTCTGGTAATGGATATCTGTAGATTGTGGGCTAAGCTGTTCTAGATCAGACAATTGTTTTAAAAGTAAAACTCTTTCATCAGGGGGTGATGTATTTATGAAAATTACATCTCTTGATGCTTTTGTGAGAGGCATCTGTAACACGAGATAGGAGGCTTCTTGAGCACTGACTTCTACACTATTCAAAAACTGATTGCCAATGTGACGAACTTGCTTCTTTATGTCCATGTTCCCTTGTCTTGCTTCTCTACAAGCTCTATCCATTAATACACTCATTCCTCTCTGAGATTTGCTAATGTAAGACACTATGTACATAGCACAAGCATACGGATCTAACACATACTGCAAATCAATGTTTGCATTCCAAGCCAGCAGCAAGTGTTCATTGTACATGTTGATTCTGATTTCTGAGGGAGTCCTTTTCAGAAATATTTTTGGGGTGCTGATTGAACTTCTTATACATTTTATATATTCGCATTCCGGCATATCTGCTACTTGCTCCAAAAACTCATCATACGAGAAATGCATTCCATCTTTAAATTTGTTAATCTTTTCCTGAATTTCATTGTATTTCGTTTTGTACTTTTCAGTATCTACCTCAAGAGGTTCTAGGAGCATTGTATCACGCAGAGGTGGAAGAGGAAATCCAAACCTACATACAGCTTTGCCTTTCTTCCTGCAACTTTTTGAATGCTTATGTGTCTGAAGGTCGATAAGACCAGAAACCTTTTCGTTCGTATCTGAGCATGTAATATTCTTGTTAACAAAGTCAACAATTAACTCCTCTGAATCTTTTGGATATTTCGGTGCATCATCTACCCAGACAAGCATGTGTATGTGTGGAGATCCTCTTTGTTGAAATTCAACTCGATAAAAGTAGTCTGTGACATGGCCAACAGGATTATGAGGACTTCTCAAGAAGATCTGAATGAACTTTTGCACTCTTTCATTAAATATTCTAGTGCAGGTCACAGGATCTTTTTGTACTAATTTACTTCTCTCATTCCATGACATTCCATTGATTTCTTCATCTGACATAATTTTGCCATCAAGGTTTGATAGAGCTTTCAGTAAAAATGGCCATCTAGTGTCTGCAGATGATAAAGACATGAACCAAGTAGGAAGGCCAAGTTGTCTGATCATAGCAAAAACATCCTTCTTTTTGGATGCCAAATAAGCTGGTGAGTTCCGGAGTTGTCTGAATATATAATACCCTTCATCCAGCCGTACAATTCTATCTTGAGTTGATTGATCTCTTGCTTCTGATGCAGTTATTGTTCTCCCTTTACTTTTGTACCGTCTCATTGCTAAATGAACTTTGTCACTAATTTGTTTTAGCTGTATCTTCTTTAGCTTGAAAAAAATATTAGGCACAGACTGTGCTGCTCGTCGATCAAGACTTCTTAGCTCCCATTTTACAATATCAAAGTAGTTAACAGGTACTAATCTGTCCTTGTTGTCTGGTCGCCTTTGTCCACAAAAGATTGATGGAAAAGATAGGTATTCTGCATCATGATCAGTATACAGACTGAGTGGGTGCTGTCCTTCCCCTGGTGCAAATATATATGACCTGTCAGTATGTTGCGATTCGTCTTCAAGTAAAGTGTCAGCATTTCCTGTTACATTCTCAGCACTGTCAATCTCACTAAAATTGTCAGATTCATAACCTGTTTCATCTTGTACAGATGTCTTACTCTGATCTCCAGAAACGTGATCTGTGCACAACATATCATCATTACTTCCATTGGGGTTATCCTGATTGTCATTTTGATTACAATTCTCATGTGAACTGTTACACAGAAATTCTTTCACAATTTCTCTACAATCATTATTTATATTTTCTGCCCAGCTCTCATCAATCTTTACTCCAGAATTTCTATACAAGTCACTCTCTTTCATCAACCAGTTAAGTGCAGATATCACAACTGCTGGTCTTACATTTTCAGTGAAGTCACACTTTTTGTAAGATAATTTTTTCTTGAGTTTAATTGGAATAGTAAATGTCTTATCCATGTTTCTTGGAAGTGCATTAATAGTAGGTTGTATATCAACTGGAACATTCACTACATTTCCTTTTACACAATATTGACCGCCTCTTGGTAGTTCTCTCATTTGCATAAAGGGAATTCTAAGGGCAACAACTCTTTCTTCCATAGGATGCAATTTTAGTTCAAGAGGTCTTGCAGGCCATTTCATTCCATTTATAACTGACAACTTTGGTATGACATTCTTTCGAATATTGGACTTGCAAGTAGAGCATATCCACTGTTTGTCATTCATGGATCGTAATCCAGTTAGTAAACCTGTTTGGAAGTCACATTTAGAAGAAAGATTGTCAACTTGACTTACACTATGACTAAACCAAGTTTGATGACAAGTTGTGCAAACATAAAGAGGTCCAGTACTTGTACATGCTTTGAAAATTTCAATGCAATCTTCAAGTGTTGATCCATATTTCTTTTTCTTAAATGCATCATTCTCTTTCAGTGAAGAACGTGTATCTTTTCACTTCTGAGTCTTTGCAATGCAATTTGATGCCTTAGATCGTCTAGCTTGTTGTTTTCTAAGCCTTTCGGACTCAACGAAAAAAGTATTTTTTCGCAATTTTTGCTTGCTCTGCAATCCCTTTAACTTTTCTTTAAATCTAAAGTGCTCGTTAGACCTGGCTTCACCTTTTTTCTTTCTTTCAAATTGTCGGTATGTCTCATCTTGTCTAGATTTCTTCTTCCCAAGCATTTCTTTATGTCTTTCTTTGTCACGATATTCTTTATCACTTCTTTTTTTTCTTGGCTTCTGATTCTTTAGAGAGATAATGTTCATCATCTCTGGCCTTTCGTTTCCCAAGCAGTTCCTTTAAACGATACTGTTCATCATCTCTGGCCTTTCGTTTCTGAAGCAATTCCTTTAAACGATACTGCTCATCATCTCTGGCCTTTCGTTTCCCAAGCAATTCCTTTAAACGATACTGCTCATCATCTCTGGCCTTTCGTTTCCCAAGCAATTCCTTTAAACGATACTGCTCATCATCTCTGGCCTTTCGTTTCCCAAGCAATTCCTTTAAACAATACTGCTCATCATCTCTGGCCTTTCGTTTCCCAAGCAATTCCTTTAAACGATACTGCTCATCATCTCTGGCCTTTCGTTTCTGAAGCAATTCCTTTTAAACGATACTGCTCATCATCTCTGGCCTTTCGTTTCCCAAGCAATTCCTTTAAACGATACTGCTCATCATCTCTGGCCTTTCGTTTCCCAAGCAATTCCTTTAAACGATACTGCTCATCATCTCTGGCCTTTCTTTTCCCAAGCAATTCCTTTAAACGATACTGCTCATCATCTCTGGCCTTTCGTTTCCCAATTAATTCTTTCAAACGATATTGTTCATCATCTCTGGCCATCTGCTTGACAAATAATTCTTTTTGCCGATATGTTTCATCCTGTCTAGATTTCTTCTTTCCAAGTACTTCTTTTTGTTTTTCTTTGTCACGATATTCTTTATTTCTCCTTGTTTTTTTCTTGGCTTGTGATTCTTTTAAGCGATTCTGCTCATTTTCTCTAGCTGTCTGCTTCACAAATAATTCTTTTTGTCGGTATTCCTCATTTTCTCTACACTTCTGCTTCTTTAGTAATTCTTCCTGTCGAAAATCTGCACTTTTTCTCTTCTTTTGCATATATTCTTTCATTTATCTTTGTCTGTTGATAATCTTTCTTTCAGGTTCAAAATCTGGAAAATTGTGCATGATCCTCTCTGGTGATAAAGGTAAAATTTCAAATTGAGACTGAAGATCAATGTTGCAACTCAAGTAGAAAGAGTACAAGAACATCACCAAATCATCAATAGTTGAATATATTCTCAGAACAGCTCTTCCGTCAGGAGAACTAAGGCCATTTGGACCATGTGAGTGAGAATCAAAGAAATAGTACTTTCCATCTTTCAATGTGATTGCTGAACATATTGCACCTATCATTATTAAAAGGTTGTGTGACTTTGTTAAAGCAATGATTATTCCTTCATGTAAGGAGAGTATTTCATCAGTATGAGATTGTATCACAGGTAAACCATACACGGTTGAGTGCTTGACTAGTGAGTAGTAATTGTCCTTGTATTCCATTGCTAATGGCAGATCATCAAATGACAACAGCTTATTTCTAAATTTTCCTGTATTCTGAAGATCAATGATTACCTTTCTATATAAGTTGTCTCCATGTTTAAGCACAATATCCAGTGATTCACTTGAAAATTGAGTGTCATCTTGTAAACTAAGGATCATGGAAAGTGACATACATGTACATTGGCTTCCTCTAGATAGTGCAGAGTATCTTGTGTCACCTTGATTGTGTGAAGCAAATACATGTATGCTGTTAGGCAACTGTACTTCTTGACTTTCATTGCTTGAATGAAGACTTTGACATTCATTTGCAGGTATGGTTCTAGAAACACTTTCTATATCTATGGTTTGATGTGTAATTCCATTTGCAATACTTAGACCAGTATTTTGATCAATATTCTGAGTAGCATTTTGAGCAATAAATTGAAAAGAGTTTTCATCAATTTTCTGAGCAGAGTTTTGAGCAGAGTTTTGAGCATAGTTCTGAGCATTGTTCTGAGCATAGTTCTGAGCATAGTTCTTAGCATTGTTCTGATTTGAAACCTTTTTTTTAGCAGGAGGGATAACCTGGTCCAGCACCTTTTTTACAGGAGGTGTAACCTGGTCATTGTCAATTGTCAAGCCCTTGTTGGAGGGGTGGCTATCCCCCTTCTTTTGAGCTGACCCTCTTTTCCAAAATTTCTTCCTTGGCATCTCGTGAGGTTTAATCTGGAATGATACAAAAATAGAGTAAGTCGAAAGGATGTATGATATGCCAGCAACGTCAAACAAGCCAATTCAAAGCATAGCATCCCCCTGAAACCACATGTTTGCCACTAATCATATGTATAGATTGTGACATCAACTTCTTACCTGTGACCACGAAAAACAAAAGGGATCATCTCCTCACGGAAAACAATTGTTGAATGTTTGGTGATTCTACATAGTGCAGTTTATTTACTATCATGTTCACAGGCTTTTTCATATATTAGCCACTGTGACCTTGAACTTTGGACCTCTGACCTTGAAAATCAATAGGGTTCATCCTCACCTAATTGAAAACATTTGTGGTTCTGTAGGCTTAGTAATTCTACATAGTGTAGTTTGTCTTCAATTCTGTTCACAACATTTTCATATATTTGCCACTGTGATCTTAACCTTTGATCTCTGACCTTAAAAATCAATAGCGTTCATCCTCTCCTCATGGACAAAAGTTGTGGAAGGTCTGGTCATTCTAAATATCGAAGTTTGTCTTTTATTGTGTTCACAAGATTTCTTAACACACTAACAAAAGACGCACGGTGCTATATAACTCAGAAACATATTACAAAATATTCCGGGATTCATTATGAATCACAGTTAATAATCATATTGCATGTACTTTGATTTTTAAAACAAATTACTTATAATTTAGTAAAGCAAGTTAAAGCAATGTAAGCTTTAACTTCCATTTAAAATATTCAATTCTAATATTAATTTAAAGAAAAACAAGAAACCGCTAAAGATGGTATGGCTGGATTACAAAGCGGCAACCATCAGTAAATAATAGCCACGAATGATTAAAAACAAAAGTCACAAGGTCGTAAGTGTTGAAGATAGATGAGAATTTACAATACTTGCTCTCATTTCAAAGGCCACTAGGCCAAAGGATATGGTGTCATTTGAAAGCACATGTCACAAAGAATCTACATATGAATTATCACAGTTCCATTATAATGGATCAAAAATAGATCAAATCTCAAAGTTAAAGGTCATGTTATGAAATGAAAATTCTTGTCACAAGGAATCTACAAATGAAATATCAAGCTCCATTACTTATGGTTCAAAAGTAGGTCAAACTGTTTGCTTTGTCATAATCAGCGAAACCCAAAGCTCGTTGGACCGTAGGACATGCCCAATGATTTGTCCATCGGTATGGTAAATTTGCTAAAATTACTGGACCAAATGTCCGATATTTAAAAATATCAACTGGGAAAAAATAATCTTACAAATCGAAATTAATAATGATAAATCTGTTTTAAAAAATTCTGGTTTTGTTTTTCTATAGTTTCTGGATAGCGATTGCGAAAATGTGTACATCAAGCGTTTAAACTAGAACTGCCCTAAAGGGACGAATTATACCCCCTGCAGGCCTCAATTTATGACGTAGTTTATCACTTATTATGAATTTATCACTAAAGCGGTAGGTCAAGGTCAAATGACAAATATTTAACATAAGATACATCCAAAAATGTTATGATCGCTGAGCGATATAGTCCCCTACCGGCGGCATATATTTATGTCCTGCAACTCTGCCTATGAATTACTCTTCAATTAAACATATAGGAGTTTAAATTAAACTTACTGTCTGTGCAGCTCAGTTCTGAGGTTTTATCTGCTTTATCGATTCGAAAAAGAGGTCAAGCGTGACGAAAGTTGCACTTGCTCTGTAACTATCCAAGACTAAGCTGAGTATCAAATTTCACCTGAATATCTCTATTTGTTGCAGAAAGAAGTCTGGAAAACTGACAAAAACTGAATTTTCCAAGTCATAAAGGGGCATAACTCCTCGAAAAATAGGTCAAGCGTGACATAAGTCGAACTTGCTCTGTAACTATCCAAGACCAAGCTGTGTATCAAATTTCATCTGAATATCTTCATCCGTTGCAGAAAAAAAGTCCAGAAAACTGACAAAAACTTAATTTTCCAAGTTATAGAGGGGCATAACTCCTTGAAAAATAGGTCAAGCCTGATGAAAGTCAAACTTGCTCTGTAACTATCCAAGACCATGCTGTGTATCAAATTTCATCTGAATATCTCCATCCGTTGCAGAAAAAAGTCCGGAAAACTGACAAAAACTGAATTTTCCAAGTCATCAAAGGGCATAACTCCTTGAAAAATGGGTCAAGCGTGACGAAAGTCAAACTTGCTCTGTAACTATCCAAGACCAAACTGTGTATCAAATTTCATCTGAATATCTCCATCCGTTGCAGAAAAAAGTCCGGAAAACTAACAAAAACTGAATTTTCCAAGTCATCAAGGGGCATAACTCCTTGAAAAATGGGTAAAGCTTGATGAAAGTCAAACTTGCTCTGTAACTATCCAAGACCAAGCTATGTATCAAATTTCATCTGAATATCTCCATCCGTTGCAGAAAAAAGTCCGGAAAACTGACAAAAACTGAATTTTCCAAGTCATCAAGGGGCATAACTCCTCGAAAAATGGGTCAAGCGTGACGAAAGTCAATCTTGCTCTGTAACTATTCAAGACCAAGCTGTGTATCAAATTTCATCTGAATATCTCCATTCGTTGCAGAAAAAAGTCCGGAAAACTGACAAAAACTGGATTTTCCAAGTCATCAAGGGGCATAACTCCTCGAAAAATGGGTCAAGCGTGACGAAAGTGGAACTTGCTCTGTAACTATCCAAGACCAAGCTGTGTATCAAATTTCATCTGAATATCTCTATCCGTTGCAGAAAAAAGTCCGGAAAACTGATATTCGGACAGACGGACAGACGGAGGGACAGACGGACAGACAGACCGAGAGGAAACTAAGAGTCCCCTTCGGCGTTGCCGGTAGGGGACTAATAAGCAAGTTTTGTGCATGTACAGGCTTTCTACTCTACCTTGATGAAAAAGTAGGAAAAAAGTAGGAGTAGTCAATGAAAAAAAGTAGGAGAAAAGTAGGAAAAAGTAGGAATTTATAGGGGAAAAAAAGGAAATTTTCAATCACTTTTAGCGACAATTTTCAGTAAATATGACACACAAATCACAGCAAGCAATGATTTTAGACTGGTAATGTTCATCTTTGAGGAAATCACAGAGAGAAATAAGGACAGATTGATTTTTCATGTAAAATATGCAGAATGGGCGAGCGAAGCGAGCTCGAATTTTTTTAAAAACTTTGAAACAGATGTCAATGACAAGTGAAGCAAGTAATTTTTTACTTTTGAGATGAAAAAGTAGGAATAGTAGGAGGTTTTGAAGAAAAAGAAGGAAAAAATAGGATCAAAATAAAAAAGTAGGAAAAGTAGGAAATAGTAGGAAAAAGTAGGAACAGTAGAAAGCCTGCATGTACCACTTATAGTAATTAGTATGTCCAATAATGGCAATTAAAAGAAAAATCACTCAAGCAAAAAAAGAAGGTCAAGGTCAAATAACAAACGTTTAACACAAGATACATCCAATATGCAAGTTTGGTGCATGTACCACTTACAGTTTGTTCAAAATTGGCATTTTAAAGCAAAATCACTCAAGTGGAAAAAGACGGTCAAGGTCAAATTACAAAAGTATAACCCAAGGTACATTCATTATGAAAGTTTGGTGCATGTACCACTTAGAGTTTGCTAAATATTGGCAATTTAAAGCAAAATCACTCAAGCGGAAAAAGTAGGTCAAGGTCAAATTATGAAAATTTAGCCCAAGATATATCAATTATGCAAGTTTGGTACATGTACCCTTTATAATTGCTCAATATTGGCAATTTAAGGCAAAATCACTCAAGCGGAAAAAGTAGGTCAAGGTCAAATTATAAAAACTTAATCGAAGATGCATCCATTATGCAAGTTTGGTACATGTACCGCTAATAGTTTGCTCAATATTGGCAATTTAAAGCAAAATCACTCAAGCGGGAAAAATAGGTCAAGGTCAAATTACAAAAGTTTGATCCAAGATACATCCAACACGCAAGTGTGGTGCAATTACCACTTATACTATGATCAATATTGGCAATTTAAAGCATAAAACTGTTTTAAGGTCAGAGTTCAAGGTCAAGGTCACTAGGTTAAATTTCTCATGATCAAAATGCAGTACTTGTTGAGATGAATGAGTATGTGAAATATGAAAGCACCATCACTTATACTATAAGAGGAATCTGTTTTTAAAACTTCTTAAACAAACCAGAAGTCTCTGATGAAACTGAAGCTCTACTGGCTGTTTTGTTAAATTCACTGAACTAACATCCATTTTCCAACCCTAGGGGACAGGGGCTCACACAAAATATCAGATGCACATCTACACCACAGACACATAATACATGTAATGCAAAAAGAATTTACTCTCCATGAATTACCGGTATACTTTCTGAGATCTGGTGTTCACAAGATTACACAGACTTATATAGTAAAAAATGACCACACCCATTTCAAAGACGGGTCAGTCTTAAACAGAATCACAGCCACACAATCAGACCACAGACTCACTGAAATGGAAAAAGAAATATCTCTCTACAGTATCAATTATACTTTCTGAGAACTGGTGTTCACTAGATTACAGATTAGGGACTATTAGAGTTAAATAGGAGAACATGACCACACCCATTTCAAAGACTCTGGAGGTCAGATGCTGGAAAAAATTATCTATCAATTATACTTTCTGAAAATTGATGTTCACAAGGTTATATAGACTTAAATAGGAGAAAATGACCACACCCATTTCGAAGACCCTGGGGTTCAAGGGCTCAAACAACATATCAGGGGCACAACTAGACCAGAGACTGATTACAAAAAAAATTTATTTCTCTATCAATTATACTTTCTGGGAATTGATGTTCACAAGGTAACAAACTTATATATGAGAAAATGACCACACCCATTTCCAAGACCCTTGGGGTCAGGGGCTCAAACAAAATATAAGGGGCACAACTAGACAAGAGACTGATTATAGTGAAAAAAGAATTATTTCTCTATCAATTATACTTTCTGAGAATTGGTGTTCACTAGATTTCATAGACTTATATAGGAGAAAATGACCACACCCATTTTTAAACCCCTTGGGGTCAGAGGCTCAAACAAAATATCAGGGGCACAACTAAACCAGAGACTGATTATATTGCAAAATGAATTATTTCTCTATCAATTACACTTTGTGAGAATTGGAGTTCACTAGATTACATAGACTCGTATAGGAGAAAATGAACACACCCATTTTCGAAGACCCTGGGGGTCAGAGGCTCAAAGAAAATATCAGGTGCACAACTAGACCAGGGACTGATTATATTGCACAAAAAGAATTATTTCTCTATCACTTATACTTTCTGGGAATTGGTGTTCACTTGATTACATAAACATGTATAGCATAAAATGACCACACCCATTTCCGAAGACCCTGGGGGGGGGGGGGGGGGGCGGGAGGGGGGGGGGGTTGTCAGAGGCTCAAACAAAATATCAGGTGCAAAACAAGACCAGAGACTGATTATATTGCAAAAAGAATTATTTCTCTATCAATTACACTTTCTGAGAATTGGTGTTCACTAGATTACATAGATTCATATAGGGGAAAATGACCACACCCATTTTCGAAAACCTTGGGGGTAAGAGGCTCAAACATAATATCAGGTGCAAAACTGGACCAGAGACTGATTATATTGCAAAAAGAATTATTTCTCTATCAATTATACTTTCTGAGCATTGGTGTTCACTAGATTACTTAGACATATATAGGAGAAAATGACCACACCCATTTTCAAGGACCCTCGGGGTCAGAGGCTTAAACAAAAATCAGGTGCACAACTGGACCAGAGACTGATTATATTGCAAAAAGAATTATTTCTCTATCAATTATACTTTCTGAGATTTGGTGTTCACTAGATAACATAGACTTATATAGGAGAAAATGACCACACCCATTTTCGAAGACCCTGGGGGTCAGAGGCTCAAACAAAATATCAGGTGCACAACTAGACCATGGACCAAACTAAATGCAAAAAGAATTAGCTTTCTATCATTTATGGTTTCAGAGCAGTTGCGCTGACGAAAAAATGTTAACTGACAGACAGACAGACAGACAGACAGACAGACGGACGGACGGACGCCGGACAACATGGTATCGCATAAGCTCGACTGGTCTTTGACCAGTAGAGCTAAAAACTGTTATAAGGTCAAAGTTCAAGGTCAAGGTAAATTTTCTTGATATCAAAATGTAGTACTTGTGAAGATGAATGTATATGTGAAATATGAAAGCCCTATCACTTACACTTGTAGAGAAATCTGCTTTTAAAACTTCTTAACCGGACGGACGGACAGACAGACATATTTGTTTGCGGGGGGTATAATGACACAGATGTTCTACTGTCGTTTTTTAAATATGTCTGAGGATTTCTATTATGGCCTTCTTGCATGTACTTTGAAGAATTTATGTTCAGCAGGGAATTAATAGATGATCTGTATAAAGAGTGAAACGTTTACTAAATTTCCTAAAGGTGCACATGGAGGGCTGTAAACGAAACGTAAACGTTTCTTGGTATTTCTGATGTGAATAGTGATTTTCAGTAGTGTTTTTTATTTGCAAATGTCGTTCAAGTTGACATTAAACACTACTTCGCTATGCTTGACTAGATTTAAAAATGCAATGATCGCTGTGCGATATAAGTCCCCTACCGGCGGCATAAATTTATGACTTGCATCTCTGTTCATCAGTTCATCTTCTGCAACAAAAGCCAAGAAAAGTTTGGGAAACTGAATTAACGAAATTTGCAAAGTCCTAGGGCCATAACTCTTGTGAAAATTAGTCAATCTAAATTAAACTCAAATCTGCATCACACTATAATGTATTCACATACAAAAAATCAGCTCATAATCTGCAATAACAGGCATGAAAAAGTCTGGGAAACTAAAAATTTCATGAAATTTGCTAAGTCCAAGGGCCATAACTCTTGTAGAAATAGGCCAATGGAAACCAAACTCAAACTTGGTCTGTATCACACTGAGATGTATTTATTTACCAAAAATCAGTGCATTATTTGCAATAGAACCAAAGAAAAGTCCGGAAACAACAATTTTCATAAAATTTGCTAAGTGCAAGGGCCATAACGCTTGTAAAAATAGGTGAATCTAAAGCAAACTCAAACTTGATCTGTGTCCCATTGATATATATCCACATACCAAAAATGAGTTCAATTTATCCAACAACAGCGGTAAAAAGTCCGTAAAACTGAAATTTTCATAAAATTTGCTAAGTCCAAGGGCCATAACTCTTGTAAATTTAGGTCAATTGAAACCAAAGTCAAACTTGATCTGTATCACATTGAGATATATCCACATACCAAAAATGAGTTCAATATATGCAACAACAGCGGAAAAAAATCCGGAAAACTGAAATTTTCATAAAATTGGCTAAGTCCAAGGGCCATAACTCTTGTAAAATTAGGTCAATCGAAAGCAAACTCAAACCTGATCATTATCACATTGAGATATATCCACATACCAAAAATGAGTTCAATATATGCAACAACAGCAGAAAAAAGTCTGGAAAACTGAAACTTTCATAAAATTGGCTAAGTCCAAGGGCCATAACTCTTGAAAAATTAGGTCAATCGAAAGCAAACTCAAACTTGATCTGTATCACATTGAGATATATCCACATACCAAAAATGAATTCAATATATGCAACAACAGCGCAAAATGTCCGGAAAACTGAAACTTTCATAAAATTTGCTAAGTCCAAGGGCCATAACTCTTGTAAAATTAGGTCAATCGAAAGCAAACTCATACTTGATCTGTATCACATTGACATATATCCACATACCAAAAATGAGTTCAATATATGCAACAACTGCGAAAAAAAGTCCGGAAAACTGAAAATAGGACAGACGGACAGACAGACAGAGAGACAGACGGACAGACAGACTGAGAGGAAACTAAGAGTCCCCTTCGGCGTTGCCAGTAGGGAACTAATTAATAAACAGCGCAATACGACATGCTGATACTTTATATGTACAACATGGAACAATTTTAAGATTAAAACAACACTGGAAACTTTGAGAACATCTATTAACTTCTCAAAGCTAAACATTTTATGTAATTCAAAAATAAGTCATTTATGCTTGGGTCGGAGAAGACTTTTAGGGAAGACATGGGCAGAGAGAGGGATTGCAGTACCAGAGAAAAAGACGGCAGTGATGCATAACATATAATATAATGGTGATGTTGTTTTACAGGGAGAGATCGGCTCTATTTGATCTATTCTAACACCTTGTCCAACATGACACTTCGAGTCAGCTTAGCATTAGTGAAAAAAAGCTCCAAGCTTGACCACTCTGTCCGTACGAAGTTAAGTAATAGCTCTCCAGTTTAAATATGCATGCTAAAAACAGTCTACGCGAAAGTTCAAAATTTTTACCTGACTGCAGGTCTGCTGAAAATAGAATTTTTACAAGACCTTGCATTTTTTACCAGACCGATAAATCTTGTGGGATTTTTAAGCAACGATAACATTCGGACCTGTATCGGTTTGTAAGATTCCAGACTTATCAACGAAGAAAAACAACACTCTAGAAGAGACTACGGGTGGTTTAAATCTATTTTGGTAGCAAAAAAAAAAAACTTGCAAATAATGTTTATCTTTAAAGAAAATTGAATGAAGATTACTTTTTAAGAACAATCTTGCGATTTTTCTCACCGGACGGCCAGTCCCGCTTCTGAAAAATATTTTTGGATCCGGCTCGAAATTTACCGGCAAAAACGGACCGTCCGGTGACTTTTGAGGAGACTGTAAATAAAGAATTTTCAAGATGATAAAAGCCGCGATCTGACTACGTAAAAAAATTATCTGCATTGCCGCACTGATTAACTTTTTTTCAAGCAAATGATAAAGATTTATAGTAGTCCGTGTACCAGGGTTCGAAATTAACTTTAATTGCCACAAGCTAAAATTAGCTTGTAGAAGAATCCAAAATCTACAAGCTAACTTCTAAATTAAGAAAAAAAGAATCTTTGATATCTTATGATGAATATGTTATTTAACTATCTATTCAGAACATGTAAATTGTTATGATTATCTATAGGCTTAAGAATGTTTTCGACATAAATCTAAATACGTGTACTTGCATGAATCAGCTTAGGTCGTAACTTTTCAATATTTTCACTCTTTTATTTTAATTATATCCCATTATCGCAGTTTGTCTACGCTAGAAATGGCACATCTGCAATCTTCATTTCAGTTGTTTTCAGCCATAAGATGCATGCCATTTACGTAAAGTGAAAAAAAAGAAAATTGTAAGTACCTAATATTTATTTTCATTAACCTTTTACATGTTTTAAAAACTAGAGAAACTATTGTAAATAGATGTTGTCATACTTAAACTACTTACAGAAACAGATAAGATTATAATTGAATTAAGGCAGAGGAAAACGATGTTTGTACAGCCCGGCGACTTTCTGAGCGATAAGCAAGTACAATGTACCATTAACTGTACGCAGTATACATGTACACAGAATGTACAGAAGAAATAAACAACATGGATTTGTCGCACATACTGATTGAGTGATGGTAATCTATGTGATTGTATGGCAACATTCTACCACTGATTCAATACAAAACATTATGTTATAAATACCAGATAAATACAGTATGGGCGGATCGTAAGACGTGAAAAAGCCACTCGCAAATTTTTTTGAGTTCCTAAATTTCTTACTCGCAATTCCCAAATTTCACTCGCATTTCGCGAGTATTTCCTGTTAATTTTGAACCCTTGTGTACACGTTTAGAAATTATGTAAACATTTTAGTAATACAGCTACACAACCTGATAGCTCTGTGTACATGTGTTTACGTATCTCCATTAATCAGCTGTATTGGATGTGTACTACATGTAAACAGAGTATGTTCAACAGAAAATAAATGCACCAAAAAGGTCATGAATTTGTATGATTTTGCTTTCTTTATTATGTATCACTTATAATAAGGTGAGAAAGGTTTGGTCCGGTAATCATTAATTCGGTACTGTAAAAATTTGATAATTAGAGGACTGAATGTCCAGTGATCCTCAAAAAGTTTCGCGTTCACGTATAATACTGTATCCTACTTTGAGCAATGAGAAATGTTATGCATTCGCTGAGAATGGGGGTGGGGGTTGAAAGTAGGATGCACATGAAATACTTTTGGTTTTTAATCACTTTGCTACCGAGAAATAAGTTTCACATAAAAAGTCACTACACTTAAAAAATTTTTCAACTTAGTGTGACCGTGGCCTTCCCTACCATGTATTTTGGTCCCAAGTTCTACTGATGAGGATTAAATATCCCAAGCACATTGTCCAATTGTATGAAAAAACAAAAATTGTATGGTATTTCCTTCAAGCTTGAGAGTTAAAACACCTCATTTGTCTTACCATTAGTAACTGCCGAGCTGCAATATCATAGGTATACCGTGTAAAAGTTCCGAAGCGCAGAATACATGCAGCAAATCTAAAACCTGAATCAAAACCAAGCGCAGATCTAGGAGGGGGGGGGGGGGGGGGGGCATAGTTATTAAAGCTTATAAAAAAACGTATTTCACACGAGTAAGTCCCGATTCCCTTTTTGTTGTCAAATTAATTGGATATTACATTACCTCGTACTGAAAATCTTTCATTTTAATAAGTATTTGATCTGCATTTCAAAAAAATTTGCTGGCTCACTCACACTCGCCTGATTTGATTCCATACATTATCATTTTCAGATGATGCAGCTTTCCTACACAAACATAAACTATAGCTAGTACACTACCTCATTGTCAATAAACAAGAATATTATAATCAATACTTCCGAGAAATACATGAAGAGAAGATATAAATGCTACATGTATCCAGTATTGTCTGACCATTACATTCCAACTATGAAAAATATTCGCTGGAATGCTCGCCAGCCTTCAGACTTATATAAAATTAGAAAATCATTAAACAAGGACTACTAAGTATACATCAAAGATTTCCATTTACCTGTTTATGTTTGTTTAATTGTTTTTTTTTTTTTTTTTTTTTTTTTTTTTTTTTTGCTTTTCAAAACATTCTGATCTTTAGGACCCCCCCCCCCCCTGAAAAAAATTTCTGGATCCGCCCCTGAAAACAACAAGAAATTTGCTTTTCATCCTCGCATTTTTGGTAATCAAAGTTGCATAAAAGCCGGAATTGGTGACTGCGACGTAACAGATACAGATACAGAAAGTTATAGCGAGCAGAGCTCGCTGCAAAGGCCCAAAGGGCCTTTGCGAGCAAAGCTCGCCCTTATGGTAACGCGTATACACTTACCTTAGTGAGAAAATATGCTGAATCAAAGAATGAGAATGTACTACTATGCTTTCAAAAACTTTCGTCCCCTCGCAGACAGAGTTACTGCGGAGATGCTGAATATTGCCATTTAATTTTTTTTCGACTCCGAGTATACGTATATGTTATACTCAATTTTTGTTTACAAGTTACATTTATTGACATAATTTTCGTAAATATAGGATCTCAAATGAATTTTCATTTCATACGATGTATTATGAAACGAGTTGTGTGTTTTATATCCCCGAGCCTTGGCGAGGGGATTTAAAACGGACAACGAGTTTCATAATACATCGTATGAAATGAAAATTCATTTGAGATTCTTTTTATCACATGATATTGCCTAAAATTGTGTATTTCTAACGTGAAATCAACGTTTCCGAGAACTATAGAGGCGAACCACGCGGTGATCATGGAGTCGTCTGCTACGCCATGAGAAGTAGTGTCCCCATCGTATAGATATTCTGTGCGTAAGAGAAAAGTATTTCAATTTTGAAATGTATTTTAATGCAAGAATTAATTCAACAACACAATTTCAATCATTGATTGACTCTGGGTCTGAATTTAACAGTTGACCGATATTTGAAAGGTCATATTTGTCAAGGTTTATGTGATTAGGTTCCAAACTTGACCAATCGCATTCAAGCAGAGCGATATGTAACGTGTTATCATATCATATATTTATGAAATGGCTTTATGAAACTGCATAACGGGTGTATCATGTGATAAAGCAGATTACGAAATAGCATCGACAACTCGGCGTAACCGCGGAATCTTTTTAGGAAAGCCGACATCTTCGTTTGAGTATTTTGTTTACTGTGCTTCTATGACGTCATCGCGCCAAATTCTTAATGTCACTTTGACGTTGTAAGATTTTCCTTTAATGGACGTATTTTGCTTGACGTAAACGCTTCTAAAAAGGTCAATAAACCGGCCAAAGTATTCCCATGGGCGATTTTGTGTTCAATCCGGATGGCTTCACGTTATTAAGTTTCTCAATCCAGAACACTTCTCGGATTTTACGATAATATTTGGAGGCATCCGAACATTTCTCCAAACTTATAATTTTGATGTCCGATATTAAAGTGGTTTTCTTTATTGAAATGTTATGAAACAGGCTTTGGACGATTGTATCTGACATTGGCAAGATGGATTTTTTTCTTTTGGGCGGTATGCAATGAGTTATTTATTTTCATTTAACCGTTTTATAACAAAATTAAAATGAATTGAAATAAAAAAAATCACATGTAGGAAATATAACCAGGTCTGTTTATAAATCCTTGGTCTGACCAGTTCTAGCTGAGCTCTTTAAACTAGATCGTTGATATAAAGTTTCAAAATCATACACCTTTTGTGTTTGCTCATATTTTTCTGTAAATTTGACTGGAATCCCCCCCCCCCTTCAACCTAATCTAATATTTGCCGGTCAAGGCCAAAACAGGAACATACAAAGAACCATATTTTAAGCCCCCCCCCCCCCCCCTTAAAATGTTCATCTGCTGGTCTAGACCAATTTTACAAATGCCTCTGTGTTTCAACTCGCCTTATACTTCCTTTTTTTTTTGGCAATCACCAAACAGAAAGTTTTGTAAGATAGGATAAACCGCCATAGTCTAAAATCATATTTATTTTCTCTCAGCTCGCACAACAAGGCTTTGCCTTGATTCATATTATTCTACATATGAAAGTCAGAGGAAATTCGATACATATTACGTATCAAGATGATACTCGAAATATGCTAAGCGTTAAGAAAAATGTAAAAATAAACAAAACTCAAGTAAAAGCCTTCAAAATATTTGGAAACTGATCACAATTAACTCCTTTATCTATACGATGGACACAAATTGCCTTGGTCAAAAGTTTCCAGCTCCGCCATTTTACCTTGTTGTCTGTTTATGTATAAAAACCACCTTAGATTCGGAACACCTCAAAATTGTCGGGAGCACACATGTTCATAACCGTATTTGGATATTGGGTGTCCTCTGCATAATAGCTATTATAATAGGACACACTGAAGAAATCATGTTATTTAGCTGTATATATGGGCTTAATAATCTACAAATAAACCTGCATGTATTCCCTAACCCTAGCCCTAGGTGACACTTAATTATCGACATGGTAATTATGTTAGTATGCTTAGCTGAAGAGCGCATGTCAAGACTTAATGAATGTGACATGAGGGGTAAAACGGAGTCTCGATGCTCCCTGGAAACTTCCCAATGCACTAGCTGCCAAGTAAGGGCACAGGTGTTCGCATGAAAACACCAACGAAAAGCTATAGAGCCACCTCTTGACACATCCAGGCAAAAAACAACACTCGTTGGGACCCATGAATGCTTTATTCGTACCAAATACATGTAGTAGTTTCAGCCAAAACTGTTCTGGAGAAAATGTTGAAAAGGTATGAAAATGACACCCCCCCCCCTCTTTTCAATTTTTCCAATAGATCTATACAAATTCATGAAAATTCAACAAATCCAGGCAAAATACAAAAACAGTTTGAGGGGACCATCAGTACTTAATGCCTACCAAATTTCATCAAAATGCTTTCATTTGTGCTGGATTTATGTTGAAAAAGTATGAAAATATTCACCATTTATGCAATAGAAAAAAATTCATTAAAATTCGAAAAATAAAAATTTCAGCATGAATTAAATCAATATAAAAGCTTTATATAGGTAAAATGTGACAAATATACAGCAAATGAGTGTCTAAAACCACACTTAAATAGACTTACTCTAAGAAATAGCACAAAAATGAACATTTCTGACAAAGTCTGTAAAAACGTCAAAAACGCGTCAAAAATTTCACTTCGGAGTGGAACCAAAATTAACTAAACTTCTTAAGACATCTTTCTAGATAATTTTGATGCTTTCGGTTTGTCGATATGTACTTTGGTTCTGAAGAAGAAGTTTGTCAAAGGAGGGTACCTCCTGTGACCTACTTTTGCCTTTGGTGGTGCCACCTGTTGACAGATCCGGACGAAAATCAACAACACTTGTAGGGGACCATTAGTACTTTATGCCTACCAATTTTCATCCAAATCCCTTCAATGGTTCTGGAGAAGAAGTTGAAAATGTGATAAGTTGACGATGACAACGACGATGGACGACGACGATGACGGACGACGGACGACAGACGGATTGCTATAACAATAGCTCACGTGAGCCTTTGCCTCAGGTGAGCAAAAAACTGAAAAAGGGAAAAAAAATTGTTGGAGTCTCGCCGGGGTTTGAAGCCATTCCCCATGAGTCCATTGGGCATGGAAAACATACATTATACCTATGTACAATCTTAAAAAATATTCCTTAAACATCCAAAAGTGGATATCTTGACAAAATTCTTTCACTTGTAGGGTACCATGCATGAGTACCTCATACCTACAAATTGTCATGACAATCTGAAGAGTGGTTATAGAAAAGAAGCAGAAAATGTATGAAAATCACCCCCCCCCCCCTTCCTTTTTACATAAGAAAAAAATTCATAAAAAATCAAGAAAATAAAATTTAAGCATAAAATACATATCAAAGCATTAAGTAAGTTAGATATGATAAATATGTAGTAAATGAGTGTGTAAAATCATACACTTATTGAGTTATTTAAAGAAATAGTGCAAAAATGTGCATTTCTGACTAAGTACGAAAAGACGTCAAAAACGCGTCAAAAATTTGACTTCGAAGTGGAACCAAAAATAACAACACTTCTGAAGACATCTTTCTAGATCATCCTGATGCTTTCGGTTTGTCGATACGTGCTTCGGTTCTGAAGAAGAAGTTTGTCAAAGGAGGGTACCCCCCGTGACCTACTTTTGGCTGTGGTGGCGCCACCTGTTGACAGATCCAGACGAAAAACAACAACACTTGTATGGGACCATGAGTACTTCAAACCTACCAAGTTTCATCAAAATCCCTTCAGCCGTTCTGGAGAAGACGTTTAAAATGTGAAAAGTTTACGACGACGACGGACGACGACGACGACGACGACGACGGACGACGGACGACGGACGCAACACTATGACAATAGCTCACTTGAGCCTATGGCTCAGGTGAGCTAAAAACAACGACTTCCTCTATGTCAAATGTTGATTCTCAGTCATTATCTGTGTTACAATCTAAGTATGTTTTGAAAAGAAATCGATCGGAAGGGAAAATTTGACCAAGAAATAGTAACGAATTTATGCAGCGAGAAAAAATGTCCAAGAATGACCATAGCTTCTGCTTTAAGTTACAGCCTTACGGTCGTCTTGTAGAGATGTTTGAAACAATTATACATTTTGTATTTTTCCAAAATACAGATTTCTTCAAATATATTTCATATAGGTGTATTTAAACATAATGTACGATAAAGATGCGTGTTTTAGATCTATAATGTGCTACTGAATTTGAATAATCTAATTATATTCCATGATAGGCCATATCACATAATAGACCTATCAGTACGAACTTGAAAATTGAATCATTTGTGAATCTATCAGTTGTACTTATGGATGAAAGGTTGATGTAAGAGAAATCATGTGAATTAAAAAGAATCGCATTTTAGATTTAAGTGCAAAATGGTCCTAAATTGGCTAGATATATTCAGACACTTTGGTCAGCTTTGTTCTAGTTATCATTTTTAGGTATCATAAACCATCGCGTAAAACAAACTTTTTTAATGAATCATCTGAGTAAATGTTTTGAGAGATGAAGGATGTGCAATTGAACAGAGGTAAATTCTCTATAGACTTTAATAGAACTTTCTAGAATAGTCCATGGAAAATAAAATTCTAAGACTGTACGTCATATATTTCAAAAACAAATATGGAATCTTGAATTTGTTTCGAAAAAAAATGTAGTGAAATTCGCCTCCTGCTAATGTGAGAAACGTCTTGCAAGAATCGTCCCACTACTAAATTTATCATAATTAAAAACACGGGGATTAAAAAGGAATTATAAATCGGAGAAAAATATGAAATAATTATTACTGGTAAGTGTCCGATGCCGGTTTTGAACTTTTTTTTCCGGAAAAGGGTGAGACATAATAAATGATTACACGTAATTAGACAAAAATCTTTCTAAACCAGTATGAAATTCATATTGTCATATCATATGCTTTATTTTCATATCGCGCCATTTATCTCTGCACTCATCGTTTGGACGGTGAATCGGCTAATTCGTTCCTTTACGGAAAAATCTTTTTTGACTTATCCGTACCCGTATCGTATCAAGAAACGTATCGTGCCTTTTCTCCAGTCCATAAAGGAACGAAAATCGTGCATATACAGTATAAATACGCATGATTCATATATCAACAATGTACGACATTCACATCGACATAATTACGTACTCAATAATTATATTATTCATATTTTATATACATAAGATACATAAAGTTTTATACCGTTTATACGTATTCTTTTTAAATGCTCTAGTACTCGAGTGCTGAATTATATTCACATCACTTATCAAGTCGTACTCTGTCAAAAGCTAGTTTTTTTCGAACAATCAAAGCTAAATGAATCAATTTATACTAATGAGTCAAAGACGATCCTGGCGACCATGTCAGGGGAATATATTAAAACACCTACTGTCAAACCCCTCGCGGGGAACTTTTTCATGAGGTCCACAAGGCAAAGGGCATAAGTGTGGCACAAATGAGTTCAAGAAGATCCTGACCATAATCTCAACAGCATTCACAATAAAGCACAAAATTGAGCATAGACGGGTCCTTAGCAAGCTAGAGGTTGGGCCATACCGTTTATAATTATTCATTTTGAATGCTGTAGTATTCGAGTGTTGAGTTATATATTTATATCAAGTATCATTAACGTACTCTGTCTAAAGAAAGCTAATTTTCCAACAATCAAAGCTAAATGAATCAATTAACACTAATGAGTTAAAGACGATCCTGACGATAATCTCAACAGCACTCACAATAAAGCACAAAACTGAGCATCGACGGACACCTAGCAAGCTTGATGTAGGACCAGGTGCCAGGAAGGGGTAAGCATCTCCTGTTTAGATAGACGCTCCCGCCGTCGATGTTCAGGCTCAAAAATAAAATTAATATCTAAAACACATGCACTGTCTGAGGTTATGTCTATAAGCAAAGTACTATAGCACCATGTCAGGGGAAAAGATAAGTACACGAAGCGTGCAGGTCTGCTCCATACTGCAAATTTATCAGTTCTTAAATGATGCTATTTTGAATTTGAAAACGCTTAACATTCAAAATTCTTACTGTCAAACCACTCACGGGGAACTTTTTTTACCGCAAAGGGCATCAGTGTGACAAAAATGAGTTTTATACACAAGATAAATTAAGTTTTATAGCGTTTATAAGTATTCGTTTTGAATGCTATAGTAGTCGAGTTTTACATTGTATTCATATCACGTGTCATGTCGTATTCTGTCTAAAGCAAGTTATTTTTCCTACAATCAAAGCTAAACGAATCAATTAATGCTAATGAGTCAAAGACAATCCTGGCGACCATGTCAGGGTCATTCATTAAAACACCTACTGTCAAAACCCCGCGGGGAACTTTTTCGGGAGCTCCATAAGAGGGCATAAGAGTGACACAAATATGTTACAGAAGATCCTGACGATCATCTCATCAGCCCTCACAATAGAGTATGGACGGATCCCTAGCCAGCTAGATGTAGGAAAGGTGCCAGGGAGGAGTAAGCATCCTCTGTTTGGCTAGCCGCACCCGACGTTATGCTTAGGCTCGAAATGTAAACAACATCTAAAACACATGCACTGTCAGAAGATATGTCTCTATAAAAAGTACTATGGCGATCAAGTCAGGGAAAAGTATCCAAAACACTGTCAAACCCCTCGCGGGAAACTTTTTAAGAGCTCCACACGGCAAAGGGCATACGTGTGACACAAATGAGTTAAAGAAGATCCTGACGATAATCTGAACAGCACTCAGAATAGATTAGATAACTGAGCACCGACAGACCCCTGGTAAGCAGCTACAGTGGGACCAGGTGCCCGGAAGGAGAAAGCATCCCCTATTTGCTAGCAGAAACCCGCCGACGATGTTTACGCTCAAAAATTAAAACAATATCTAAAACACCTGCACTGTCTGAGGTTATGTCTATATAGAAAGTACCTTGGCGACAAAGTAAGGGAAAATAATCAAAACACAGATACACACCTATAGTCAAAGTTCATATTCACAATGATAACACTAAAGATGAAGTCAATATTACAATGTACTTGTACTCAGAAGTTTCAATGAATGATGATTGACAAAAATATAATCTACATGCCTACTTTCTAATTAACATTACATGTAATATACCTTTATCATTGCTGTTATTCGCAGACTTCGAATCACAAAATAATTTGAAGAACGGTCAATGTCAGTTTTCCGTAAAACTTTTCTTTGAAACTTTACTTTGTCCCCCCCCGCTCCTTTCTGAAATCCTAGTTCCGCCACTCGTCATCTATAATTGTGTGTCATAATGTAATATTGGGTATAATTTGCTATCATGTTTGCATGCAAAGGTATTCCTCTGATGAAAACATTTAATTAACAAAAAACAACAACAAACAAACACACACACAAACAAACAAACAACAAAAAATCAACAAGAGGCCAAAGGGGGCCATATCGCTCACTTTAGTTGCTAACAAAAGAATGATAGTGGACAATTTCGTAGAGGACCTTGAGTACTCGCTCCCAGTAAGGGTTCGTTAAATTCTGTGTAGCAGTTTAAGGGGAGATGTTGAAAATGTGTCATGCAATCAGAACCCTGGGCGGCCATATTTCTTGACCGGTCGGCATGAAAAAACACAATCTTGGTAGAGAATCTTGAGTACTTGCTTCCTGTAAGGTTTCATGAAATTCTGTGCAGCGGTTGCAAAAGATAATTCCAAAATGTGTCATGCAATCAGAGCCCTCGGCGGCCATATTTGTTAAGCGATCGGCACGAAAAACACAACTTCATAGAGGACCTCGAGTACTTGCTTCCTGTAAGGTTGTATGAAATTTTGTGCAGTGATTGCGGTGGAGATGTCGAAAATGTGTCAGCCAATCAGAGCCATCGGCGGCCATATTTGTGAACCGATCGGCACAAAAAACACAAACGTAGTAGAGGACCTTAAGTTCTTGCTTCCTGTAAGGTTTTATGAAATTCCGTGCAGCGGTTGCAGAGGAGATGTTGAAAATGTGTCAGCCATTGAGAGCCCTCGGCGGCCATATTTGTCGACCGATCGGCCTAAAAAAACACAAACTTGGAAGAGGACCTTGAGTTCTTGCTCCCTGCAAAGTTTCGTGAAATTCCGTGCAGCGATTGCAGAGAAGTCGAAAATGTTAGAAAGTTAAAGACAGACGACGGACGGACGACAGGCGACGGACGCCGCTCAATGACATAGCTCACTTAAGCTTCGCTCCTGTGAGCTAATTAAATGGATGTATGGCTATTTGTTCATCTTTATTTACAAAGTGTCCCTTTATAAACGCCCTTGAATATATTATAGGTATAAATACCACCGTACAAAAAGATCTGGGTGAATGACCCCTCACCCCTCTCATTTTGTGCGTAATGTTTGATAATTCGAAGGAAAGGAGAAAAGAGAGCAGGGTGGTGGGGTAAGCAATGTGCATAGCCAGGCGCACGCAAGTACCGAATGCTCCACATCGATTTGCAAAGCAGACTAAGAGAAAGTGTTCCATGGGTCATTTTGACGTAGAAAACTGCTCTGTTAATGTGTAAAATGCATTAGATTCTGGGGCTTTATCCCAAGGCTTGGATCCCCACAAGGCCTATTCCCTGGATCCATTTGGGGCATCAAAGCGATCACCACACCTCATGTCTGAAAGTGCTTCCACTTGAAAAGCGCTCTGGCTACGCGCCTGCATTTAGAGCGATATGAAAAAACAAACAAACATGTCCGCCTTTAGGAACCGTGGAAAAGAAGGGAAAAAGGGAAACAAAAACAACCAAAAACAAAACAAAAACAAAACAAAACAAAAATATGTCTACATACAAAACAAGCTTTCTCTTCTTTTAAACTAAGGCGTGGGTCATTTTTATAAAAGGTAAGAGCTATATGAGCCGCTTATATTAAAATATTTGTTTGCTTTTCAAACTTATTGGCAATTATTTTAAAATCCAAAACTAGAAAATCCAGGACATCACACAGAAAATCCAGGACTAGGTACACAAAAAAGTCAGGACAAGCTAAACTCTTTTAAATCTAATGATATTCGTATATTTTTAATTCTGGTCCCTAACAAATGACTGAAATATCATAAATACATGAAAACAAACTGAAAAAAATGTCAAATTGAGCATTTAATGGAATTTCGAACAATTTTATGACACAAGAAATCCAGGATATACACAAGAAATCCAGGACAAATAGGACAAAAAATCATCCCTCGTCAGGACACCTTACATGGTGTGTTTACCTTGGTAGTTAGATTTGCTTTGTCCAATTATTATAACGATGCTTATCGAATAATCTGTAGGTAACAAATTGAATGTTATTTCAAGAAATGCCTTTGCTGCTTTTATATTTTTTCTATGGCTCATCTATTTCGTTAAACTTAAATAAAAGTTCTTTGTGTAAACAATACTAGCAAATCGCAAGTTTTTTCATTGTTTTATATATGAGGTTTTAACTGCAGTTTATCAAATCATTTGGTAGATCTGAAGGGTATGATAAGTACGTAGTCAAATCAAATGTTGCTAGATGAATATATATGGATTGCTTGTATACTGGTCAAAATTTCTAACCGAACATCTTTTAAATCTTTATAATCCTGTGAAGAATACATTTTCATCAGTGAAAAGTGCATAACAGATCAATTTAATACTTTCACTTTAATGTTTTCGAAATTTTGGTTTCATATGAAGCGTGAAGATTTTGACGAAAATTAATATTTTACACATAGAACAAAATCTCGAATAAAACATGCGTATATTTACTATAGAGACACATACAGATGCGTCCTCCAAACTGAGAAAACAGATAAAATGTGGTTTATACGATGAATGCCCAAAACAAAACGCACTGTCAGAAAGACCCGAGTCTCTCTTTGACGTCGCAACGGTCTTTTATTCTCGTGAAGGTGTCAAGTCGATTTTCAGCGAGAATTTATTGCGACCGGAAATGCTGGTTCTGTTATCTCTTTGTCATATCTTGATGACTTGAACTATCGGGAATCACAAGGTATCAAAGAAAAGATTAATTTTTGGAAAGTACCAGATCTGTTGATAATTCAGTATAGCAAGCAAACGTTTCTTTCCATCGAATGTAAATACAATGGAGTTTATTAACATTGTTAACTCAGGTGTTCGGTTAGAAATTGTGTCTAATATATATATATATGTGTATAAGTTGATTGAAGTAAAGTTTCTGTCTGATCATATGTGCAATTCGGTAGCCTTTTCATTTGACAATTTTGGAGACTTATATAAAATATCATGATGCACATTAAAAATATATGAACATTATGCTTATCATTATTATATTAATCGCTTTCCTGTGAACAATTCTTGCTATTTTAATACCCTTAACGTAAAGATAAGTTCCCCTTGTCCATGAAATTGGCCCTTTATTTTCAGTGATAACTATCTTTATGAAAAGTATGATTTTCTACCTCTAATATTTCATTAGATTATGTGCGAATGCATTAGGTTCATATTTCAAGTAGTTGTGAGGTTGCATGGTTAAGATATGTCGTCACATTACGACGTCTTTTCCTCTAAATAACGGAAAATGAAGGAAAACCACCGTTTGCAAGACAAAATTCCCTTAAGGTAAGGCTAAAAACAAAATGTACGCCTGACAGTTCAATGAATAAAATATGTATATATCTTTTTTCTTTCTGTATCTATTGTTTTAAATTTATACTTTGCATGTTACTACATATAGATATACACTATACATTTACAGTTACAGTACTGCAACCCACTTGTTTGACAATTCTATCCTATCCTATCCAACATCCTACATCCTACATCCACCTCCTATCCACTCTATCCTATCCTATCCTATCCTATCCCATCCTATCCTATCCTATCCTATCCCATCCCATCCTATCCTATCCTATCCTATCCACCTCATTCTAATCCAATTCTATCCTACATCTATCCGACATCCTATCCTATCCTACATCCTATCCTATCCTACATCCTATCCTATCCACCTTTATCTACTTCTCATCACATTAAGCGAGATTATGATTAAAACTAAATGACTTGATACAAATTCATGCCTAAGTAGTAAATTATTTGTAATTATCGCTGTTTTTGGATTTTATGAAAATGAAAATTATTTAGATGATTTATTACCATTTTTGCACTTGTAGTGAACGAAATAAAATATAACAACAAACCTCCAATTTTTTTTAATGAATTAGAATTTACATTACCCATTATGTCAAGTAAGAAATTTCAATGGATCGAATTTAATCAAATGAGTATGTTTGTCTGCTAAAAACTTTTAGAATTAAAAAAAGAAAGATTTGATTAAAGATTGAAGTTGATAGGATGTAGGATAGGATGTAGGATAGGATGTAGGATGTAGGATAGGATGTAGGATGTAGGATAGGATGTAGGATAGGATAGGATAGGATAGGATGTAGGATAGGATAGGATGTAGGATAGAAATGGATAGGATTGAGGTGGATAGGATAGGATAGGATGGGATAGGATAGGATATGATAGGATAGGACAAGATTCTATCCACTTTCTATCCTACATCCTGCATCCTACATCCTATCCTATCCACCTTTTTGTCAAACAAGTGGGTTGCAGGACTGTAAGTCCTCTTCTTGACCAGCCCATGTTTTAGCTAAAACTCCTTATAAATTATGAAAATTGTTGTTTTCTTACCCATTTCTTCAAACAGTTCAGCTGTAATCTATTCTACTAAAGGAACGAATTAGCCGATTCTCCGTCGAAACGAAGAGGATAGAGATAAATGGTGTGATATGAAGATATGGCATATGGTGTGGCAATGTTAATTTGAGAATTGTTTAAAAGGAATTATTTCTAATTAAAGCATAATCATTAATTACATGTATGTCTCCCCATTTTCCTAAATTTAATCTAAGAAAATCTAAATTTCAAAACCAGCGTCGGACACTAACCATTAACTCTCTATGTTCTTCTGAGTTTTACTCCCTTTCTAATCTCCGAATTTTTTAAGAATCGTAAATTTAATTAGACGATTCTTGCAAAACATAACATCTAACATTGTCACATCATATGCTATTATCTCATAATCATGTTGGTAGGACGCTAATTTCGCCTCGACACAAATTCAAGATTCCATTTTCATTTCTGAAATAAACGACGTCCAATCTTATAATCTTGAACAAAATTCTAGAAGTAAATGCCTTTTCAATCGAAGTCTATGTTTAATAGTGTCCCAGTCTCTCATCTGGTTGTTTCATTAAAATTCTAAAAAAACATAGTTTTATGGTGCATGTAGCGAAAAAAAAACTTGGAGATTAATATTGTAATTTTTGAATTCACATGACCACTTAAAAATGGAGCTTTCATCCATAGCTAAAGTTGATAATTCAGCAAATAATTCATAGCCAAATGACTTTCTTATTGATTGACCTTTTATCAGATAATTGTTAAATTATTTTATGTCTTTTCATTGATTTAGAGTCATTTTTTAAAAGTAGGAAACAATATCATCCATATTAAATATCATTAAAGTTACAAACAAACAAACAAACTTTCTGTTTTCTTTCATCTTACATGAGGACCATGAGGACGGTTCATCTTTGTGTTGGATAAGTGCCAAAAACATTTTGAAAAAGAAAAGGGTATACGTAGCCGTAGGGCAAGTGGAAATATAATTTTTAAATTATATACTTTTGTTTCTCTTAGCCTTGACTGATAGAAATGGTGGATGGATTGTCCAGCCTGTGATTCATAGAAAAAGTAACTGATTACGGTTATCCCCCTACTAGTACCAATTGAAATTATCGTATTCTTTCAAATTCATGTTGCTAATTTTTTTTCAGTGCTTAACGTCTACAAATTCATTAGCATAATTTTAGAGCAAATACATTTGCAGCATGAACCAGACATGCACGTTTCGGGTATTTAACTCTCGTCAGTGATCCTCAATTTGAGCGATGTAATATGGCCAAGATCTGTGGAAATTACAAATGTATATCCTAAAAATACAGAAAGACATAGCAAGATGGCTCGGATATGATGCTACAGGACCCAGGTTTTAGAAATTTGAGAAAATTTTGTAAACAGAATGACAAATATGGATAATGACCATATCCCTGTTTAAAGCACAAAATCGATAATTCAGAAAATCAGAAACCGAAGGCATACAAAATCAGGATAAAACAGGAACCAAAGCAACCAAACAAAAACCTCCACCATATGAAAAGAAGCGAACTCCCGATATGGGAGTGAGACCAGGTGCCCAGGAAGAGTAAGCATCTCCTGCTTGCATGCAACAACCGTCGCTTCAATTCGGTAGAACTGTCACATCCGGTAACTTCCATTTTGGAAGACATAGAGTACAATCTTTGGTTGGATGGTTCAAATGGTCTATGACAGAATATCATCCACCATTCTGGAGAGTGGGACATCATATGACGAGTTCCCCATATATTAGTTTCAAACAATATGTGATGACATCTATAAATTTAAACAGAATCCCTATGTATTGCTTACTTGAGTCATACATAACGTATCTAAATATGTCCACGTGTCCATGACAATCTTTCCCTTGTCTAGTTTACTTGAGAAATTAAAATTGAAATTTTGGAAACAGAAAAATAGGTTGTGGTACTAATGAATGCGGGATTTGAAATTGCGCGCCACTTTTATACTGGTCTGAATGGAGGTCGCTTTATGTCATTTTGTCGAGATGGAGGTCGCCATATTTGATTTGTTGTGTAGCCAAATTCATCGCAATATAATGCATGATCAAATGGGTGACTGTTCATGTTTCTGAAAGGATTTAAGTAACGGAGCCATATACTATTTTAAACTTGATGTACCAGGTCCTATTTATATATAGCGATTTGAAAGTATTATTTCAGCTGTGTAATTTCGGTCTTCGATCAAGAAAATAAATACGATATTCCTGCTCGAATTTTTGCGTTTGAGAAACTGATATGAATGTTTATAAATCAGTCTCTTTTTTCGAATATGTTATACAAATTACTTTATCTGTTCTGCACAAGCTCAAAGAAGAAATTGTATAAAACGTTTATTCGTCATTATATCGAAGTATTTCCCGGATTGCGTTTGAAGATATACAGGAAATAAATAATCAAGAGAAAATCTGCTTTGTTCAGATGTAAGACTATAACAATATTTGGTGGATATATAAGAATTCATTGACGCACCTCTGAGAGAGATCGGAAAAGATTTTAACCGTATAAAACTTAAATTCACTCGCTCAATTCATCCTAAAAGTTGTGACGTCACCTGGAGAAAACATCTAAAAAGTATTCTTTTTAAATATTGATACTAAAAGATAACAAAATATATCCAATGTTAAAAGTCTTCAAATTCATTATTTGCAATTGACATACAAGGGTTGACCCAGAAAATCGCCAGTAAGAAAGTTGTAGAGGGCTGCAATTTTAAAAAAAACTTTGCATTGATAAATTCGACTTTCAAATCGGCTTCCGTACATAAAAAATCAATAATTTATCATTCATAGTAAAATTTTTATAGAAGAAATAAAGACGTAGGGTGACGTCCACTAACGCATAATATGTAACGTCATTGATTCCGCCGAATGCGTTTAAGAGAATGCCTAAAGGTAGCTACGCATAAATTTATCTCATATATTGATTAATATCATGCATGTAGAGTTTGTACTCATCGAGCAGACACGCGACTTATATTTAATCCACTTGACATGATTCTCTGCACAGTACATTTACTTATCTGGACCCTCTCTACTATTTTGTTTACTGTTTGACGCCAGTCTTCATCAATGACGTTTCTGGCCAAATTTACTATCTGAATATCGAACCTCATCTTGAACTCTTTTTTTTTAGTTTTGTCTGTCAATTCTTCGATATATCTTGTACATATACATGAACTAATACTCTGCCGACTTTTCCATACTTTTCTGATGTTTTCATTTCTTTCTTTGTCTAAAAAGGGATCAATCAGCGATCAACCTTATACCTTAGTACCATTTTCTGCTCAGCTTATAGCGTTGACGTCGCCGTGTTTTGAATGATTGATGAGGGTTTGTTTAATAAATTGTTTATTTTTAAATTGTTTATTACGTCATTGACAAAAACATAGCATAGCATGCATTTACCCACATAAAAATTATTTATTTATATATGTATTTTCCGTTGATTTGACTTCCATACTAATTATACATGAATTGATAAGTATTCAACTGGTTTTAATATCGATTCTATTTTTGGAGCATGAAATTTTCGGACTGATCCGGAACGGTCCAACCGCTCTTCTAACAATTCAATCATTATTTTTTTTATATTTTAATATCAACGGCAGATTTCATCACCATTAACATTAATGAAATTATCTGAAGGTCAAGTGATATTGATAAATGTTATTTGTATACAGGTATGTTATTTCATAATCATAGGACTCAAAAATTGGGAAAACAATGTTGTTTTATTTTAAATATGCGATATACGGAAATGAATTAAATTAAACTTTATCTATTTTACAACGTGTAAGAAACAAGTTACACAACTTATATAAATGTCTCACGTTGGCACATATGTTGGCTTGAGGGGGTCCAATGAGCAGGAGGAAACCGGAATACCCGGAGAAAAAAACCTGCAAAGGCCTGGGTAGGGGACCACCTACCCTCCCACATACGACCCTTTTGCCGAATCTGAGACTCGATCTCGGGACCTAACCCGGCCGTTATATACGGAAATATTGTATACAAGTTGCTATATCAACGGTTTTTGATTCGTATTTATGACAAGATTGAGAGTTTCACCATAAATTTTATTTCTCGATTCTTTACAGCAATGGACATTAATTTTGTCAAGGTAACATCAAATAACCATAATATGTGACAAATTATGGTTTTCAACCTTAAAAATAGTAAATAACCCGAAAGATAGACCTTATTTTTGCTTAATATTCACTTATTTTCACTGAATATCAATAAGTACCTTTAGTTATTGTACCTTCCCCAAAAAATAGTTTTTCTTTTTAGAGGTGAACTTACAAAGAAAAGGTTTTGTATTCATCTATTAAGTTTTCATTATGGTTGCATTCAGTGGCAACATAATGCAACAGGTTGTCTTGTTTCTCATATATATGAGGGTGTCAAACAGATAGACCCCGTTACCATTGTAGCGGTGGTTCAAATATAACAATTTATCATTAAGTTTGATGATTAAAAAAATGTTCATCAAAATCCAAGGCAAGCCGTGGCTAACTATTTTATGTTTTTCACAGAAAATCCATATTCAATGAATTTTCATGTGAAATTACTTTTTGCAATTTTTTCAGCTTACGAATAGACACCTGTACGGTAATTCGTTGTCACTTTAGCGTTTGAATTAATCCGTTTTATAGCAATGGCATAGACAAACACACAAATTAGTAAGATTTAATACAATGTTAATGCAGGAAAAGTCTATCTTTCTGCAGATACAAAGTATACTGCATCACCCTCTGGCCAGTTTTACGTTAAGCATAAGAGAGATAATGTTTGACTATCGACTTGTCTCAGTCCCTTGATTAAATAAGATATATACACTAGGTCATGCCACTTTACCACGACAATAAACATTGCTAAATGCATCATTTCTGAAGATGAATATGTTAAATTGTTTAGTTTTGTTTAACATCATAAAATGATTTAATTATTTCCGTAGTTTCTGTATAAAGCTTACATTGTATATAAAGGTATGGAGCGAAATGTTTTGTATAGCTGAATAGATTATGTCGCCTATTATGACGTCACTAACGTCGAGATCCGCTATGTAAGGCATGTTCAAATATTATGTCGTCAGTTTTTTAACTTTGTCTTAAATTTTGATCAATGCTAAAATGTCATCAATTGCAAATAAACAAGACAATTTAACAAATATCTAATTAGATTATAATAATATGGTTGTAGTCCTAGTTATAATAATTTTGTCTATCGATGCAGAGACAAAAAAAAAAAAACGATGCACAAACAAAATATAATCCGCTTCACAGATTTTATAATGTGTTTTACGGTTTTTGTTTAAACGTTTAAATATCGATAGACAGAAAACAGCAATTTTAAATGGAATTGGTCTCTTGTCTGTCTACAAAGTCATTGCAAATGTGTTAATTTTGATTTATGAAATGTCATGGAATTGTGGTATAGAATTTCCGTATGAACAATGGAATCGAGCAAAACCATCAAAGAAGAATGCACATGTATCAAGAACTGACAGCAGTTTATCAAATACTTCTGTTCACACTTGATGTCTTTTTACAGTAAAGTACACAAAAAGGAAGTTCACTTGAACATAAAACTGACACACCTGCATCATAGAATAAGTATAATATATATAAGTCTTTCAATGGACTTCAATGTATTACTTATTAAACCACTAGCCTAAAGACAATTTCTAAAAGGTCTGGGCATTTGCGAATCAAAGCGTCACTTCGTCCTTTGCCTGTCCATCTTTCCGACCGTCCGTCTGTTTGTCTCCTTTTGGGTGTCACAGCCAATAATAATTTTTGGATGGTATGTAATTGAGCTTTGATATTTTACATGTGTATTTCTTAAAACAGGACCTTTCTACACATACAATATTTTTTGAATTAGTGTCCTTGACCTAGATATTAGACCTACTTTTCAAAGAAATTAAGACTAGCTTAATGTTTTGATTGGTAGGTGATACAGCTTTAATTTTCTTCTGATGAGACATTTGTACTGTTACCAAATTATTTTACGTAAATTATTAAAAAGCAAATTCCTGAAGTCAGCACACAATGTCTACGTGCATTCTTCATTTCTATTCATCACTTGTTCAGTTCAAGCAAATTAATTGTGTTAATTAATGATAGTTCATGGTTAGACTTTGGTGACAGTTTGTACATGTATAATTTTTTTTTTTCAAATTTCCATATTTCAGCAGTTTTTTCCAAAAGGGACAGATACCTTTCCCAAAATAAATAAAAAGAAACCTGGAACTCACGTTTAACATCAGTATGTTTCACAAGTGCTTGATGAAGCCTGGCAGTTATCTCCTCAACAAAGGAGGCGATCTCCAACAACACCAGGTTGTAGCACCCACAGCAAAACCGCAAAACACCCAATGCAAAAACACAAAGCAGACAAGCACAGAAAGAGACGCGTAAGGGACAAGGAACGTCAACGCACAACACAGAAACATCAAACACAAAGGACTACACATAAACCAACGAGACCAATGGGCAACCGGTGCCGACTTGGGACGGCCATCTGCCACGGAAATAGCAGAAGGTATGGTTATCGTGGATTACGTGCGCACAACCCTCCCACTTTTCCGATTATCCAGAGGTCTCGAAGAACGAACAATTGTGGTATAAAACAACCTCCTCACTGTCAGATGACCACACACAAACAAGACCGCAAAACGCAGGGGCCAAAGCAACACAGATGAATATGTAAATGGATATAAAAAGAGGGCGTACGTAATACAATCCGTGCTCTGCCGCCGCGAGCTCGTGTATGTTATCACCCGAGGAATCCGACTGACATTCAGAGAGGACAGGTGGTCGGGGCCCTGTCTTCTCTAAAGAGGTTTGGACAGGGCTCGTCATGGAGCCCCGTCGTCACAGTCAGAGTGCAACTTTTAAGAATGCGCTTGTACAAGACTGTTGATTGGTCAAGCACCAAGCCTAGTGTCCGTCTGGTGACATTTGGATCATATCCACGGTAGAAAAGGCGTTTGATGATTCTGACGAATTTCGATAGTGATGTTGTCTATCTTTGATCCTTCTTATCTTGTTAATAATGTCACTATTAAATGCAGGTTGTGAAATACCCAAAGTAATATACTCTGTTGCCTGTATTGGTCCGAATTTCAGAAGAAGCCGACAATAATTTTTGTAAAATTTCCAGAAAGTCTTTTCTTGTTTCTGAAAGCGAAAACCTTGTCCTAAAAGTTTCTTGGTAATTTGTAAATTTCTACTATGAAAATCCAAAACATCAGTAAATGCTCTAGCATACCGGATGAGCTGTGAAATATAGATACCATAGGACGATAATCTAGTTTCAACAGTTCTTCAGCTATTTTTCTTTTTGAAAAAAACAGGACTTTTATTTAACTGTTTACGGCTTTATTTCTTTTATTTTCTGTGTTAAAAAACTTTGACAAAAGACAAAAAAAGCAATGATATGATAATAAAAACATAAACTATGTCTTGTTTCAGTGCGTTTCTGTAAAAATAATGAAATCTACAAAAAGATTAAATATTGTAATGAATCGCAATATGAGCTGTAATGTATCGCAATACTTTTTTGGGTCCGCAATACCCAGCCCTATCTTGATCCCTATGCTTAATTTCAAGGCATTAACATCATTTTACCTAAATCTTGACACAGGTTTTCAGAAGCACAAGTATTCAAGTTTAATCATCCGAGAATTGATAGTTTCAGTCACCATCCTGATTTTGGCCATTCTCTACTCCTATTACCAAGTTATCATCTTATTTCTATTCTCCTATATTCCTCTCAAAATTTCCCCCTATTTGTTAGTATCAGTTTTGATAACTCATATGTAATGTCTTATAATAGTAACATGTTGATAAGATGATTATCAAAACCAGTTACTTCTTATCGCTTTGGCCTTTTTTCAGTTTGACCTGTCAGAATACACTCTGACCGTTTTAACACCAACTCTCCAGGTATATCCCAATCGAAGCATATTATGCCATCCTAGCGCTTATGTCTATGTATTAGGCATAACGAACTTAAATACTCCGAATGATAACTGGGCTTTGATACTTTACATGTGTATTCCTTGTGACAAGACCGTTCTACACATTTAATAATTTATGACCTAGTGACCTTGACCTTTCATTCATTCATTCATTCAATCTTTATTTCCTCTTTTGAAGAGATCATTTTACAATACATACAAATACATTACATGATTAATAAATTTGATTCAATTATGAGAAAAGAAGAGAAAAATATATTATATATATAATCATATATAGTAAATGTCCAGAATTATCAGTGTCCAAATTGAGTAATAACAGATCATTTAATTGCTAACATATATAGCGTACATACTACATCATGTACTAATCAACCTCTTTCTAAGGTTATAAAGACCACACAAGTGTTTTATAAATCTAAAATTTAGAAATCGAAATTCAATTAATTCAATATCATTAAGATATGTTTCCACATCTCTTCCAAGCAGAATGGAATAGAGATTAAATTCGTCGTACGAACAAAGTTCAGCACAAAGCGCAAGATCAAAATTATCAGTAACACACGCCCACCACTCCTCGCGGGCATCCATTAGCCCCGGGCATACACATGTTGCATGATAAAAAACATTTTCAAAATTACGATCGCATATTATGCATGTCTGAATTGTTTCACTTGGTGGAAATGTACAAAGTCTTAAAATGAATTTACATAGATTAAGTTCTGCAGTAGTCTTCGCAAAAGACCAAAAAGTTACCGGGTCATTATCATGAAAGACGGAACAAAATACAGAAAAGTCTGGGTCAGAGGAAATACGAAAATCCCGTTCTTCTGCGTAATAGGCGGAAGTGGTATTTCTGACAATCCGTTTCCATGACAACCTATCTGGAAACGCCCGTCTCGTAACCATGACTTCAGGTAATCAGACAAATTGTATTTGTAAAGTAGACCTATGACATCTGGTATAAATCCGCGCTGTTTCATTGACAGACCTTCAATGAACGAGAAGAGTCTCAACAGAAATATTTTCTTTGGCTTCATATTTTCTTGGAGCCGACAAAGTCTTCCGAGAAAAAGAAGCTTACGCGCGTCAATCTCACAAAATATGGGAAACAATCCCAGAAGGCTCTCGACCATATCTGACCTTGTTCGCTTGGGAAGATTCAAAATATTCTTACATACAAAATGTTGGACTATACCTTATTTCTGAGTATCATGCGTAGAAATATCATTCCAAAGTTCACAACCGTATAACATAGATGGACGTACTACTGTTTTGTACAGATGAGACAAGCTAAGGGGACCTGTCTGGGACAAGAGCGTATTCTTGATGGAAAAGCAACAAATTGTCTCAATATATGGCCTGTTTTACATGTTACGTCTTGTAGGTATAGTTCATGCTTGTGTGAAGACTTCGATTTCCGTCCATATATTGCTGTCATGCAGGCCAATTGTGATAAACGATTTCCTGAATAGTACTATCCTAGGACTTCATGGGAATCGAAGGAAATTGATGTAAAAAAAATGTTTATATGCCTTTGAAACAGGTTACTATGGCAACATTTGGTAGGCAGGTGTAAATACCTATCATATGTAAAAGCTAACTTCTAAAAATATATGCCTGTTATCGTTACAAAATTTTGTATGTAGATTATTAAAGACAATTTGATGCTTTCAAGGCCTTGTCAAAATGTCAAGGTTATGTGCTCAATTTTCAATGTCATTGACAAATATTTGCTATTTCCGACCAAATTTTGTTGTTTTTCAATAAAAGGAGACATGATTAATTGTAAATAGAATGGAACTTTGGTAAAACAATCAATTAGAGGTGAAAATATGAAAAATGCATTATTTGTTGTTATAAGTCTCAAAATGATCAAAGTCCATTGAAAATCCCAAATAAATGTCACATATTTTACGAGAAATATCTAAAACATTTCAATTTTATGTTCATATAGAAAGTATGTCATATATAGAAGTGAAATGAAATTTAACAATACTGTGATGAATTCTTCTTCTTTTAATAGGTTGTTCAATTGTAAATATCTAAAATCAAAATATCAAATAAAAAATATATCGAAAGCAATTCAAAATAATTGCAAATCTCGATTTTTGGGTTAATTTGAATTTAAAGTTAGAAATTACCTTGAACTTTGAACAGATGACCTTGAAATTATTTGAAGGTCAAGTGATATTGATAAATGTTATTTGTATACAGGTATGATATTTCATAATCATAGGACTCAAAAATTGGGAAAACAATGTTGTTTTGTTTTAAATATGCGATATACGGAAATGAATTAAATTAAACTTTATCTATTTTACAACGTGTAAGAAACAAGTTACACAACTTATATAAATGTCTCACGTTGGCACAGATGTTGGCTTGAGGGGTCCAATGAGCAGGAGGAAACCGGAATACCCGGAGAAAAAAAAACCTGCAAAGGCCTGGGTAGGGGACCACCTACCCTCCCACATACGACCCTTTTGCCGAATCTGAGACTCGATCTCGGGACCTAACCCGGCCGTTATATACGGAAATATTGTATACAAGTTGCTATATCAACGGTTTTTGATTCGTATTTATGACAAGATTGAGAGTTTCACCATAAATTTTATTTCTCGATTCTGTACAGCAATGGACATTAATTTTGTCAAGGTGACATCAAATAACCATAACATGTGACAAATTATGGTTTCAACCTTAAAAATAGTAAATAACCCTAAAGATAGACCTTATGTTTGCTTAATATTCACTTATTTTCACTGAATATCAATAAGTACCTTTAGTTATTGTACCTTCCCCAAAAATAGTTTTTCTTTTTAGAGGTGAACTTACAAAGACAAAGTTTTGTATTCATCTATTAAGTTTTCATTATGGTTGCATTCAGTGGCAACATAATGCAACAGGTTGTCTTGTTTCTCATATATATGAGGGTGTCAAACAGATAGACCTCGTTACCATGGTAGCAGTGGTTCAAATATAACAATTTATCATTAAGTTTGATAATTAAAAAAATGTTCATCAAAATCCAAGGCAAGCCGTGGCTAACTATTTTATGTTTTTCACAGAAAATCCATATTCAATGAAATTTCATGTGAAATTACTTTTTGCAAATTTTTCAGCTCACGAATAGACACCTGTACGGTAATCCGTTGTCACTTACGCGTTTGAATTAATCCGTTTTATAGCAATGGCATAGACAAACACACAAATTAGTAAGATTTAATACAATGTTAATGCAGGAAAAGTCTATCTTTCTGCAGATACAAAGTATACTGCATCACCCTCTGGCCAGTTTTACGTTAAGCATAAGAAAGATAATGTTTGACTATCGACTTGTCTCAGTCCCTTGATTAAATAAGATATATGCACTGGGTCATGCCACTTTACCACGACAATAAACATTGCTAAATACATCATTTCTGAAGATGAATATGTTAAATTGTTTAGTTTTGTTTAACATCATAAATTGATTTAATTATTTCCGTAGTTTCTGTATAACGCTTACATTGTATATAAAGGTATGGAGCGAAATGTTTTGTATAGCTGAATAGATTATGTCGCCTATTATGACGTCACTAACGTCGAGATCCGCTATGTAAGGCATGTTCAAATATTATGTCGTCAGTTTTTTAACTTTGTCTTGAATTTTGATCAATGCTAAAATGTCATCAATTGCAAATAAACAAAACAATTTAACAAACATCTAATTAAATTATAATAACATGGTTGTAGTCCTAGTTATAATAATTTTTTCCATCGATGCATAGACAAAAAACGATGCACAAACAAAATATAATCCGCTTCACAGATTTTATAATGTGTTTTACGGTTTTTGTTTAAACGTTTAAATATCGATAGACAGAAAACAGCCATTTTAAAAGGAATTGGTCTCTTGTCTGTCTACAAAGTCATTGCAAATGTGTTCATTTTGATTTATGAAATGTCATGGAATTGTGGTATAGAATTTCCGTATGAACAATGGAATCGAGCAAAACCATCAAAGAAGAATGCACATGTATCAAGAACTGACAGCAGTTTATCAAATACTTCTGTTCACACTTGATGTCTTTTTACAGTAAAGTACACAAAAAGGAAGTTCACTTGAACATAAAACTGACACACCTGCATCATAGAATAAGTATAATATATATAAGTCTTTCAATGGACTTCAATGTATTACTTATTAAACCACTAGCCTAAAGACAATTTCTAAAAAGTCTGGGCATTTGCGAATCAAAGCGTCACTTCGTCCTTTGCCTGTCCATCTTTCCGACCGTCCGTCTGTTTGTCTCCTTTTGGGTGTCACAGCCAATAATAATTTTTGGATGGTATGTAATTGAGCTTTGATATTTTACATGTGTATTTCTTGTGACAGGACCTTTCTACACATACAATATTTCTTGAATTAGTGTCCTCGACCTAGATATTAGACCTACTTTTCAAAGAAATTAAGACTAGCTTAATGTTTTGATTGGTAGGTGATACAGCTTTAATTTTCTTCTGATGAGACATTTGTACTGTTACCAAATTATTTTACGTAAATTATTAAACAGCAAATTCCTGAAGTCAGCAGACAATGTCTACGTGCATTTTTCATTTCTATTCATCACTTGTTCAGTTCAAGCAAATTAATTGTGTTAATTAATGATACTTCATGGTTAGACTTTGGTGTCAGTTTCTACATGTATATTTGTTTTTCAAATTTCCATATTTCAGCAGTTTTTCCAAAAGGGACAGATACCTTTCCCAAAATAAATAGAAAGAAACCTGGAACTCACGTTTAACATCAGTATGTTTCACAAGTGCTTGATGAAGCCTGGCAGTTATCTCTTCAACAAAGGAAGCGATCTCCAACAACACCAGGTTGTAGCACCCACAGCAAAACCCCAAAACACCCAATGCAAAAACACAAAGCAGACAAGCACAGAAAGAGACACGTAAGGGACAAGGAACGTCAACGCACAACACAGAAACATCAAACACAAAGGACTACACATAAACCAACGATACCAATGGGCAACCGGTGCCGACTTGGGACGGCCATCTGCCACGGAAATAGCAAAAGGTATGGTTATCGTGGATTACGTGCGCACAACCCTCCCACTTTTCCGATTATCCAGAGGTCTCGAAGAACGAACAATTGTGGTATAAAACAACCTCCTCACTGTCAGATGACCACACACAAACAAGACCGCAAAACGCAGGGGCCAAAGCAACACAGATGAATATGTAAATGGATATAAAAAGAGGGCGTACGTAATACAATCCGTGCTCTGCCGCCGCGAGCTCGTGAATGTTATCACCCGTGGAATCCGACTGACATTCAGAGAGGACAGGTGGTCGGGGCCCTGTCTTCTCTAAAGAGGTTTGGACAGGGCCCGCCATGGAGCCCCGTCGTCATAGTCAGAGTGCAACTTTTAAGAATGCGCTTGTACAAGACTGTAGATTGGTCAAGCACCAAGCCTAGTGTCCGTCTGGTGACATTTGGATCATATCCACGGTAGAAAAGGCGTTTGATGATTCTGACGAATTTCGATAGTGATGTTGTCTATCTTTGATCCTTCTTATCTTGTTAATAATGTCACCATAAAATGCAGGTTGTGAAATACCCAAAGTAATATACTCTGTTGCCTGTATTGGTCCGAATTTCAGAAGAAGTCGACAATAATTTTTGTAAGAAAGTCTTTTCTTGTTTCTGAAAGCGAAAACCTTGTCCTAAAAGTTTCTTGGTAATTTGTAAATTTCTACTATGAAAATCAAAATATCAGTAAATGCTCTAGCATACCGGATGAGCTGTGAAATATAGATACCATAGGACGATAATCTAGTTTCAACAGTTCTTCAGCTATTTTTCTTTTTGAAAAAAAACAGGACTTTTATTTAACTGTTTACGGCTTTATTTCTTTTATTTTCTGTGTTACAAAACTTTGACAAAAGACAGAAAAAGCAATGATATGATAATAAAAACATAAACTATGTCTTGTTTCAGTGCGTTTCTGTAAAAATAATGAAATCTACAAAAAGATTAAATATTGCAATGAGTTGCAATATGAGTTCTTGTATCGGAATGTATCGCAATACTTTTTTGGGTCCGCAATACCCAGCCCTATCTTGATCCCTATGCTTAATTTCAAGGCATTAACATAATTTTACCTAAATCTTGACACAGGTTTTCAGTAGCACAAGTATTATAGTTTAATCATCCGAGAATTGATAGTTTCAGTCACCATCCTGATTTTGGCCATTCCCTACTCCTTTTACCAAGTTATCATATTATATCTATTCTCCTATATTCCTCTCAAAATTTCCCCCTATTTGTTAGTATCAGTTTTGATAACTCATATGTAATGTCTTATAATAGTAACATGTTGATAAGATGATTATCAAAAGCCAGTTACTTCTTATCGCTTTGGCCTTTTTTTCAGTTTGACCTGTCAGAATACACTCTGACCGTTTCAACACCAGCTCTCTAGGTATATCCCAATCGAAGCATATCATGCCATCCTAGCGCTTATGTCTATGTATTAGGCATAACGAACTTAAATCCTCCGAATGATAACTGGGCTTTGATATTTTACATGTGTATTCCTTGTGACAAGACCGTTCTACACATTAAATAATCTATGACCTAGTGACTTTGACCTAGATTTTAGACCTACTTTTCAAAGAAATTAAGACTAGCTTAATGTTTTGATTGGTAGGTGATACAGCTTTAATTTTCTTCTGATAAGACATTTGTATTGTTACCAAATGTTTTTTTTACGTAATGACCTTGACCTAGATGCTGAAAAAATTGAGAATTACTATTATATCTTTTAATTGGTAAGTACTTGTAAGAGGTCTGATATTTCACATGTGCATTTCATTTGACAAGGAAATCCAACTGATATCAATAAATTCTAACCAAGTGACCTTGACCAACATGTTTGATCCACTTCTTGAAAATAAGCTGCTTCACATGCTACACAAGCATTACTTAGATTGCTATTTTTGGTTATATTTATGCCAAAAATATGGGAATCTTTAAATATTTTATGATAAAAACCAAATTTATTAAATTTGCATAGTTTGGTAGCATTTTAACATGTTGAAAAAAAATTGTTCGAAGAAATAGCGCATTGTACTTTGAATACATATTTGCTTTTTTTTCAGGAATTCAATGTGTTCTAGGTGGAGTGGAAAGAATAGTGAAACAAAAAATATCTTTCAAATAATGTGTTTGATATCAAAAGAAAATATTAAAATGTACTGACATAAACAGTCTGAAATTGATATGGATACCAGCAAATGTATGTGGTTCAGGGAAACGTAGCATGTATCTGTCAGTTTTATAATTGGAATTTTATATTCAAATGAATACGACCATCTGCAAAATGCAATATGCCGGATTTGAAATATAATACTTTGAAACGCTAAAAACGAAACTACGTCGGGGCACCTTACAATGAATTGGCTTAAATGCTGTTACCATTGCTATCTTGAACCCTATGCTTAATTTCAAGGTATCAACATCATTTTACCTAAATCTTGACACAGGTTTTATGTAACACAGGTATTCAAGTTTAATCATACGAGAATTGATAATTTCAGTCACCATGCTGATTTTGACCATTCCCTACTCCTTATACCAAGTTATCATCTGATTTTTATATTCCTTTTTTTCTCTTGAAATTTCCCCCTATTTGTTAGTATCGGTTACGCGGGTATGTTAAGGCGTCCCGTGGAAATACCATCACCTTTATCGCACCTCTGTAATGGACACCTCTTTCCCTCAATAAAATATACTTTAATCAAAAGTATGATTATGTACTTTACAGAAGGAAAGTCAAGGGTCATTGGCGAGTTCTGCAGGTGTGATGAAAGTCACGTGATCGCTATTTATAGCACATGTACATAGTACGAAAAAGAAGCATCGAGCGCAAGTTGTTCCACTAATTTCTCAGTGAACTGATCATGATGGTTTATGATGTGTAGAGAAATGTTCAAATTTCATATATCTTGCTACGACAAGTCGTGAATTCCATATATTTATGGATTGAATTAAGGAATTCTACGGCGCATCCTGGTTTTTGCGTTACACCTTCAATGACTACGTCCCTGTATAGGTTTAATATGAAAAAAATCAAGTTGTCGTAGCAAGAACTATATAGATAAATCATGGAAGATTCGATTTACACCAAACTTCTTTCAATTTATTTTGAGGAACAACTTGCGCTAATCTATTTTCTAAGACTACCCCTAAAAGTTCTCCTCCCGAGAACCATTTCAAACGTTCAAGTGATGCGCGATTGACAGGGGGAGATAATTTCTCAATAACGTTTCAGTACAGGTACATTTCAACGAAAATTCATATTCTTCTGTCTCAAAATCGGCAAGACTTTAATTTTTCTTGAAGAATTTGAAGTGTAGAGTGTCAATATTTATTATAATATGTTGGTTAAGACTTAAAGTAATGTGCAAATCCAATGGAAGTCATGATCCAATGCAGTAGATTCTACTCTTCATTAAAGAACCCTTTGTGCGCCCCTCTGCTGTTCTATATTGCAATATTTATCTGTGACAATGTTTTCAAGTTTCTATTGATTTTCATACAAATTCATAATTAAAGGTGCGATGTCCCTGAAAATTAATTAATTTTACAAAATTTTATTATGCAAAATCTTTCTTTTCAAATCAAAGTTTGTAACATTCTCATTTGTATACAAAACAAATTCATAATTTGATTAAGCATCATTATAATTAAAGGTATGGTGTCCCTGAAAATTAATTAATTTTACAAAATTTTATTATGCAAAATCTTTTTTTTCAAATAAAAAAAAATGTAACATTCTCATTTGTATACATAAATTCAAATTTTCATGCGATTCTTACGCATACATTCGCAGTTATAACCGTTTGAAAACGTTATTTTTTATTTTGGGTGCGCAACTCTAATTCTTTTCACTAGCACCACCTACAATATATTGCGTTTTTACAACAAAGGTATATGGAGATTTAATTTTACAAAATCGACAATATTATGGTCGTTACTGCATATTTTTTAAATGAAACTTTTTATGGCTTCTTTTTTCCTCAATCTAGACCCTTCGAAATAAATTTTACGTTTTCAATGAAAAAAAAAAAAAATTCAGGGACACTGTATCTTTAACGGTTCTATTAATTTATCACTTTCTTTATAGCTTTTATCATTATATAGCCATGTCTTTCTGATACATTTGTACTATCCATTGATTTCAATTTTTTTCTTTCTGCTAGTCAGAATGCTTGGAGGAGGGGTCAGATGCAGCGTCGAGTCTTCTGAAATTATTTTTCGTCACCCAGGAAACCTTTTTATTTATTTTTTTATTTCCACTTTTAAATTATGCTGTTGATAATACAGGTCCGTAATTGTTCACGTGAGAGAGGGAGAGGGGGGGGGGGGGGGTATTACTAGCTTACATATTTGTAGGTTGGGGGGCGGTGCTGATAGCAAATATACGTTTTTTAACAAGCTTTAAGAGGAGCATATTCATTTCGTAATTCCTTCATTTAATTACATGTTACATACGATAGAAATACAACAAGGGTTGGAAGGTTTCTTATCGGGAAGAGGGGGGGGGGGGGTCAAGCCTGCCCCTGCAGGGTGATAAAGCCTGTTTATACATGTATGTTTAAGTTCAAGCCTACAAGTTCAATCTTATCTAATTTTCCCTCCGGAAGAAATATTTCAATCTACTGCTTATCGGGAAGATTAACACACACACACACACACACACCCTCACACACCCTCCCTCACAAAAAAAAACAGATTCGAGGAAAAAGATATGATCAGTACTTATGTACCAATCTCGCATAATCATGACCGGCCATGCCCTTGACAATGGAAGTTAGTGACGCGAAACTGCGATTACCTTTCCTCTCAGGAAAAAGCCGGAAAATACAATTTTATGCAAATGTGCAATGTTCAACGTCAGGGGCACCGAAAGGAGAAACCTCCACTCTGTCGAGATAAATCTGTATTTACATGTATACTTAATTGAATCCTGTATCTCGCCATCATCGACAAAATTTTAACTTTGTCTGCCTATAATATTCTTTATTTTCTCATCTTGTTTTTCGAATTCGTGAGAGGAGGGGGGTCCATCTTTCAGCTTTGTATAAAATCATTCGGTCATTGTTTTTCCTCATTTTAAGATGAAATCCATGGTCATATTTAGACCAACAACCCAATATTATATACATGTATTATAGGCTATATCACCCTGCATGTGCAGGCTTGAACCCCCCCCCCCCTTCATAACTCCTTATTATTCAAATTTAGATCTGTACAATATTTAGATACAAAGGTCGGAAGATTTGCTATGATCAATTTCAATGAATTTTAAAATAAATAAATAAACAAAATAAATAAATAACTCAGCAGCTCTGTATTTATCAGGTGATAGACGTGAACTCCTTTGTACATGTACATTTAGAATGGCATCCTTTATCACAAGAATTGAATTTCTCTGTGAAACCCATAATGCATTAGAACTGTAACTTTGTGAGAGTAACATGTCAGTCTTGTATGACAAAGTATCTTTGAGTAGACAGTGACGTAGCTACAATGTATGCTAAAGCATCCACTTTTCCTCGAAAATTCCTCAATTCAGTTAAAATTTTCCTCCCTCTGGAGGTTTTTTTTTGCAAAGTCCAGAGCTCGAGGTCATAACTCTTGTAAAAACTTGAGCTGTATAACACAAAAATATATTCACTTTTGAAAGATTATTTCTATATCTACAATACCTTGGAAGAAAAAAACGGAAAACTGAGAATTTCATGAAATTTGCTGCTAAGTGCAAGGGCCATAACTCTTGTAAAAATAGGTGAATCCTAACCAAACTCGAACTTGATCTGTATCACATTGAGAGAAACTTACATGCCAAAAATGAGTTCAATAAATGCAACGACAGCGAAAAAAGTCTGGAAAACTAATGTGTGACGGACAGACAGACGGACGGACAGACAGACAGACGGACGGAGAGACAAACGGGATGGAAACTATAAGTCCCCTCCGGCAAGCCGGTAAGGGACTAATAACCATACCTAAAAGTTTCCTCGTTTTCAAGTTGTTATAAAATAAATCATTTGACACCGCCTCTTCGTTGGAAGAAATTAATCTCAAGAAAAATTTTCAGTCCTCAGTTCAGAACCCTTATGTGGTTCCGACCTTGGTTTTCTATTATTTATTTGTGTACACATACGGACTATAGATAAAATGTATTCAACCAAGTATTTGTATTTGATCGTCTTTGCAGCAAATCCATAATTTTCAGTTATGTACACACTCGTTTTGCAATGGAAAATTTCATAAACGATGGCAAAGAATGATTATTTCTCTTTCAATATAGCATTTGCCTCTCTCTGAATTCATGTACGTTGAATATATGTACATGTATGCACAAGTAGGTCAGAAAGCAAAATTTATATATACAGTAAACTTCATTTATAACGAAGCCCAGGGGACCATTGGTCCAAATTCGTTATAGCCATATTTCGTTACATGTATTTTGATGCTAAATATGCTTCCTTGGTGTTGCCGTTCTGAATGAATGAAAAGTTAAGACCAGTATTTGGTCATATTACATTGTTTAGATTGAAGATCACTGACGAGGGTATATTTCCCGAAACGTGCATGTCTGGTCCATGCTGTTCATTTATCTGCTCTAAAATGATGCTAATGAATTTGAAGACATTAAACATTCAATATTTATGTTGTGATTTATTAAGTAAGCATTCTTAACAATTGACATGCCGACAGAGTATTAAATGATGGGCAATCATTACCTCATGTGTATATAACACGTCTCCTAATAGGTAATTAGTGCGGGGACAACAGACGGGGAGGGCAATTATTTGATAATTAGTAATTATCTGTCCACAAGGTGTGTTAATTGGGAATACCTGGAGATCATTTCGTTACATCAGGTGAAAATAGTGAAGAAACTATGACCACGGGACCATGAGATGGCTTCGTAAAAGCCGATAATTCGTTATATACAAATTCGTTACAGGCATACAAAAATTAATGGAGGGTAATAGCATTTCTGCAGGGACTTTCTTTTCACTTCGTTACAACCAGAATTTCGCTATAAGCCTGTTCGTTATAGGTGAAGTTTACTGTATATATATATATATATATATATATATATATATATATATATATATATATATATATATATATATATATATATATATAAATTTTATATACATGATTTTCTTGTGCTTTGTATATATATATATATATATATATATATATATATATATATATTTAGATCTGTCAAAACTTTAACCAGGTTTCGAACTTGTACAGAAAGGTCATGAGAATGCTCTTTTACCTGTACGGCTAGCAATAAGTAATATATGTACGCATTTTTTTCTGAATGTATTATTTAAGCCCGGCGGGTATGATATTTTCCCCAAAAAATATAATTTTAGATCTGAGTATTGAATAAAAAAAAGACATTATCAAATTGTGCGATCCCCCCCTTAAAACAGTTATAAATGTAATAGATCTTTATTAATTTTGCTCATATCATTGCAATTTGAAGAATGACCTCAAAGTTCATGTTTTTTAAAATTTAACTTATAGTTTTCTTTTAATTTTTCCACATTAGTTTGATACCCGTAGAAATGTTTAACATCATTCATTAGCATCATTTAAGAGCAGATAAATTTACAGCAGGGACCAGACATTCACATTTCAGATGTTTAAACCTTGTCAGTGATCCTCAATCAAAACAATGTAAAATGGCAAAAATATGTGAAACATATGTCCAAAATATATCAAAAAACTTAACAAGACGACTGGGGAATGATGCTACAGGACCCATGTTTAAGAAATATGAGAAAATTTTGAAAACAGAAATTTTAAATGCCTTTGAAGAAACGACCAACCGAAATTGGTCGAACTTGGCTACATGTGCCGTCTTGGACTCCTGGTCCACCAGCAGTGACACTGACAGAGAGGTACAAATGTTTAACGTCTTCAAATTCATAAGCATCATTTTAGAGGAGATACATTTACAGCATGGACAAAATGGCCGAATATGTGAAAATTATGTCCAAAATATCCGGAAAGATGTCGCAAGATCACTGGGATATAATGCTACAGGACCTAGGTTTGAGAAATATGAGAAAATTTTGTAAATAGACATTTTCAAAATTAATGCGTTTGAACAAACGACCAACCGAAATTGATCGAACTTTGCTACCTGTGCCCTCGGGGACTCCTGGTCCACCAGCACAGACACAAAGTGGTACAAAGGTTTAACGTCTTCAAATTCATTAGCATCACTTTAGAGAAGAAGACAGCATGGACCAGACATGTACGTTTCGGATATGTAATCCAAAGACGTAGCAAGATGGCTGGGATATGATGCTAAAGGTTTTAGAAATTTGAGAAAAAAAGACCAACTGAAATTGATCGAACTATGTACATGGCATCTCTAAGGTTTTATACTTAAACAAAGTAAGGCACGTTGTCTCAATGAGCACTGAATGAAAATGAATTTAGAATATTTCAAGTTCACATGATCTTAACAACAAGGATTGTTTCAGGATTGTAGTCGCATTATGTGAGAAAAAAGAAGGCATAATATCCAATACAATTTGCGAAAAAGCAACCAAAGGGTGATATGTCACAATTGAGGGGGGGTTATTTTATGTGAAAAGAAGCGAATCCCCAAAATGGGAGTGAGACCAGGGGCAGAGGAAGAGTAAGCATCCCCTGCTTGCATGCAACACCAGTCACTTCAATTCGGTAGAATTGTCATATCCGGTTACTTTTCGGAAGATATTCGGTGGTTGCATGGTTCAAATGATCTAAGACAGAATATCATCCAACATTTTGGAGAGTGGGGCATTATAATGTGTGACGATTTCCCCATATCGATCGCATAACTTCCTCAGTGACGAGGTTAGTTGGTCACAAACGTATCCCTGACTGAGAAGCTTATCTGAAAGACGTTAGCTCTCAGATTAAAGCTTGTATAAGAATTGTGGACACATAATGTTATAAGAAGAAGACACAATAACCGATACATTTTGCGAAATAGCAACGAACTATAATATGATAAAATGTCACAATTGGGTGGAAGTTATATTTGATGTCAGAGAATATATTCATATGCCTTTTAATGAAAACAAACCCCCTGGTTTGAAACTTTATCATTCACAGTTTACTCTGGTTAAGTTGAACAGCAAGGGACAATCAGAAATGATTCGACTTTTCAATAGTTTGACTTATTGTTATATGACCAGCAATCAATTTTCTCTAAATGCACTCCCCTTTCTCTATAAGCGTTCAGAAATGCATATGTTGTTTATTTTAAAAGGTCAAGCTACATAAATGTATGTATATGCAAATCAAGAGCATGAATATATGAATGATCTTCCCTTCGATGTCCTTTCAATAAATGACGTCCGTGAAAAAAATACTTATTTTTGTTTCGAATAATCGAAGCAAACGTACGTTTAAGGTTAGATTTTTAATTGGACCTAACAATTAGTTCGACTTACCGAAAAGTTCGAGTTAGTAGAAATAGAGTTTTCAAGAATCAAAATGCATCTACACAAATGGAAGTGAATCGTTGGAGTTAACGAGGCCCTGAGGCCCTGGACAATAAGATAACTCAAAAACAGAAATAGAGATTTTGATTGAATTCATATCATATTGTCCTTAACTTATATACACGAGTTTGGTGAAAAATTAATCAATTTCACCGCTTAGTTTTTCGGAGGGACCAACTTTAAAATTTCCTAGTTTTCTCCACAGGATTTCATAGAAAAACACGATTTTTTTGCATTATAATTGCAATTTATAAAAAACTGAAATAGAGAATTTGATAGGATTATCATATGTTGAAAAGAGAAACATAAGACAAAATATAACAGGTTCTGTGGAGGTTAGACCGCCTGTGTGAGCTTCAGGGAACATCTCAAAATCATATTTTAACATTTTTGCCGTATATTTTGAAATAAAGACATCATAAAGGACGAATATGTCCTTATAGTTCTTGTTTACAGCATATGATATTTGTTAGTATATATTTTCTAGAAATAGACAGCAAAATTCAATCGTGAAAATATATATCAGGGGCGATCTCAAAGCATATTTTGCAATTTTAGACATAACTTGTACTTGTCTTTATCAGTACAATTGAAATTATAAAAAAAAACTGAAATAGAGAATTTGATGGCATGTTCATACAGTGAAAAGTGAAAAATAAGCCAGAATATATCAAGTTCTTGACAACTTTGACCGCTTGTGTGAGCTTCAGGGAACATCTAAAAATCATATTTTTAGCATGTTTGCCCTTTATTATGAAAGAAGGCCTGATAAAGGATGAATGTGCTCGTATATTTATTGTTTATAGTATATGATATTCGTTAGCATATATCTATCAAGAAAAAGACAGCCAAATGATATTGCCAAATATGTTAGGGACCATTTAAAAGCATATTTTTGCAATTTTTTACATAAGTTGTACTTGTAGATATAAAGTGAAATTAAAAAAAAATCTGAAACAGAAAATTTTATGGCATATTCTTATATGCTATAAAGAGAAACATAAGACAGAATATATCAAGTTCTTTCAAGTTTGATGTCCAGCCGTTTTGTGTTTGCTTCAAGGGACATCTCAAAATGATATTTTTTAACATATCTTCCCTTTATTTTGAATAAAAAAACGAATGTGCTCGTATATTTATCCTTTTTTAGTTATAGGGTTTGCTCCTGTCATAATTCCTACTCAAGGTACTTTGAGTAGGAAGTATGACAGGAATAAACCCTATAACGAATTTGTCATACCGAGAACCATTTCGAAACGTTTTCTGTGTAGTTCTTAGGATTTGAAAATGTTGTGACCTAACTCGGCGTCAAGGTAGGACACAATGTGACCATAATGCTGCGACGTCATTGGCTGAAATTAGTCCGAGGCGTGATAATACGACATATCATATCCCTCTCGGGAAAGACAGCCAAATGCTATCGCCAGAATACATAATGTATGTAAGGTACAATTGTGTAATTTTAAAACATATAACTTGTACTTGCAAATCTCGAAGATAAAATGAACAAAGCGTTTTTCTCTTATTGCCTTATCTTTTGTCTAATTTGATTCAGCAATATCGATATCTATATCATTTTTCTAAAATTGTAATACTACGTATTTTGGGGGAAACGTCTGAAAAGTTACATGAATTACTCACAGATCACACGCTAATCTTTAAACTTTGCATGCTCCCCTTGTAGAATCATGAGAATCGCGTACTCGACAGGTCTCGGATCTATAAGCGTTTCTATAGTCGTTTTATACTATATAGGCGGCCGAACACAGAACCATAAGTCTCCCGTAAACGACCCGCTCCCAAGTATCAGTGACCCTCCCCCTTCCGAGGGTGGAGTTGATGCACTTTGTCCAACCCCCTCTAGACGTTCACATAGAAATCACCCTAGCTACGCCACTTTCAAGATTAAGTATAGTATTGCATGCTCACGCGAAATTGCAAAAATAATTCGAATACGATAAAAGACCATGGATGGATATCAAATGTAAAGTAAAATTCAATAGAATGAGGAGAGTAGAAAGGGGCTACCCCAATTTGCGGGAATAGATTGGGTCGAGTTGTTTATGAGCGACTCCCATTTCCTTTTTTCCCGATTATTGCGCATAATATTTTTAAATTCATATAATGGACAAAAGGAGTTGAAATGACCGAGCTGGACCACCTCTCATTCTCTCTTATATATTTCTATTCCATACGATTTTATTAGACCACTGAGCTAAAATGTACGTTCAAGACAATAATTACGTCCATCATCTTGGTCATAATCATTTATGGAATGGAGTATGCTTAAGGACAAAGAATTCTCTGGTTGAACTGCACTATATATTGGTTAGGGTTATCTCAGGGGCGGATACAAGATTTGGGTTTAGGAGCGCGTCATGAATATCAACAAGGCAAAGGGTCTGGGGACCGCTACCTCACTCCCCTGTGGGTCCAGGACGAAGTCATGTTTTGGGTTCCTTTGACCACCAGAACGAAAAATGTATAATTCATACAAAAAACGTAGAAACTATGTATTATTGAATATATTTGGCGAGCGAAGCGAAACAGCGAACTTTCTAAAATTGTTTTAGAGAGGGTTGGGGTACACAACCCAACTGGCATCCCCTTTGCTGTAAGAGTACATGTTTGTTGACTTAAATCTTAGTACTTATGTCAGACAAAGACCATCCGAATAGTCACAGTAAAGTAAAGGTATGGAAGGTGTAGTGTTACTTTATATTTCTGGCTATTTTAGCATGAAATGGTCATGCTTAGCAAATGGTGTGAAGTAAATCTAAATTGAGTAAGGTTGCGAGCGGCAGCGAACCAGCGAAAATTTCCCGACATTCGACTCAAAACAGCCTGAAATTGAGTATACACATAAAGGTTAAGCCCCCAAAATACCTTACTTCGATTATTTTAGGGCGGGGGTTGCGCCCCTTGCGCCCTTTCAAAATCCGTTCATTTATCTATACTGAAATTAACCCCCAAAAAAGAGGAATCGGAAAATGTATATATCTCAGAAACTTCTATAACTTATACGTAAATGTGAATTTTCGCTCCGGCTCAATTTCAGAGAATGAAACCCTGAAAATAAAATGCATACTGCATATTTATACAGCTACTTTTTTCTAATTGCAGGACCGGAGCACATCGTTACAATGACTTAATGTACTTTAATTTCTTATATTTATAAATTGCTTGTGAAATCTTCAGAAAAAAATCATGTAGCGACTTCTTTTCCCCCTGAAAAAAGAAAATGACATCTATCTAATAGTATGTAAAATGAATTTGCTTACCTTCATACGTATTAAGAGAATATATTTGAAATATACTTTAAATAATTCATTGTAAGACTTTGATAATTGAATACGTTCTACTCGATTATAAGAGGTATGCAGATCCCTCGAAAAATTTTCTAGTTTAAAAATGCCAACCGACCTTATGAGAAAAAAAAAGAAATTAAAGTAAAATGAAGATTCGTCAACGTTGTTGATTATGAAATTTGCGAGCAAGGTGAGCCGATTTACTTGCTGCAACTTGGCTGATAATTCTCTCGAAAAGACGAAAAGGAACATCAAGCCATTTCTGAACAAAAAAAAAATAATGATGAAAAAACACGTGCTTCCGTCCCTTGCGTATGACTAGCAAGCAACCCCCCCCCCCCCCCCAATGCATTGGGATCATAATACGATGATTTATGATGCAAAATGAAATATGTGTACATAGTATCAGGGAAGTACATGTTGTTTTTGTTGTTGTTGTTGTTGTTTGTTATCTTTTACAAAATTAATGAATTAATGATAGTTTTGATCGATGAAGTTCTAGTAATTTTTACTATTTGTTTCTCGTTTTTTTTTTCTAAAGGCCCCCGTTATAAAATAAAATTACTATTTAGTGGGAGGAGGTGCACCAAATAATGATAATAATAAAAATCCTAGTCTGACGATCTCATCATATAACCATGCTTTGCATTAATCTTCGTTTATAACGACATACATAGATTACTTGCCTATTGATTTTTAGCGCGGCGTTAAATGCTTTGTCGCGTCATTTGATTGTGACGTCATAGTATGACAGTACGTTAGGTGCGATGTAGAGATAAAAGATTTAACCGGTTACGGGAATACGCGAAACGATGCGCACACTTTTTGTCCAGGGCCTCGTTAAGCGGAAATTCGAGTTACCTGAGTTAAACGAGAGTAAACTGTATTAGTTTTAAAGGTAAAACATATCATAAGCATTATTTATACTATACCAAATATGAAGGAGTATTGACCAAAACGTATAAGGCTATTGCAAATTTGGATACAGGAATGATTTATCTTTAGCCAAAGAATAAGCATAAACCGATAAGATGAACAAATTTGAACACTTAAAGTGATACTTATTCAAACCTTCTATTTCAGGAATCTTCACACATATATGGCAATACTTCTTCAATAACACTAACTTTGAAAATTGGCGATGACGTCACATGATACCCGAACCACTTTAAATCGTTATTTTCTACAGAATGTTTCCGTTGCTAACTTTGGACAGGCATCTTCATCATTCATAGTAAATAGTGTGATTATTGTATTAAATATGGATGATTCTAGCACTTATCCTCGTTCATTAAGGTTCCCCCAAATTAATGAAATCTACATCGTGTTACTTTGTTTGCATGACAGGAAATGTCAAAATCTTATGCGATATTAAGCACAAGGAAATACTTTTCAACGAAAAAGATTTTTACATTTCATTGAAATTCTTGCTTTTTCATCTTCGACATTAATTAATTGATAGGTACTTCATCGTTCATGATATTTATTCGAAAAGTCGAAGCAACTTTCAAAAGTAAAAAAAAAACATAGATTGTTTAATAGAAATATATGTAGTGAAATATTAATGAAGGAATATATTGGCCATGATTAATCAACGTTTACCAGTTATATTAAATACAGTAGAATTTCTTATAAAAATAGGGAATATTACTGTCGCTTTTTAATATTTTTCACATCACATTTCATTTAATGTTAATACCTGTATATATCTGGACTGGAATGTATTATTTTTTTTAATTGGTTACACTTTTGATTATTATTCTTAGAAAGTAATTCTATCATTCCTTTGTTTCTAATTCCATTAAATCTCTCAAAACCATCTGAATACGTTTGATGCAGGTAGACTCAAAAGTTAATCTAATTCCAATTAACATGATTAAGAACAGGCAAAATGACGGTAACTCAAGTTATGCAAATCTATTTTAAATATACATTTTTGATATACCAGCACTCAGTTAAACGTCTTTAAATTCAATAGCATCATTTAAAACCTGATTAATTTACAGCATGGACCAGACATGCACGTTTCGGGTACTAAACCCTCGTCAGTGATCCTCAGTCTAAACAATTTAATATGGCCAAAAAGTATGAACATTATTATGTCCAAAAGTGGCTCATGAATGTTTGACTTTAAATGAAATTGACAAAGAATCTAGCAAGTACACTTGATAATGATTATTATATTATTTCTATGGTTATTTTGTATTTAGGGTTCAATGAAGATTACTTACCCTATGTTTAACATCGACGGCCGCCCCAGCCTCTATGAGTGTCCTCACTTGATACTAAGTACTAAGTATTCCATTATTTCTATGGTTATTTTGAATTAAGGTTTCAGTAAAGATTTCGTACCAACGATTTTTTTTAAATCGACGAGCGCCCCAGCCTCTATGTGCAAATCTCTTTTAAATGGACCTTTGCTTTAATATACCAGCACAACGTGGCTCATTAATGTTTGACTTAAAATTGAAATTAACAACAAGTTCACTTGATACTAATTATTATATTATTTCTATGGTTATTTTGTATTTAGAGTTCAATGAAGATTACTCACCTCATTTTTTACATCGATGTTCGCCCCAGCCTCTATGAGTGTCTTCACAACATCATTGTGTCCATTCTGTGCAGACAAATGTAGTGGAGTATTCTTACCCTGTTTCATAAAAAAAGAATTACAAATAAAAACACTACATTCATGTCTCCATCTGATGTTCCTTTATATCTGTTTAACAAGATCGCCCAATCCGTAGAAGTTTTAACCGATCAATCAATTGAACAAATGATATAATTTTTACAAGCAACTTGGATGTTCCGAATACTTGTCACTTGCAAATCACTTCCGAATGTATAATTCTCATGTTATTTCTTTCCGAATACCGGAAAATCAAGCATCATCAACAAACAGGTTATTTTTGTTTATTTACCGAACTGAGTATTCATCAAAACGAACGTGGGTGTGACGTCATATTGGTTACAATAATAAGAGCGGGAGTAATTGGTGCCCGGCGCCGATCAAAATGATACATTTTAATTTTTGAACTTTATTAATTTTCGCAGTGAGAGGAAAGTATATCAAAACTTTAAATGATGCCAATTTTCACAATTTATTTTCTGAATTATATTTTGCATTAAAGATTCACCCCACTGCTTTTTGTAAGATTCCACAGCTGAATCCCCCCGATATATTTAATCGTCACTTTCGAATCAATACCGTACATGTGTAACGTGCAATAAGAGTCCTTTCACCTCGTTTATATAATCAAAGTAACAGTCTATCGTCTGTCTTGAAGATTGCGCAAATGATTGGTACCTAACCTTATATCCAGAGCTCTCCACTGAGCAGGGACAAGCCAGCACACTCAGTGACCTACCAATTACGTAACACAAGCAGGGAGTATCCAACACACTTATGTTATCACAGTAGTAGCTTACCGTGAGCTCTACCAATAACGATAGTTACTATGGTTACCAATAGGTTCCCGTTAGGTTACTAACATGGCCTTCTATGTTAGGTAGTCTAGAATCACTTATTGAATTAATATAAGGTGAGCAAAGTAAAACGTTTACAAACGTTGCAAAGAAAGGTAACTCGTATACTATGTACATATATGTATTAGGAATCAATAGAAAATGATTGTGACATAACCCATGCCTCCGAATCTTATGCGACCTCGTATAATCAAACAATGATTGGCAAAATATGACAGATATATATGTACATGAAATCAAAAATTTACATGAAATGATAATCTAAACATTATTTTCACAGTCATCTTCTGGCTCTCATTGCTCTTATAAGATTACCATCAGTATCTATAGTAATCATCAAGCCAAACTGGGGCGCGCCTAGACCTGACAGATTTGTTTTCACTTTGCGTAGTGACAGAGGGTAAATCCACTTCAAGAGTAGAGTGTGTTTCTGACTTGTCACCACTCGCGGATTCTCATCGAAGTACTTGTGGTTTTACCAGCCTGAGCATATCAACGTGAATCGTTTGCGGTTTTCCGCGATAACCACAGTTAACCTCGTACAAGAAATCGGAGAACTTTCTAGTTATATCAAAAGGACCTCTCCAATAACTTGTAAGTTTAGACGAAGTTCCAGCTTTACGCTGAGGAAAGAACACATAAACCCTGTCCCCTTTGTTATACTTCATCCAACCTAACTTGCTGTCATGATAGCGCTTTTGGCGTTTCATTTCACCTTGTACATGAGCATTGACGAATTTATGCACGTCCTCCATTTGCTCCTGCAAATGCCATGCCCATTGGTTTGATGGTATGCGCTTTGAAGTCGAGGGAAGACCATACATAATGTCAAGAGGAGTTGTTACCTCGCGCCCAAGCATTAGCCTGTTTGGGATGCAACCTGTAGTTTCTTGCATCGCAGAGCGGTAGGCCATCATAACATAGGGGAGATGAGTGTCCCAATCCCTATGATTATCTTGAACGTAAGCACTGAGCATGTTACATAAGGTCTTGTTAAATCGTTCGACCATACCGTCGGATTGCGGATGATATGGAGTTGTATGGGTCTTTTGTATACCAAGTAATTCACAGATATCGGAAAATAGTTTACTTTCGAATTGTGACCCTTGGTCGGAGTGAATTATGGATGGCACACCGAACCTTGTGATGACTTCTTCTACAATCAACTTGGCTACTGTTTCTGATTCCATATTCGGCATTGGAAAGCTTTCTGTCCATTTAGTATAATAATCAGAAACAACAAGAATGTATTTATTTCCAGCTGAAGTGGAGGGTAATTCGCCAAGGATATCAGTAGCAATGCGTTCCATAGGCGCATGTGATTGCACTATCTGCATTGGTGCTCTGCGCTTTTGCTGAAATCCCTTTTTGCGTGAACATTTATCGCATCCAGCGATGTAAGTTCGGACATCAGACTGCATACCTGGCCAATAGTAATGTTGGCGTATCTTATTAAGAGTCTTAGTAACACCAAGGTGAGCTAATGTTTTGTAGTCATGGTACTGGGCTAAAACTGTTCTTCTCTCTGAGTTGGGAATGACAGCTTGCAATCTTTCCTCATTTCCATCATCCGTATACTTTCTGTACAGTACACCATCTGATATGATAAGTTTTTCCCATTGTGACCAAAGGGACTTTGTGAAATGACCAAGAGGGGCAACCTCTTTGTATGTCGGACGGTTTTTCGTTTCCATCCATTCCTTGATTCGTGTCAAATCGGAATCACGGTTCTGTACATCTGCTATGTATGGCAACCTTCTCTCTGGGAAGAGAGCATTGCATTCTTTGACACTATCTGTCAGTCCACATTGGTTGCATGGAACACGGCTTAGCGCGTCAGCATTTTTGTGTCTAGCCCCTGGACGATGTTGGATTTTCATGTCAAATGAACTAAGTGTCTCTATCCAACGAGCTAGTTGTCCTTCGGGATTTCTGAAGTTCATGAGCCACTTAAGTGCATTGTGATCAGTGCGTACCAGGAAGGGTTTACCTATAAGATAGTGTTTGAAGTATTTTGTGAAAAACACAATTGCTAATAGTTCACGTCTGGTTACGCAGTATTTCCTCTCAGATTTTGTGAGTGTTCTGCTTGCGTAAGCAATTGGTCGTTCTTTACCATTAAATGTCTGAGAGAGAACGGCACCTATTGCGGTTCCACTGGCGTCACAATCTAGAATGAATTCTTTTGAAAAGTCAGGCATTGCCAGTATTGGGGAACTACATAACTTTAATTTCAGTTCAACGAAAGAATTATCACAATCCTTTGTCCAAACAAATTGTCTATCAACTTCTGTTAGCTTATGGAGGGTTGCGCTATCTTTGAGAATCCTTTGATGAATCTCCTTTAATATCCACATAAGCCAAGGAAAGAGCGCACTTCAGAAGAATTACATGGTTGTGTCCAGTTCGCCACTACTTTTATCTTTTCTGGGTCAGTGGAAATGCCTTCAGCGTCTATGACATGTCCAAGGTAATGTACACTTTTGGAGAAAAGAGTGCATTTCTTTGCCTTCAGCTTAAGTCCTGTTGAAAGTAATCTATCAAATACAGATTTGAGATTTTGTATCATTTGTTCGAATGTATGCCCTACCACAATGATATCATCCAGATAAATTAAGCATATTTCCCATTGAAGTCCAGATAGACATGTCTCCATAAGTCTTTGAAATGTAGCTGGAGCGCATGATAATCCAAATGGCATTTGTCTGAACTGAAAATGACCTTTCCTTGTGGAGAATACCGTTTTGGGTCGATCCTCTTCTTTGACAGGGACTTGCCAGTAGCCAGAACAGAAGTCAAGAGTTGAAAACCATGTATTTCCTGCTAAGTTGTCTAAGGATTCGTCAATGCGAGGAAGCGGGTATGCGTCTTTAACTGTAACTGCGTAAAGTTTTCTGTAATCTATACAGACACGCATCGAACCATCCTTCTTCTTGGCAAGCACAATTGGTGAGGACCACGGGCTTGATGAAGGTTCTATGATCTGTTTCTCCAGCATTTGGTCAAGTTGCTTGTTCATCTCATCTGTTTGATGAACAGGAATGCGACGGATTGGTTGCTTAATTGGGTTTGCATTTCCTGTTTTGATGCCATGTTCTACAGTAGTTGCTTTACCAAGATCCATGTTGTCTTTTGCAAAAAGATGCTGATATTCCTTAAGGAACTGTCTTGCGGCAACCATTTGACCACTATCAAGATCTGTGGATGATCTCTGAAGCAAGTTCTTAAGATCCTTGGTTAATTCAAGATTTAAAGTGCGTGTTGAAACATTTGAGTGAATCACCGAAAAGACTGGACTCAAGTCAGCAATATAAGTGCCCTTATACACCGTTTTTGGCTCGTCGCTCAGATTGAGTATTCGCACTGGGACTTGTTCTTGAGCAGTAACAAGAGATCTTCCCACGAGTGTGTCATTCTTCTTGACATATGACTCGCTAGGTTCAAGCAGACTATCCTGTTGAAGTAGTGTTTGACTGTTGTCTGTGCAAATTTTGCCTGTTATGATTATTTCAGATTGAGGCGGAATACTCGTTGTATCGGAACAAGCAACCCTGTAACATCCAAATGAACCTAGGAATTCCAGAGGGATTGGTTTATCTCCCTGCACTGTGAGCTGTTTATTCTTAATATCTACGACGCAGTCGTTCTTCAGCAGGAAATCCATTCCAAGTATTCCTTCTACAGATATGTCAGCGACAACCATATCGAAAGTATTTTGTATAGTCCCTATAGAAACATTAAATAGTCCCTTACCTTTGGAAACAAGAGCTTTACCACCAGCGTCAAGTATTCTTTGGTTTACTTGTGAGAGGTTTTGCGCAGAGGCAGTTTGCACCTTATTAAATGATTCAGAAGATAACAAAGACAGTGACGCACCTGTATCAACTAAGAATCGTAACTTGATACCTTCTATCTCAGCGCTCACGAAGATCCTTGTTTCTTTGTTAATTGAATCTACGGATGCGTCAGATGTTACGTGTGAAACGGGTTTTGTTTTATCGTTTTTCGGTGTAATGCTTTCCTTATTTCGTTCCTTGTCCCGTTTATACTTAATACAATTGCGCTTAAAATGACCTGGTTTCTTACAGTAGTAACATGTCCTCTATTGAGGTTTGTTTTCGCGCTTTGGTGTATATTGCTTTTTCTGCAGACTGTCAACCTTTTTACTAAGATCAAACAATAGATCCCGAAACTGATCTAGGGTTTGCTCTTTACTAGCAATGCGCACAGCAAATTGTTTTTCTGCTTTATTATAAGCATCAAGTTCTACCGCAAGGCGAATTGCCTCATTCAAATCCTTCGGATGCGCTTGTTTGATTCTTATTCTGATATCGGATTCTGTCAATGCGTTTATAAACTGGTCGGCCGCAAGAGTCTCTTTTGATTCCACGGGTGCAGTTGGAAAAGACATGTGCGTCAAGCGCCGAATTGCTTGACCAAGTTCCGGTAGAGTTTCTCCGGCTTTTTGTTGTCTCTCACGAAATTGAACCCGGTAAAGATCGGTTTGACTTGAGGGAGAGAAACGTTCCTCGAGCGTTTTCACTAGATATGCATAATCAAGTTGTTTTTCTCGTGATAGATTACCTAATACACCTCTTGCTTGACCTTGAAGTGAAACGGCAAGATAAAGCGCTTTCTGTTGATTTGACCAGCCATTTATATCAGCGCATGCCTCAAAGTGAGAATGATAATCGCGCCATGAATATGTTCCATCGAACTTGTCCGGTTTGCCCCTTTTGTTTGAGAATCACGTCTAGTTGACGATTGCGCGAGAGGGGTGGGCAAAGATGTATTTGTGTTTGAGACATGGTCATTATCAGAATTGGTAATGGCAGATATATTTTGATTTGAAAAACGAACTTTAGGACGTGCGCCTTTGTTTATCCAAGATTCGTGTGACGAAGTCTTAATTGGATCCGGACTTGAAGCGAATGCGTCTGCGGAGGGCGATTGCCCACTTACGAGTGCGTCTGATTTTCTCTTAGATTCGATGCCAGAATCTGTAAGATGTTTCCGAGTTCGACTCATATCGGGGGTCCAGTGTAAAATCGTTCTCGAACTGAGGTTCATCATCTTTTCCTCTAGATCGCAAATTTCTTTTCTTTATTGATCTTATCAAGATCCATTACGAATACGTAACCTACGAATTCTTGTAAACTTTGCAAGCGGCACCACCGAATTTATGTACTTTGATTAAAAACGACACCGTTGCCACCAAATTTATGTAACGTGCAATAAGGGTCCTTTCACCTCGTTTATATAATCAAAGTAACAGTCTATCGTCTGTCTTGACGATTGCGCAAATGATTGGTACCTAACCCTATATCCAGAGCTCTCCACTGAGCAGGGACAAGCCAGCACACTCAGTGACCTACCAATTACGTAACACAAGCAGGGAGTATCCAACACACTTATGTTATCACAGTAGTAGCTTACCGTGAGCTCTACCAATAACGATAGTTACTATGGTTACCAATAGGTTCCCGTTAGGTTACTAACATAGCCTTCTATGTTAGGTAGTCTAGAATCCCTTATTGAATTAATAAAAGGTGAGCAAAGTAAAACGTATACAAACGTTGCAAAGAAAGGTAACTCGTATACTATGTACATATATGTATTAGGAATCAATAGAAAATGATTGTTACACATGGTCACATGTATTTCTAGGCATGGGAAAAGTCGTAGAGCTGAAAAGTTTACTTGTACAGTATGTTTGAATATCAAAATAAATAGGACAAACAATGAGAAATAAAGATATATTTTCATAATCGGACTTTTCTTTTACAAAGAAGGTTGTGTCATAGTAAACAACAATAAATTTGTATTTGCGATTACCGTTCTTTCTTGTAAACGCATTACTTATAATTTTTCCGAGTCTTTCTTTCAATTTAAAATGTGTAAAGTGTCAAAAAATCAAAGGCTTTGATCGAATGAGTGGATTTCATTTGTTCTAAATTTCCTTCGAATTTTTTAAAATCCACATCTGGTTGATACTACTGCGAGAATATACTGTCGAACAATATTTTTTAAACCCAGATTTGATTTCAAATAAAACTCTGGTGAGTAAGATCGATAAAGATTTGGTAGAACATTTTGAGGAACCAGCGATGAAACGTTCTTTGGACGGATTCTTATGCATTTTAGGTATGTACATGTAGTTTGAGTATGGTAAATATAAATCTAAATTGTTATTGTCGAAACCAAATGAAGCAAAAGCTGATTTATGATTATCTATTATTTCAGAGGCAGAAAGGTTTGTTGGGGTGCAAGTGGGATTTCCATGTGTCGAATTTTAACCCAACTCTTTAACTAGACTGTCGAAATAGTACTTTTTGTAAGTAAATGTGTAATTATTTGTTGCTTTGTCCGCTGGTGTTATAACATAATGTTCCTGGGGGTAGGTAATTTCAGGCATTAACATCATTTTACCTAAATCTTGAAGCAGGTTTTCAGTAACACAGCTATTCAAGTTTAATCATGCGAGAATTGATAAATTCAGTCACCGTGCTGATTTTGGTCATTCCCTTCTCCTTTTACAAAGTTACAGTCTGATTTTAATTCTCCAATTTTCCTCTCAAAATGTCCCATTATTTGTCGGTATCGGTTTTGATAACTAATATGTAATGTCTTATAATTGTAACATACTGATAAGATGATTATCAAGAGCCAGTTACTTCTTATCACCTTGGCTTTTTTTTCAATGTCATGTCAGAATACACTTTGACCTTTTCAACATCAGCCCTCCAGGTATATCTCAACCTAAGCATAGTATGTCCTCTCAGCGCTTTTGTCTATGTATTTAGGCATAACGAAATTAAATTTTCCGAATGATAGTCTAAGTAATGTTAATTAATTATGTAAAAGGGATAAGTTGTCCGTGATTTGTTTTTGTTGTCTCAAATGAAAATGTAAAAAAAATATGCCATTTTATTGAAAAGAAGTTGTGGTGTAACGACACATCGCTTGTACTCGTATCGCGATACAGAAGGTAATGGTCATGCCTATCTTTAGAGCTTTATTTAAAAAAATATATGTATAAATCATAGTTAATCTGGCTAGCGATAGCGATAGCGAAATTATTCTATATTTCGACTCAAAACTGCCAGTAATGTAGTCTATGCATAGACGATTTAACACCCAAAAGTACCTCATTTTTACGATTTTAGGGAGGGGGCGTGCACCCTTCAACTCCCCACTAAATACGCCAATGTTAATATATATTAACACTGGATCATCGAAAAAACACTTGTATCAATGCAAATATGCAGTTATGAATACAGATGACATACCCCACATCGTCCTTTTCCCCTTTATTGTCATGTGATATATATTAATAGTAAAAATACTTTTAATTGAAAAATGAATAATTGAAATGACTCAATTACTGTGTGATTTTAATTTCTTAATCATAAATCAAAATAGTTTATTATTATTTGCATAATTTAATTTGTGATACATACCGGCTCTTTGCTATGAACTTTTCGATCTTAAAATGTAAGGTAAATATCGTCTTTAAAGTTATTGTAAAGATTTACTTTATTTATGTCTATATTTACGTAACTTTACTTGGAGATTAGGGTTAGGGTTAAGGGTTTATTTTTTTGGAAAGACGATTTTCCGTGCAGTGGATCGTATGACATATAAAGCTCCAGGAAATACTATTCAATGAATAAAACCTTCACATTAAGGTTCTGATGCTTTGACTTGCCTTCTCATTTTAAAACTGAATAACTGATCGGTACTTTATTGATGTTTAATTCAAAAACATTTTGAATCGTTCATTATACCTATTCGAGAAGTCGAAACAACTTTCAAAAGTAGAAAAAAAGGTCATTACATAGATTTTTGAAAATAGAAATACATGTAGTGAAATAGTTCAGTAGGAACATTTTGGCCATGGTAAATTTACGTTTAACATATTCTATTTAAATACAGTAATTTGTCTAATGAAAAGAGGAAATATCATTTACGCTCATGAGTTATAAAACCATCACATTTCATTAATTTTTATACATGTATATATCTGGACAGGAATATATTACATTTTTTTGAATTAGTTACAATTTTTATTATTATTCTAAGAAAGTAGTTCTTTAGTTCATTTTTTCTCATTCAAGATTATCTTTCAGAATCACTTGAATACGTTTGGTGCAGGTAGACTCAAAATATTAAACGTCTTTAAATTCAATAGCATCATTGAAAACCTGATAGATTTAAAGCATGGACCAGACATGCACGTTTCGATGACTACACCCTCGTCAGTGATCCTCAGTCTAAACAATGTAATATGGCCAAAAAGTTTGAAAATTATTATGTCCAAAAATATACCCAAAAGACGTAGAAGAATGGGTGGGATATGATGCTACAGGACCCACGTTTTAGAAATTTCAAGATTTTGTAACAGAAAATTTCAAATGCGTTGAAGAGACAGACGATCAACCGAAGTTGATCGAACTTTGCTACATGTGCCCTCGGGGACTCTTGTTCCACCAGCAGTGACACTCACCAAGTAGTTCAAATGTTAAACGTCTTTAAATTCAATAGCATCATTTAAAACCTGATTGAGAGTATTGGGTGCAGACACTGCTTTCTAATTCTAGCAACTGTTCCACTACAGTTTTGTCTAGAAATCTTACATCAACACTTACGACGATAAGGGAACACGTAACAGGAACGATGTTAATTTCTTTTGGTCTATTAAGAATTCAGGGGATGTGATTGACAAAATGAAAACGAAAAATTTCCTAGGCAAATCCATTTTCTTCATATGACTTCTCTAACATGTACACCACGCTTCCTCACGACAAAATGAATGATCGGTTGTCTAAACTAATCAAATGATGTTTTGATAGAGAGGGGAATACTTACATTTGTACATCTGAATCAAAGGGTTTCTTTTTCTCAACAGACTACAAATCATTTAAATCTTGGACATGTAGCGACCTGTGTAATGCCTTGTCCTTCCTCTTGGACAATATTTATGTTAGATTTGTTGAGGATCTTTACAAACAGGTTGTAGGGATTCCTATGGGTACCAACTGTGAGCCTCTTGTTGCAGATTTATTTTTATACATATAAGAAAAAGAATTTATCCAGAATCTTCAAAAGAACCGAAAATTTGAAATGCTTTACTTAAACGTCTATGTACATGTATGATATTCTTACTATTGATAATCCTGTTTTTGATACATATAAGATGAAATTTATTAATTAGGAATTGACACTCAACAAGGCAAACGTTAAAAATACAGAAACACCATTTTTGGACCTAAATATCAAAATTACAAACGAATAAATTCAAATCAGTATTTATGACAAAAGAGATGATTTTGAATTCAGCATTGTTAGTTTCCCCTGGCTTGACGGTGACGTTCCCAGACTACCGTCATATGGCATTAACATATCACAGTTCATCCGGTACGCTAGAGCGTGCACTTATGTTTTGGGTTCGATGTTTGATGTCTCCTTTGCTGTTCTTTGTCTCTTGCTGTGTGTGTCTTCTCTGTGTTTTCACTTGGGGTGGTTTGTGTGTTGCTGTTGGTGCTACAGCCGAGTCTTGTTGGAGATCCCCTTCTTTCTTACATTTCAAGACAAATAACCATACCTAAATTTTTCCTCGTTCTCGAGTTGATAGAAAATAGATCATTTGACACCGACTCTGCTTTGGAAGAAAATAATCGCAAGAAAAATTGTTCGTCCTTACTTCAAAATCCTTACTTGGATCTGATATTGGTTTTCGATTATTTATTTGTGTACACTTCCGGACTATATATAAAATCATGCACTCAAGAATGTGATCGTCTTTTCAGCAAATCCATAGTTTTCAGTTATGTATACTCTCGTTTTGTAATGGAAAATTTCATAAATGAAGGCAAAGAAAAATTATTTCTCTTTCAATATAGAATTTACCTCTTTCTGAATACATGTACCATCCCTCCAATGCTATTTTGAACATAGATTTTATTTGGATATGCTACTGAATCGACCCCACAGGAAATTTGGAGCCGCGCGCTCTCTGTTATGTAAATGTAAAAATCTAACTTCAAAAAATTAAAGAGGGCGCAACTGAAATTATTAATGGTTGCACCGCTGAAAGCATCACTGATGAGAATTTAATATTCGAAACACGTGTCTGGTGCATGTAAATTAATTTGGAATTTTCTTCGAGAAGGTAGAGAGTTGGAACCCTTCGACATTATTAATATAGACACTTATTTCACGTTGCAGCGTGGAGCAGTTAAAATTGTTCCCCGTGGCCTGATGTTTGTCAAGTGTATTAATTACTTCTTTCCAGCTCTGTCACCTGAAAGAAGCTTTTTTTGGCCTTTTATCAATGAGACATCAAATATATTTTTTGCTATTTCGGAAACTAGCCATTAACGAAATTAAAGGAGTTTAACATCTTAGCACCATCCCTTCAATGCCATTATTAACATAGATTATATTTGGATATGCTACTGAATCGCCCCTACAGGGAATTTGGAGGCGCTCGCTCTCTGTAATGTAACTGTAAAAATATAACTTCAAAAAATTAAAGAGGGCGCTACTGAAATTATTTATGGTGGCGCCGCTGAAAGCATCACTGATGAGAATTTAATATTCGAAACACGTCTCTGGTGCATGTAAATTGATTTGGTATTTTCTTAGAGAAGGTAGAGAGTTGGAACCATTCGACATTATTGAATACATGTACATGTATTTACAAGTAGAATGCAAAATCAAATTGAATCCGTCAAAACGTTGACGAGGTTTCGAACCCATACAACATGGTCATGAGAAGGCTAGCATTAAGTAATACATATAAGCAAAAAACTGTTTCTCTAAAGGGTATTATTCAGGCACGATCAATATGGTATTTTCCCCCGAAAATATAATTTTCTATCTGAGTATTGAATTAAAAAAAAAGAAGAAATTCTCCTATTCTGTGACCCCCCTAAAAAACTAATAAATGAATAATGATATTGCTCATTTAATTGGAATTTGAAGAATGACCATTAAGTTCAGCTTTCCAGTCTTTTTTATAGTTTTCACGTAATACTTCACATGCGTTTGGTATCCATGTACAGTTCTATACAAGCAAATTTATATACCATTTTAATGGAACGTTGCCTATGTGGTGATTTTGTCCTGAGGTTTATTGCGTTAAATGTTGACGTTGCCGACGTCGTAGTAAGATTAACATTAAAATATTGATTTCTGGCTCTGGTATACAGCAAATACTTGATGCTCATAGAACATTCATATTGTAAGATACGAGATATCGTGATCTACCTACCAGTATTTAATTATTTTGTAAAATGAATGCAAAAGAAGGAAGGTTCGCAAATTTTCGGTTTTTAAAGTGAGTTACCAAGACAGTAAGGGTCATCTTTAATGAATGTATGGAATATACACTGCCACACAAAAATATTATATTTAAAACTTTTCCCTTCGATCAAAGTGATCTATTGTTATACCGCATTGTCCGGCGTCCGTCGTCCGTCCTTTAACTTTTCACATTTTCGCCTTCTCCTTAGAAACCGCTTGGAGGATTTTAATGAAACTTGGTATGACGAAGTACTAAAGTTGCTCTACCAATTCGCAAGTTTATTCATTTCGGCCGGATCCCCTCAGGGGTGGATCCAGGGCGGGTTCAAATAGGCCCCAGAGGGTACTCCTCTTAAAAAATTTCCTCCAGAACCGCTGCATGGATTGAAAAACTAATGGCATCTGAGTTATCAGAAAGGATGTATTATTAAAGTTTTCTTCATTTCGTATAAATCCGATAATTCATATTTGACACGTTTTGACGTCTTTTTCGACTTTTAAGGCAAATAAAAATGACATACATTTCTTTCATTCTTTTCTGTCTTGGCTAAATTTGCTGCCCTAATATAATTCATTTTAGCTATGATAAACTAGAGGAATGCTAATGTGAAAAGATTTTTTTTTAATTTATACATAGGTATGTATGGACTCAAGGGTAGTTGGTTCAAGTCCCGGCAGGACTTAAAAAATTCCTTTATCAGTTTTTGTTTATTTTCTTTCAATATTTATTGTTAGAAAATGTAACTGTGAAAGAATTATGTCACAATATAATCTTTTCGGTTTTTTATGAATTCTTAAAGAAATATATGTATGATTTGTTTTACATACCACATGGGCTCAAGGGTATTGGGTTCAAATCCTGGTGGTAACAACATTTTTTTTTCTTTTATTTCTCCTTTTTTTCACGTTTGTATCTCACCTGAGCAAAGCTCAAGTGAGCTATTGTCATAGTGTGGTGTCCGAGTTCCGTCTGTCATCCGTCTTATGTAAACTTATCACATTTTTTTAACTTCCCCCTCCTTTGACAAACTTTTTCTTCGGTATGGAGAGTCCTTTCAGACTTTCGAACTTTTTATTTGAATAACTCTATTAATGTGTGATTTTTTGCTCTCATTTACTGGATACTTGTCGCATTTTAATTGTTCGGTGGGTCGGTATTATCTTTGAGTGAATTTTATTTTATTTTTTTAAATTTTTAAGTACAATAGAAGTAATAGGGAATGTATTTTCCTAAATATGCAAGAGTTGCCTTTCTTACAACAATTGCTACAAATTCTGATGGTAACTTACGATACTTCATTTGAAAATGCAAAACTGGATCTGCCATGGTAAAGTACAACTACAATAATTACCATTATACATTGTCAGTGTGATAAGAGTTTGCATGGTTATCAGGTGAGCGTTGTGACCCATGGAGCTCTTGTTACGTTGGAGACACATACAGATGCGTCCTTCAAACTGAAAAAAAAACCCGATAAAATGTGGTTTTATACGACGAATGCAAAAAACAAAACTCGCTGTCAAAGAGATCCGGGTCTCTTTTTGACACCGTAGCGGTCTCTTATTTCTCGTGAAGGTGACATATCGATTTTCTTTCGATTTTTGAAAATGAGCCATGTGGAAAACGACATTGATATTCAGTTTTTGATTGAAACAACTGAAAAAGCCGGGACATTAAAGAAATGTTAAAATTAATGCACAAATTCAGCAAGAATTTATTGCGATCGGTAGTGCTGGTTATGTGATTTTTTAGCTCACTTGAGTCAAAGGCTATTGTCATAGCGTTCCGTCCTGCGCCCATCGTCCATCGTGTGTCTTGTGTCGTCTGTCGTGTGTCTGTCGTAAACTTTTAACATTTTCGACTTCTTCTCAAGAACGGCTGAAGGGATTTTGGTAAATCTTGGTAGGTATGAAGTACTAATAGTCCCCTACAAGTAGTGTTGTTTTTCGTTCCGAACCATCAACAGGTGGCGTCATCAGAGGCAAAAGTAAGTCACGGTGGGTTCCCTCATTTGACAAACGTCTTCTTCGGAAAGGATGCACTTTCGGTTTCTGATTTTCTTAATTATCGATTTTGTGCTGTAAACAGGGATATGGTCATTATCCCTATTTGTCACGTATGGACAAACCGAAAGCATCAAGATGATCTAGAGAGCTGTCTTAAGACGTGTTGTTATTTTTGCTTCCACTCCGAAGTCAAATTTTTGACGCGTTTTTGACGTCTTTTCGGAATTATTCAGAAATGCACAATTTTGCACTATTTATTTTAATAACTCAATAATTGTATGATTTTGCACACTCATTTACTGCATATTTATCATATCCAGCTAACTTAATGCTTTGATATGTAGTTCATGCTTAAACATCAATTTCAGTTGTATTTTTTCTTATGTAAAAAGGAAGGATGAGGGGTGATTTTTATACATTTTCTGCTTCCTTCTATAACCACTCTTCTGATTGTCATGAAACTTGGTAAGTATGAGGAACTCATGGTTCCCTACAGGTGAAAGAATTTTGTCAAGATATCCACTTTTGGATATTAAGGGAAAACATTTATAGGTACAAATATGTTTTCCATGCCCAATGGAGCCAAGGGGAGTTGGTTCAAACCCTTGCTGGACCCCCCCCCCCTCATTTTTATTCCTTCTTCAGTTTTTTTTCTCAGTTTCTTTTTATATTTATCGTTAGAAATGAGACTGTTACTGAATTTCGTCAAAATATCAACTTTTATATTTTCAATGATTTTTTTAAAGAGACGCTAGCTAGTTTCTCTTTGTGTACTTATCTTCGTACGTCGAAATAACTTGGCCACATGGGCAATCAACTATAATCTGAATTTATATTTTTTTGAAAATGTTGATTTTTTTCCATACATGATTATTTCATAACAATTTCCCTACTTAAGCATTATTTCTCTTTTTTATTTCCATATCTATGGTAAACAAAGTCGCCATATATCTTGTGGTACAGATTTGATTGGTTCAATACCGTGCATTGACTCTAAGAGCCTTATATCTGCCACTTTCTTGTTTTCGAGAAAATCGACTTTGAAAATGTTGCCACTCTGTTTGATATCTTAATGACACGATCCATGTTATAAAGCATTTTATATCAAAATAATACATGAAAAGTAGCTTATGTGTGTAGTTTGATATCACACAGTTAAGTATTTCTCATGAATTCGAAATTTTTAAACGGAGATAGAACAGTAAGGCTAAATCAAAGTACACTTTCCTTTAGTGCATAAATGTTCCACAAGCAATAAAGGCTTCATTCAAAGCATAAAATCTTACTTATTGACGTTGTTATTTAATAATATCAGTTTAAAACAACTATTATCAAATACGTAAAATCAATTATTAAGTATGAAACATATTTGAGGAAACGGAAGGCAATTCAACATCATCACTACCGTCATCCAACTTCCACCCCGTCTGTATCTTTTCTCTTTCAATTTCTGTCCAACCAATATCCATTTTCATTTTTATTCTGTACCTTTTCCGATTTTCAAATCTTGACGATAGAGCCCATATATTTCTTGCAGCTATCTGTTTAAAATACCTTCCCTCCTTCTTTCCCCTCAAAGGAAATGTAATGAAATAAAGAAGATCTGATAACTTTTAACGAATTTCAATATATCTGATGGTAAACACAATGATAATAATCACAAAAATTGTGTAAGCTTGGAGGGTGAATGGTTTATTATTCAGAAATATGGAAAACAATAGATAAACATGGAAATAGAACATTTTGTAGAAATCGAGATATAACAATATTGTACGCATCTTCCATTGTTATTTGATCAAATTGTACACATTAATTGGACATTAGGGACATACAAAATTATTGCACTAAAACTAGAGCAATTTTTTTCAGATGGCACAAGTAAAATCCGTGAATATCTTTTAATACAAAATTGGAATTCAATTTCTATAAATGGGAGGAGATAGAACAGTTTTGGAGATGCCGATGGTATGTTTATCTCATTTTTTCTCATCAAAATTTCTGTCAACATTTGGCAGTGTTGTATGGAAGCTGAAAATGGTCAATCATTAAAGAATTACTAGATTTTCTCAAATTTCTAAAACCTGGGTCCTGTAGCATCATATTCCAGCCATCTTGCTACGTCATTCGGTATATTTAGGACATAATTTTCACATATTTGGCTATATTACTTTGTTTAGATTAAGGATCACGGACGAGGATTAAATACCCGAAACTTGCATGTCTGGTCCATGCTGTACATATATCTGCTCTTAAATGATGCTAATGAATTTGAAGACATTTAACATTCACTCATGTTCATTGTATAACTTTTAAAAGTTTTAAAAATTGTTAACAGCAATCTGTCAATTCATACAATGACAGTAGTACATTTCCTTCAACTTCGTACAAAGCCTTGCTAACAACTATTATATATGTCTCAATATTTGGCCTGTCTTACATGTTACTTCTTTTCGGTATAGTTCATACTTGTATGAAGACTTCGCTTCCTGAGCATATATGATATATTGGTTTAATACAAGCCAATTGTGATCAACTATTTCCTGAATAGTACTATCCTAAGACTTCATGAGAATCGAAGGAAATTAATGAAGAAAAAAATATGTTTCTAATTATGCTTTGAAACAGGTTACTATGGCAACATTTGGTACGAAGGAGTAAATCCCCGTAATATGTAAAAGCTTATTCTAAAGATCTATGCCTGCTATCGTTACAAAACTTGGTATGAAGATTACTAAAGACAATTTGATGGCCTTGTAAAAATGCCAAGGTCATATGCTCAATTTTCAAGGTCATTGACAAATATTTGCTATGTTCAGGCCAATTTTTGTTATTTTTCAATAAAACGAGACATGATTAAGAATAAATGGAATTGAACATTGGTAAAAGAATCAATTAGAGGTTAAAGTATGAAAAATGCATTATTTGTTGAGATGAGTATCAAAATTGTCAAAGTCAGTTGAAAACCAAAATTAATGTCACATAGTGTACGAGAAAAAAAATGCAATTTGAATTCAGGTATGGTATTTCATAATCATTGGACTCAAAAATGGTAAAAACAATGTTTTTAAATATGCAGTATACGGAAATATTGATTACAAGTTGCTATAGCAACGGGTTTTGATTCGTATTCATGACAAAATAGTGAGTTTAACCATAAGTTTTAGTTCTTGATTCTTTACAACAATGGACATTAATTTCGTCAAGGTGACATCAAATAGCCATAACATGTGCCAAATTATGGTTTTCAATCTTCAAAATAGTAAAAATAAAAAAAAATTACCCTAAAAATATACCTTATTTTTGCTTAATTTTCACATATTTTGATCAAATATCAATAACTACCTTATCGTCCCCTCCACAGAAATAGTTTTTTTTTTCTTTTTAGAGGTGAAATTACAAAGAAAGGTTTTTTGTATCCATCGATTAAGTTTTGATTATGGTTTCCATGGCAAATAATGCAACAGTATGTCTTATTTCTCATGTATATGACGGTGTTAAATAGATGATTATCATGGTAACCGTGGTTCAAATATAATAATATGGTTTGTTTTCATGGTTTTTACATTAAGTATGCTTATTACAAAAAGTTTAATCAAAATCCACGACAAACAGGGCTAACTATTTTATGGAAATTACTTTTTGCAAATTTTCAGCAAGCGAATAGACACTTGTACGTTAATTCGTTTTCGCTTTAGTGTTTAAATGAATCCGTTTTATACCAATGACATAGACAAGCACATAAATTAGTAAGATTTACTACAATGTTGAAGCAGGGAAAGTGTATCTTTCTGCAGATATAAAGTATACTGCATCACCCTCTGGCCAGTTTTACGTAAAGCATAAGATAGACAATGTTTGACTATCGACTTGTTTCAGTCTCTTCATTAAATAAACTCTATGCATTGGGTCATGCCATTTTACCACGACAACAAGCATTGCAAAATGCATAATTTCTGAAGATGAATAGGTTAAATTGTTTACTTTTGTTCAACATAATGAAATGACTTAATCATTTCCGTATAAGTGTCTGGTGTCTGTATAACGCTTATATAAAGGTATGAAGCGAAATGTTATCTGTAACTGTAAAGACAATGTCGCCTGGTATGACGTCACTAACGCCGGGAGCCGCTCCGTTAGGCATGTTTTTTTTAATTTCTAAGAAAGCTTAAATGACATCAATTGCAAAATTAACAAGATAATTATTCAGTAATCTAATTAAATTATGATGAAATCATACTAATTATTTTTCTGTCTATCGATGTTTAGACAAAAACCGATGCACAAACAAAAAATAATCCGCTTCGCATATTATGTACATGTATTAAGTACTGACATCAATTCATCAAATACTTCTATTCTCAATTGATGTCTTAAATTTTTACAGTAAAGTAAAAAAAAAAAACGAAATTCAGTAGAACATGAAACTTTGACACGCCTGCATCACAGAATAAGCATAACATATAAGTCACAGTCTTGCAATGGACTTCCATGTATTACTTATTAAACCACTAGCCTAAAGACAATTTCTAAAACGTCTTGGCATTTGGCTGCTGAGTTTTTTAAACGACTGGATTTATTTGAATTATTTGCGAATCAAAGCGTCACTTCGTCCTTTGCCTGTCCATCTGTCCGACGGTCCGTCTGTCTGTCTCACTTTGGGTGTCACAGCCAATAATAACTTTTGAATGGTATGTAATTGAGCTTTGATATTTTACATGTGTATTCCTTGTGACAAGGTCTTTCTACACATACAAAAATTGTTGACCTAGTGACCTTGACCTAGATATTAGACCTACTTTTCAAAGAAATTAAGACTCGCTTAATCTTTTGATTGGTAGGTGATACAGCTTTAATTTTCTGTACTGTTACCAAATTATTTTACATAGTGACCTTGACCTAGAGGATTGACACTTTGTGGTGAAAAAAAATGAGATTGACCATGTATTTAATTTGTAATTACATGTAAGAGGTCTGATATTTCACATGTGAATTTGATTTGACAAGGAAATCCTACTGATATCAATAAATTTGAACCAAGTGACCTTGACCTACAGGTTTGATCCACTTCTTGAAGATAAGCTGCTTCACATGCTACACAAGCATTACTTAGATTGATATTTTGTGTATATACATTTATGCAAAAAAAATATGAGAATCTTTAACTGTTTTATGGTAAAAACCAAACCCATTAAATTTGCATAGTTCGATAGCATTTTAGTACGTTGAACAAATATGTATGAAGAAATATTTTGCATTGTGTTTTGAATACAAAATTTCTTTTTATTTTTTTTATTTTTCAGGAATTCAATGTGCTCTAGGTGTAGTGGAAAGAATGGTGAAATAAAAAGACCTGCATTATAGTGTATTTGACACCAATAGAAAATATTTAAATAGACAGAAACAAACAGTCTAAAATTGATATGGATACCAGCAAATAATGCTTCAAAATGCTAAAAACGAAACCACGTCCTTACAATGAAATGGCTAAAATGTCGTTACCCTTGCTATCTTGAAGGGCTGTGTGGTTTTATTGTTATATCGGTGCACCGTGATATTTTCGTTTGCAATACGTACCGCGGTACGTTTTTAAAACACCGGTTCTGGTTCAATATTTTACTTTACAGAATAATTGTTGATAAAAAGTATTCTAGTCAAAAATGATAAGCAAACACATGTTTAAAAAACAAATCCATGCTGAGTTCAATAAAATATATGTTCTTATTAAGCGATCAGAGATTGACGCTCTCAGTCAGAGGAAATATGAGCTGACGTGATGAATGTCTCTTTTTAATATTTTAAATTGTTTCATAATGATTTTCCAAAGTTATTTCTAAACAACATGATTCTTCTTAATTAACTGAAATCGGTCTCCCATCTGTTGATATTTTTTGTTCGTACCAGCGTTTTTTCTCTTTGTTTTGGGACCGAATTTCTGTCCCTTTCCAATGCCAAATAACCTCTAATCACTCTGAAATTCCCAAAGAAGAATTATGAAAAAATCACATGAGAAAAAAAGATAGCCAGTTCTTAAAGTCATTTTTCATTTCTACATGTACTCATTACTTGTTCAGTTCAATGGACCATAAGCATTGCTAAATAATGAAACTTTAGGATTACACTTCGGTGACAGTTTGTACTTGTACAAAAAATTTCGAATTTCAGCAGTTTTTTTTTCCAAAAGGGACGGATACCTTTTCCAAAATAAATAAAAAGAAACCTAGAAATTACGTTCAACATCAGAATGTTTCACAAGTGCTTAATGGGGCCTGACAGTTATTTTTTCAAGTTTCAACAGTTCCTCAGCTTTTTTTCTTTTTGAAAGAAACACGACTTTTATTTAATTGTTTACGGCTTTATTTCTTTATTTTCTGTGTTACCAAACTTTGACCAAAGACAGAATAAGCAATAATATGATAATAAAAACATAAACTGTGTCCTGTTCAAGTATGTTTCTGTAAAAATAATGAAATCTACAAAAGGATGATTAAATATTGCAATGAATCGAAATAAGAGTTCTTGTATCGCAATATATCGCAATACGTTTTTGGGTTAGCAATACCCAGCCCTATCTTGATCCCTATGCTTAATTCCAAGGCATCAACATCATTTTACCTAAATCTTGACGCAGGTTTTCAGTAACACAAGTATTCAAGTTTAATCATACGAGAATTGATAGTTTCAGTAACCATGTTGATTTTGGCAATTTCCTACTTCTTTTACCAAGTTGTCATCTTATATCTATTCTCCTATATTCCTCTCAAAATTTCCCCTTATTTGTTAGTATCAGTTTTGATAACTCATATGTAACGTCTAATAATAGTAATTTATTGATAAGATGATTATCGAAAGCCAGTTACTTCTTATCACTTTGGCCTTTTTCAGTTTTACCTGTCAGAATAAACTTTGACCTTTTCAACATCAGCCCTCCAGGTACATCTCAACCTAAGTATATTATGTCCTCCTAGCACTTATGTCTATGTATTTAGGGATAACGAACTTAAATTTTCCTAATTATAGTTATGTTTATTAATTATGTAAAAGGGAAAAGTTGTTCGTGACTCGTTTTTGTTGTCTCAAATGGAAAATGTAAAGAAATGCCATTTTTACTGAAAAGTAGTAGTGGTGTAACGACATATCGTTTGTAATCCTATCGCGATACAGTAGCTAATGGTCATGCCTAGCTAGCATTAGAGTTTTATTTTTAAAAAAAATGATAGAAAATCATAGCTAATCTGGCGAGCGATAGCGACCTAGCGAAAATCTTCCACATTTCAGCTCAAAACTGCTAGAAATTTAGTCTATGCATAGACGGCTGAACCCCTAAAAGTACCTTATTTTGACGATTTTAGGGGGGATGTCCACCCTTCAGGCTCCCGTCTCAATCCGCCAATGTTGATAGATAAAAACACTGGATCACCGACATACACTTGTACAAATGCTTTATTGTCATGTGATATATATTTATTGAAACCTTTTTATCGTAAAAATACTTTTAATTGAAAAATGAATAATTGAAATGACTCAATTACTAAGTGGTTTTAATTTGTTAATCATGAATTCATAAATCATAGTAGAAGATTATTATTTGCATTATTTAATTTGTGATACAGATCGACTATATGATATGAACTTTTCGATCTATGTAATGTAATGTAAATGTCGTCTTTGAATCAAAAACTTTAAAGTTACTTTCATGATTCACTTTATTCATGTCTATATTTACGAAAATTTACTTGGACATTAATTTTTTGTAAAGACGATTTATCTTGCAGTGGATCTTATGCCATTTAAAGCACCAGGAAATACTTTTCAATGAGTAAGACCTTCACATTTAAGGTCCAAATGATTTTACTTGCCTTCTGAACTTTGAGAATGAATTACTGATAGGTACTTCATTGATGTCTAATTTAAAAAAAAACATTGGGAATTGTTGCACGGTCTTTGTTGTAGACGGTAAGTAACACCTTTCCAGACGGTGCAATATTTTTTCATATTGAAGCAATGAATGAATGAATTATTGAACTAATCATTGAATGATCAACTGCGCCGGTCAGTGTCCTTAACTGCCCTGGCACTTTTTGCCTCCCGTTTTTAAAATACAACATGACCAATAAAAAGCAACGAAATCAATGTTCCCTTTAGCATAAGAGCAATAGCTAAGATTGTTTTCACAAGAAAAAATCCCGGGATTGAAGGTTTGAACTACTATTTTTTAAGATGTCGTGGGCGGCTCTAAATTTTTTATCAGGAGGCGGGTCCAGCCCGTTATTGAAAGGGGACCAGCCTTTGATTTTTGAAAGAAAACACGGAAACACGGGACTAGTTCATTTTTTTTTGCAATTAATTCCAGCGGGGGGATGGCCGGGGGAGGGGGTGTTACCTGACTCCATGTCCACTCTAGATCTATGTGTTTTAAAATATTTCAATCTGATGAACTACAATCGAAACCAGACAAAACTCGTATTACTTCGATTTAACAATGTAACTCTTACGATTTCCACTCATAATGTATTGACTGGTACCCTTGATTAGTTTTGAACAGAAATAAAATATAATCTTTCCATAGTTTGGATATTTTTGGAAAACTTGAACAAGGGAATCCTAAACCGCAACTCCTAAAATCCGCTTCTTATGTAGTCTATTTACTTTGAAAACTTAAAATATCAATTTCCTTTTTTCCTCTCTCTCATTTAATTCATAGAATGGACCAAATTCTTTTAACTTTTAACTTCCTTTCCGTTATTTTCTTTGTAATCAAATTTTAAAAGGCGTTATATTCATATCTATTTACTGAGCATGAATAGTTTTCTCCTACTTGGACTGACGACTTATAATTGGTCAATCATCGGTGATAATTGCTTGATGGCCTAACAATTGTCGTGCAACAAGGGGGTTATTCAACTGCTCCTCGGGCTACACCCTCGACGACAGTAGAACATCCTTACTTGTTCATGATAGCTATTCGAGAAGTCGAAACAACTTTCAGAAGTAGAAAATAGAAATACGTGTAGTGAAATATTTCATAGGGAATATTTTGGCAATTGTTAATTTACGTCTAACACCGGAAGTGACAGTTCTACCGAATTGAACCGGCATGTGTTGCATGGAGTGTGGGTAAGCAGGAGATGCTTACTCTTCCCGGGCACCTGGTCTCACTCCCTAATTCAATTACAGTCAGGAAAATGGGTCCTAAATGGCAGAAAAACACCTATTTTACGTCACCTAAATATCTCAAAAGCTAGATCTGTCACGTAAATAATTTGCCATTAGGGGACATCATTTTTATTCTTATTCAGATTGAGGGTTTTTGGTGCTGACACTCCTTCTATTTCAAGTAAAATAACCATACCTAAACTTTTCCTCGTTTTCAAGTTGTTATATAATAAATCATTTGACACCGCCTCTGCGTTGGAAGAAAATAATATCAAGAAAAATTGTCAGTCCTCAGTTCAGAACCTTTATGTGGTTCCGACCTTGACTTTCGATTTTTTTTATTTGTGTACACATACAGACTTTAGATAAAATATATTCAACCAAGTATTTGATCGTCTTTGCAGCAAATCTATAATTTTGCAATGGAAAATTTCATAAACGAAGGCAAAGAAAAAGTGTTTCTCTTTCAATATAGAATTTGCCTCTCTCTGAATACATGTACGTTGAATACATGTACATGTATGTACAAGAAGGTCAGAAAGCAAAAAAAAAAAAAATATATTTAAATCTGTCAAAACGTTAACCAGGTTTCGAATTCGTACAGCAAGGTCATGAGAAGGCTCTTTTACCTGCACGGCTAGCAATAAGTAAAATATGTACGCAATTTTGTTTTTCTTAAATGTATTATTTAGGCATGGCGAGTATGATATTTTCCCCCGAAAATATAATTTTAGATCTGAGTATTGAAAAAGACATTACGCGTGAACACAGTATTAAATTTAATAGATCTATTTTAATCTTGCTCATATCATTGCAATTTGAAGAATGACCACATAGTTAAGTTTTTTAAGTTTTATTTTATAGTTTTCTTGTAATGTTTTTCACATTAGTTTGATACCCATACAAATGTTTAACGTCTTCAAATTCATAAGCATCATTTAAAAGCAGATAAATTTGCAGCAGGGACCAGACATTCACGTTTTAGAAATTTAACCCTCGTCAGTGATCCCAAACTAAACAATGTAAAATGGCCAAAATCTGTGAAAATCATGTCAAAATATATAAAAAATGTTACAAGATGGCTTGGGAATGATGCCACAGGACCCAGGTTTTAGAAATATGAGAAAATGCATTGGAAGAAACGACCAACCGAAATTGGTCGAACTTGGCTAAATGTGCCGTCGGGGACTCCTGCAGTGACACTGACCGAGAGGTACAAATGTTTAACGACTTCAAATTCATAAGCATCATTTAAAAGGAGATACATTTACAGCATGGACCAAATGGCCAAAATCTGTGAAAATTATGTCCAAAATATCCGAAAAGATGAAGCAAGATCACTTGGATATGATGCTACAGGACCCAGGTTTTAGAAATATGAGAAAATTTTGTACCTAGAAAAATTAATGCTTTTGAAGAAACGACCAACCGAAATTGATCAAACTTTGCTACATGTGCCCTTGGGGACTCCTGGTCCACCAGCACAGACACTCACAAAGTGGTACAAATGTTTAAAGTCTTCAAATCCATTAGTATCATTTTAGAGAAGATAAATTTACAGCATGAACCATACATACAAGTTTCGGATTTAAATTCCAAAGACGTAGCAGGATGGCTTGGATATGATGCTAAAGGTTTTAGAAATATGAGAAAAGACCAACCGAAATTGATCGAACTATGTACATGGCATCTCTAAGGTTTTATACTTAAACAAAGTAAGGCACGTTGTCTCAATGAGCACTGAATGAAAATGAATTTAGAATATTTTAAGTTCACATAATCTTAACAACAAGGATTGTTTAAGGATTGTAGTCGCATTTTGTTAGAAAAAGAAGACATAATATCCGATACATTTTGCGAAATAGCAACCGCATGGTGATATATCACAATTGAGGGGGGTGGGGGTATATTTTATGTGAAAAGAAGCGAACTCCCAAAATGGGAGTGAGACCAGGGGTACAGGAAGAGTTAGCATCTCCCGCTATCATGCAACACCCGTCACTTCAATTCGGTAGAATTTTCACATCCGGTAACTTCCATTTCGGAAGATACAAGTATATTCGGTGGTTGCATGGTTGAAATAATCTAAGACAGAATATCATCCACCATTTTAGATAAATGGGATATTGTAATGTGTGACAAATTCCCCATATCGATCGTAGAATTCCCTCAGTGACGAGGTTAGTCGGTCACAAACGTATCCCTGACTGTGAAGCTTATCTGAAAGGCGTTAGCTCTCAGAATAAAGCTTGTATAAGAATTGTAGACACATAATGTTAGAAGAAAAAGACGTAATTACCGATACATTATGCGAAATAGCAACGAAAACGTGATGATGTGTCACAATTGGGTGGGGGTTATATTTGATGTCGGAGAATATAGTCATATGCCCTTTAATCAAAACAAACCCCCTGCTTTGAACTTTTATCATTTACAGTTTACTCTGGTGAAGTCGAACAGCAAGGGACAATCAGAAATTGATTCGACTTTTCAATAGTTCGACTTATTGTTATATGACCTGCAATCGATTTTCTCTAAATGCACTCCCCTTTCTCTATAAGCGTTCATACATGCATGTGTTGTTTATTTAAAAAAAATAAGCTACATAAAATGTATGTTTATGCAAATCCAGAGCAAGAATGTATGAAATATTTTCCCTTCGATGTCCTTTCAATAAATGACGTCCGTGAAAAAAAAAAATACTTTAAATTTTGTTTCGAACAGTGGAAGCAAACGTTTAAGGTTAAATTTATAATTGGACCTAACAATAAGTTCGACTTACCGAAAAGTTCGAGTTATTGGAATTCGAATTTTCAAGCATTAAAAAACATCGACACCAATGGAAGTGAATCAGGACTTAAAAACCGTTGGAGTTAAGTGGAAATTCGAGTTATCTGAGTTTGAGTAAACGAGAGTAAACTGTACTAGTTTTAAAGGCAAAACATTTCATAAGCATTATTTTTACCATGCCAAATATGAAGGAGTATTGACAAAAACCTATAACGCTATTGCAAATTTAGATACAGGAATGTTATATCTTTAGCCAAAACAAATAAGCAAAAACCGATAAGATGAACAAATTTGAACACTTGAACTGATAACTATTCAAACCTTATATTTCAAGAATCTTCAAACATATATGGCAATATTTCTTGAATAACACAAACTTTGAAAATTGACGATGACGTCACATGATACCCGAACGACTTTAAATCGTTATTTTCTACAGAATGTCCCCGTTGCTAACTTTGGACAGGCAACTTCCTCATTCATAGTAAATAGTGTGATTATTGTATTAAATATGGATGATCCTAGCACTGATCTTCGTTCATTAAGATTTCCCCAAATTATTGAAATCTACATCGTGTTACTTCGTTTGCATGACAGGAAATGTCAGAATCTTATGCCATATAAAGCACCAGGAAATACTTTTCAACGAATAAAATTTTTACATTTCATTGAAGTTCTTGCCTTCTCATCTTCGACATTGATTAATTGATAGGTACTTCATTGATCTTTAATTCAAAATAAATTGGGAATCGTTCATGAAATGTATTCGAAAAGTCGAAGCAACTTTCTAGAGTAAAAAAAAAACACAGATTTTTGATAGAAATATATGTAGTGAAATATTAAAGTAGAACTATTTTGGCCATGATTAATCAACGTTTACCAGTTTATATTAAGGAGGGTTTGAACACCAAGATGGCGGCGGCATTATTTGTTTTCTCGCTTCTTAGGAAAAGTACAGTCTTAACTCCCTTAAAACATTTGATACTCTGATTGATACACACATTTGAGTATCCTGATGAAGTTCGAAAAATTTCCGGCGTCATTTGAAGAAATTATGGCGATTTTCGAAATTTAGGACTTTGGGAGTTTTATCCATGAGCAAACCACGATGTCATTTCGACGTTATCGGGAAAAAATTGCATCACAAACCTTCGCATTCAAAGTGCAATAAAAACATTATTACTAAACTTATTGTATTGAAACTTAGCATGTATAAAACAGAAAATTAAATCTTCATCACAGTGTATTCGTTGACAAATTTACGTTACAGGAAAGCGGATGTCACTTCATTGGAAATTGACGATTTTGGAAGAAAAAATTGGAAAATATAAAGCCTTGTAATATTTTAATCCTAAATTCAATTTTTCCCATTTAATCATGAAAGCATCCCTGGGCATTCTTGATAATTTTGATAGTTTTTGACAAAGATTCATCCACAGGATTCTTAATAATTAACAAAAAACTTCAGTAAATTTGCTCGAAATTGCATTTTTTTAGTGACAGTGTCATCTTTTATTCAAGTATCCTGCCTGTGTTTAAAACACAATTCATTTTATCTTTTCCATATGTAAGTGCAATATATTTATGGATATTTTGGAAGTGAAATCAAAATTAATTTCCAATAGCTTTACGAGAAATGGAATGGCACGTTCAATATTATGACGTCATCAAGAAATTCACGAAAATGTCGATTAATGCATATTTCAAAGTCTCGTAGAAAATTTTCCTGTGGATAGAATCAAATGTAAGTTTGCATAGTCAAGGACAGACATGAATTTTATAATTTCAGAAATTTTTAGAAAAATTGAATTTGGCGTCCAAGTGTTCAACACCTCCTTAAATATGGTAACATTTCTTATAAAAATAGGGAATATTACTGACGCTTTTGTATATTTTTTACATCACATTTTATTTAATGTTTATACCTGTATATATCTGGACTGGAATTTATTATTTGTTTTAATTGGTTACACTTTTGATTATTATTCTAAGAAAGTAATTATATCATTCCTTTGTTTCTAATTCCATTAAATCTCTCAAAACCATCTGAATACGTTTGATGCAGGTAGACTCAAAAATTAATCTGATTTCAATTAAGAACAGGCAATATGACAAAAACTCAAATTGTGCAAATCTGTTTTGATTAGACAATTTTGCTATACCAGCACTCAATGGCTCATGAATGGTTGACTTAAAAAGGAAATTGACAAAGAATCTAGCTAGTACACTTGATTCTTATAATTAAATTATTTCTATGATTATTTTGTATTTAGGGTTCAATGATGATTACTTACCACCGAATCTTCTACATCGACGACAGCCCAAGCCTCTATGAGTGTCCTCACAACCTCATTGTGTCCATTCTTTGCAGACAAATGTAGTGGAGTTTCCCCAAACTGTTTCATAAAAAAATTACAAATAAATGAGTTAAATAAAAACACTACATTCATGTCTCCGGCTGATGTTCCTTTATATTTGTTTAGCAATTTTACATCGTCCACTATGAGAAGTTTTAACCGATCAATCGATTGAACAAATGACATAAATCATTCATAATGACATAATCCCCTCCTTTCTTTCATACAGGCAACTTGGATGTACCGAAAAAGTGTCACTAGCAAATCACTTCCATATGTAAAGGCCTATAATTCTCATATAATTTCTGTCCGAATACCGGTTAATCAAGCATCATCAACAAACAGTTTTTTTTTGCTTATTTGCCGAACTGAGTATTCATCAAAACGAACGTGCGTGTGACGTCATATTGGTTACAATAATAAGAGCGAGAGTACTTGGTGCCTGGCGCCCATCAAAATGAAACAATGCAATTTTTGAATTTTATAAATTTTCGCAGTAAGAGGAATGTATTACAAAACTTCAATTAATGCAAACTTTCAAAATTTATTTTGTGAATTACATTTTGCATTAAAGATTCACCCCACTGCTTTTTGTAAGATTCCACAGCTGAATTTCCCCTGTGATATTCAATCATCACTTTCGAATCAATGCCGTACATGGTTACATGTATCTGTGGGCATGGAAAAAGTTCGTAGTGCTGAAAAGTTTACTTGTATAGTATGATTCAATATCAAAATAAATACTAGTACGTAAGACAAATAATGGTAAAAAAAATCAAAAGGTATACTGGACTGTAGAGGGGATATTTGTAAGAATACATGCACCTTCACATACTCGTTCACTGTACACGTGCCTGCAGATATTCTAAGACAATTAACATTCTTGTAGGGGCTGTAAAAATTGAAAAATGAAATTTAAACTTATTATGAAAATAATGGAGTAATGATATAGGGGCACTGGAGCTTGACGCTAAAGATCCACATTGCCATCTGCTTCTACTTTCTTTACGATGTGAAATCAGAAGGGTTGAGTGTTGTTGGCGTTTAGCTCTGTCTCAAAGTCAGATATGGGGATACTTTAATCTGACGTTTTTATAACAATATCTGTGGTGGATTCAAGGGGCGTACCACGCCCCCCCCCCGTAAAATTTGCAAATGATAGATACGTTTTGTAAAATGGTCATTTTAAATCTTAGAAGAGTAAATAGTAAATATTACCTACCTGTGAGTAAATATCATTGTGAAATGCATTAATGCATAATTTCATTACAGTCACGAAAATGGGGCCTAAAAGTTTGAAATGCAAGAGCTTCCTGGAAGCCTCGCCTCCTTCCCCGGTATCTATAAATGTACCAGGGCTCGCCATACCCATATTTTACGTCGCCTTTATAATTCAAAAGCTGGATCTGCCACTGAATTTATTTGCCATAAGTGGAAGTCATTTCTATTCTTATTCATATTGAGGGTTCTGGGTGCAGACACTGCTTACATTTCAAGACAAATAACCATACGTAAAGTTTTCCTCATTCTCGAGTTATTAGAAAATAGATCATTTGATACCGACTCTGCTTTGGAAGAAAATAATCTAAAAAAAATTGTCAGTCCTTACTTGAATGCTTACTTTGATCCGACCTTGGTTGTCGAACATTTATTTGTGTACACATACGGACTATAGATTCACCCAAGAATTTGATCGTCTTTGCAGCAAATCAATAGTTTTCACTTATATATACACTTTTTTTGCAATGGAAAACTTCATAAATGAAAGCAAAAAATAATTCCTTTTTCAATATAGAATTCACCTCTTTCTTAATATTTGTACGTTAAATACATGTACATGTATGTATAAGTCGTTCAGAAAGCAACATTTATCAAATCCATGAAAACATTAACCAGATTTTGAACCCATACAGCAAGATCATAAGAATGTAGAAGTCTTCAAATTGAATAGCCTCTTTTACCTGCACGGCTAGCAATAAGTTATACATGTGCGTTAAATCTTTTTCTTTTTCTGTATTATCTAGGCGAGACCAATATCATATTTTTCCCCTGAAAATATGATTTTCGATCTGAGTATTGAATGAAAAAAATAATTCTCCTATTGTGTAACCCCCCTCCTTAAAAATAGTAATGAATTATAAATAATTTTGCTCATGCTCATAGAATCGGAATTTGAAGAATGACCAAAAAGTTAAGTTTTTTCCAGAATGTTTTTCATAGTTTTCTCGTTTTATACCCATATACATTTGTACACAAGCATATGTATATATCATCTTTAATGGGGCAATACCTATATGCTTATGTTGCCGTGAGGCTCATTCCGTTGGACGTTGACGTTGCCGACGTCGTAGTAAGATTAACATTTAAAACAACCTTTCAACATTGATATCTGGCTCTGGTATACAGCAAATACTTGATGATCATAGAACATACATATTATAAGATACGAAGTATCATGATCTATCTACCAGTATCAAAATTGTTTTCTAAAATGAATGCAAAAGAAGAAAATTGTGCAAAATTTCGATTTTTAAATAAGTAACGCAGACAGTAAGGCGCCCCTCCCTCTTTTTTAATGAATGTATAGAATATTTACTGCCATGCAAAACTATTACATTGTAAACTTAACTAATTCCGTTTTCTGAATAAGTGTTATTTTACACAATATAAAACTTTAACAATTCCGCTCGATCAATGTTCTTTGGTATTATTAAAATACCTTTCTTGGTTACAAAAGATTAAGTGATTTTAGCATTAGCTAGTTGTATATTACGGGATATTCTGTCATAGAACAAAATGAGGGCAAAGCTTAAAAAGCGATTGCGAATACCCAAGTTGCCTGTTCGTGTTATTAAAACCACAAGCATATGATATCAAGTATGAAAATACTTGGATGACTTCGTTCTTGTTTTTTCTTAACCTGCGTAGTGGGATTCGGTTTGTCTAATTATCATAATGATACTTATCGACTAATCTGTAAGTAGTAATCTTATTTCAAGAAATGCCTTTGCTACTTGTATATTTTTTTTCTGTGGTTCATCTATTTCGGTAAACTTGTATTATAGCTATTTGTATTAACAATACTAATCAAATCGCAAATTCTTCAAATCATTTAGTATACCTGAAGGGTATGAAAAGGGTATAGTTAAATCATTTTTTTTATGAATATATAACGGTTGCTTGTATACTGGTCAACATTTCTAACCAAACACCTCTTTAATCTTTATGATCTTATGAAGATACGTTTTCATCTGTAAAAAGTGCATATTAGATAGATTTAATACGAGGCAATGGTAATGGAGCGTGAAGACTTTGACGAAAATGAATATTTTTCGTAAAGAGAACAAAATCTGGAATAAAATATGGTTTTTAGCTCCCCTGAGCTGAAGGCTCAAATTGAGCTATTGTTATACCGGTTCTTCCGGCGTCCGTTGTCCGTCCGTACGTTAACATTTCACATTTCGACTTCTCCATCGGAACCGCTTGGAAGATTTTGATGAAACTTGGTATGATGAAGTACTGAAGGTGCTCTACCAAGTTTATTCAATTCGGCTGGATCAGGGGTGGATCCAAGGCGGGTCAAATAGGCCCCAGAGGGTATCCGTCTTTAAAAAAATCTTCTTCGGAACCGCTGCTTGGATTGAAAAGCTAATGGCATCTTTTCGACTTCGTTATTTTAATACAAAAACTGACATTTCTTTCATTCTTTTCTCTCTTGGCTAAATTTGCTGCCCTAATTTAGTTCATTGTAGCCATGATAAACCATAGGAATGCTTATGTAAAAGAATTTTATTTTTTTTAATTTGTACATAGGTATGTATGGACCCAAGGATAGTGGGTTCAAATCCCGCCAGGACCTAAAAAAAATTCCTTGATCAGTTTTTGTTTCTCATTTTCTTTTAATATTTATTGATAGAAAATGTATCTGTGAAAGAATTCTGTCAAATATAAACTTTAAGATTTTTTTATGAAATTTTAAGAAATGTATATATGGTTTGTTTTGCATGCCCAAATAGACTCAAAGGTAGTGGGTTCAAATCCTGGTGGTAACAACAAAATTTTTTCTTCTTTTTTTTTTACTTTTGTAGCTCACCTGAGAAAAGCTCAAGTGCACAATTCTTATGTAAACTTATCACATTTTTACCTCTCGTTCCGTTGACAAACGTTTTCTTCAGTATGGAAACACGTATTGTCAGACTAAAAGCATCAGGATGATCTAAAGAGAAGTCTTTAAAACTGTTGCTATTTTTGGTTCCACTCCAAAGTCAAATTTTTTACGCGTTATTGGCGTCTTTTCCGACTTTGTCGGAAATGCTTATTTGCGAACTGTTTCTTTGAATAAGTATATAAATGCGTAATTTTGTGCTCTCATATATTGAATATTTGTCGCATTTTAATTGTTCAGTGGTTCGCTATTATTTTTGAGTGAAAAGTTGTTTTCCTTTTTCTTCTTTTTAAGTACAATAGAAGTAATAGGCAATTTATTTTCCTAAATATGCAAGAGTTGCCTTTCTTACATCTACTGCTATAGATCCTAATGGTAACTTTAGATACTTTCATTTGAACATAAAAATCTGGATCTCCCATGGTAAAGCACACTTACAATAAATATCATTATGCATTGTCAGTGTGATTAGAGCAAGCATGTTTATAAGGTGAGCGTTGTGTTTCATTGGGGCTTTTGTTACTTTTATTTAGAAACACCTACAGATGCGTCCTCCAAACTTAGAAACAGATAAAATGTGGATTTATACGACGAATGCCCAAAACAAATCGCGCTGTCAGAGAGATTCGGGTCTCTCTTTGACGCCGCAGCGGTCTCTTTTTCTCGTGAAGGTGTCTTATCAATTTTCTTTCGAATTTTGAAAATGAGCAATGTGGAAAAACGACATTTATATTAAGTTTTTTAAAGAAACAACAACAAAAAAGGCAGGACGTTAAAAAAATGTTGAAAATTAATGCACAAATTCAGCGATAATTTATTGCGATCGGTAGTGATGGTTATGTGATTCTTTTAGCGTTTGGCTCAAGTGAGCAATTGTCATAGTTCCGTCCAGCACCCGTCGTCCATCGTTTGTCTTGTGTCGTCTGTCGGGTGTCTTACGTAAACTTTTTACATTTTCGACTTCTTCTCAAGAACGACTTAAGAGATTTTGATGAAACTAGGTATGAAGTTCTAATTAGTCCCGTACAAGTGTTGTTGTTTTTAGTCAGGAATCATGAACAGGTGGCGCCACCAGAGTCAAAAGTAGGTCATGGTGGGTATCCTAATTCACAAACGTCTTCTCCAGAACAGAAGCTCGTATCGACAAACCGAAAGCATCAGGATCGATGAATTAGAGAGATGTCATCAGAAGTGTGGTAATTTTGGTTCCACTCCGAAGTCAATTTTCTGACGCGTTTTTGAGGTTTTTTCGGACAAGTTTGCACTATTTCTTTAAATAACTCAATAAGTGTATGATTTTACATACTCTTTTACTGCATATTTATCATATCCAAGTTACTTAATGCTTTGATATGTTGTTTATGCTAAAACTTTAAATTTTATTTCAAAATTTCTTTTTGATTTTTTTCTTATGTAAAAAGGAAGGGGGGCGGACCAGGTGATTTTCATACTTTCTCTGCTTCCTTCTATAACCACGCTTCAGATTGTCATGAAGCCTGGTAGGTATGAGGTACTCATGGTTCCCTACAGGTGAAAACATTTTGTCAAGATATCCACTTTTGGACCTTAAGGGAAAACATTCATAGGTACATGACGATTGTATGTTTTCCATGCCCAACGGAGCCAAGGGGAGTGGGTTCAAACCCCGGCGGGATCCCCCCCATTTTTTACCTTTTTTAGTTTTTTTTTCCTCATTTTCTTTTTATATTGATCGTTAGAAATGAAATTGTGAATAAATTTTGTCAAAATATTAACTTTTACATTTTTAATGTTTTTTTTTAAGAGACACTAGCTAGTTTCGTTTGTGTACTAATCTTCGTAGGTCGAAATAACTCGGCCATATAAAAAATCAACTATACTCTGAATTTATATCTTTAAAGATGTTGACTTTTTCCATACATGGTTATTTCATAACAATTTCCCTACTTAAAAATTATTTTCTCTGTTTTATTTTTATATCTATGGTAAACAAAGTCGCCATATATCTTGTGTTACAGATTTAATTGGTTCAATAACCGCATTGACTCTAAGAGCGTTCTATCTGCCATTTTCCTGTTTTCGAGAAAATCGACTTTGAAAATTTTGCCACTAACAGCTTCCAATTTGATTTGACCAATTCCATATGGTCAAATTGCTTTGTGTGTTGTTAACAGCCTTTATCTAAACAAAATGATCAATAATTTAGATTTCTTATTCTTTATTTCAGTACATGTATTACACTGCAAAAACAAAGTAAAAGGTTTCCATACATAATTAGTTATAAATTTCAGAATCAAAGTTCCTAACAACTGGTTGTTAAGATAGACTACATTCAGTGCTTCACAAGTACATGTACCTCCATGCTTCATTTTAAATGCATCACAATGAGATTCAGTTTGCATCACTAACAACTTGTTGTTAAGATAGCAATGTGTTTCGACTATAGAACTACATGATAGGTAAACTTCTTGACAACCAGTTGTTAAAGTTTAGAAGCTAACAAGCGATATTTTCTTAACAACTGGTTGTTAAGAAATCTTTCTTAACAACTGGTTGCTTACTTGACAACTGTTTGTTAAGACAAATTGTGCAATGACTCTTTCATTTCATACTTTAAATTTGCGTTTACAGTATGCATTTTAGTAATTTAGCATATTTGACAAGTAGATAAGTACGGAAACGTCCGAATGCCATATTCTGAATTTTTTTATCTCCTAATTAGGAGATACTATCACCTAATTAGGATTAAGCTATCACCTAATCAGGACAAACTATTACCTAATTAGGACATACTATCACCTAGTTAGGAAATACTATCACCTATTTAGGAGATACTAACACCTAATTAAGAGATACTATCACCTAATGAGGACATACTATCACCTAAATAGGACTAAGCTATCACCTTATTATCTAATACCTAACATGGGCTTAGTTATCACCGAATAAGGACTTAGTTATCACCTAATTAGGTGGTAGTGTGTCCTAATTAGTTGAAATTTATTAATTTATTTAATTAGGTAACAAATAAGTCCAAATTAGGTGAAAGTATGTCCTAATTAGGTGATAGTATGTTCTAATTAGGTAATAGCTTAGTCCTAATTAGGTGATACCTTATTCTTAATAAGGTGATACCTAAGTCCTAATAATTTGCAAGCATTTCCTAATAAGGTGATAGCTTAGTCCCAATTAGGTGATGTTATCTCCTAATTAGGTGATATTATCTTCTAAAAAGGTTATGTTATCTCCTAATAAGGTGATAGTATCTCATAATTAGGAGATAGCTTAATCCTAATAAGGTGATAGAATCGCCTCATTATGTGAAAGCTAAGTCATAATTAGGTGTTAGTATCTCCAAATAAGGTGATAGCTAAGTCCTAATTAGTAATAGTATGTCCTAATTAGGTGATAGTATGTCCTAATTAGATGAAAGTTCAGTCCTAATTAGGTGTTAGTATCTCCTAATAGGTGATAGATCAGTCCTAATTAGGTGACATTATATCCTAACTATGTGATAGATGAAAGGTATGTCCTAATAAGGAGATATTATCTCCTAATAAGGTGATTGTATCTCCTAATTAGGAGAAAGCATCTCCTAATTAGGAGATAAAATAATCGAATGTTTTATTATGATGCTTCCGTAGATACATGTAATTATTGACATATATAAAACAAATAGAAAAAATTTCCTACATTGAGTTATGATACAAGATATATTGATATAATTGAATAAAAGGAACAGAAGTAAAAAAAAAAAAATAATGAAATCTACCATATGAAGAGAAGTGAACTCCTTGCAGAGGACTGAAATCAGGTACGCAGGAAGAGTAAGCAACACCCGCCACCTCAATTCGGTAGAGAGGTCACAATCGGTAACTCCCACAAAGGAAGACAAACGTATAAATTTGTAAGTCATGGCACAAAAGGTCGACGTCAGAATATCAATATCATATATGACTCTGGACAAGGGGACGTAATAGTTTGCTTCCATTTCCCTATATAGACTATAGAACTTCCGCAGTGTAAGTAATCTTGATATTTCAATCAGTGTTCTTTCGGAACTCTAGAATACATGTCATGTACCTTTGCATACTTTTTGAATGTCCCGGTGAGCACTAAATGTAAATGTAATTATGGTGGAACATCGAACATAATAATTACTACACAATTACTTACAGTTTAAATCAAGTTAGGCACAAAAAAGTTATGCATTTACGGCCATCGTTCACAGTTGTCTTTTAACTGTACAGTTACATATGCTGCATGGATGCCATCTTCTTTATTTTTTTATATGATAATTGAAACATTTGGAAATCCCTTCTCCTTACTCTATTCTGTCCAAAGCTAGTGTCTTGTACAATATGTTAAAGAAATGTTTCCAATTTCTCATTATGATGTCTTGCCATCGTAATTCCCCTCACACACACGGATTTTGTTAATGATCATTGACATCCACTATATATATACATGTATATATATATTATTTCGTGAATTTCAGTTCATCTGATGTCCTATGTATCTTTATTTTTGGGCATCTTTCATTACTGCTGAGACACTATCTGTTGAATGCCTATATAAATCACGAATACATCATTGAGGTATTATTATTACATTATTCTTTAGAACTACTTGTTTGGTACTCCAGGTGTTTGTACTTTGACTCCTTTCTTTTTGCCTCCAATTATGCTCACACAAGATCAAATCATCCAGGCAATATTAAAGTTGATAAATCCAGTGCTTACAATGTGTAGATATTAAAGTACTCATTAAGGTACTAATCCAATCCATTATTCTAAAGACTGTCGCAAAATTAAAACGGTCTCCTCAAAGAATTTGAAGTGAACTGCAGATGTGTTCCATAATCGTCTCTCCAGTTGTTGTTCTCCTGAAACATTTACTTTAATCATAATATATTGAAAATTAAAGCATCTGTTACAAATTGGTTGTCAATAAATATTTTACCAAATCTTCATGTTTTGTTATCGCGTACTCTTATATTTAACATTATTCTCATTATATAAATATACTAATACTACGGAAGCGTATTAGTGCCATTTTGATACTCTTTTTTAATATGTTTTTTACACATAAAAGTGTAAATTTTACACTTTTATGTGTAAATCTTACACTTTTTTCTGTAAATTTTTCATATTTAAGTGTAAATTTTACACCTTTCCTGTAGATTACACACTTTTGTCTGTAAATTTTACACTTTTTTTCTGTACATATTTAATTGTAAATGTTACACTTTTTTCTGTAAATTTTACACTTTCATCATGTTCATGTGTAGAAAATAAATACAAAAAGAGTATCAATCTGGCACTAATATGCTAATATAGTGTAAAGAAGTAGATGATAAGTATTTGAAGCATCCTACACCAATTAGCAAATATAGTATTATCAAAGATTACAAAGCTCATCTCATGGCAGCATTCTATCATGGCAGCAAACAGAAAAGAGCCAAAGATTACAGTTTTGAATTTGAAAACATGTCCTACTGAGAAGCAACAAAAATGATACCACACAAAATAGAAAAGGGAAGTAGAGCATTTCATTTATTGACCCAAACTTTGCATGAATTGGTGTACTCTATTGATACCCAAATCTCCCTAACATATGCACTCAAGATGAAAATAAAAAGTATGAACTACATTTGAACGTAGATTTGTAATCTACTCATAACGACGCATAAACTGTGCAAGTTTGGCCTTCCTAGGACTTCTAAAACACTTCTTAACATTGATACTCAATACCTTCCTAACATGTGCACTCAAGCGGACAATGTAGGTCATGACCAACATTTGAACGTAGATTTGTGTTCTAATCTTAAAGACGCACCTTATGTGCAAGTATGGACTTCCTAGCACTTATAATAAAGACATAAAACTTCTTAACATTGATACCTAAATCTTCAAAACATGTGCACTCAAGCAGAAAATATAGGTCATGACCTACATATGAACGTAGATTTGTGTTCTACTCATAAAGACGCATCATCTGTGCAAGTTTGAACTTCCTACCACTTATAATAGAGAAATAAAACTTCTTAACCTTGATACCCAAATCTTCCTAACATGTGCGCTCAAGCGGAAAATACAGGTCTTGACCTTCATTTGAACATAGATTTGTGTTCTAATCTTAAAGACGCATCATCTGTGCAAGTTTGAACTTCCTAGAACTTATAATAGAGAATACAATTTCCTAACATACTAGTGCGGACGCTGACGACAGGGTTATAGCATAAGCTCCCTCTCACTTCGTGAGGTGAGCTAAAAAGTAAATGTCCAACTTTTTATTAACATTCAAAATATTAGGTCAAATTGATGAAGATCTCGCTAAAATTGTACCATACAGAGTGAACAAAATTAATTTGAAAAGGATTCGGTTAAATTCCAATATTTGACTATTAATACTCTTGGCTTGTTGGCTTGAAGCCACAAAAATACACCCATATTTCACTTTGACCTTTAAGTTAGAGAATTCTTACGATTTCTTATAATACAATAAACATCGAGACTTGGTATATTTTCTGTTGAAAATGCGACTAAAAGTCTACCTAATGAATTTTGCAAAATCTTGTCAGTGACCTTGAACTTTGAACATCGAAGAGGAATAAAATTTCTCCTTATAAACTTCAAGTTAATAAATTTTGATCAGTTTATGTAGTAAAAAATCGGAAAACGCCACCCCCCCCCCCGGTGAACACGGCCTGATTCAAGCATTTCACAGTACTTATGTTTTCAAAACCATAGGATAGAATACCCTCAAAGATGGCTTGCCCCCCCCCCCCCCCATGAAAAAACATTCTAGATCCGGAATGAGCCAGAATATTATAATAAAATAGAAAAAGATAACAGAACAAATTACAAGAAGGCCTAGGAACTCCGTAGCACCTAAATTTCTATGGTGGACCTGACCAGTGTGCCCTATCACTTTATATCCCCAATGGGTAAACAATTTAGCGGCTTTTGATTTAGTTAATTCAAGTAATGACCAGTGTCCATCTTTAATTTATGGGAATGTCAATTTTCCATCTGCAAACGCATGATATTGACCAAGTGATGCTCTAAGTGGCGGTTCAAGCAATCTGTATTAGATAACAGGTAATTGAGAAATGTAAAGAAAATGAAAGTCGAGAGTCACTCTGTCAGTTTTCATTGTCTACGCGTTAAACGTTTATGCCATACTCGCTATCAAAGATATTTAAATTTATTATTTGATGTTTGAAATTTAAATTTTTTTCTAGCTTATTTATTTCTTTTTGTAGAGGAGGGGGGGGGGGGTCGTTAGTTATTTCCCTTTCATATCTTCAATTTTGTCACCCCCTTAAAAACAAAAGGGGTGTATCTCCATTTGCCTAGATCCTGATTACGTCTCTTAGTATACTGTTGAACATCTTTTTTCATTAACCTGTTAAAATACAGCTGTCACGTAATGTTGGGGGTAGCAATCCATCTGGTTCTATCTGCCTATATGGACCACACTTTCCAAATGAATACTTTTTTAATTTACATAAAGAAATCAAAAGAATTAAAGATAGTATGGAATTAATCAATGTCGAGACAATATCGATATTATTTCATCTTAATTGAAATTTTGAAAAATGCTACTTTAATTTGGAAAAAAAAATTAGATTTTCAGCTTCTGAATTACTTTTTTAAATTATCAACAAGATCCTATCCCATGCATCAGTGTTCAGACCTAATAATTCACTGATTAATCATTATTTGGCAATTGATGATTTTTGTTTTGCTTTTTGTAAGCTATCATCGGTTCTGATTGAAACTTTAATTTTATGTATGAAGTCTGATTTGTCTTTTATGTACGTATCTTTCATTAGGAAACAATAATGATCGATTCTTTCCGCTAGTGTTCCGATTTGAGAGATTATAGGTCTTACAGGTGGTATAATTAAAAGTCCATAACATGCGCATTGTCGGACATTTGTTATCAATCACTCATTTGATTTATGTAACTTGTCTTTGTCAAGTATAGAATTCATTTTCATTTCACCAATTTTTGTTTGAATTGTTATATACGTATAAAAAAATATTTTAGTTTTTACCCGGGATCTTATATCCAATTACGGCTTCTTGTGGATGCATATGCAATCTGATTACATGCTCCCGATTTTGTTATGTCGCGTACGCGTACGCGACATAACAAAATCGGGAGCATGTAAAGATCTGGTTTTAATCAATCTGGTTTTAATCAGATTGATGCATTATGCAAACTTTGCTTAAGTCTGACAAATAAGATTTTTTTTTCTCATTAAATATGAACGTAATACATGCAACCTCCCCCCCCCCCCCCCCTCTTCGGATGGAATGTACCCCTAGTAGAAACATTGGGTAACGATAATATCCACATATTTTAATATCATCTGATGTGTAAAAATAAAATTTATATACGTGTTGCAACTTATGTCATGTCTTGATGCATGTTTGATAGATGTGCGTATATCATGACTATCAGGCAGACAAGCAGACGTATTCGTTCAGAATTATGACGGACAAAAAAAAAGAGACATACAATTTACATGGAAGTTATTCTTATTTCTCACACCAATGCAAGAGTCCTTGATTAATCATGACATGAAGTTAAAGAGTTGGAATATATTTATCAGACAAACATACATGTATGAATTCATTTTGAGTCTCCTGAATTCACTCGAGTACATGTATATAAAATTGTTGTATAATATGAAATTCATACAGTCATATTATATAAGAGTTCATTAAATGCTGGCAAGCGGTAGCGACCAGCTAGAATTAGATTTTATTTTAATTTTTGCAAAAAATACACAAGAGAGACCAATAAGGAGGGATCCTCATGACCTCCCCCGCTTCCCCTTGATCTGCCAGTGGACGTTTCCCCTTTCTGTCAACTTTGTAAGCGGCCTTATCAGTGAGCCCTATTACATGTAATTTATATCTGCAGTGGGTAAATTAAATTATTCAGCTGCCCAGCGTTCACCGTGTGAGAATGAGCCTTTGATTAATGGGATGTAATCCTTATCATGCGTATCTATCTGCAAACCCAAGAGGTCAAGTAAGTTCCACTTCTTCAGACAACGCGAAACTTGTAATCGAAATATATTGAGTTTATTCACAATCTATTTGGATTGAATGTTCGAAAACGAAACGGACATGGTTCAAATGATCCAATGGTGACGGAAAGAGGTGTTTCTGTAGCTGACGTCTTCAGATATTTCTTATTTACCATATTATTTTTTGGTCCAATTAAATTAATATAAGAGGCCGGGGGGGGGGGGTTACACTTGAACTGCGGGCCTAAGACTGGCTTTTTCCATGATGGGACCCTCTTTATTTATTTTTGTTTGTTTATTTATAAAATTCTTTACATACATCCATATTTATTTCTTTATATTTCTGTTTCTGATTACAATATAACTCTCCCTCTCTTTTACCTTCAACAAAATCATGGCACTGTCATTTACATCAATATGTTTGTATGCTATGTACAAAGTTTCATTAAAATATCTTCATTCGTTTTGAAATAATTCAGCCAAAATGGAGCGCGGTTGACGCTATTTCTAAGCACGCAATATTTGGTAAAATTCATGACATTTTCAAGTCCGCTTTTTTCAAAAATGTCCTGTACTCTTCCAAATAAGGATATTTAAACAAAATAAACTGTGTTGTCTTCTTTCAACTTTGATATAATGATATTTTAAATGTAAAAACTTCAAACTGTATTTTTAGAATTTACACGATTTTTTTTCCAGGAGGCCCGAGAGGCGTAATTCTTACTGTAAAAATTGCGTAAAATCAACCAGAAAAAGATAATTCTAGGCTAGTGTTGAAATTTATTTTGTTTTTCTATGTCAGTGACCATACAACAACTCTATAAGGTGAAAAAAGTATGCATATATTAATATAACGACTCATAGTAAGGAAAATACGCACCCCACCCCCCTAATTTTACAATTCCGCGTTTTCCCTTTTATGCTCGGTAAAGGCTCAGAATGAAGCTTAAAACTGTACATTATACTCCAAATTTGCTAGTTTTCCACTTGTAAATAAGTTATACATCAAATGAAAATTAATTTCTAAATAAATGATTCGTTTTGATAGCAGTTCATAACGATGGATACAAAAAAAATGCGGAAGGGGGGGTGCGAAAATTTCAGCATACCGATATATATGCTAAACTTCATCATCAATTTATACTTTTCTTATCACATCTGGTTAAAAAAACAAAACTTCCTATCATCGGGGGGGGGGGGGGGGGGGGGGGAGGGGGGCACTCGGCATCTTTGAGGAGGAAGGGGGGGGGGGGGGGCTCGGCGCCGTATTATGAATGAGAGTGTAATATGTACACGTCAAATAGATGTCATACTCATCAAAATCACATTCTGTACCAGTATTAGCCTTCTTTCATGAAATAAAAATAACATTATATCGTTTTTGTATATAATTTTATGATACAAGGTAGGTTTATTTGTGAGCACTAACTCTTGAACGGTAAATTCGACGTCAGGATGGAATAACAATGAAATGTACATGTATAGCGTCTGTGATACGTTTTATTTCAAGTACATGTCTCAGAATGTACATTAAAATGCAAGAATTTCCATAATATCTACGGTTCCTTATGATATAGATGAAATCTGTCATCCTTAGAACCGTTTGACTTGCATATCAAACCGAGCTTCTAGGATCCAGATCCCAGTTATTTTTCAAGTACTTTCTTACCAAAAATAGGAGAAAAATTCTCAAATCGCCCCGGCTTAAACACATTGACACTACTTTTAAATGATTAGAAATTTTATTTGAATCACATAGAAAAAATGCCGTAAAGATTAAAAGTACACAACTTTTTAATTTTTTTTTTAAAGTCATGCACCTGGTTCCGTACCGGAATTATTCGAATCTTATGATTTGAGGACCCATTTTCACACGTATTCTTCCACACATGTAGATGTCTCACACACTTTAAACTATATTCAAAATTTTATTTCATCTATCTAGTAAACAATGACGGGAAGACAATTCAAGATAAGCATTATGTGTATTTTCCATCAATTGTTGAAAATAATAAGAAAATAATAGGAACTCTTTGACAGGACAATGACCTAGATATGCATTAATTGGGATCTGTATCCTCTAGCACTTTCTTCTCCGTTTATATCCATCTATGGATGGTCAGTAATAAGTGACGCCATTTTGAATAAAACATGCCCGAAAAAGTAAGTCTATTCATCAAACAAATATTTTGATTTTTATTCTATTTTAAGTGGGGTTTTTATTTTTTTTTGGGGGGGGGAAGGGGGGGGGGGGGAGGCTATAACTGACGTTGACGTAGCTACTTTTACCCATACATTTATTTGATGGCGAAACTTTTTATTAAGTGTTATTCTTGGAGATAGCCGGCTGCTCCCCCCTCCCCCGGAAAAAAAGGGGAAGGAGGAGGATGACCCAGTATCAACTTGTTATATCTAACACTCATCTTTTTTTTTTTATTTTTCTTGGCTTTAATCAAATCAATAAAAGCTAATTTCTTTCAAATACAATCTAATACTTAGGGACTCAGCCACCCCCCCCCCCCCCCTTCCCCCACTTTTTTTTAAAAGTACTGACACGGTGAAAATTTGTTGCACACTCTGTGCAACGAAATGTCGACTCTGCGAGCGCGCCCTTTTCTCTTTAAGTTCTCCCTCGCGCTCGCAGAAAGAATTCTCAGTCATGGGGCAGGTTCGTACCCTAAGGGCCGCCGTGTAGAAAGACCTTTTTGTAACCTCTAACTGGAACTTCGTCGCTTTGGATTGAATACTGGAATAGTAACGATAAGGTGGCGGGCCACGGGGTGTGTCGATTCCCCGGGCCGCCGTGTGGGCTGCTTCTCTTTGTGATCAAATGCTGGAAATGACGAATTAAAGTCGGATTACTAAAAAGTTTTTGATCTTTATTTCCTCGCATCCAAATCTTGAAGTCAGTTAATATGACAGATACAAAACATTCTAAACTAAATGTATTAAAGACTTGACAAGTATACATATAAGAACAATATAACATAAAGAAATCCAGAAACAGCGTAACTCAATAAATTTCAATAATTTAACTCGCTCCCAAAATTATAAGACGAAAGCTCAAATTGATAACATTGAAGTAAAGAAATATAGTTTTCATTTAACGTACAAAATAAACGTATTTTCGATTATTTAAGAAATATAAAACATATTGATCATATTGTAATGATTACCTGGAAATGACGAATTAAAGTCGGATTACTAAAAAGTTTTTGATCTTTATTTCCTCGCATCCAAATCTTGAAGTGAGGAACGCGCTCACGGAACCCCCTTGCAACCTTGGACGCGGATTTCCAGGAATCAACCAATCAAAATCAATAATCAAATATTTGACCTTTTGACCGGTTTCTTACTGCCCCAAAAATCTTTTTATCTTTACCTTGACTTGACAGACGAGACCACGCCCTGATCTCTTTTGTCCGCAAGGGACGGTCACTCTAGAGAACAAAAAACGGAGCTCGCGTGTCAAAATTGAGCAATAAAGTTTAGATAGCAATTAACAATTAATTTACTTGCTATATTCTATATTGATTTTGTTGTTTTGTATTTCATTGAATGGAAAAATTTCATATACAACATTTTTGAAAAAATCATGTCATGTTTAGTATAAAATTAAGCAGCTTGTTGAGTTTTTGTCAGATTAAGAAAGTGTATTTTCAAAAGTTCAAAATTATAGAAGTTATTTATATTTTCTAATTTTTGAGTCTCGGCTATAAGTCATGAAAATGACCATTAATCCTTGTAAATATGTAGACTAGTGGATTTCCGTATTTGATTACTTTAGGGCTTATAAAAGTGTCCGTAAGAACTTTTTGTTTGCACTTGCCAGCTTAAGACTTTTGTTAAGTAAATTAATTGTTAATTGCTATCTAAACTTTATTGCTCAATTTTGACACGCGAGCTCCGTTTTTTGTTCTCTAGAGTGACCGTCCCTTGCGGACAAAAGAGATCAGGGCGTGGTCTCGTCTGTCAAGTCAAGGTAAAGATAAAAAGATTTTTGGGGCAGTAAGAAACGGGTCAAAAGGTCAAATATTTGATTATTGATTTTGATTGGTTGATTCCTGGAAATCCGCGTCCAAGGTTGCAAGGGGGTTCCGTGAGCGCGTTCCTCACTTCAAGATTTGGATGCGAGGAAATAAAGATCAAAAACTTTTTAGTAATCCGACTTTAATTCGTCATTTCCAGGTAATCATTACAATATGATCAATATGTTTTATATTTCTTAAATAATCGAAAATACGTTTATTTTGTACGTTAAATGAAAACTATATTTCTTTACTTCAATGTTATCAATTTGAGCTTTCGTCTTATAATTTTGGGAGCGAGTTAAATTATTGAAATTTATTGAGTTACGCTGTTTCTGGATTTCTTTATGTTATATTGTTCTTATATGTATACTTGTCAAGTCTTTAATACATTTAGTTTAGAATGTTTTGTATCTGTCATATTAACTGACTTCAAGATTTGGATGCGAGGAAATAAAGATCAAAAACTTTTTAGTAATCCGACTTTAATTCGTCATTTCCAGCATTTGATCACAAAGAGAAGCAGCCCACACGGCGGCCCGGGGAATCGACACACCCCGTGGCCCGCCACCTTATCGTTACTATTCCAGTATTCAATCCAAAGCGACGAAGTTCCAGTTAGAGGTTACAAAAAGGTCTTTCTACACGGCGGCCCTTAGGGTACGAACCTGCCCCATGACTGAGAATTCTTTCTGCGAGCGCGAGGGAGAACTTAAAGAGAAAAGGGCGCGCTCGCAGAGTCGACATTTCGTTGCACAGAGTGTGCAACAAATTTTCACCGTGTCAACTGGTGGAGAATCCGGGTATGGCCGCTAGTCCGTCTCACAGGAAGATCCTAAGCCTCTCGCGATCGAAGCCATGATACGAGAATTCCCCCATGTTCTGAGGACATTCGAATCTTTTGAAATACAGGATTCTATGTAAATATGCAAACGAACATTTCTTCCGGAAGTCTAGTGAAATAACGAAAATACAGGAAGTTATAGTGCAGTGTTTTGGACATAGTGACAAAATTACAAAAGTGAAAGGGAACGATATTTTGGTACTACTTGGAAAAGAAGGACTATTAAGTGAGAAAAGAAATATTTTTAAAGGAGCCTCGGAATTCACAATTCCAGCAGCAGAAGAACTGGTCCATGCATTGAACACTTTTACGAATGATAGATCATGTATTATTGACAATTTAAGAATTAGTTTGATGATTGATTGAATATTACATCTCGGTAATTTTTGAATAGCACTTTTTTTAGGGTAAAACTAAGCTTAGCGCCAATTGGGTTTCGGGCAAGCTATAGTTAAAAGAAACTTGATCCCGAGGGTGGACAAGTAAGAGAGTAAGCTAAAAGTCTTGTTGAATCGGGCAAAAACTTGTTAGTAATTTAATGATGAAGACTAGATCCTCTTTATAACAACTATGTAGACGTTCCAATTTTTCATGGCTAGATGTGAATTGATTTATTTAAGACTGGAAAAATTTGTTTGTTAATTTGTTTTATTAAACTTATTGAGTGCTAGAAATCGAAATCGACGGGTTTCCTTTTCAATACAGTCTTAAATATAGTGCTTGATTGTATAGAAACAAGGCCAATTCTATTACAACATCTAAATTCTGATCTGGTCTTATGAATGGAATCACATTTGATGTGATGTCTTCTGGTTGTAAGGTATTGAGTGCGGCAATGTCCGTAAGTCTGTCACTTCGTCATTTGCCAAAACAACTTGAAAGGCTAGGCTACTTCTATTCATTTACGACTCACGGAGGAGTCAATGTGCATGTTCAATAAATAAGCCAAAATAGAAGCAATATTCATTGTCATAAATCATGATAGGCTCTTGCATGCAGACATTTTTGGTAAAAATGATAGTAAAACGACAATATAAAAGAAATAACTGTAAAGTAAGTGAGATTTGCCTTTGTATTTTTGAAATTGGAAACATATTTTTGCTAATTCGCTATATAATCTAAGACTTCTGAAAGAGAACTTGTATATAATGTATAGATATTTTCCTAACTTTTTAAAACTCTATTACTTGATTAATGTTTTCAGTTTAAGCTTTCGAGACGAAAGAAATGAAAGTGAGGAGGAAGTAGTCATTAAGCAAATTTAAATATTTTCAATATTTCGAATTTGTCATAGGACAGCTATATTCTATATTGATTTTGTTGTTTTGTATTTCATTGAATGGAAAAATTTCATATACAACATTTTTGAAAAAATCATGTCATGTTTAGTATAAAATTAAGCAGCTTGTTGAGTTTTTGTCAGATTAAGAAAGTGTATTTTCAAAAGTTCAAAATTATAGAAGTTATTTATATTTTCTAATTTTTGAGTCTCGGCTATAAGTCATGAAAATGACCATTAATCCTTGTAAATATGTAGACTAGTGGATTTCCGTATTTGATTACTTTAGGGCTTATAAAAGTGTCCGTAAGAACTTTTTGTTTGCACTTGCCAGCTTAAGACTTTTGTTAAGTAAATTAATTGTTAATTGCTATCTAAACTTTATTGCTCAATTTTGACACGCGAGCTCCGTTTTTTGTTCTCTAGAGTGACCGTCCCTTGCGGACAAAAGAGATCAGGGCGTGGTCTCGTCTGTCAAGTCAAGGTAAAGATAAAAAGATTTTTGGGGCAGTAAGAAACGGGTCAAAAGGTCAAATATTTGATTATTGATTTTGATTGGTTGATTCCTGGAAATCCGCGTCCAAGGTTGCAAGGGGGTTCCGTGAGCGCGTTCCTCACTTCAAGATTTGGATGCGAGGAAATAAAGATCAAAAACTTTTTAGTAATCCGACTTTAATTCGTCATTTCCAGGTAATCATTACAATATGATCAATATGTTTTATATTTCTTAAATAATCGAAAATACGTTTATTTTGTACGTTAAATGAAAACTATATTTCTTTACTTCAATGTTATCAATTTGAGCTTTCGTCTTATAATTTTGGGAGCGAGTTAAATTATTGAAATTTATTGAGTTACGCTGTTTCTGGATTTCTTTATGTTATATTGTTCTTATATGTATACTTGTCAAGTCTTTAATACATTTAGTTTAGAATGTTTTGTATCTGTCATATTAACTGACTTCAAGATTTGGATGCGAGGAAATAAAGATCAAAAACTTTTTAGTAATCCGACTTTAATTCGTCATTTCCAGCATTTGATCACAAAGAGAAGCAGCCCACACGGCGGCCCGGGGAATCGACACACCCCGTGGCCCGCCACCTTATCGTTACTATTCCAGTATTCAATCCAAAGCGACGAAGTTCCAGTTAGAGGTTACAAAAAGGTCTTTCTACACGGCGGCCCTTAGGGTACGAACCTGCCCCATGACTGAGAATTCTTTCTGCGAGCGCGAGGGAGAACTTAAAGAGAAAAGGGCGCGCTCGCAGAGTCGACATTTCGTTGCACAGAGTGTGCAACAAATTTTCACCGTGTCAACTGGTGGAGAATCCGGGTATGGCCGCTAGTCCGTCTCACAGGAAGATCCTAAGCCTCTCGCGATCGAAGCCATGATACGAGAATTCCCCCATGTTCTGAGGACATTCGAATCTTTTGAAATACAGGATTCTATGTAAATATGCAAACGAACATTTCTTCCGGAAGTCTAGTGAAATAACGAAAATACAGGAAGTTATAGTGCAGTGTTTTGGACATAGTGACAAAATTACAAAAGTGAAAGGGAACGATATTTTGGTACTACTTGGAAAAGAAGGACTATTAAGTGAGAAAAGAAATATTTTTAAAGGAGCCTCGGAATTCACAATTCCAGCAGCAGAAGAACTGGTCCATGCATTGAACACTTTTACGAATGATAGATCATGTATTATTGACAATTTAAGAATTAGTTTGATGATTGATTGAATATTACATCTCGGTAATTTTTGAATAGCACTTTTTTTAGGGTAAAACTAAGCTTAGCGCCAATTGGGTTTCGGGCAAGCTATAGTTAAAAGAAACTTGATCCCGAGGGTGGACAAGTAAGAGAGTAAGCTAAAAGTCTTGTTGAATCGGGCAAAAACTTGTTAGTAATTTAATGATGAAGACTAGATCCTCTTTATAACAACTATGTAGACGTTCCAATTTTTCATGGCTAGATGTGAATTGATTTATTTAAGACTGGAAAAATTTGTTTGTTAATTTGTTTTATTAAACTTATTGAGTGCTAGAAATCGAAATCGACGGGTTTCCTTTTCAATACAGTCTTAAATATAGTGCTTGATTGTATAGAAACAAGGCCAATTCTATTACAACATCTAAATTCTGATCTGGTCTTATGAATGGAATCACATTTGATGTGATGTCTTCTGGTTGTAAGGTATTGAGTGCGGCAATGTCCGTAAGTCTGTCACTTCGTCATTTGCCAAAACAACTTGAAAGGCTAGGCTACTTCTATTCATTTACGACTCACGGAGGAGTCAATGTGCATGTTCAATAAATAAGCCAAAATAGAAGCAATATTCATTGTCATAAATCATGATAGGCTCTTGCATGCAGACATTTTTGGTAAAAATGATAGTAAAACGACAATATAAAAGAAATAACTGTAAAGTAAGTGAGATTTGCCTTTGTATTTTTGAAATTGGAAACATATTTTTGCTAATTCGCTATATAATCTAAGACTTCTGAAAGAGAACTTGTATATAATGTATAGATATTTTCCTAACTTTTTAAAACTCTATTACTTGATTAATGTTTTCAGTTTAAGCTTTCGAGACGAAAGAAATGAAAGTGAGGAGGAAGTAGTCATTAAGCAAATTTAAATATTTTCAATATTTCGAATTTGTCATAGGACAGCTATATTCTATATTGATTTTGTTGTTTTGTATTTCATTGAATGGAAAAATTTCATATACAACATTTTTGAAAAAATCATGTCATGTTTAGTATCAAATTAAGCAGCTTGTTGAGTTTTTGTCAGATTAAGAAAGTGTATTTTCAAAAGTTCAAAATTATAGAAGTTATTTATATTTTCTAATTTTTGAGTCTCGGCTATAAGTCATGAAAATGACCATTAATCCTTGTAAATATGTAGACTAGTGGATTTCCGTATTTGATTACTTTAGGGCTTATAAAAGTGTCCGTAAGAACTTTTTGTTTGCACTTGCCAGCTTAAGACTTTTGTTAAGTAAATTAATTGTTAATTGCTATCTAAACTTTATTGCTCAATTTTGACACGCGAGCTCCGTTTTTTGTTCTCTAGAGTGACCGTCCCTTGCGGACAAAAGAGATCAGGGCGTGGTCTCGTCTGTCAAGTCAAGGTAAAGATAAAAAGATTTTTGGGGCAGTAAGAAACGGGTCAAAAGGTCAAATATTTGATTATTGATTTTGATTGGTTGATTCCTGGAAATCCGCGTCCAAGGTTGCAAGGGGGTTCCGTGAGCGCGTTCCTCACTTCAAGATTTGGATGCGAGGAAATAAAGATCAAAAACTTTTTAGTAATCCGACTTTAATTCGTCATTTCCAGGTAATCATTACAATATGATCAATATGTTTTATATTTCTTAAATAATCGAAAATACGTTTATTTTGTACGTTAAATGAAAACTATATTTCTTTACTTCAATGTTATCAATTTGAGCTTTCGTCTTATAATTTTGGGAGCGAGTTAAATTATTGAAATTTATTGAGTTACGCTGTTTCTGGATTTCTTTATGTTATATTGTTCTTATATGTATACTTGTCAAGTCTTTAATACATTTAGTTTAGAATGTTTTGTATCTGTCATATTAACTGACTTCAAGATTTGGATGCGAGGAAATAAAGATCAAAAACTTTTTAGTAATCCGACTTTAATTCGTCATTTCCAGCATTTGATCACAAAGAGAAGCAGCCCACACGGCGGCCCGGGGAATCGACACACCCCGTGGCCCGCCACCTTATCGTTACTATTCCAGTATTCAATCCAAAGCGACGAAGTTCCAGTTAGAGGTTACAAAAAGGTCTTTCTACACGGCGGCCCTTAGGGTACGAACCTGCCCCATGACTGAGAATTCTTTCTGCGAGCGCGAGGGAGAACTTAAAGAGAAAAGGGCGCGCTCGCAGAGTCGACATTTCGTTGCACAGAGTGTGCAACAAATTTTCACCGTGTTTGTCATAGGACAGTACGGTGAAAATTTATTAATTTTATAAAATTTTATAATGCAAAATATTTCTTTTCATGTGAATGTTTACAATCTCATTATAAATTCAAACTAACGCATACATTCGCAGTTACGTCATTTTGAATTTGGGGTGCGCAGCTCTAATTCATTTCACTGGCGCCACCTACAATGTATTGCGTTTTTACATTAGAGATTTATGAAGATTTTATTAAACAAATTGGACAATACTATGGTCGTTACTGCATATTTTCAAATAAAACTTTTTTATGGCTACTTTTTTTCCTCAATCAAGACGGAATAAATTTTACGTTTTCAATAAAATCTATTTTCAGGGACACTGTAGCAAAACTGCATACTTTTCCCGAGTATATGTGTAACGTTTATCAAAATATTAGTTTTAAACATTATATTGCTCTCTCTCTCTCTCTCTCACCACGTTTCTAGAGAAAGAGGGTGAGGTTAGGACCCCCATCAACAACCCCTCCTCGGTATTCCTCCTGTGATAATTTCTCGTTTCCTATCCAGACAGTCGGTTCACGTAGATCTTTCTATGCTCCTTCTAACTGCATGAATTGACCTATCGCCAACTCCTCCCCCTGCTGCCGCAATACCAATGATATCGTTACAGGCATGCTACATTGTAATAATAGCCGCTGCCCTGCACGTGCTGGGAGCTCAGACAAACTAACGCGTTATCTGCATAACTTTAGTATAGAAATGTAAGATAACACGAGCATTTAGCACACAGTTTTACATCATTTTCTTGATTTTATATCAAAATGGTTAAAAGATGTTCATATGGTACAAGTAGTAGTGATGATGACAGATATCGGGGTAATATTTTTCTCAGATCAAATACATAAAAGTGCTTAAAATAGACAAAAATAAGCATCATCAGCTGATAACACGAAATACATAATTTGTGTATACAGTTGATCAAATATATTATTTGCGCGTCTCGTAAAAACCCGATTTTGAGAATTTTAACTTCTATGTACAAACATAAATATATACCTTAATCCATTACAAGCTGTATAAAAGTCGATCTTGACGGCAAAAGAGGGGGGGGGGGCGTATTTATGAATGAATGTTATCATATTGATACTGTCTTGACATTTATTTATTGATTCCATACTATCTATAATTCTGAAATATTCTTTATGTTAAATTAAAAAGAATAATTTTAATAGCATAGTCCAAATAGGAGAATCCAGGCAGATGGAGAGAGGGTTGCCCCCCCCCCCCTTTCCTCTGGTTGTACCCCAAAAAATTAAGAGAGAATGATCAAAGATATCATAAGCCTAAAATGATGCTGACGCAAAGGGAATAAAAAAGAAGTGAAGGCGTATAGGTATAAAGAAAAAAGCTACGGATTTGCTCTTTTGAATTATGCTTAAAACATTTGAACTTGAAATTAATTTTTTTAAATCCGGTTCGCATCGCTTTCTGTTTTTCCTAATGAAAAAATAAAATTTTGATTTTATGTAAACAGTGATCCTATATACTTAATTTCTTAAATTTTCAGGATTAAGATTTACACTCCCAATTTAAATCTTAACATCAAATATTATAAATGACCCCCCCCCCCCCAATAAAAACAATTGTGTTATGATATATGATATATATTTATGTGATATAAAAAAATAAATGCACACACCCCCTTTGAAAAATAAAATGTACCCGCCTAGGATGTTTTATGTTTCACCCGACTATTCATTTCGCACCTTGAAACTATATATGTGTTGGATGCCCTCGAAATAACTTTCACAAAAAATATACTCTTGTTGTCTTGATTTTAGAGATATAGTACATTACACATAATACATTTCTATATTTCATTGAAAAATCATAATGAAAATCGGTTGAAATGGCATATTTTGTTGCCGATTTTCCTATAGAACATAGACTGTCTGAGCTAGCGGGATGCAGCGTATTTGGCAATATGGGCGGAGCTTATCTGGGAATTGGCGATAGGCGAATTATGCAAATGAGCTAAAACCTAAACAATGTCTACGTCACGGTGTCGAAGCGGTCATGTTCTGAGAATGCGAGGGAAAAACTTCGAGCTACAGCCCCGACCAGTCGAAAGTTTAACGCCGAGCTGACGAAATTTTGAAAGCTAAATTCGAAAGTTTCGTTAACTATTCGTCAGCGATTTTTTTAAAGCTACTGAGATGACGAGATTTTGAAAGCTCTAAAAAGCTTTCGAAAAATCGCTGACGAAAATTTCGTTAACTAATCTTAGTTAACGAAAGATTTGAAAGCTATGAGCTTTCAAATTTTCGTCATCTCTGAGCTTTCAAAATATTTGAAAGCAATCGCTGACGAAAATTTTGAAAGCTATCGCTGACGAAAGTTTTGAAAGCTATTGCTGACGAAAATTTTGAAAGCTATCGCTGACGAAAATTTTGAAAGCTTTTTGAACGCTCGGGTGCCATATTGTTTTTGCAATGGCTGCAGCACGCCTCGGGCGAATTCCTCTGCACAGTTTAGAGGATGAAAGAAGCCGTCTCTTTATCGGCGTGGCACTTTAAAAATTCACCGATTGTGAAATATCTTTCAAAGCTTCCGACAGTCACAGAGAAGCCAGGGTTTCACTGGATATAAATTCCCCTCATTTAGTCAGAATTTGGCCGGTCAGATGTAAATTTTCTGGTATATATATACTTTAAGATTTTAGATGAAATGGAAGTTGTTCGTATATACACTTAAAGATGGAATACCTTTACAGGTAATACAAATACAGGTAAATTCAGGTAACTAATTAGTGCAAAGCATACCCTTTTGATGGCCCCATTCACCCCAATTAACATAATGTTATTTTAACCAAGTAGGTGTATGGGGGAACACACCGATCTGGGAAACATGGAATCTTCAAATAAACTTATAAAAATAAACAAGATACAATATTTAATTTAATCCAGGAATATATACATGTATTTTCATAATTTAATCTGAATAAACATCATAATTAATACTATTTCATCGAGCAAATTATGAAGATGATTGCTTTGATTTCGGCCATCTTGGTTTTCTCGACACAAAATAGATTACGAGAAAAGCTTTCAAAAATTTTGAAAGCTAGTTAACGAAATTCTCGTCAGCGATTAGCTTTCAAAAATTTTGAAAGCTTTAAATAACGAAATTTTCGACAGCGATTAGCTTTCAAAAATTCTGAAAGCTATAGCTGACGAAATTTCGTTAACTATAGATTTCAAATTTTTTGAAAGCTAATCGCTGATGAAATTTCGTTAACTATAGCTTTCAACATTTTTGAAAGCTATCGCTGACGAAAATTTTGAAAGCTAGGGAATCGCTGACGAAAATTAGTTAACGAAAAATCGCTTACGAAATTTCGTCATCTCTTGAGTATTCAAAATTTTAAAAGCAATCGCTAACGAAATTTTGAAAGCTCAGCTTTCAAAAAGCTTTCAATTCGTTTACGAATTGAAAGCGAATATTAAACTTTCGACTGGTCGGGGCTGTATACCTGCGCTACCCAGATATCTCACGTAAGCTCTAAATTTAGAATCGATCGATACCAAACACGTGTACCTTGAACTAATGTTTTGATTTATAATGATTTCTTGAAAATTTGAAGTGGCGGAAAACTTAGAAGGGCGGAAAAGGGGGGTATTGAGGAGATATGAATTTTTATGGGCATGTTGTGAATTTTTATTTATCGAGTGAACTCTGCCCTGTCGAGTGGCACCGGTGTCTTGTACAGTCCATCTTTGTAACTCGGAGTCTAATCCATGGAATTTAAGTTCAAACGTTAAAATTTGGAACATCCGGCCTCTCAAACGGTACGTGCTTTTGTTTTATCTTTTGAATATTTCGATTTTCTGCACACCAAATTATTAGAATAAACTGTTTTTGTCCAAATAATGGACTTCCAGTTGATCTAAATGCTTCATCAGCGATCAGCCGTTTCAACTACAGCGCGGCGCAAAAAAAGGGGGGGGGGGTCAATTACAGTATTGCAGTATATACGGCTAGATGAAAAATAAAAGAATCAAATCTTAATTTTATCTCGCACTATTTTACCAGCAAGCAAATATTTGTTCATAATTTTGATCACAATTTTAGAAGATAAATAGAATTCTTACGTAGTTTCTTAAATACATGCATGTATTGTATTTCAACAACAACAACCCCCCCCCCCCCCCCCCTTTTTTTCACACCAGATTCTTAAATCATTACTTCGACACGGGGTATATGAGCAAATACTAAATTGCAATGTACACTTGATGACAGTTACACGTAGCTTACTACCAATATTAACTCTTGATATACACTTGTCGATGGTCTGACGGTTTTATTGCTTTTTTATTACTATATAATGGCATGGACACAGCATGCAGCATAGCCACGGCCAGCTGTAATTTTCATTTATAAAGGCTTTAATCCTTCATAAAATGCAGAAACATAATACCCCCATACATCATGTATTTGATTATGTTTTACAAATTCGTAGTCATAAATGTCGATTTCAACACTTCTGGGAAAAAACAGATTTGAAATTAATGTTTTCATAAACCACGTGATACATGTTTATGTTTTCATTCAGTGTTTATGTTTTGGACTTTGCGCAAACTCAGAACGGTCTAATCAGGGTACTTTCGGAAGTGCTTAGTTTGTAAAGAGAAGATCATCGTGCGGTTCCCATCAATCAACACGTAATTGCACATAAATTATGCAGCGACCTATTGTGGCGTCTTTGAACATACGGTCATAATGGATGCAAGCGCCAGGTCCAGCAGAGAGAGTCGGGACACTCCCTCCCTTTCTAAGCAAAAATGCCGATTCTTTCTTAGTATATGTATATTAACTTTTATCAAAGTAATCGGTTGGAACCCCCACCCACGACAGCTTTGACCGACCCCATCCCAACCTGTTGAAAAAAAAATGTCCCCGTCCTAGAGATGCCTTAGATACTTAAAAAAATGTTTTGCCCTACGCCTTCTTCTATACGGGATGACTTTTAAAAATATTTTGCGCAGCAAATTTCTTAATGCTGTGACCCCCTCCCCCATTTTTTTTTCAACATTTCCACTGTCACCGACGAAGCATCGTTCGGCAATTGTAATATCTTATTGCACATATGTTACATTTTATACTGTAAATGATCTGCTACAATAATCAACAGATTAGGAGACTTACCGAGTTCTCTGCAGGCATCGTTTCCTTTTTTAAATTTCTGCTATTTGCAATACTTTTCCTTTCTCTTTTTTTCCGTTTTGGTGCTTGCCTTTTTGACGAAAGGAAAAAGTTTCGAATATCACAACTCATCCTCCATTAGTGCCATGTCCATTGCTCATTCAAATTCAAAGATAAAATTTCATTAGCTTACCATGACTTCCGGTTACCATTTCCAGCCAATCATTTCAAAGCAATTTCTTCTGAACCAAAATGTCTAAAAGCAGCTCGGATCGATGCAGTAAGGAGGTAAGAAATATTCTACATCTTTATGATTGAATTAAAATAATAATGACAAAAGAGTATTGCGGTGATTTCTTTTTGATTGATAGCGCTTTGAATCCGGCTTAAATCCTTCACTGTTGAATGTAATTGATGCTTGTGTAGGGAATGTTTTAGATTTCACGTGTGATGATTTCTGATAAGTAAAACATTTTTCGGGATGATATTCTTTAACATTGAAAATGATATTTATAATCTATAAAAGTAGGTTGTTCGATACATTCCTAGACGGAGTTTTATCGTTATCGTCAGACATTTTGTTTAAAATCCAATTTATTCTCAAGAGTGTGTATTCTTATCGTGCAAAATTCATAACAATTGGCCAATAATGAAAGACATACGGTGTATATCTTGTATTTACTTTTAATACATTAGAATCATCCTAACAAAAAGTGTTACAATCTTTATATCAATTAAAAAAGTTTCATCGTGTCATACTTTGAGTTTTGTGTTCCTACTACCTTTAATTTCTTTTTTAAAATCATCATATACTTCTCATCTAACTATTTCGAAGTTTCGAGTCAAATAAAACTTTTCCAGCAGGAAATCGGTATTTTTATACACGTTAAGAAGCCCTTCTGTGAACGTTTATTTATGGGCGGAGATATACAAAACGTATAACGAATCCTAGTTATACATGTACCTATATACGTTCACGTAACGGTTAAAGTAACCGCTTTATTGCTTGCTAAATATGTTTACGTAACGGTTACTGCAACCGCTTTATTGCTTGCTAAATATGTTTACGTAACAGCGGTTACTGCAGCCGCTTCATTGCTTGCTAAAGACTTTTTTTCGGATTTCTTATTTTGCAGTCAGAACCCCATTTTCGTAATATGTAATTGAAAATACTTTTTTCTATTCTAAGACTTATATATTCATTTATTAATTTCATTCTTTTATTTATATATGCAGAAATTTTAGTTTAGTAAAAGGAATATTATCTATGCGTAATGCAAATAACGATGATGGAAAAAATAGTTTCACGAACAGCACGTGAAATAGATCTCCGCTTCACCGATGGGACGATAACGGAGCGGAACTTCAATATGCCACTTGGGGAATACATGCATTATAAATCTTAAACACAAGGGTGATTTAGCAGGAATCTGAAGAAACCACGATCGACAATTCTCGATATATCAATGATTGATTTTCCTCGTAATCACGATAATGTGTCATGGCAAGATTGTTAAAGAAATGAATTTTACGCATTATCATAGAATACGAATGTGGAAGGGGAATGCTATTAAATGGATTCATATGAATTAGGGAGGCTTTAGCAACAACAAAAAAATAGCCTGAGAGGGGATATCAAATATTCTTTTGTGCTTTAGATTTATTAAAAAATAGATTACGATTATACAATGATACTAGGGCGAAATGAAATATATTTATGAAAACATTGATCGAAGTTCGGTAAGATAATACGATCTTAAATTTTTTTTTCCAGTATCCACATAATATTACATGTATCATTTAAACTTTGCAATAATGTGTTATTCATCAGGTAGAGGTCGGGCAGTGTGGGAAAGGGGAGGATGACAAAGCCCCGTATTCCTACACAATGTCTTCTCTATCTATGATACATCTCTATGATATATTCATTAGGCTCGTTTAAAAGCCTTATACGAGATACTTTATTACCGATTTGGGCCCAGTTAAAGACATACACTTGCATTACATGTATAAAAGTGTCACCTTATAATGACCAATTCGTTCTGTTGCTGTACCGATTTGTGATATAATTGGCCTACCAGGTGGCATAATTGGAAGTTCAATACAATTCTGTTTATCAAATCGAGTATAATCTCCCCACACGACATTTGTAATAAAATACTTAGCAGTGTGAGTGTCGAATGTGCCATTTGTTTTCATTTCACTTCTTTGAGGTTTGGTTGTTCGACTTCTTCATAATGAAGTGAATTTAGCATTTCAACTCCTTTTTTCTTGTATTCCTCTTTGTCAAGAATTACTATTGTGTCTTTCATATTTTTCAGTTTTTGTATTGACAGATTATCATGAGTTTGTGAAGGGATGCTAAGCTTTGGATGGCATGTGTATTTAATAGACATATAGCATATCATTAATATCTTTCACTTACATGTATTTCTTAAATAAAATAATATGATGAAGCACATAGTCTTACTGTCTTGTCTCGTCATACAGTTTTCCTTACTTATCTTTTTTTCTTTTGGAAACAGAATATTCCTTGCCTGGATGAATAGTACATGTACAGGAGAAAATAAATGAATTACGACAAACTTTAAGGTAAGAAACATGTAACACAATTTTGAGTTTAGCAGCGAAAAAAATATATGGCAATGTATAATGTCATAATTGCATGTAATAAGATGTAGGATTCAAAATATTTTATTAGAATAAAGATCAAAGCCTATAGATGAATTTCACATGTTGATTCCGCATGACCAGAGTTTTCATGCCAAGACTTTTGACCTTTGAACTACATGTACTTTAAGAAATTAATCTAGGATATACATGTATTTCATGAGCTGTAAGGGATAGAGCCTAGATTTTTGGCCGAATTGCGAAGCAAAATCCGGTCTATGAAATGGCGAAGTCCGTCTATCTGTCTGTCCGTCAGTCCGTCCGTCCGTGCGTCAACATTTTGTTTAAAGTGTTGCGTTTAAGTCCGTTGAGAGAAAAATATTTGGAGGAGCAAATTGTAACTTGACTTTGACCTACTTTTGAATTATAAGAGGTAGGGTTTTGATATTTCAAATATAGAGTCCTCATGACCAGAACTTTAATTTGATATCATGACTTTTGACCTAGTGACCTTGACATTGACCTTTGACCTTCTTTGAAACTATAAGAGGTAGAATTTTGATATATCAGTTGTAGATTCCTCATGACCAGACCTTTCATCTGATATCATGACTTTTGAATAAATGACCTTGACATTGACCTCTTACCTACTTTACAGAAAAAAGTGTAAAATTTACAGTTAAATATGTAAAATTTACAGAAAAAGGGTGTCAAATTTGCAGACAAAAGTGTCTAATATACAGATGAAGTGTCAAATTTACACTTGAATATGCAAAATTTACAGAAAAAAGCGTAAGATTTACACATAAAAGTGTAAAATGTACACTTTTATATGTAAAAAAAAAAAACAAATTAAAAAAGAGAATCAAAATGGCACTTATACGCTTCCATACTATTATTATCTTTATATTATGAGAATAATGTTAAATATATGAGTACGCGATAACAGAATATGAAGATTTTAGTAAATATTTATTGACAACCAATTTGTAACAGATGCTTTAATTTTCAATATATTATGATTAAACTAAATGTTTCAGGAGAACAATAACTGGAGAGACGATTATGGAGTACAACAGTTCACTTCAAATTCTTTGAGGAGACCGTTTTAATTTTGCGAAAGTCTTCAGAATAATGGATTGAACATAGTATCTTGATGAGTGCTTTGACATTTACACATTGTAAGCACTGGATTTATCAACTTAAATATTACCTGGATGATTTTATCTTGTGTGAACATAATTGGAGGCAAAAAGAAAGGAGTCAAAGTACAAACACCTGGAGTACCAAACAAGTAGTTCTAAAGAATAATGTAACAATAATACGTCCATGATGTATTCGTGATTTATATAGGCATTTCAACAAATAGTGTCTCAGCAGTAATGAAAGAGGCCCAAAAGTGAAGACACATAGGACATAAGATGAGCTGAAATTCACAAAATAATATATACATATATATAAAATGGATGCCAAGAACCATTAAAAAATCCGTGTGTGTGAGGAAAATTACGATGGCAAGACATCATAATGAGGAATTGGAAACATTTCTTCAACATATTGTACAAGACACTTGCTTGTGTTTGGACAAAATATAGTAAGGAGAAGGGATTTTCGACATCAGGATCAGCGTTACATATCATAACTCAATGTAGGAGATTCTTTGTATTTGTTTTATAAATGTCATTAATTATCTCCGGAAGCGTCCTAATGCCACATTCTAAATTTTTTCTCCTAATAAGGAGATACTTTCACCTAATAAGGACTGAACTGTCATCTAATTAGGACAAACTGTCACCTCATTAGGAGAAACTATCACCTAATTAGGATATATTATTACCTAATGAGAAGATACAATCACCTAATTAGGACTTATAGTTATCACCTAATTTGGATATACTATCACCTAATAAGAACTTAGCTATCTCCTAATTAGGAGATACTATCATCTTATTAGGAAATAGTTTCACCTTATTAGGAGATAATATCACCTAATCACCTAATTATGAGATACCAGCACCTAATTAGGACTTTACTATCACCTTATTAGGAGATACAAACACCTAATAAGGATTTAGCTATCATCTAATTAGGAGGTACTTTCACCTTATGAGGACTTAATATGAATTCTCTGTAAAAACCTAAAACAGCTGGCCACGGCATGTCATGGATTTTGATGAAACTTTCTGTAATTATCATACTTAATGTAAAAACAATGAAAACAAACCATGTTGTTATATTTGAACAACGGTTGCCATGGTAACGGGGTCAATCTTTTTGACACCCCCATAAATATGAGAGATAAGACATATTGTGGCATTCTGTTGCCATGGAAACCATGGTCAAAATTTACTTTATGAACACAAAGACTTTTCTTTGTAAGTTTAACTCTGACAAGAATAACTTTTTCGGGGGAGGGGGTTAACAGGTAGTTGTTGATATTCAGTCAAATTATGTGAAAATTTAGCAAAAATAAGGTCTGATTTTAGGGTAATTTTTGGCCTATTTTTGATTATTTTGAAGGTTGAAAACCATTATTCGGTGAATGTTATGGGTATTTAACATCACCTTGCCAAAATAAATGTCTATAGCTGGGAAAAATCAAGAAATAAAATCTATGGTGAAACTCACCATTTTGTCATGAATGCCAATCAAAATCCGTTGCTATAGCAACTTGGAATCCATATTACCATATACGGCATATTTAAAAACATTGTTTTTCCTCATGTTTGAGTCCTATGATTATGAAATAGCATACCAGTATACAAATTATATTTATCATTATCAATTGACCTTCAAATCATTTCAAGGTCATCTGTCCAAATCTCAAGGTCATTTCTAAATTTAGACTAAAATTAAGACAAAAATCAGGATTTCCAATGAATTTGAATTGATTTCTCTTACTTATTTCATTAGATATTTTGATTTTAAATATTTACAGTTGAACAACCGATCAAAAGAAGTAGAATTCATCACAATTTTCTTAAATTGTATTTCACTTCTATGTATGACATACTTTCAAAAGAGCATAAAATTGCGATTTTCTAAAATTTTCCCGTAAAATATGTGACATATTTTGGGGTCTCCATTGGACTCTGATAAATGCGATACTCATCCCAACGAATAATACATTTATCATACTTTTACCGATAATTGATTGTTTTGCCAAGGTTCCATACTGTTTACCGTTATTCATGTCTCTTTTAAGTGAAAAACCACAAAATTTGGCCTGAAAATAGCATATATTTTAAATGACCTTGAAAATTGAGCAAATGACCTTGACATTTCCTCAAGGTCATGACAGCATCAAATGGTCTTTAATACATCTATATACCAAGTTTTGTAACAATAGCAGGCATACATCTGTAGAAATTAGCTTTTTACTTATGACAGGTATTTACACCTTCGTACCAAATGTTGCCATGGTAACCTATTTCAAAGGCATGTAAACAGAAAAATCTCACTTCTAGATAAATTTCCTTCGATTCCCATGAAGTCCTAGAATAATACTCTTCAGGAAATAGTCAACTGTATTTCAAATCGTGTGCAATTGAATAATTACTCTTGTCAAAAGTAAGTAAAATAAAGGTAAAATAAGGCCGAAATTGGCCGAAAATGGCTCATTTTTAATAAGCAATTTTTCTTGAAATTGAAGTGAATTTACATGACGCACAGAAAGAGGGAGCATGGAAAAATCAAATTGTATCAACTTAAGAGGATTTAAATAATCTTTTCGGAAAATTACATATACATTCAACATTTGTTTCCATGGTAACGGGATGCATAAAAATGCCTTGTTTAAAGGTGTTTTTATACAAAACCTTGGTTACCATGGCAACGGAACGTCGGAGAAAAAATAGAAGGTCAATTCGTTCTGGGGACATCATATTTACCTTATACACAAAAGATATCCAAAATCTGAGACATGCCGTGGCCAAACATGTCTGATTATTTAGGTTTTTACATAGAATCTATATTAAATATCACCCAATTAGGACATACTATCACCTAATTAGGAGATAATATCACCTAATTTGGACTTAGCTATCACCTAATTAGGACTTAGCTATCACCTAATAAGGACTTATCTACCTCCTAATTAAGCGATACTATCATCTTATAAGGAGATACTATCACCTCCTTATTAGGAGATAATATCACCTTATTAGGAGATATTATCACCTTGTTAGGAGATAATATCACCTAATTAGGAGATGATATCACCTAATTAGGACTTAGCTATCGCCAAATTAGGACTAAGCTATCACGTAATTAGGAGATACTTTCACCTAATAAGAACTTAGCTATCATCTAATTAGGACTTAGCTTTCACCTTATTAGGACATACTATCACCTAATTAGGAGATAATATCACCTAATTTGGACTTAGCTATCACCTAAATTGGACGAAGCTATCACCCAATTTGTACTAAGCTATCACCTAATTAGGTGATAGCTAAGTCCTAATAAGGTGATAGCTAAGTCGTAATAAGAAAGTCCTAATTAGGTGATAGCTAAGTCCTTATTAGGTGATAGTGTCTCCTAATTAGGTGATAGTATCTCCTAATTAGGTGATAGTATCTCCTATTTAGGTGATAGTACTTTCTTATAAGGTGATAGTATCTCCTAATTAGGTGATATCATGTCTTTATTAGGTGATAGTATGTCCTAATTAGCTGATAGCTAAGTCCTAATTAGGTGATATTATCTCCTTATTAGGAGATAAGCAATTCAAAATGTGACATTAGGACACTCACATACTTATCTACTGGTCAAATATGCTAAATTACTAAAAGTAGTTCTGAAAATGCAAATTTAAGGTATGAAATGGAAGTCATTGCACAGTTTGTCTTAACAAACAGTTGTCATTATGTCAAGTTAGTAACCAGTTGTTAGGAAAGTACACCTTGTCTGAAATAAGATAGATTTCTTAACAACCAGTTGTTAAGAAAATATCGCTTGTTAGCTTCTGAACTTTAACAACAGATTGTCAAGAAGTTTATCTCATGTATCTATCATGTAGTTCTATAGTCGAAACACATTGCTATCTTAACAACAACTTGTTAGTGAATCAAACTGAATCTCAGTGTGATGTATATAAAATGAAGCTTTTAGGTACATGTACTCGTGAAGCACTGAATGTAGTCTATCTTGACAACCAGTTGTTAGGAAGTTTGATTCTGAAATTTATAACTGATTTTGTATGGAATCCTTTTTCTTTGTTTTCACAGTGTAATACATGTGTGCTGAAATAAAAGTTAAAAAATTCTAAATCATTGTTAATTTTGTTTAGATAAAGGCTGTTAACAACACTCAAAGCAATTTGACCATATGGAATTTGTCAAATCAAATTGGAAGCTGTTCACTCTGTTTGATATCTTCATGACACAATCCATGTCATAAAGCATTCTATATCAAAATGATACATGAAAAGTAGCTAATATGAGTAGATTTATATCACACAGTTAAGTATTTCTCATGAAATTCGAAACTTTTACACAGAGATAGAACAGTAAGACTTAATCAAAGTACACTTTCCTTTAGTGCATAAATGTTCCAAAAGCATTAAAGGCTTCATTAAAAATCTTACTTATTGAAGTTGTTCTTTAATAATATCAGTTTAAAACAATTATTATCAAAAACGTAACATCAATTATTAAGAATGAAACAAATTTGAGGAAACGGAAGGCAATTCAACATCACCACGCGGGTATGTTAAGGCGTCCCATGGAATATTACGTCAAAAATTTGCCGCGAAATAACGTAACGTCATTTGACGTCATAGACTCCGTGTCGTCAAGTACGGTAGCAACACAGTAATTCAATTAATTTTTATGATATTTTGTAAATTCAAAGGATGAAAGTTATCAGTTTTAAATGTCATGTACTTTAACTCGATCACTGACACTCCGTCTATTCAATATACCTTTGAGAAGACCCCCAATCTATTGAGTGCACTTTGTGACCCCCTTGCGTTGTTAAGGACCTCTGCGTTACTTAGAAGCTTGAGAAGCGATGGAAGGTGCGATCCGACAGTTGACAAGGCGGGTGATAAGAAAAATTGAGAAAATGGTATGTATTTGTTAAAATTACATGAAAACAGAGATGCTGCACAGAGAAAATATCCTAATATACTCAATCATATATGTAATCAACGACAAAACTAATTAAAAATGTACGAAATCATTCTTTTTATGTACCTTGTTTACAGTACTGACGGAGTACACGTGTGTCATATGATGCATGTGTCGTATAGGAATATATTATTGCATCAATGCTGTGAAAAAAGTATGGTTGTAGCGCTATTGTTATTACTTTATTTTCCATATCATCGGTGTCTGCTACGATATATTATTTAGATACAAGCATATGCATGACAAAGGTAAACTTTACGAGGAGAAAAAAAATGGGTAAGGGGTTGGGGTGGGGTGGATGTGGGACATGCATGTGTACTGTTTAAGTATGTAACAATGAAACTACTTTGTATTATACAATTTATAACACTTATTTTTTATTCATTTGTATTTCAGACTGATGAAAATTACATATTCAATCATCTTATAAAAAAAAACAAAACAGAAATATTTTGGCACTGGATCAGTGTTGAATGCTGCCTTAGCCCAGAATCAAATTTGAAAGAACTTTTCAATGACCAGGTATATATATGATATATAATTTTCTTAGAGACTTGAGTGTAAAAATATCTTCCCATACATAGTTGAAGTTTGATATAAATCTAGATCTATCTATGAATATTGTCAAAACAAATCTATAACTGTTAACATTATTTTCTTTTCTTTTAAGTTATAATAATTGACTTGTGAAGAAGTTACAGTACACCAAAAACCCTAAAAGGTTCTGTAAGAAATTATATTTTAATACAAAAAAACAACTTATTTATTTACCTAAATTTGAATTTTCTTCTAATTTCAGAGATTTGCCTTTGGAAGAAAATATAACTTTACCCGAATGCCAGCAAGAAGATGTCACGTCAAGTGTCTGTCAAATGTTAAAAAATGTGTCAATAAAGATCTTTTATTGTAAAGAAGTACATGAATTTGTGATATATTTAATCCTAAACTATAAAAGCCTACATTTGGAGTCTTTCTGATGTCTATTAACATATGGATATCATGGTGTTTTATTTTAATCATGCGCTCTAGCCGCTCTATCAGTTGCGTAGCTTGGGCAAAACTAAGTGAATCCTTTCATGATACAAGGAAAATGAGTTCAGAAGCTTAGGACATTCGAATGGCAATGAAGGAGGTCGAATGCAAATAAAGATTTACCTCCAGCAGCTTACAAAAAAAACCCCAGAGGGAGGAAAATTTTGACTGAATTGAGGAATTTTAGAGGAAAAGAGGATGCTTTAGCATACATTGTAGCTACACCACTGTCAACTCAAAGATACTGTGTTATACAAGACTGACATGTTACTCTCACAAAATTACAGTCCTAATGCATTATGGTTTCACAGAGATATTCAATTCTTGTGATAAAGGATGCCATTCTAAATGTACACGTACAAAGGAGTTCACGTCTATCACCTGATAAATACAGAGCTGCTGAGTTATTTTGTTTATTTATTTATATTAAAATCTGTTGAAATTGATCATAGCAAATCTTCCGTCCTTTGTATCTAAATAATGTACAGATCTAAACTTAAATAATAAGGAGTTATGAAGGGGGGAGGGGGGGTCAAGCCTGCCAATCATGCAGGGTGATACAGCCTATAATACATGTATATAATACTGGGTTGTTGGTCTAAATATGACCATGGATTTCATCTTAAAATGAGGAAAACAATGACCGAATGATTTTGGATACCCCCCCCCCTTCCTCTCACGAATTCGAAAAATGTGGTGATAAAATAAAGAATATTATTGGCAGACAAAGTAAAAATTTTGTCGATGATGGCGAGATACAGGTTTCAATTAAGTATACATGTCAATATAGATTTATCTCGACAGAGTGGAGGTTTCTCCTTTCGGTGCCCCTGACGTTGAACATTGCATATTTGCATAAAATTGTATTTTCCGGCTTTTTCCTGAGTGGAGAGGTAATCGCAGTTTCACGTCACTTACATCCATTGTCAAGGGCATGGCCGGTCATGATTATGCGAGATTGGTACATTATTATAGTTTTAAAGTAGTACTGATCATATCCTTTTCCTCGAATCTGGGTGCGTTTTTTTTTTTCTGTGTGTTAATCATCCCGATAAGCAGTAGATTGAAATATTTCTTCCGGAGGGAAAATTAGATAAACTTGAACTTGTAGGCTTGAACTTTAAAAGGAGCAGTATTACATGTACACATACATGTATAACAGGATTCATCACCCTGCATGGACAGGCTTGACCCTCCCACCCCCCTCTCCCCGATAAGGATCCTTCCAACCCTTGTTGTATTTCTATCGTATGTAACATGTAATTTAATGAAGGAATTACGAAATGAATATGCTTCACTTAAAGCTTGTTAAAAATCGTATATTTGCTATCAGAACCGCCCCCGCCACCTACAAATATATAAGCTAGTAATACCCCCCCCTCTCTCTCTCTCTCTCACGTGAACAATTATGGACCCGTATTATCACCAGCATAATTTAAAAGTGGAAATAAAAAAATAAATAAATAAAAAGGTTTCCTGGGTGACGAAAAATAATTTCAGAAGACTCGACGCTTCATCTGACCCCTCCTCCAAGCATTCTGACTAGCAGAAAGAAAAAAATTGAAATGAATGGATAATATAAATGTATCAGAAAGACATGGCTATATAGTGATAAAAGCTATTAAGTTAGTGATAAAATAATAGAACCGTTAAAGATACAGCGTCCCTGAATTTTTTTTTTTTTTTATTGAAAACGTAAAATTTATTTCGAAAGGTCTAGATTCAGGAAAAAGAAGCCATAAAATGTTTTATTTAGAAAATATGCAGTAACGACGATAACATCGTCGAATTTGTAAAATTAAATCTCCATATACCTCTGTTGTAAAAACGCAATATATTGTAGGTGGCGCTAGTGAAAAGAATTGGAGCTGCGCAGCCAAAATTAAAAATAACGTTAACTTTTCAAACGGTTATAACTGCGAATGTATGCGTAAGGGTCGCATGAAAATTTGAATTTATGTATACAAACGAGAATATTAATGTTACAAACTTTAATTTGAAAAGAAAGATTTTGCATAATAAAATTTTATAAAATAAATTAATTTTTAGGGACACCGTACCTTTAATTAAAATGATGCTTAAATCAAATCATGAATTTATTTGAAAATCAATAGAAACTTGAAAAGATTGTCACAGATAAATATTTCAATATAGAAAAGCAGAGGGGCGCACAAAGGGTTCTTTAATGATTCTAATCTACTGCATTAGATCATGACTTCCATTGGATTTGTAAATTACTCAAAGTCTTCAACAACATATTATAATAAATATTGACACTCTACACTTCAAATTCTTCAAGAAAAATTAAATTCTTGCCGAATTCAATTGATCATGCCGATTTTGAGACAGAAGAATATGATTTTTCGTCGAAATGTACCTGTACTGAAACGTTTTTGAGAAATTATCTCCCCCTGTCAATCGCGCATCACTTGAACGTTTGAAATGGTTCTCGGGAGGAGAACTTTTAGGGGTACTCATAGAAAATAGATAAGCGCAAGTTGTTCCTCAAAATAAATTGAAAGAAGTTTAATGTACATCGAATCTTCCATGATTTATCTATATAGTTCTTGCTACGACAACTTGATTTTTTTTCATATTAAACCTATACAGGGACGTAGTCATTGAAGGTGTAACGCAAAAACCAGGGTGCGCCGTAGAATTCCTTAATTTAATCCATAAATATATGGAATTCACGACTTGTCGTAGCAAGATATATGAAATTTGAACATTTCTCTACACAACATAAACCAAAAGTTCACTGAGAAATGAGTGGAACAACTTGCGCTCGAAGCTTCTTTTTCGTACTGTGTATATGTGCTATAAATAGCGATCACGTGACTTTCAGCACACCTGCAGAACTCGCCAATGACCCTTGACTTTCCTTCTATAAAGTGCATATTCATACTTTTGATTAAAGTATATTTTATTGAGAGAAAGAGGTGTCCATTACAAAGGTGCGATAAAGGTGATGATATTTCCATGGGACGCCTTAACATACCCGCGCAACCAACTTCCACTGTTTAGGCAATATCCAAATTCTCATTTTTATTCTCTACCTTTTCCGATTTTTATATTTTGACGATAGAGCCCTTATATTTCTTGCAGTCATCTGTTTAGAATACACTCCCTCCTTCTTTCCCCTCAAAGGAAATGTAATGAAATAAGGAAAATCTGATAACTTTTAATAACTTTCAACATATCTGATGGTTACCACAATGATAATAATCACAAAAAATTGTGAATGCTTCCAGGGTTAATGCTTTATTATTCACCAAATTGGAAAACAGTCAATAAATTAAACATGGAAATAGAACATTTTTTAGAAATGGAGATAGATAAATTTTATTGTACGCAACCTCAATGGCCATGTAATCAAATTTTACTCATTAATTGGACATTAGGGACATAAAACATTATTGCTCTTAAAAAAAATAGAGCATTTTTTTTCAGATGGCACAAGTAAAACCCGTGAATATCTTTTAATAGAAAATTGGAATTCAATTTTTATTAACGGGAGGAGATAAAACAGTTTCTGGAGATGCCGATGGTATGTTTATCTAATGTTTTCTTATTGAAATTTCTGTCAACACTTGGCATTGTTGTATGGAAGCTGAAAATGGTCAAACATTAAAAAAAATACTAAATTTTCTCAAATTTCTAAAACCTGGGTCCTGTAGCATCATATCCCAGCCACTTTGCTACGTGTTTTGGTATATTTAGGATATAATTTTCACATATTTGGCTATATTACTTTGTTTAGATTGAGGATCACTGACGAGGATTAAATACCCGAAACTTGCATGTCTGGTCCATGCTGTAAATATATCTGCTCTAAAATGATGCTAATGAATTTGAAGACGTTTAACATTTACTCATGTACATCATTGTATAACTTTTAAAAGACACAAAGTGTAAACAGCAATCTGTCAATTCATACAATAACAGTTGTAAATTTCCTTCAACTTCGTACAAAGCCTTGCTAACAAATATTATACATGTAAATGTTTCAATATTTGGCCTGTCTTACATGTTACTTCTTTTCGGTATAGGTTCTTGTATGAAGACTTCGATTCCTGAGCATATATATTTTATTGGTTTAATGCAAGCCAATTGTAATCAATTATTTCCTGAATAGTACTATCCTAAGACTTCATTGGAATCGAAGGAAATTGATGTAGAAAAAAAATATGTTTCTAATTATGCTTTGAAACAGGTTACTATGGCAACATTTGGTACGAAGGTGTAAACACCTGTAATATATAAGAGGTAACTCTAAAAATCTATGCCTGCTATCGTTGCAAAATTTGTTATGAAGATTACTAAAGACAATTTGATGCTATGATGGCCTTGTGAAAATGCCAACGTCATGTGCTCAGTTTTCAAGGTCATTGACAAATATTTGCTATGTTCCAGCCAATTTTTTTTCAATAAAACGAAACATGATTAAGAGTTAATGGAATGGAACATTGGTAAACAATTAATTGGAGGTTAAAGTATGAAAAATGCATTATTCGTTGGGATGAGTATCAAAATTATGAAAACCAAAATAAATGTCACATATTGTACGAGAAAAAAAATGTAATTTATATACAGGTATGGTATTTCATAATCATAGAACTCAAAAATGGTGAAAGACAATGTTTCTATATATGCAGTATACGCAAATATTGATTACAAGTTGCTATAGCAACGATTTTTGATTCGTATTCATTACAAAAAAGGTGAGTTTCACCATAAGTTTTATTTCTTGATTCTTTACATCAATGGACATAAATTTTTGTCAAGGTGACATCAAATAGCCATCATATGTGCCAAATTAGGGTTTTCAATCTTCAAAATAGTAAAAAAAAAATGGCCAAAATAACCCTGAAAATAGACCATATTTTTGCTTAATTTTCACATATTTTGACTAAATATCAACAATAGGGCTGTGTATCGCGGCTCAAATTTGTATCGCGATATATTGCGATATTTGGAAAAATATCGCGATATATTGCAATATTTTATAACATTGAGATTCCTTATGATTTTCACTTTAAAACTTCAATTTGCTTTGCAAAATTTCATTTAAAAAATATGAAAATGCTTGATGGACATGACGTTCGGACAAATCTGACAGTCCTTCTATAACATTCGAAGTCAATCATATCCCGTTGAAAGATTTACCTTTCTCCTTTTAATGTGTAGTGTGTTGGCGTACGTATCTATAGTATTATAGTATTAACTTAGAGATCATACATGTATCTTAAATGCATATCATTACGACATAGAGATGAAAATTATATCCACCTTTGAAATTATATCCACCGTTGAGAATTTAAATTATCCTATTGTTGTATTTTGAGTAGGAATTCGCTTTCTCTCATAATTTTCAAAGAAACAACTTAGAAATATGAAGATAAAAAAATATCGTCAAAAACCGGTTTTTGAAAACGAATACCGTGGTACGTATTGCGAAGCCTCGTATCGCAACATACCGGTACCGCGATAAAACCGCTCAGCCCTAATCAATAACTACCTTATCGTCCCCTCCCGAAAAAATAGTTTTTCTTTTTAGAGGTGAAATTACAAAGAAAAGTTTTTTTATTCATCGATTAAGTCTTGATCATGGTTTCCATGGCAACATAATGCAACAGTATGTCTTATTTCTCATATAAATGACTGTGTCAAATAGATGGTTACTATGTTATCTTTGGTTCAAATATAAAAATATGGGGTTTTTTTTCATGGTTTTTACATTAAGTATGACAATTACAAAATGTTTCATCAAAATCCATGACAAGCCGTGGCTAGCTGTTTTAGGTTTTTACAAAGAATCCATAATAAATTGATTTTCGTGTAGAATTTCCTTTATCAAATTTTTTCAGCAAGGGAATAGACTCTTGTACGTTAATTCTTTGTCATTTAAGCGTTTGAATGAATCTGTTTTATACCAATGACAGAGACAGGCACACACATTAGTAAGATGTGCTACAATGTTAAAACAGGGAAAGTCTATCTTTCTGCACATACAACGTCTACTGCATCACCCTATGACCAGTTTTATTTTAAGCATAAGAAAGACAATGTTTGACTATCGACTTGTCTCAGTCGCTTGATTAAATAAGCTCTATGCACTGGGTCATAAATATTGCGAAATGCATAATTTCTGAAGATGAATAGGTTGAATTGTATAGTTTTGTTCTTCATAATAAAATGATTTAATTAATTCCGTAGTGTCTGTATAATGCTTATATAAAGGTATGGAGTGAAATGTTATCTGCAACTGTATAGACAATGTAGCCTATTATGACGTAACTAACGTCAATATCCGCTACGTCAGGCATATTCAAATATTATGTCGCCATTTTTTTTCTATTCTTTAACAATGCTAAAATTACATCAATTGCAAAATTGACAAGATAATTATTCAGTAATCTAATACAATTATGATATATTCATTATAATATTTTTTCTGTCTATCGATGTATAGACAAAAACCGATGCACAAACAAAATAGTATGCGCTTCGCATTTTATATAATGTGTTAATCGGGTTTTGTTTAAACATCGTTAGACAGAAAGCAGCAATTTTGAAATGAGTTGGTCTCTTGTCTGCCTACAAAGTCATTGCAAGCGGGTGCGGCTAGCCAACAGGGGATGCTTACTCCTCCCGGGCACCTGATCCCACCTCTAGCTTGCTAGGGGTCCGTCGATGCTCAGTTTGGTGCTTTATTGTGAGTGCTGTTGAGATTATCGTCAGGATCTTCTTTTACTCATTCGTGTCACACTTATGCTCTTTGCCCTGTGGAGCTCGAAAAAAAAAGTTCCACGCGAGGGGTTTGTCGGTAAGTGTTTTGAATATTTTCCCTGACATGGTCATAGCACTTTCTATATAGATATAACCTCGGACAGCGCAATGCATGTATTTTTATATATTGTTTTATTTTCGTGCATGAACATCGACGGCGGTTGCGGCTAGCCAATAGGGGATGCTTACTCCTCCCGGGCACCTGATCCCACCTCTAGCTTGCTTGTGGTCTGTCGATGCTCAATTTGGTGCTCTATTGTGAGTGCCGTTGAGATTATCGTCAGGATCTTCTTTAACACATTTGTGTCACACTTATGCCCTTTGCCGTGTGGAGCTCGTAAAAAGTTCCCCGCGAGGGGTTTGACATTAAGTGTTTTGAATATTTTCCCTGACATGGTCGCCATAGCACTTTCTATATAAATATAACCTCGGACAGCGCAATACATGTGTTTTATATACTGATTTTATTTTCGTGCATGAACATCGACGGCGGGTGCGGCTTGCCAACAGGAGATGCTTACTCCTCCCGGGCACCTGATCCCACATCTAGCTTGCTTGGGGTCCGTCGATGCTCAATTTAGTGCTCTATTGTGAGTGCTGTTGAGAGTATCGTCAGGATCTTCCTTAACTCATTTGATTCATGACAAGTCTTGGAATTAAGGTATAGAATTTCCGTCTGAACAATGGAATCGAGCAAAACTATCACAGAAGAATGTACATGTATCAAGTACTGACAACAATGTATCAAATACTCCTGTTCACACTTGCTTTCTTTTTACAATAAAGTACAAAATAAAAAGAAATTCAATTGAACATGAAACTTTGACACACCTGCATCATATAATAAGGATAATGCATAAGTCACAGTCTTTCAATGGACTTCCATATATTACTTATCAAACCACTAGCCTAAAGACAATCTCTAAATAGTCTGGGCATTTGGCTTTTGTAGTTTTTTTTTGAAAGACAGGATTTATTTGAATTATTTGTGAAGCAAAGTGTCATTTCGTCCTTTGCCTGTGTATATCTCCGACCGTCCAGCTGACTGTCTGACTTTGGGTGTCACAGCCAATAATAACTTGAATGGTAAGTAATTGGGCTTTGATATTTTACATGTGTATTCCTTGTGACAAGACCTTTCTACACATACAACATTTTTTGACCTAGTGACCTTGACCTTGATATTAAACCTACTTTTCAAAGAAATTAAGACCAGCTTAATATTTTGATTTATAGGTGATACAGCTTTAATTTTATTCTGATGAGAAATTTGTGTTGTTACCATTTTTTACGTAGTGATCTTGACCTAGAGGATTTACACTCTTTGCTAAAAAAAATGAGATTGACCATATCTTTTAATTGGTAAGTAAATGTAAGAAGTCTGATATTTCACATGTGCATTTCATTTGACAAGGAATTCCTACTGAAATTAATAAATTTGAACCAAGTGACCTTGACCAACATGTTTGATCCACTTCTTGTAAATAAGCTGCTTCACATGCTACACAAGCATTCCTTAGATTGCTAATTTATGTATACATTTATTATTTATACCAAAAAGAAGGGAATTTTTAAATATTTTATGATAAAAACAAAATCTATTTAATTTACATAGTTCGGTAGCATTTCACAATGTTGAACAAATGTGTTTGAAGAAATATTTTGCATACAAATTTTCTTTTTTTAATTTTCAGTAATTCAATGTGTTCTAGGTGGAGTGGAAAGAATGGTGAAACAAAAAAATAATATATCTGATCTCAAAAGAAAATATTTAAATTTACTGATACAAACAGTCTAAAATCGGATACCAGCAAATGAATGTGGCTCAGGGAAATGTGGCGTGAATCTGTCAGATTTATAATTGAAATCATATATTTAATTGAATATGACCATCTTCAAAATGCATCATGCCGGATTTGAAATATAATATTTCGAATCGCTAAAATAGAAACCACGTCCTTACAATGAAATGGCTAAAATGTCGTTACCCTTGTTATCTTGAACCCTAATACTTAATTTCAAGGCATCAACATCATTTTACCTAAATCTGTACGCAGGTTTTATGTAACACAGGTATTCAAGTTCAATCATACGAGAATTGATCATTTCAGTCACCATCCTGATTTTGGCTATTCCCTACTCCTTTTACCAAGTTATCATCTGAATTTTATTCTCCTATTTTCCTCTCAAAATGTCCACTTATTTTTAGACATTGGTTTTGATAACTGATATCTAATGTCTAATGATAATAACATATTGATAGAATTATTATCAAAAGCCACAAAAACTTCAAAGCCTCCAGAATAATCCGTGATTATTACAAGTACACTTATTATACTAACAGTGAAAATTGGAAGTTACTCTAAGATGTTTCTTGTCACTTTGGCCCTTTTTTCAGATCGACCTGTCAGAATAAAGTTTGACCTTTTCGACAGCAGCCCTCCGGGTATATCTCAACCTAAGCATATTATGTCATCCTAGCGCTTATGTCTATGTATTTAGGCATAACGAACTTATATTCTCCGGATGATAGTCTTAGTAATGTTCATTAATTTTTTAAAAGGAAAAAAAGTTGTTCGTGATTTGTTTTTGTTGTCTCAAATGAAAAAAATGTAAAAAGAAATATGCCATTTATTGAAAAGTAGTAGTGGTGTAACGACATATCGTTTGTACTCGTATCGCGATACAGTATTTAATGGTCATGCCTATCTTTAGATTTTTATTTTAAAAAAAAGATTTATAAATCATAGTTAATCTGGCGAGCGATAGCGACCTAGCGAAATTCTTCTGCATTTCGACTCAAAACTGCCAGAAATGTATAGATTTTTAAAAATAGAAATACATGTAGTGAAATATTTCAGAAGGAACATTTTGGCCATAGTTAATTTACGTCTAACATTTTATATTAAATACAGTTACTTGTCTAATGAAAAGAGGGAATATTAATGACGCTCATGAGTTATAAAACCATCACATTTCATTATTTTTATACATCAGGACTGGAATATATTAATATTTGTTTGAATCAGTTACAATTTTGATTATCATTCTAAGAGAGTAAGTCTATTATCCCTTTGTTTCTAATAAAAGTATATCTTTCAGAATCACTTGAATACGTTTGGTGCAGGTTGACTGCAAAGTTAGTCTCATTTCAATTAAGATTTAAAAAACAAGCAATATGACGGAAACTCAAGTTGTGCAAATCTGTTTTAAATGGACATTTTTTAAAAATATACCAGCACCCCATTGCTCATGAATGTTTGACTTAAAAATAAAATTGACAAAGAATCAAGTAAAAACACTAAGTATTCCATTATTTCTAAGGTTATTTTGAATCAAGGTTTCAGTTACGATTTCTTACAAAAGAATTGTTTACATCGACGACCGTCCCAACCCCTATGTGCAAATCTCTTTCAAATGGACATTTGTTTTAATATACCAGCACAACATGGCTCATTAATGTTTGACTTTAAATTGAAATTGACAAAGAATGTAGCAAGTACACTTGATACTTATTATTATATAATTTCTTTGGTTATTTCGTATTAAGGCTTCAATGAAGATTACTCACCCATTTTACATCGACGTCCGCCCCAGCCTCTATTAGTGTCTTCACAACCTCATTGTGGCCATTCTGTGCAGACAAATGTAGTGGAGTATCCCCATACTGTTTCATAAAAAAGAATTACAAATAAAAACACTACATTCATGTCTCCAGCTGATGTTCCTTTATATCTGTTTAACAATTTTAGATCGCCCAATCCGTAGAAGTTTTAACCGATCAATCAATTGAACAAATGACATTATTTATACAGGCAACTTGGATGTTCTGAATACCTGTCACTAGCAAATCACTTCCTAGTGTAAAGGTCTATAATTCTCATGTTATTTCTTTCCGAATACCGGTTAATCAAGCATCATCAACAAACAAGTTTTTTTTTTTTGCTTATTTGCCGAACTGAGTATTCATCAAAACGAACGTGCGTGTGACGTCATATTGGTTATAATAATAAGAGCGGGAGTACTTGGTGCCCGGCGCCGATCAAAATGAAACAATGCAATTTTTGAACTTGATTAATTTTCGCAGTAAGAGGAATGTATTACAAAACTTCAATTGATGCAAAATTTCACAAATGATTTTGTGAATTATAATTTGCATTAAAGATTCACCCCCTTGCTTAATGTAAAATTCCACAGCTGAATTTCCCCTGTGATATCAATCGTCACTTTCGAATCAATGCCGTACATGGTTACATGCATTTGAAGGCATAGGAAAAGGGTGTAGTACTGAAAAGTTTACTTTTACAGTATGTTTCAATATCAAAATGAATACCAGTAAGACAAATAATGGTAAAAAAATCAATCAGTATACTGGACTGTAGAGGGGATTTTTTAAAAGAATACATGCACCGTCACAAACTCGTTCACTGTACACTTGCCGGCAGATATTCTAAGACGTTTAACATTCTTGTAGGAGCTGTCAAAAGTTGAAAAATTGAAATTTAAACTTATTGTAGAAAATAATGAGGAGGAGTAATGGTATACGGGCACTGGAGCTTGACGCAAAAGATCCACATTACCATCTGCTTCTACATTATTTACTATGTGAAATCAGAAGGGTTGAGCGTTGTTGGCGTGTAGCTCCGTCTCCAAGTCAGATATTTGGAAACTTTAATTTGACGTTTTTGTAACAATATATGTGGTGGATTCAAGGGGCGTACCTCGCCCTCCCCCCCCCCCTAAAATTTGCAAATGATAGGTACATTTTAAATCTTAGAAGAGTAAATAGTTAATATTGACTACCTGTGGATAAATGGCATTGCAAAATGTATTAATGCATAATTCAATTACAGTTACGAAAATGGGCCCTAAAAGTTTGAAATGCAAGAGCTTCCTGGAAGCCTTGCCTCCTGCCCCGGTATCTATAAATGTACCAGGGCTCGCCATACCAATATTTAACATCACATTTATAACTCAAAAGTTAGATCTGCTACTGAATTTATTTGCCATAAGTGAACATCATTTTTATTCTTATTCATATTGAGAGTTCTGGGTGCAGACACTGCTTACATATCAAGACAAATAACCATACCTAAAGTTTTCCTCGTTCTCGAGTTGTTAGAATGTAAACGTCTTCAAATTAAATAGCATCATTTAAGAACAGATAAATTCGGAAGTTTGGGGTAGCTCAGTATCTGACAAAGTACTGATGCTACAGTAACCAAACTTGCACTAGTGATTCATCTTTGGATGCTAAGGTGAACCCATGCATTGGATGCTGCATCTGATCTAAATTTCCGCTTGAGTGACTTGGTTAAGAAGTTTGGTAAGCTCAGAGTGGCTTTGTTAAGAAGTTTGGGGTAGGGATATGTTTGTGACCGACTAACATCGTCACTGAGGAAGTTCTACGGTCGATATGGGGAACTCGTCATACACTATGATGTTCCACTTTCAAGAATGGTGGATGATATTCTGTCATAGACCATTTGAACCATCCAACCAAAGATTGTACTCTATATCTTCCAAAATGGAAGTAACCGGATGTGACAGTTCTACCGAATTGAAGCGACGGGTGTTGCATGCAAGCAGGAGATGCTTACTCTTCCTGGGCACCTGGTCTCACTCCCCTATCGGGAGTTCGCTTCTTTTCATATGGTGGAGGTTTTTGTTTTTTTGCTTTGGTTCCTGTTTTGTCCTGATTTTGTATGCCTTCGGTTTCTGATTTTTGAATTATCGATTTTGTGCTGTATACAGTGATATGGTCATTATCCATATTTGTCATCAGTATCTGACAAAGTACTAATGCTACAGTAACCAAACTTGCACAAGCGATTCATCATTGGATGCCGAGATGGACCCATGCATCGGATGCAGCATCTGACCAACTTTTTCCACTTGAGTCATTTTGCCTTTAAAAGCCAATATTGAGCAAAGTATACGTGCTACATGTTCCAAACTTGCATATTGGATGTATCTTTGAACAATCTTTTATAAAATGACCTCGACCTACTTTTTCCGCTTGAGGCATTTTGCCTTTAAAAGCCAATATTGAGCAAATTATAAGTCCTACATGTACCAAACTTGCATATTGGATGTATCTTTGATCAAACATTCATAAAATGACATTGACCTAGTTTTTCCACTTGAATGATTTGCCTTTAAAAGCCAGATTCATGTACTTAAAAAAATATTTGAATTGAATTTTGCTGCCCCGAGGTGAGCTTCGTAATTTGTGATAACCTATGTTTAAATAAGTAACGCAGACGGTAAGGCGCCCCTCCCTCTTTTTTTAATGAATGTATAGAATTTACACTTCCATACAAAAATATTATGTTTAAAACTTAAACAATTCCGTTTACAGAATTTTTGTCTTTTTAAGAAACATTATATATCTTCTTCTGAAACATCTCTAACACAGTGATTCCGAAATCAGGTAATTAAAGTGAGGAGTCTACCACATAATCAATGTTCTTCAGTAGCATATAAATAAGACTTATCTTGGTAAAAAAAAATCAGCGATAAGCATCTAGCTCGTTGTATATGTATAAAAATAAATACATAATGGAATACTCTGTCACAGAACAAAATGAGGGCAAAATTTAAAAACTGATTAAAAAAGAATACCCAAGTTGCCTGTAGGTGTTAAAAGATGCCCTCGTTTGTTTTAAAACCACAAGCATATACACGGGCAAGAGCACGTTATGTCGCCTTACATTTCCTTTGTCAGAGGCTTTTAAAGTTCTGCACTTAAAACGGTCCGTTGACATTATGCCATATGAGGATATGTTGGAAATTATTCGTTGTCATGGAAATTATCGACAAAAATTCAGTAAGATCACTAATAAATAATAATGTAACCGATGATTTTTTTAATCCAATGGGGGGGGGGGGGGGGGGGGGGTAGCCAAATGCTTCAGTAATAAACTATTACCATAAAACGAATTAAACTCCTTTTATGTTATGAGGAGATCTGATTGGCGATTACCTACTGTCAGCAACGAAAACGGAAATTTGAGAAGGAAAACTATCGTGTATCTTAATTATTTGTAGCGTGGACGGACGAACGGTCGGGCACCATTGTTATGCACAGTAACATATTCAGTTTATATATCCGGATAATCACACAGTCGCTGCCACCATTTGTATTATAATGTTCATGACACTGACAGACGGACACATCTCTGACTAAGGACGGACGAACACACTAATAACCACTGTAGCACAGGATAAATTCCAAGTTGAAATCACAAGTAACAAGTTCATAATTTATTAACGGAAAAACATGATGATGATGAATATTTACAATGAATATCAAATATGCCGGCACAAAGTCACAAAAATAAGCACAATAAAAGTCCGAAATGGTAAGGTTAAAAATCACATTTTGTACGCCCTGAAAGCTTGGAAAAATAATTCAGACTGGAGAAAATTAAGGTCGCGGTATTTATATGAGACAAAATTTCCTCCTCCAGTAGCATGGCAACAATACAAATATTTACATTTAAGCGGGAAAAATTCGGAGGAGGAGAAAAGTTACATAAATAAGTAGGTCATTTCGGAGGAGTAAAAATACGTGTTATACAAGTGCTAAATAATACTAATGAAAATGATTAAGAAAACATGAAATATCCGAAGTTAAGTGATGTATTAAAGGTAAAATTGTTACAATATCAAAAATTCGCTACACTTCCCCCCACCTAGGTTTTGGCTCCGTCAAAACGATAGGGTAAGCAAAATGGGAAATTAAAAAGCAAAACAAAAACAATTAACTAAATTTAAGGTCTAATAAATACTAAAAGCTACGTGTTATAAAAGAGAATAAAATAGTTTACGACAAAAACAAACATGATGATTAACCGTGCCGTATAAAAGTATACAATTTTAAACAACAATATTACTGTTACCATTCTGAAAAAAAAGCACGTAATTCAATGTTTGTCAAGGCAGATGATCATGTTATACAAGGAATAAAACAAAGTCACCAAAAGTATATGTAATAAACAATTGGAATGTCATTTTTCATTCACTATGTTCACTTTGAGCAATATAAACAAGTAAATGACGAGAATGTCTTTTTTTTCATTCACTGCATAAAACAATATGTATTTCAAAGTCACTGTCCATCATCGGGATGATCACTCGTCGTCCGTTTCAACCTCCACTATTTTCGCTTCCGAAGCGTCTGGTCCATACCACTGTCGCCTTAACTCGCGCACGTGCATTGGAATTTCACGTAGGCACTCTTCCGCCACATCAACAATGTTAACGTTTCTAGGATTAAGTCCCTCACTTAGATATACGTCCATTGATCTATTTTCACTGATTATCCTCCCGTTATCCATCGTGACTTCTTTTGTCATCGTGAGCCCAATTGTTTGAATCATTGTAGTGTACTGGCCTTTCTCTCTCTCGTCTTGACTTTCACTAGGGTCTTCGTCCATGGGGTCCTTAGAACAATGTGCTCGTGGGCCCTCATCGGCACAATCATCACTAAGGCACTCAATTCCACCTTCAACCGTTTTCTCACTGTCACATTCCGAGTGTTTGGTGGAATTTTCACTCTTATCCGACACTGAATAGTCACCTTGCATCTGTTCTGCACACATGTAAGCACCCTCGTCTTCACTTGACGTAATGTCCTCAAAATATTGTTCCATAATTGTTGTGTTTTCACTAAAATAATTCAAAGTCCGTTATGAATTCTTCCTCAAAGTCATTATGCGCTCTCTTCATGTGGCGTTTAAGATTTTCCCTCCGTTTAAACACTTTTTCGCATAGAATGCAGTTCAACGATTTAATTGTCACTCTACTAATATTTCCATGAACTTCAGTATAGTGTCTCCTTTTTTGTAGTTGGTTTGGACTACATTTTTATTATAATGTTTCTTTTGTCTTTTCACAGCCTTACAGGTGATATCTTGCGCGAATTCATGTAAATTTTCCAAGTCTTTGCATAGATTCATAACATATTCGTTCGCTGAATGGAACTCGGCCTTTCCGATCGTAAGTGATTCGGTTTGTAGGTCCACTGGAACAGTCATCTCCCTGCCAAATACCATCCTATACGGTGTAACGCCGGTAGTTTCATGCACAGAAGTATTATAAGCCATGGCAACAGTATCGATGAAATCATCCCAATCTGTCTGTTTAATTTCAATGTATTTAGACAACATCTCTTTTATCGTCCTATTCAGTCTTTCAACCATTCCATCTGATCTGGGATGCGCAGGCGTAGTACGTGTTTTGATAATATCAAACATTGTGCACAAATTCTGGAAAATCTGACTTTCAAACTGAGTTCCTTGATCACTATGGAATTCGTACGGACAGCCATATCGTTTTATCTATCCTCTGAAGAAAACTTCCGCTATGGTCTTTGCTTCCATGTTCGGGATCGGGTATATTTCCGTGAATTTTGTAAAGTAATCTGAAATAACGAGGATATATACATTGTCGTTTTTAGTTTTCGGAAACGGACCCGCTATATCCGCTGCAACACGCTCGAATCTGCCTCCCGCTATATAATGTTGCATGTAATTTCTCTTTTTCCGTCCTGGGTTCTTGCGCTCCTCACACACGTCACAGGATTTGACGTAATCGCGCACGTATTGTTTCATTCCAGGCCAGTAGTATGAGGAATTTACAGCTCTGAGGATAGTTCTTTGTATACCCATATGTCCAGACGTCGGCGCATCGTGAAGGTGCCACATAATATCTTCCCTAAGACTTTTTGGTGCGCAAATTCTCAATTTTGTTTCAGGATTCCCCATCCATTTAATACATAACACTCCTTCGTGAAGCTGAAGTAATTCCCATCTAGCATGCCAAAATTTACATTCAGGGTCAAGAGAAGATAACTCCTGATGAGTTGGTGTATTGTCACTTCCTCTTGATTCAAGTAAGTGCAAAATAGGACTAATTCCTTCATCTTCTTCTTGCTTTTCACGTAAGTATGTGAAAGTCAATATACTGCTCGGTATTTTCTGGCTTTTTGCGCGTTTCGGTCTGTTTTCTTCCCTTCCTTTCTTCTTCGGGGTATCATTTTCCACGCTAAACAAATTTTCAATACAAAAGGTATTTTCCTTAATGTCATCATCGCCTTTGACGCGCAAATCCTGAATATCGGTCACTTTCTCACCTTGGTACACATCATTTATGTTGCGTTTGCATTGGCGACAGATAAATTCACTTCCTGTTCCGCTTTCTACCGGAAGTCTAGACATTGCGTCAGCGTTTGAATGTTTCTTCCCTGGTCTATGTACGATTTTAAAATCGTAAGATCCCAGTTGTTGCAGCCATCTGCAAGTTTGTCCGTCGGGATCCTTAAATCTATGAAGCCATGTTAGCGAACCATGGTCAGTCCGTAGTATGAATTGTCTTCCCAACAAATAATGTTTGAAATAATTCACAAAATATACAATTGCAAGCATTTCTTTTCTTGTAATACAGTAATTCTTTTCGTGACTATTTAAAGTTCGGCTCGCAAATTGCATTACTTTTTCTTCTCCGTTTTGGATTTGAGATAACACACATCCAATAGAATTGTTACTAGCATCTGTATCAAGGATAAATGGGCCGCTATTCTCAACAGGATATCCTAATATTGGCGCTTGAATAAGTCTGTCACGAAGTTTATGATAAGCATGATCACATTCTGCTGTCCAGCTCCAAGCGGCATTTTTACTTGTAAGTTTATGTAGGCACTTCGCTGTTTCTGCGAAATTGAAAATGAACTTCCGATAATATGAAACTAGTCCAAGAAATTGACGTAATTCGGTGACGTTTTTCGGCACAGGAATGTTTTTCACCGCTTCAATTTTCTTAGGATCGGTTTTAATTCCGTCTCGGGAAACTATATGTCCGAGGAATTCTACTTCTTGTCTAAAGAAACGGCACTTCTTGGCTTTTAATTTCAGATTTGCATTATCCAGTCTGTCAAACACTTTGCTCAGATTCTCCAAAGTTTCTTCAAAACTCGATGTTCCATTACAATCCTGTTAATGCTTTTTCGATGATTCTCTGGAATGTTGCGGGGGCATTGCACAAACCAAATGGCATAACTTTATATTGATATAGCCCTCCTCTTGGTGTCGCAAAAGCTGTTTTCTCTTTATCGCATTCTCGCAAAGGTACTTGATGATAGGCAAGATCCAAGTCAAGCGAAGTAAACCACGTTGGTCCTGATAACACATCTAAATTATCATCTACTCTCGGTATGGGGTATGCATCCTTAATAGTCCTGGCATTAAGTCGTCGATAGTCTACACATACACGCCACGTCTTGTCTTTTTTCTGTACTAAGACAAGCTGAGATGACCAAGGACTCTGGGACTTCTCAATAAGACCCATTTCCTCTAACTTCTGGATCTCACTATCCAAAAGATCACGTTTAAATAACGGTATATTCCTGGAAGCTTCCTTAAACGGCTGATTATCCGTCAAAACAATACTATGTTCCCCGAGGTTTGTCCTCCCTCGTTCACAATGAGGATCAGAAAATGACTGGCACGTCTCTGCAAAAAGACCTTGAACTTCAGCGCTTCCTCGTCAGAAAGATGAGTTCGTCCATCCTCATAAACAGGAACCAAGTAATCAGGTAAACTCACAGGATCAACTTCCGGTATCAAATCTACTTCCGCTTCCGCTTTGCGTATTCCTTCAGCAATGCTTAAAATTGGAGAAAATATTGCGACTTTTTCATCAGCTTTTACTGTCACAGCTGAACTTCCTGGATTAAACATTCGAAGATAAACATTGTCACTATTGGCATCTAACAAGGTTCTGGCTAAAACCAAGTTATAAGTCTCTCTAAAGTTCGAAAAAACAAGGGGTATGCCAATCTTGTCCTCAGTATGGTGTAAAACAGATTTTATCACAACTTCATGTCCTGGTAAAACAGTCGAACTTTCACGAGTTGATATCAGGTTTGTCGTTCTTGAATACATATCGTTCGCAGGAATGTTTGCTCGTAAGCCACCATTGTTATAGTCCCAATTGCATTCAAACTTCATGTGAAAATCCTCTCCAAGCAGATTCTGAGTTACTCCTCCCACAAAAACTCTAAAGTCAGTTTCAAAGTTATGAAAATTAAGTGTCATGTAGGTTGTCCCTAGAATTTGCATATTTTGACCACTCGCATTTGCAAATTGAATTCTGGCAGGTTCTAGCACTGGACGATTTTCGGGGGTATTTTATAGAACTGATCTTCTGTTATGAAAGTCTTCCTCGCCCCAGTATCGCATTTCCATGTGATTGGTGTACACTGAACAAGTCCATCAACGAGGAAACCAATCCGATCCCTCGTGGCGTTGATCATAATTTCACAGTCCTTATTTACACCATGACGCAAGTCGTCTGCTACTTCCGGTTTTGGTTTTTCGTCGAGACTAACACAAGCTTGTTGTCCTGCAAGCACTTTAATGTTATCTCTGTTATTGACTACTCTATCCAACTTGGAATCAAGCTCACACAATGTTGATGTACTAGGCCTCTCTATGTGGCCGTCCGACGCATGGCCTACTGCCTCGGCGGCAGGTCGTTTCCCTGTAGGTGTGACCTGTCTGCAACTTGAGAGGAACGTCTAACAATTCGAGGACAACGATTACGTAGGTGTTTATCAGAGCCGCACTCGTAACATTTTCGCTTCACTGTCTGGTTCGGTATTCTTGGGGCATTTATGGTATTTTCGGTGTTTCGTTCGTCAAGACGTACTGTATAGATATCTCTTTTCCAAGGTTTCCCTGGTTTAGATGACTCGGACTCTCCAATACGTATGCTCTTCTTGCATAGCTGATGTAATGGCCTCTTGAATTTTCTTTGGGCGAGTTCTTTTCACAGCTAACCGGAAATCTTCATTAGGACTACAATTGTCCAGAAAAGTTTTTAAGCTGTTCTCCTCTACAAATTCCCGATTTCCAGGATGAGCTCTCCTATAAAGGTCCTCTATCGCCTGTACAAAATCTCTGAAAGATTCTGAGTCTTTCTTTTTGCGGAGCTTAGCTTCAGCTAAGTAACTTTCTTTTAATGCTGTATGGCCAAAACGTTCATTTAAAGCACGTGACAAGGAACCATAATCCTGTAAAATGTTCTCCGGAAGTTCATACGCATATGTCTCCGCCTGGCCACGCAAAGTAGTCAAGAGCACACATCTCCGTTGTTCCATCGGCCATTGGTTGATTTTCGAAACATTTTCGAAATATCTTTCAAACTCACTCCATATAGTTGTTCCGTCACCCGTAAATGTGCGTTTTACTTGAATATTCGCTGATCGTCCACTGAGAACATCAGAAGTGATTGCATTTCTGGGGCTTTGAGATCTGCGAACTCCAGCGCACGATCTATACACAATACCGATAAGAATGATGCAAAACACAAACAACGCGCACACAAGAAGAATGCTCTTCATTATCCACAGCACTATAACATCAAGAAAAGATCGGAACACACTTCCAAGGAACACTACAAATATAGCTAGTATGACGATCCAGAAAACTATTACATTCAGCCATCCATCGGATCTGTTCTCCTGGGGTAAAGGAGATGCAAGTACTTCCGTTTCCGGTGTAGAAAATCGGTCCATTTCCGGTGAAGGACACTCGTTGAATTCCGTGAATAAATTCCTTCGCACACTCGTCGGTTGTCTCCTACCTCGTGGTCTTTGAACACTGGACACATTATCCATTTTAGTATATGCGATTTCTCTTCTATTAAACACTATCACACTAAAAATCACAAAATGTGTCACAATTCCGAAAATAAAGAATGGATCCAGCTTGAACAGATAAATCAATATCTATTGTCTAACACAAATTCGGCATCCACATGCTGGACACTTGAGATACTTTGAAACGATAACACCGATAGTGTCTCTTAAAATCTGGACATTGTCATCTTTAAGAAAAATTGCATAACAGTTCGGACACTCCTTATATAAGTTCATGTCTACAGTTTCTTTGTACTCCAAATTTCCTTCTTCATTAAAATCAAACACAGGTACTAATCGTCTTCTCGTTGTAGTATGTCCGTAGGATGTCATGATAATAAGGTTAAATGTACTTACAGTTTGAGTGCTGGTACATTCCAAAACATACAATAAAATCCAAGTGATATAAAAATCCAAGTGACATAAATTGTATCACGAATCCACAAATGTTTAACACATAACAAAGAGTTAAAGTCCACCTTTGATTTCTTCAATGGTCACAAGGAAATAAAGTCACAACACATCACTGGCGTAAATATCCAAGTATAAATAAATCTGGCTTGATGATAATCATCCCACCGCTGCCACCAGTTGTAGCGTGGACGGACGAACGGTCGGGCACCATTGTTACGCACAGTAACATATTCAGTTTATATATCCGGATAATCACAGTGTCGCTGCCACCATTTGTATTATAATGTTCATGACACTGACAGACGGACACATCTCTTACTAACGACGGACGAACACTTTAATAACCACTGTAGCACAGGATAAATTCCAAGTTGAAATCACAAGTAACAAGTTCATAATTTATTAACGGAAAAACATGATGATGATGAATATTTACAATGAATATCAAATATGCCGGCACAAAGTCACAAAAATAAGCACTATAAAAGTCCGAAATGGTAAGGTTAAAAATCACATTTTGTACGTCCTGAAAGCTTGGAAAAATAATTCAGACTGGAGAAAATTAAGGTCGCGGTATTTATATGAGACAGAATTTCCTCCTCCAGTAGCATGGCAACAATACAAATATTTACATTTAAGCGGGAAAAATTCGGAGGAGGAGAAAAGTTACATAAATAAGTAGGTCATTTCGGAGGAGTAAAAATACGTGTTATACAAGTGCTAAATAATACTAATGAAAATGATTAAGAAAACATGAAATATCCGAAGTTAAGTGATGTATTAAAGGTAAAATTGTTACAATATCAAAAAATCGCTACATATTTGATTTTATATACCAATTTTATGAAGAAAATTATCCACAACATAATTCAAACAATATGCGGGAATGGCCGTCGTTTACATTGTACATTTATTGTATACTTTTATTATTTGATATAGTATGTCCGTTGTTATGACAAGACAAGAAGATATGGTCCATTACCATGACTCTTAACGGTATTTGGGCATGAATGGATAATTGAATCTTTAGTTGGAATCTAAGGCTTAGCAATTGAATTAACTTAGTTAGTTCTAAAAGTTTTAATTTTTTGTTAAGCGGAATATCATAACATTTTATGTAACGTGAACTTGAAACACACAGAAAAGATTTAAATTTGAAAATATGATTCTTAAATTTGAAGAGTTGTAGGATAATTTTATGAATAATGAATATTCAGTACATGGATCAATTGAACAATAATCGTTAAAGGGATTTTGATGTCATATATAGCGTAAAAAGAGAGACGAATTGTTCCAAACTGTTGTTTTGATGTGAATCTTCGGAATTAGCAACGATTTAGGGCCTAGATACCCCCTTACTTCCCCTTGCCTTTTGTTTGAAATTTTCTTCAAGAAGGCATGGAATATCACTGCCGTATTTCTCTATATATCATATATAGCCCTATTTTCATGATATTTGAATAAATTTACAATAACTTTGGAGGCATAATGAAGTTTTTTATGACGATTTTACTACAGAAAGACATAATCTGTCCCTCGAACATTATAACAAAATTTTATTTTTGAAAAAAAAATTAATTTTAGGCGGTATCTTTCACAGTTACTGTAATAGTCCTTTGATATTTTGAATACTTGTTTTATATGCCATTTGGGCGTATCCCACAATACAAAAACATAAGAAATGTATGGGCTGTAGTTACAGTCTGATACAAATAAAACAGAATATGTTAAGGTTTGTGAAGATTTCGAGCCTTTTAAAAAAAAATAATTGTGGACTTTCTTCATGAACGTTGCAACTGTCCTGTGGATAGAATATGGATGATTTTGAGTTGTTATTTTGTTGGAATGAAGTTTGAAGTTTTCCAAAATATTCGAGTAAAGGTTAATAATGATATCTCCTAAGATTCAATATGGAGTTTTAAAAAGTCCCCGAGATTTCCGTTCGTTAATTATCATTCATTTCAAACATTTTTGAAACATTCTTATATTAAATCTAATAACCTATTTTGGAACTAAAAGTTGTATCTTTGATGATATTGCTCTGTCAATTACTTGATCTTTGAAAACGTTTAAAGCGATGTTTAAAATTAATGCATTACATTAAAACATCAATGTATTCACTTTTAGGATTTCCTCTCTTTCGTCCGATTTATTTTGACATTTTTGCTCTTTGTGTATTTGTATTTAGTATTTAGATTTCGTCTCTTTCTGCCTCGACCATTACTGATGAAACATTAATAACGAAATAAACATAAGGTACTCTTAATAATCAAGATATTACTTATATTATAAAATGATTATATTTTATGTCACATCATCTATTAATACTATATATGGTGTCAAAATATAACGATAACACGCAAGAAAAAAAAACATTGATAGATATGTCTTATGACATGTATTAAACCTTTATCTTCTATGGGCTTTCTCTGTGATTTAAAAGGTAAGATATATAACTATAAATTACAAGCTTTTCGGTCTGAAACCGTCAAAGAAATCTCACCCTTCTTCGATTTATGTCGATTCCTTGTTGTATACATCGCCATACACTTTCAATATCACCTTCTTCAGAAGCGACGTGGATATCAGTAGTCATCTTTATGTTCTGTAAAAAGTAAAGGAAACCAAAACGACGAAATTAAGTGTTTAATCTGACTGTAATGAAAGATGGGAATATGACGACGGAACGATGAAACGTCTGAAATCCGTAATCTGTCTTATTCGGCATATTTGAATGATAGAAATCATTTATTTTCGTATTCATATATTAGCGGAGTTAATCATAATTAAAGCTGAACCTATAATATTAAGTTTGGTACGGATTAAAAAGTCAAGTGTGATATTTCATGAAAATTATGCTAACTAAAGATGAAATTATGCCAATTTTGCCAATTTTGCCTCTAATCGAAATCATTATAGTAGATTGAAATATTTCTTCCAGAGGTAAGGAATGAAAACAAATAAAAACACAAACACTCAAATACACAAATTTTCGGCCCCTTGGCCTTTTTAAGTGTTCAAAAACGACGATCTAAAACAATTTTAAGTAAAATCCATACTTGTTTCTCTGGCGTTCATTGCAAATGTTTATGTTAGTCTATGACGTCATAATATTCGCGGCACATGCATGCATTTCGCGTTAACCGCGAAAAGTTACAAAGTCTTTATAATAATGAACGATCTGAGAGAAGATGGTTTTAAAGACATTTACAACATTAACAACATTTACAAAGACTTTGTAACTTTTGGTTTCTCCCGACGTAAAGCGTTGATATTTGATACATGTATTCCATATGACAGGGCCTTTCTAAGGACACCATGCATTTTTTACCTTGATACTTAGACCTTTGCGTTTGACATACTTTTGAAAATCTTTAAACCATTGATGATTAGGTTTTTAGAAGTGTATAAACAGCATCCGAAGAACAGACACATTCGGAATGCTTTAGTTGAACATAGTTCGACAGTATGCTTACGTCATAATCAAAATTTAAGTAAATTGCATACTCAAACCTGTATCGATATTGCCATTGAACATGAATAAAACTATTAGAAAACTATGCTATACTAGTATACTATCTAGTCCAGGTCGTTGCAGCTATAAAATGTTTTCCTTTAAATTTTCCATAAACAACAGGTTGGATGAACGGACGGACGAACCTACACGCGGACGGACAGGTGCATTACCATATACCCAGGCCAATTTTGGCGGTCATATAATACCACTGCAAAGTGAATCCGCTAAATTCATTTCTTAAGACTAAGGTCAAACGTACGTTTTCCTTTTCAGAGCGCAGCAGTGACTTTGATCTTTTGATCCAAAATTCGATAGGCTACTTCTTCTGATGATAACAAAATCACAATCAATTGTTTGCGAAAGAAAGGATGGGATGTCTAACAACAGCCGGTTGCAGCACACACAGCTACAACCCAAAACACCCAATGCAAAACATAGAGTAGAAACGCACAGAAAGAGACGCAAAAGGTACAAGGAACATCAAATTATAAAGAAACATCAAACACAAATGACTACAAATAAACCAAAGAGACAATGGGCAATCGGTAGAGAGGTTTACTTTTAGAGCGTCTACAATATTTCCTTTCCTAGGTTAGAAGGGTCTTGGATGTTTGCTCATAAGGTATAATAAAGTACTCATAATTATTTTCGTTGCATTTGAGGCATCACATAAAGCAGAAACAAAATTCCAAAATGCATGTCTATTATCCAACTATAGAGTGTTCCAATGAGATAAAGAAGATCCTGACGACAATCTCAACAGCAATCACAATAGAGCACTAGATTTAGCATCGATGGACCCATAGCAAGCTAGAGTTGGGACCAGGTGCCCGGGAGAAGTAAGTATCCCGCATTTGCCCGGCCGCACTCGCCGTCGATGTGAACGCACGAACATGAAAACAATATCTACAAAACATACACTATCTGAGGTTATGTCTTAACAGAAAGTACTATGGCGACCATGTCAGGGAAAACTATTCAAAGCAAGGAACACACATGTCGCCTTCTATGTCAAACAGGTAGGTCAAAATCATAATGCCAAAATACTTGGAATCAACAGTAAGGTCTTCTTACAAGGAATACACAGAAATATGAAATCCAATTAAAGATTTATAACCAATATTTTAAAGCATTTCAAAAGTAGGTCGAACGCAAAGGTCAAGGTTACAGTGTAAAAATGCGAGGTATCTGATCACTGACGAGGGTTAAGTACCCGAAACTTGCATGTCTGGTCCATGTTGCCAATTCATCTGTTCTTAAATGATGCTATTCAATTTGAAGACGTTAACATTTATACCACTTGGTGAGTGTCACTGCTGGTGGACCAGGTGTCCCCGAGGGCACATGTAGCCCAGTTCGATCAATTTAGGTTGATCGTTTCTTCAACGCATTCTAAAATTTATGTCATCAAAATTAAATTTCTAAAACGTGGGTCCTGTAGCATCATATCCCATCCATCCTGCTACGTCTTTCGGTACGCTTTTTCGACATAGTAACTTTCATACTTTTTTGGCATTTTACATTGTTTAGATTTGAGGTTCACTGACGAGGGTTAAGTAACCGAAACGTGCATATCTGGTCCATGTTGCCAATTTATCTGTTCTTAAATGATGCTATTCAATTTGAAGACGTTCACATTTATACCACTTGATGAGTGTCACTGCTGGTGGACCAGGAGTCCCCGAGGGCACATGTAGCCAAGTTCCATCAATTTCGGTTGATCGTTTCTTCAACGCATTCTAAAATTTATGTCATCAAAACATCTTGAAATTTCTAAAACGTGGGTCCTGTAGCATCATATCCCATCCATCCTGCTACGTCTTTCGGTACGCTTTTTCGACATAGTAACTTTCATACTTTTTTGGCATATTACATTGTTTAGATTTGAGGATCACTAACGAGGGTTAAGTACCCGAAACGTGCATGTCTGGTCAATGTTGCCAATTTATCTGATCTGAAATGATGCTATTCAATTTGAAGACGTTTACATTTATACCATTGGTGAGTGTCACTGCTGGTGGACCAGGAGTCCCCGAGGGCACATGTAGCCAAGTTCCATCAATTTCGGTTGATCGTTTCTTCAACGCATTCTAAAATTTATGTCATCAAAATTTCTTGAAATTTCTAAAACGTGGGTCCTGTTGCATCATATCCCATCCATCCTGCTACGTCTTTCGGTACGCTTTTTCGACATTGTAACTTTCATACTTTTTTGGCATATTACATTGTTTAGATTTGAGGATCAGTGACGAGGGTTAAGTACTCGAAACGTGCATGTCTGGTCCATGTTGCCAATTTATCTGAACTTAAATGATGTTATTCCATTTGAAGACGTTAACATCTGTAGAAAGGTCATGTCAGAGGAATGCAGGTATGAAATATCAATGTCATACGTCCAACAAAGTTATGGGGTGTGACACTAAAAGACAGACAGACGGACACACAGATGGACAGACAGATAACAGAAATGATCACTGTGTGTCGTTATGCTTCGCAGGCAACAAAAAATCAGTCGCAGTTATAGGTTTTCTCTTTATTCAATGAGAAAATAACCCATGTTACGAATAAGGCTCATGTTCGTCCTTTCCTGTATTCACTGTATACCACTTGGTATTCCCGCGCTATTATAGAAATGGCAATTTAACTTCATCAACTTAATCTAAAAGTTGATAAAAGCTGTTTTCATCAATTAAAATTAACTAGACAATGCAACGTAGACAGTGCTGAAATTTCAATATAATATATCATTTATTGATATAAGTAAAGCAACTTATAACCATATATCATTATAAGTTGATAAATTGTATATCAAGAAATATAGTTACAACACAATAATACTATTCTCCTATACGCTTCCGTAATCGACACCTCCGATAAAAAAGGGGGTGACCAAGAGCCAAAGTAAATGTGTATTAGTTAGAGAGTTTAACTTTCATCCAAGGTATATAGACATTTGATAAATGAAATGAACCCCTAAAGATTCCTTTTCAATATGTAATATGTCGAAAGGAAATTGGCAAGTGCAAAAGTGGTGTTTTGGGGCAAAATTCCCTATATTAGCAAGAAATAACTCTGATAACGGGAAAACGTCTACAATTTTTGGGGAATGAATACAATGAAAATAAATTCATGTAAATGTGTTGCGATTGGATATATCTTTCGTTTGTATTAACATTCAAAGTAAAATTCGATACATAATGCGTATTTTCAGGTCCATAAGCTGATTCTTGTTGAACAAGTTGGATGGTACCAAATAGGCTCAGCTTCGTCTCTTATGCATAGCAACATGATATAATTGAAATAATAACAATGCCTACTTTTTAACATTCATTTAAAAAATATTCAAAATTGGGATCTTTTAAGAATTGAAACGTTGTTCGTTGATGTGGAGAATCATTATCATTTTCTCAAAGTTGAGATACTGACATTTTACTTCGGATTTTCTTTTAAGTTAGAATCAATTATAATACCATGCATATTAATTGAAATTAATAAATTTAATGTTTTCATGAAAAGTCTGTTTTTTATAAAAACACTACGGAAGCGTAAAGGTTCACCAAGTGGTATAAATGTAAACGTCTTCAAATTGAATAGCATCATTTCAGAACAGATAAATTGGCAACGTGAACCAGACATGCACGTTTCGGGTACTTAACCCTCATCAGTGATCCTAAATCTAAACAATGTAATATGCCAAAAAAGTATGAAAGTTACTATTCAAAAAAGTGTACCGAAAGACGTAGCAGGATGGGTGGGATATGATGCTACAGGACCCACTTTTTTTTAGAAATTTCAATAAATTTTGATAACAGACATTTTAGCAATTCATACGTTGCATTGTCTAGTTAGTTTTAATTTATGAACAAAGTTTTTGTCATCTTTAAGATTAAGTTGATGAAGCTAAATTGCCATTTTTCTTATACCGCGGGAATACCAAGTATTAGAACATTGATGTGACGTCATGCCTTTGTTCGAACAGTCCGAAATTTACCTTTGACTGTCCAATATCAAATCTAGGTCGCGTTTATTAGAAAAAATATACGCGACCTAGATTAAATATTGGACAGTCATAGGTAAATGTACTTTGACATCTACAGGACAACCGTTCGCGTTACAATCCTTACTTAGAAATCACGTGACAAGAATTCCATGTATCGTGGTACTGACTATTCCAATTTTTGCTATTTTTTTCCGAATTTCACAAAATCCAGCACAATCTTATATATATATATCAAAAGAATCGGCCGTTGTGTCGGAAATGACATTGTAAGAGACGTACAGGAGACGCTATTGTTCAGTCCTTTTTTTCTTTTTTTTCCGGTCTAATTTTTTCCATCTTTTTTAATTTTCCATCTAATAAATATGTTTGCTCGACTTTTACTAGTCCGAAAAATCTGACCTAATTCCAGACTTTGATGATTATTTTGACCCAGTTCCCCAACAATAAAGGCAATTAACATAATAATGCGTTAAAGATGATCCTGACGATAATTTCAACAGCACTCACAATAGATCACCAAATTGAGCATTGACGGACTCCTAGCAAGCTAGAGGTAGGACCAGTTGCCCGGGAGGAGTAAGCATTCCCTGTTGGCTAGCCGCACCCGCCGTCGATGATCATGCACGAAAATGAAAACATATGAAAAGCATGAACTGTACTGTCTGATGTCATTGCTATATAGAAAGTGCTATGGCGACCACGCCAGGGAAAGTATTCAAAACACTTACTGTCAAACCCATTAAGAACAAAGTCAAAAGTGATCAATGTTTTAAGTACGATATATATAAATGCACGGTATTACATATACAGTGAATACAGGAAGGGACGGACGTGTAGATCTACATAGACATTGATTCTTAACGTGGGTTATTTTCTCATTGAATAAGGAGTAAACCTATAGCTGCGACTGATTTTTTGTTGCCTGCGAAGCATAAAGACACACAGTAATCATTTCTGTTATCTGTCTGTCCATCTATGTGTCCGTCTGTCTGTCTTTTAGTGTCACACCATACCTTTGTTGGACGTTTGACATTGATATTTCATACATGCATACGTGTGACATGACCTTTCTACAGATACCGTGGATTTTTAACCCTGTGACCTAGACCTTTGTGTTCGACCTACTTTTGAAAAACATTGGTTATAAATCTTAAATCGGTAAGTGATAAGGATTTTATATTTTCCTGTGTATTCCTTGTAACAAGGCCTTTCTGTTGATACCAAGTATTTTGACATTATGGTTTTGACCTACCTGTTTGACATATGGCCCTGGAAGGTGACACATGTGTTTCTTGCGCTGGATAGTTTTCCCTGACATAGTCACTATAGCACATTCCATATAGACATAACGGTTACCTCAGATAGTCTATGTTATGTAGATATTGATTTCATTTTCGTGCGTGAACATCGACGTCGAATGCGAAATACGGCATATTTTCTCCTCCAGGGCATCTGGTCCCATCTCTAGCTTGCTAGGGGTCCATCGATGCTAAATCTAGTGCTCTATTGTTAGTGCTGTTGAGATTGTCGTCAGAATCTTCTGTATCTCATAGGAATGAGTTAAAGAAGATCCTGACGATAATCTCAACAGCACTAACAACAGAGCACCGAATTGAGCATCGAAGGACCCTTAGCAATCTAGAGGTGGGACCATTGGTGCCCGGGAGGAGTAAGCATCCCATGTTGGCTAGCCTCACTCGCCATCGATGTCTACGCACGAAAATGAAAACAATATATAAAACACATGCACTGTCTGAGGTTGTGTCTACATAGTAAGTGCCATGAAAGGGAAAATATTCAAAACACTGTCAAACCCCTCGCGGGGAACTTTTTGCGAATACTCTATAGATGGATAATAGACATACATTTGGGGATTTTGTTTCTGCTTCATGTGATGCTTCCAATGCAACTAAAATAATTATGAGTACATTATGAGATTTTTGTGCGCAAAGATGCAAGACACTACTGAACTTAGGACAGAAAATATTGTCAACGCTCTAATATCAAACTTCTCTACCGATTTCCGATTGGTCTCGTTTGTTTATGTGTAGTCATTTGTGTTTGATGTTTCTTTGTGATTTGGTGTTGTTGTATCTTTTGCGTTTCTGATCTTTGTTTTGCATTGGGTGTTTTTGGGTGTTGCTGTGTGTGCTGCAAACGGGTGTTGTTTGAGATCCCATCCTTTCTTTTGCATACAATTGATGTGATTTTGTTATCATCAGAAAAAGGAGCCTATTGAATTTTGGATCAAAAGATCAAATGAGTTAAAGAAGATCCTGACGACAATTTCAAAAGTACTCATAATAGAGCACAAAATTGAGCATCGACGGAACCCTAGCAAGCTAGAGATCAAAGTCACTGCTGCACTCTGAAAAAAAACCTTAAGTTTCTCGATTGACATTAGTCTTAAGAAGCGAATTTAGCGGATTCACTTATCAATTTTATTATATGCCCGCCAAAAAAAATGGCGGGAGTACATGGTAGTGCACGTCCAACCTGTTGTTTACGGACATTTAAGGTTAGGGTTGCGACTACAGGAAGATAACTCTATTTTAATATCACGTAATATTTGAAACTGACATGGACGATAAATGATATAAGCTCAGTTTGTTGCATTATTTCAGAAAAGAAATAATTATTCTGAAATTTTCATTGGTGAATGGGTATCTTGGTGAAAAATGCATATTTTTCAATGAAAATCGTCGGAGATAGGGGAAAAAATTGTCATTTTTGCATGAGTTCTGCTTCTAAAGATTCAACCAACAGAATATGTACTATTCATTACACTCTTTAAAAATGAGAGAATTAGAAATTGGAACTTCGAGTAAATCTCCTATTTTTGGGGTCAAAATGTTGATTTTTTGCACAAATTATTGTGCTTTTTATAGAAATTATAGAAATCAAACGGTTTTGTTTACTAAGATCTTGGATTCTTCAATTCATCAGCGGATCCATAGGACTAAGCATCTCGATCAAGAGCTTCAAATTTGTACCACCCGTCGAAAATGCTTTGAAGTTTGATTTGTTATTATTGACAAACATCAAGTAATAGCTGCAACGACCGGTTAATGTTGACTAAATACGGAAGAGGAGGTTTTCATAATGCATTTTTTCATGTCTCGAAACCTCCATGCATTTTATATCAAATCAGATGATTATGATATAATAATTTTCCGGACTAGATAATATACCAGTATAGTCTAGTTTTCTAATAGTTTTATTCAATTTCAATAGCAATATCGATTTATGTCGCTCAACGTTACGTCGTTACGTGACGTTAAGATCATGTTGTTTATGACGTCATAGCGTACTCGTGCACAGAGACAGGAGTATGAAAGGACCAGAGCCACGTGTGGCGATATCGGCCTAAACTTTTCGTATATTTCGTATATATAAGTAAAGACAATGTTCTTAAAGTGTCAATTAAATGAAAGAAGAACATTTTGTCTTTCGAAAACGTTCAAGGTTGTGACATCCCGGACATGTCTAAAGAAGGTATAGAGACCAAAACCAAGCCGGAATTCTGCATTTCCGGTATTTTGGTTAAATATCCAAGATTCGATCGATAATCTCGCATAGGGACGGACATTTACCCGAAAAATAATTATATCAAAATATTTTTTGATTATACCTGTGATTATTTCGATGAAGACTTTTTGGGTAGAAGGTCCGGCCGTAGTCGAAAATTAAACTTTTATGAGTTCTATGAGAAATTGTTCACCGAATATGGTTAGGACGTCTTGAAAAAGACTTCCAAGACGATGAAAATGAGAAATTATATTTCAAGATAGATAGTAGATAAGCTGAAAGCTTTTTTGAATTATGTTAAGTTTGACAACTTCGGCGTATGATTGCTTTTACATCTATTTCAAAATATTCCAACCTTCCAGAAAACTGCTCCAGAGTTGAATAATATTTGTGACGTCATTTATACTAATGACGTCATCAAAACTGGCGTTTATGAATTTACTGAAAATATCAAGTTGTGCGTTCGAGTAGTTACGATACGTATTTTCGTTACTAAAGTGTCCTAACAATAAGTTTTGAACCATTCTATACGTCTCTGCATACACGTGATTCTACGAGAAAAAAATAAGGGAATTCGCGTACGCTGCAGTTCATAACATTTGAACGTTGATTACCTTTACAATAGTCCCGAAATGCTAAAATTATGACATCGTTTCGTCACAGTCATGTTACTGCTCAGGCACATTTGGATCGGTGCTTTTTTATTCGATTCACGTACCTAAGTTTTTATTCCTCTAAGCACGAATCATTACGTATATTCGTATTCTATGGAACGCCATCGCTGTCTTATAATGAGACATTTTAATATATGGTATGGTTTAATCAATATACGCGGTGGTAAGTACATTATATGGGGTGGTAAGTACATTATATGCGGTGGTAAGTACATTATATGCGGTGGTAAGTACATTATATGCGGTGGTAAGTACATTATATCCGGTGCTAAGTACATTATATGCGGTGCTAAGTACATTATATGAGTTGCTAAGAACATTATATGCGGAGGTTAGTACATTATATGGAGTGGTTAATACATTATATGCGGTGCTACATGTAAGTACATTATATGCGGTGTTAGATACATTATATGGGGTGGTATGTTCATAACATGGGGTGGTTAGTACATAATATGCGGTGCTAAGTACATTATATGGGGTGGTATGTTCATTACATGGGGTGGTTAGTACATAATATGCGGTGCTAAGTACATTATATGGGGTGGTAAGTTCATTACATGGGGTGGTTAGTACATTATATGCGGTGCTAAGTACATTATATGCAGTGGTAAGTACATTATATGCGGTGCTAAGAACATTATATGGGGTGATGAGTACATTATATGCGGTGCTTAGTTCGTTATGTGGTGATTTCGTTATGATAAACATTCTTATGACCAAGATTAAACATTTCTGAGACTCGGATCGCAGCTACGTTAAGGCACTCTTCGTTTTTACGTTTTTGTGGGCTTTAAACACAAATATTTATCTGAGAAGATAAAATAAATACTATGTTGTTTAATTAAGGTATATTTCATTGTATTTTAATAAAAAAAGTGAAAAGATTAAATCTTTGGCAATCAGTGAAAACGATTCTACAATTTCATCTCTCTTCTACAACTGTGCGGTGGCGTAGTGGTGAAGACGCAGGACTGCCACTTCCAAGGTCGCGAGTTCGATCCTGGCTACGGTTACATTTTATTTTTCAAAATTTTTACAAAGTTCTTGTTTTTTTTTAAAGTGAGAGGCACCATTCTCAATAGGCATTGTTTCCGTGTATTGTATATGCTTGTACTTATTAGAAGAGCTTTGTACAGTACAGATAAATTATGTGATATTAGTAAAGAGTAGATTAATTCTGTAACACTGCGTTACTAATATACAGTACGTACCAGGAGATTCACAACGAGATCGCGTTGATGGAGTAAGCTTACTCCATAATTCACCAGAGTAATTTTTCTTTCCTCCTCCTTGCCCCCTTGTCTACTCCATAGAAAACGCCATGCTCGCCGAGGATTTCCTCCAAAATACAGCGCGGGCCTTTATGGGTGGAGCTTAGTGGATCGAAGGCGGAGCTAATATGAATGCGTAATTCCCTCATCATCGGCTAAAGTCGCGATCTTTTAACGACACGCTTCTTGTTGAATGAGGGAACAAAGATTAACTTTGACACTGTATGTACAGTATTCTAATTCCTTCTATCGTGATTTTGGAATCTGGTTTTTGCTTTTGTGTTTGACTTTCCTTCTCTCGTTCTATGGATATTGTTGAGATATAATGACGTTAATCAATACACAAATTGATCATTTGAAAGAAAAACCTAATGGATGCTATTTACATGTACATGAATTGTCGTGGCAAACTGATCGGAGAGGGCGGGGCTCAGTTTCACCTGGTCATCAGTATCGTTTACTTTTCACCAGGTGATATAATCTTCCCTGTATAAAGATGACATATAATGAGTATGTACTCTAATTACTAATGTACGCACAGTATCTCCTACCGTAAATGATTTTAACTCCTCTCATTTATTGAATTATCCCCGCCCGGTCAGGTAGTGCACATGAAATCGATTAAAAAATCTTTAAACCCATACAAATATTAAATAACGTACATTATTAGAAGCCACTATCAAGAGTTATTTAACATTAAATTATATTTAAGTCATAATACCAGGACAAATGTCATAATAAAGAATGAGGGAACCACACCAATAAGTCTCAAATGGAGGAATTTCTCTGATTTTATAAAGTTAACTACAGATTTTGTTTTTACTTTGACACTACCAAGAGGAAGACAGCCCCTACGCGTAATTACTCTTTAAAAGCGGAATTTCTCTTTTAAACGTTGCATTATTATTAAGCTGAAAAAAACATACTGTACGATTCTCATGGAATCGTCTAGATTAAACGCATCTCATTAACCTGAATAAAGACTTCGCATTTTATACTTTAGGGGTTGGACAGGGTGAAAAGGAGGTGGGAGGAAGGGGCGAGAGGAGGGAAAGAGGGGATGGTGGGAAGGGAAGGGAGAAGTTAAGGACCCCTTGAAATTTGTCCTTCTACCTAGAAAAATGAAAAAAAGATTTGGGAAGAAATAAAGGACCGAACACCGCCCACCCTCCCTTATGACAAGTGCGGATCGGGAGGGGTGGTTTAAGGACCCCCTGACATATAGAAAAGGAACATAAACATTATAAGGTAGGACCTGTTCGATTGCAAATGATGCTGGAGTTCGCTTCCGAAAACTGTTTTTTTTTTCCTTTTTAATTTTGCCAAAAATGTATGTGCGTTTCAAGAACGGAGTAACTCGAAACTGTGATCTTACCCTTATTTACTGATAATGAAACAGGAACAGGTAAGGCATGGTCCATTTGATATTCGGGGGTTGGGGTGGGGGTGCTCGAAAACAAATAATTTTGCTCTGAATTTTAATGAATAATATGAATTTGTTTATGGTATGACAGAAGAAATAATCTTGCTCTTACAAGTAATCCGAATTTGAAGAATTAATATAAAATTTCGCTTCAAATTCCGGAAAATTTTCCGGCTTCGCTCGCCGCAGTTTTCAATTCATATTACAAAAATTGCGTCCTTTATCAGGAGACAATTCCATGGGAATCGCATGTTCATTCATATGCATCATTGATTAATAATGATGCGCCACTAAAAAGAGAAATTCCGCTTTCAAAGAGAAATTACGCATTGGGACTGTCTTGCTCGTGGTATAGTGTCAATTTAAGGTACTTCAAATCCGTAGGATCTATAGAATCACACAATTGGTACATCTTCAGGTAAACGATCAAATACCTTAAATTATAAGGAAAAGACCAAATGGGGATGGGAGGGGGGATCTAAAGACCCCTGAATAATATGAAGTCCTAAGTCTTAATATTTGTATCATCGTCTCTTTGTTTTTTCAAATTTATCTTTTGCTTGTCAGCTTTTCTGTGAACAATTTTCTTTGAAGCTGGGCTCCCCCCTCCTTTCTGAAATCCTAGATCCACCAATGGTACATGTATATAATAAATTACCTGCGACCCCAGAAACATAATGCATGTGCATATATGATGACCTACGTGCCTGAGTAAGTAATTAGACATTAACTTGACTGTTTTGTCTACATTTTGTTCATATTTTATTTAAAAAGTTAGGGAGCAGGGGTGAACGCTGGTTCCTGCTATTACTGATAAGGGATTATAACAATTGCTGAAAAATTAACAAAGGTTTATACTTTCGACGCCTTCTAAAATATGCTTCCGTGATCAAAAATATATCGTTCAAACACGATAGAATAAAAAATAACTATCAATGAATTAAACATTTAATTTACTTGGTATCGTACATCATTAAATTAAATTTTATACATGTACGTAAGTGTGCAATCGTTTACATGTATATGTAAAATAGATTATATCAATGTGAAGTATCCAGAGTACGGATTTAGAAGCTATAATTCCGTATGAACGGGAAAATGATTTGCATAACTCATGATACTTTTAATATTCATCTTACTGCAAAGTCGTGCGTTACAGTACTTGAATCTATAAACGCATGCATAAATTCGTTTCTCTGTCTAACAGGAAACAAATCTTATTTTTCCTTCCATCAGATACATCGAATGATATAATGTATTTTACACATCCAATATGCAGGGGTATATAAAATACAGGAGTAGGATAAACAATTATTTATTTCTTTTTTCCCTTATTTTCTTTATTACAGTTTTGCTTCCTATGTCATTTGCTGTTTTATTAATTCATATTCATTTTTCGTACATCACAGGAAATTCAAAATACAGACATGTGTAGACTGCCTTTATAGGTGTAACTACAGGAAATCAATTTCGTGGGGATTCCCCTCCGTTTTGACTGGTTAATCGTGCTGAATAAAAGGTGTCACATCATTGGTCAAAAATGTTGGAAATTTTATAGCATATAGAATCAATAAAATGTGACCAGTAGTCGTGATAAATTTAACTTTGAACTTGATCTTGTCTTTCATGCAATCTACAGATCGATTTGAAAATACGTGAAAATTGGAAATTTTTCGATGAGGACGGAGGGGTCCTGTAAAAAAGTGAATTTGCGAAAAAATGACATGCATGACCCCCCTTATCTTTTCATTTTTATGCGTACCAAAGATGTCGCAAGCGAAAAAAACCAACTTTACAAACTTCCAAGCATTTTAAGTCAGTCAAATTGAGCTAATTCGTTAATCATACAAAGAAGGTTTTTATTTCCTGCAGTTACCCCTTTAACATCTAGGGATTCTCCATCTCTACGTACATAATCCTGAATATTGCATTGTTATAAATGAAGTATATCTATGCGAATATGTAAGATAATGATTCTTTAAATTGTTAAACATTTATTGAATCGTTCTAATAGGAAAACATTTAAGTACAGATCTAGCGTACTTTTCAAAACGGTTGACTAGCATATCGCGATTTTACTCTCTACAAAGAGATTTTACGCGACCCGAGATGCGCCGTCAAGCGAATATAAGCCCCACCTACAAGCACTCGGTGTTGACCCCGGCTAATAATTAAATATGCATAAGCGCCGCTTCCGTTCATTAGCTCCGCCCACAAACACTCCGAGTTTTTCGGGGTAAATTTTGTTCGCGTTGAGCCCGCTTTGCCCCTCATCAGCCCTCCTAAAAGCCCTCCACCGATGGAGGAATTGGCCTTTACTCGTTAAATTTTTACTCCATCGATGGCGATCTCGTTGTGAAACTCGTGATAGGTACTGTATCAATTATAATTTTTATTCTAATATGACTTGATTCTTTTTCCCTATTAAGACAACAGACGCGAGCCGGGCTCTATTCTCCAATATAGGCCCTATAGCGATAAGCCACGCCTACCTATTTTCTGAAAGCAGATAAACCGGCAGGAACTGGTTTTTACAGATCTAAGTTTGGTCATCATTAGAATAGAAATAAAAAATGACAAGCCGGGCTTTATTGTCTCATGATGCCCTCGCGTCCTCAGCCAATCACATTTATCACCTCGCTGCTGACGCGGCTCGGTAATTAATGTGATTGGCTGAGGACGCTCGGGCATTATGAGACAATAGAGCCCGGCTTGTCATTTTTTATTTCTTAATTTTAGCTTGTGATATTCAATTTACGTGGTCTAAGAGAGAGAGAAAGAGAGAGAGAAAAAAAACAGGGTGACGTGAAAATTCTATATCATAATTTTTTTTATTTTTCTAATAATTATGTATATATAATAAAAAAAAATAACGATATAGAATTTTCACGTCACCCTGTTTTAAGAATATCAATGTAATCGGCAATCTCTGAAATCCAGAAACTGAAATAAACGGTTGTATTTCTTTCTTTTCGGCCACTTATGAAGCTTTCTGGCGCGAAATACACACGGTGTAGATATAGACAAATTTATTTCCTTCCAAACGGTTAAATATTTGATCGGAACACACTATGAATATATTGTTCCATGATATAGAAAGAAAAAGATGGCAATTATAACCTACTTTTAATATCGCTCTAGAGATAAATTTTAAAATAGTCATCAATCCCCCCTTTTTTTTCGTTTTTGCATGTGGACATTGTTTCCCCCTTCTCTTCAGAATCCCACTTGTCCAGAAAATGTGTTTTATTGATATACCCCTTTGGTGAAAGTGGCATTATACAGCGAGGGGGACGCTGTTGTGTAAAAGCGTTTCCGTTTTCCATTGTTTTCTGTGTAAAAATGCTTATTTTGACCCAAATACCGGTCTTTTCTTCCACCCCCCCCCCCCCCATGATAGAGCTGGGAAAAATGTTGAATCCTTTTGTGTTTATGTGTCCTTTTGGGTTAATGATAACCCGAGTCTCAAAAATTTTTAATCTTGGTCATCAAAATGTTTATCATAACGAAATCACCACATAACGAACTAAGCACCGCATATAATGTACTCACCACCCCATATAATGTTCTTAGCACCGCATATAATGTACTTAGCACTACATATAATGTACTTAGCACCGCATAAAATGTACTAACCACCCCATGTAATGAACATACCACCCCATATAATGTACTTAGCAACGCATATAATGTACTTAGCACCCCATATAATGTACGTACCACCCCATATAATTTTTTTAACACCGCATATAATGTACTAAGCACTCTATATTATGTACTTAGCACTCCATATAATGTACTTACCACCGCATATAATGTTCTTAGCACAGCATATAATGTACTTACCACCGCAAATAATGTTCTTAGCACCGCATATAATGTACTAACCACCCCATATAATGTTCTTAACACCGCATATAATGTACTAAGCACTCCATATAACGTACTTAGCACCACATATAATGTACTTACCACCGAATATAATGTACTTACGACCGCATATATTGATTAAACTATATTGAAATATCTCATTATAAGACAGCGATGGCGTTCCATACATAGATCTCTATCTTGTTGACACAAATACACGCTGTATTGATGTAACGATAGTAGCTGATATCGTCGCTAAGATATCCAATTCGTCTACGATGGAGTTAATACCCTTTTATGCAAATTGTTCTCTCTTCACACAAAATGACACTAGAATAATATCAGAATGGGAGTCATGACTACGGATACTAGCAAGTGATTAAACAATTATCTCCATAGATCGATTGTCGGTCGTTGAATGCCCAGCGTCGTTACTTATCGATGTTAAAAATCAAGCTCGATTGTCGCCGACTTAGTTGATTTTCCACATTTTTCTGTCCGATTTATTATCGTGATTTAGATACATTCGTTTATTTCACGTTTTATACTATTATTCTTTTCCTTATTTCAAAGTACATAGTAGTATATGACATTTTATACTGCATAATATTCAAGAAAAAGAGCTTGAACGAATTGATAGGGTTTTAAGAGTAGTTGTGATCGAAAGTGTTTCCTAAAACAATTGTATTCAAAGAATTAATTATTTGGTGCTTAATTCAGTTCATCATTGGTGCAAAATGAAAAAAAAATATTTTGAATTTTCTGAATATATTAATAACGGATTATGCCCATCCGATTGTTTCCGGTTATCGATTAAGATCCCAACACAAATACTAGCACATGAGAAGAGTCACGCGTATATAATCATATAGAGATGTCAAGATAAGAACGGGAGCATAGAATTTACACTATAAAAATAATTTAAAATATGCAATTTTCAAAATGCAACCGTCATATTTTCTGATATTTATTTTATTGTCCCGATTGGGACCCTTCGCTTAAATGGTAGAAATAACCCCCCCCCCCCCAACACCCCGTAATTCCTGTATTTGCCACCACCTCGACAAATGGGTATTACGCATTGATTTTAGAAGGAAAAACATTCGATGAATTAAGACACTTTTCAACACGAGTTTTGGCTGCAATTTGATATTGACTCATATGCACCGAAATGTATAGGGGAGGGTTTCCCTGGACTGTAAAATTTAGCCGTTGTATTAACTCTGTCTAGTCCTGCAACTGACCGCAAAATTGGATTTTAATTAACCTATATAGGAACAAATTTATAAACTACCGTAAAGATGTCAAATTGAGTGACATCAATTTTCATCGTCATACATCCATGACAGTGATGTATCTAGGGCAACATAAGTGAATGTTTCAATTATGAAGGGCGTCATTAAGATTCCCAGCAGATCTAGAACCGTGCTTTGATGTGGTTCAGGGGTATTCATTTTTGATTTGAGATGTTTTGACAACTTTATAACGAGAAAATCTTTGATTTTAGTGATATTTCTGAAATTTTCGGAAACATGAGAATGCATGCTGTAGCATAAAAACATATATGACACGCTTTGTCTGATCCGATATAGCCTAAGCATCCGCGCATTTTACTCTCCTAGGACAATTGGGACGTATAAGATCCATGATTTATTTCAAAGATGGTAAATTTCATGAAATCTCTCTTTGGTTTGCTTTTTCTTGTTTTATTGTCTAATTATAAATTTTTGATGAAACGATACAGCTTACATCTTATGCAATTTAAACGAATACAAAAAGTAAATGTACCGTATTACAGTGAAGACAAGCAGACTGTCATTCAAGGACGAACATTTTCAAACATTTTGATGATTTATTATTGAAAGACCATTAAGCAATCAAGATGTATTCATAAATGATATTCCAAGTAAAAAGTTCATCATTACAAAAGTAGCGATTTCTTAGACATGCAGTATAATATGCTATCGGGTATTCCAGCAGATATGTAATGATTCGTCGTCTGTTTTGCCGTCAAGCATCTACTGTCCTGTACACTAAGTCCAGAGCACCCTGTTTTGGCGATTTATTCAGTCATCTGAAGAATTTTCCTATAACATATAGTTTCCGAGAAATGACCTCCTTAAGTCGTAAATGGAAATTAACTTTAACTTACCCTATCAGCTGCCTTCAAACCGCCATATGAAAAATAAAATGTATACGGGAAATTCCCATGTTAATTTCAAGCCGCCGCCATATTGTTCTACGTATCAACAATAGTAAACAGTGACGTCAAAGCTCCCGACGTCATGCATTTTCAGCGATTTAACTATAGAAAATTTCCGTAGACTTTTTATTTTCCGTCCTATTTCTAACTTAATTGACGTACAGCCAAAACAATGGTATTTTCTGTTACGACTAAATGAGTACTTTGAAACTGATATCTTTTTTGAAGATGACAGTATCACATTTTAGAGAAAACCAGGAAAACAGGGTGCTCTGGATTTAGTGAACAGTACAGTAGTGGCGTAGCTTGGGACAAAATTAAGAAGGATACAATGTTAAAGATAAACTAGGAAGAAGGTTCGTCGGAACATTGTCTATCTAGGGTTTTGTCCTTCCAACTGCAAGAAAAATAAAGAAGATAAAAATATATGTCAAACCTATTTGAATTCTGATACATGACGAACGTTCTGACCAGCCGCGGGTTGTTGCGAGAATAGACAAAACATGCATGAACTTTTCATAATAAATTGTACGCCTATTGCATGTATAGAGATTTTTATTTTTATATTAATATTTCACCCTTTGACTCAATGAAAAAAAGAAATCTCCTTTCATTTCTATTAGTAAATTGATACTTAGCAATGCATGGAACTTGTCCTGACAATATTCGACGTTATATATAAAAATGGCGTCAAATGACGTCGCAAAGAATATATCATACCCCCACTTCACATTAAAATATTTTGCTTTAGCAAGTCCGTAAATCACAAAGTTGACCAGTTCTGAAGTGCTGAAATACGGTATTATCAAAATATAAAAGATGAGCCTTGTGGCAAATTAGGCCGATTTTGCTGATCGTTGCTTTGGTCCTTTACGTAAAGTTTGATTATGACGTAAGCATACCCGCGAACTAAGTTCAACGAAAGATGGTAGTCTCAGGGAAAGGGACGTAACTCAAAATTGATCTCGCGAACGTATGTTGAGATTATCGTCAGGATCTTCTTTAACTCATTTGTCTGGCGTAACGTTACCATAGTTTGTTTTCAAGACAAGCATCTAAGTGACTTAATCATGACGTCATAATAGGGGAATTTCCCGCGCAGTGCACGGAGGTAAACGGATTTTTTAAAGGTTGCTACATATCTCGCTATCTATTTCTATAAGTATGCATTTTATTCTTTCTCTGTTTTATTTCTTGAAATTTAGCATTACTAATAGATTAAATATGGACGATTACTTTTTTTAAATCAAAGCACTGAAGGTACTGAGAGCGAATAGCTAAATATCAGAATATGGCATTGTATCATGTATGCTGCTTGTCATAAAACTTTCCTTCGTAGACAAGTTTATGCAAATATAGAATAATGCTAATCCATAATCATGTCATTAGAATTAAAAGATGACCGTCCTCGAACTAGCATATTCAAAAGTGTCAATACTAGTGGCCGATCCAGAGGGTTGATTAAAGGGGTAGGGAAGGTAAGTATAGTGGAAGAGGGGAACTGGTTGTCCAGCAATCTGAGACGTCGACAATATCTAACAAATATCTTCCATTAATATTGCTTGAATTCTATAAAGATCAAATGAAAAAAAAATATTCCTTATTTTCATTAAGTTTGTACGTCCTTGATACATTCTTCTTCATTTCCAATCTTAAATTTTAAACTCCATACTCTCGTTGTCTGGAATGTATCGATCCCTATAAAATGGCGACGTTTTGTTATGTGAATTTTTAAATCCTACGCATGACGTGGGGTAGTAGTACTTATTATCTTCTAATTAAAAGTTTGCTCGCTGGAAGGATTTATTAGAGAAAGAACTTTTTGATATATAAACAACTAATACGTATCTTCTAGATTGTTTTGGACTTAGAACGAAATTTAGAAAGGGGAAACGGGACGGGACGTTGCATACAGCGAAAATGAATCTAAATATCTTGGTGTTTTACATTTACTTTCTGAAAATGATATGAAAACTGGCGAGGGTAACAAGCTGAAAAAATTAACAAATAAAGAATAAATAGTGTCTAACTTCAGTATTCTGCAAAAAACATTTTTATTTCAGAAAGCGACGAGTGGCACTAGTCGGTAAGTTTTTGATTATCTGTATATATTAATATTTTTTCCATGGCTTTTTTGCAAAGTTTCCAGAAATGATAAGGTGTACGTAACAATGTACAAATAATTTTTCTCAATTTTTTTCTAACGTCGGATTTTCTAAACGGTAAACAACAATAAGACGTCTCCCGTAAAAATAGTTTATGTATCCCCACTCTCTCACTCTATCTCTTACTTCACATCAGGGACGTACGTATGTATACATGCCTGTTCAGATGTTTAATTTTCGGTCCAACAGAAGAAGCGCAGGGGATTGGATCAGTACAACTACTTATAATTAGTTATGAAACGTATCTCCGATTAGTACCTTCCTTGTCAACGAAATAAACACGTATCCACGCATGAACATTGATCTATTTAACGTGCTTACACGTTTATATCCCTGTCCAAAGCAGTTAGTGTTCATCTCAATACATAAACATGCGCTTCTACGTAACAAAACAGCTTGATTCTAAAAGTAAACAGAGGTACATCGTTTAAACATAGAAGCAGCATCGGCCCTTCACTTTCTCTGGCAGAAGATTTAATACGTCACGATGCTGAAAACCCTGTGATTTGATTGGTTCGTGCTTCAAATCATACATGTACGGGATTGGGGCTCTCTAGCGTGAAAATTTTCAGGTGATCACTTAGAGCTATTCGCTCAAAAATCGGTAAAATTAAAAATTTGTACGAATTTCGAAAGGAAAGGTCCTGGAGGTGGGAGGGGGGGGGGGGGGGGGGGTTCTAAACAATTCGACTCCATCTATACCCACGCATTGGACAGTCACTCCTATTTTTCTTTTTTTTTTAAATTGTCCATCTAATTGAACTGTTTTGTATGGTTGCTTCTCTTGTTTTATCGGAATATCAGCTAAGTCAAATGCACGAATTACGTCTAAATTCTGAAATAATAATAATTATATTATTATTCAAATTAATCTTACTATTTCGCGTAAGCATGTTTATTATAAATACAACGCTATGCTTAACCTCGACGTAACATATCACGACGTAAATAAGAAGGGGTAGGGATAACCCAAAATGGTTCTAATTCAGTAAAAATAGGTTCGATTTCCCTGTAATTTACACAGATTTAAGATAAATAATTAATCTCTTTTCCATTGTTTTTTTTTTTTTATTGAAATTAAATGCTACCTTTTTCATGAGCTATGTAAATGTGACAATTTTCGGAACTTCGCTACAATTCTATCCTTGTTTTCTATAAAAGTGCTTCTTAAATAAGTATGGATATATTAAAACATCAAACTTTTACTAAAAAAGAATGATGTATGTATTATCTTTGAAATGCATAGCTGATTTTAGCGACAATATCACCATTTTCTGCATTGAAAGGGGGATAAAACTTGGAGATTTTTAAATGCGACTCACACAATACGATTCATTCGATTTCTTTCAAACTTTAGCAAAATATTCATGACATCATAGTTAATTAATATTGCAATTATGAAGAAAATTGAATGTAGGGAAGTAATGGGAGTATGTTGAGACTACCACCTTAAGTATTCCGAATGTGTCTGTTCTTCGGAAGCAGTTTATACCATTCTTAAAAACTAATGATCAATGGTTTTCAGATTTTCAAAAGTAGGTCAAACGCAAAGGTCTAAGTCACAAGGTCAAAAACGCAAGGTATCCTTAAAAAGGTCTTATCATACGGAATGCAGGTATGAAATGTCAACGCCCTACGTCCTACAAAGGTATGGGGTTTGACACTAAAGGTAGGATATATAGGCAGACGGACACATAGATGGACAGACAGACAACAGAAATTATCACCGAGTGTCGAGTGTCGTTATGCTTCGCAAGCAACAAAAAATCAGTCGCAGTTGTAGGTTTACTCCTTATTCAGTGTATTCAATGAGAAATTAACCCACGTTAAGAATCAGGGTCTGAGTAGGTATACACGTCCGTTCCTTCCTATATTTACTGGTATTCCCGCAGTAATATAAAAAATGGCAATATAGCTTCATCAACTTAATCTTAAAGTTGATAATAGCTGTGCCCATAAATTTAAATTAAGTAGACAATGCAACATATTAGAAAGCTCTGAAATGTAAATAAAATATATCATCTATTGATATAAGTAAAGCAAGTTGTCACTATACATCATTACAAGTTGATAAATTGTATATCAAGAAATATAGTTACAATACAACAACAGCATGATACCAATACGCTTCCGTAAAACACCAAAAAAGGAGTAAGATCAATCCAATAAACAATTAAAAACAAATGAATTCTGTATTTAAGTCGAAAAAAAAATAAAATAAAAATTCGTGTATACTAATTGGAAATCTTATTCCGAATATGCCTTTCGTTTTCTGTAAATTTATAGTATTTGAGAATTTCATTCAATTTAGATAGGTTCTGTAACTTAACTCTCTGTTAAGTAAATGCACAAATTTAGATTGGTAACCAGAGGGCGCTACTGAAATGAATAAAAGCAATTTGGCTTGAAGCATCACTGATATTTAATATCCCAAACACATGTTTATTGCATTCGGTTTCTAATTTTCTGAATTATCGATTTTGTGCTGTATACAGGGATATATGGTCATTATCCATATTTGTCATAGATAAGTTTGAAATTTTCTTCAACAAGGTATAGAGTTGGAACACTTCCGTATCATCAATTCAATAAATGAATCGAAAATCAAACTATTTAAACTCAGAAATATGATAGAAACTAACGGTAAACCAAATGTAATCAATCAACCGGAAATTGAACATTTATGAATCCACTTTCAATAAGCACCTTGAAATTTATCATAACGATCTATTAGTTCTATGACACCGTTTGCTAGGAATGTTGTGTTCTTTTAACTTGTTCTCAGAAAACATATATTCTCTCCCTCCTATGACGTATAAAAGATATATTGAAGGATCAACAATATGACAGGGTCCTTCTTAAAAGCACAGTTCATACTTAAATGCAAACCACCAATTGGATAACCATATATACAAATCGAAAGGGAAAGTAATGTGCAACCCTGTTAAGGAACACATACGTATTGTTACTTCATTGCACTATATGCTATCTGAATACCTTACATTTTTTCTATCAATATCATAATTTTTCAAAGTGTGAATGATAGAATTTTTTTTTAATAATCGAAACCAACATTCCGTATGTATGAAGAAAATATCTACATAATTAATCTTAGTGTAATCAAAGATTGCAAAGCTCACCTCATGGCAGCATTCTATCATGGCAGCAAACAGAAAGTAGTCAAAGGTTACACAGTTTTGAATTTGAAAACCTGTCCTACTGAGAACCAACAAAAAGAAAAAGCACACAAAAACAAAATAGAAAAGGAAAGTAGAGTATTTTGTTTATTGACACAAATTTTGCATAAATAGGTGTACTCTATTGATACCCAAATCTTCCTAACATGTGCACTCAAGCGGAAAATATAGGTCATGACCTACCTTTGAACGTAGATTTGTGATCTACTCTTTCCAATACAGGGCATCTATTTCATCACAAATATGTGGAATTATTAAAAAAAAAAGATCATAAAAGAAATCTGATAAATAGCTGAAGTATTTTTTTAATGTTTTACAAAACTATCAAGAATTTTTATATTTTTGTATGAAAAATAATGAAAATGTCTTTATGTTGTATATTGACAAAATACTAAAGCAAAGACATTTTGAGCACTGGAACATATATTCAAGCAGAACTCACAATTTAAGCGCTTGCTTTGTATGAAGCAATCACCGATTTCGAAAAGCTGCTTTACATAAAACAAATCAAATTTTGCGTATTTCGCAAAGAAATCTAAAACAAAAAAAAATTATCAGCAGAAAATGCATACCTTATATCTATTTTGTGGATCATAAAATTATCATTTAATGACTGAATAATGTTATGGGGAGACAACTACATCTGAAACTTATTTTCATTTTATCAAAATTTCGTCACAAATCAAAACACACATAATATTAAACATGTTGAAATTCAGGTACATGGAAAAATAAGGAAACCGTACCCATTAACTTTTATTCAAATACATGTCCTTCTTTTCGGATTCCATGAGATGTCATTTCTTAACTGCATCAACTGAAAAAAATAGGAAATATAATTACCATTAATAGATACGGGTATAGTTAATGATGACAGACTATTATAATTTAAACAAAAAGGATGTCTAACAAGTACGTCAGGGTCAAGAGGTAAAAACATTAGAGCAGTTGCATTTAGTTTACTTTACCACTACTTTTACCTCACCTCTACGCTTCAGTGGTCACTGCGGTTAGGGGTTACATAATCTTGGTCTCGAGTATTGACGACTACAGTTAACTTTTAAAGCTGAACTACCCGGACGTTTTATCTTAGACATAAAACTTACGGGTACATTTTATGTAAATTTCCCCTTTTCAGACGAAGAAACATTAAGCATTGTAATTTTTGCTACATAAATAAATGATCTTTCCGTCTGCATGTCCGTCCGTCTGATGATTATACTTTCACATTTAAATGGTAAAAAAGTGACATGTCAGCTTTAAAAGGTAACTGTAGTTGGATCGCCTCAGGACAGGTGTGTATTGAACAATGTAAAGCCATGGCTGTGAAATATTGTGAATGTGAATTAACGTGTGCGGACTGGTACCTTTCGAGACAAAATACCAGATAAAAAGCATACACTCACAATTAATTCGAGATTGCCAAAGGTATCCTGTCATACTGAAAAAAAAGTTCCACTACGGCTTTATTACTCGAAATGAAAAACGGCTCAAATGGATCTATTTAAACCAAGACTTAGCTATAATACAAAATGTAGCTCACATTCCCGTCTCCCCTGACCTGTACAGTGGATATGTGCCTTAAATAAAATTTCAGAATAATACATGTCATTGACAACAATACAAAAATTGTATGTTTGTGTGTTTTCGCCTAACCGGAGGGTGTCTTTTATTAAAACACCAGGATGGAAAACGAATTTTAAATACCACGGCCTAATCCCTAACCACAGTGACCACTGAAGCGTAGAGGTGAGGTAAAAGTAGAAGTAAAGTAAGAAGTAAAATAAATGCAACTGCTCTAATGTCATATATCGAAAGGTCTTGACACAGAAATATATAACAATTTGTATCAAAATCCTATCATTTACAATTCAAGAATAATTTTTAATTATATTGAAAAACATACCCCCTTACAAACAGACACGGACTGAAGGACGAACAACAGACCCTTATTGTCGCTTTGCTTGGCAGGCGTGTACATATATCAGTTTAGTCGATAAGTTTGCTATAATATAAATTATAATGTTTCAAATCAATTACTGAAAAAAAAAATTAAAAATAAATAGATATTAACTACCTTGATATATGTACATATACGTAGTTTTTAATTTTCTCTTTTATTCTTCAAATATTTGTTTACGTTGTAACTTAATCATTAATCCTTTTTTGAATTTATGCATCAGAATGTAAGATTTATGTACCTACGCAAAGGTTTACATTTTGTCTTCTTCGATGACAAACCATGATCACCCTCTTGTCTCCATCTCTCGAACTGTGATAAAAATTGTGAAATTTCGATCCTGCATTACATGTTAATCATTTGAAGAAGTTCACATCCATGCAGATTACCATATCATAATGCACAACCCATGTAAACTATTATAATAAGTTACAGAAGTAATACGTTAAACATTTCAGATAAACTTTTAATCTTCCTAAACAAATATTGATTGTTTACTGGACTAAGCTAGACGAGATAACACATTTCCGTTGCAAACTAGCAACCTCGATCGGGGAAAATTCAGCATGCAAAGAGCGATATAATACCCTGTGTCCTGAATCAAGTTTACATCATAAACGTGTTATTGACAGACAGATAGATAGATAGTTTATTTCTCTAAAACCAATACATAAAGGTACAGACAGAGTGTACCAATATATATATATAAATATATATAAAAGCACAAAAAAGGTACAAGCGACCACGACACTAAACGTGTTTAAACCCAGCGGAAGGGACAGTACACCCCTTGAGCCCTCTGGATACACGAATATGTACTTGTATCCAGACGGAACAAGGGACAGTACGTCCCTCATTCCGTTCGGACACAAGTACATAAAAAACATACACACACTCTCATGCTAGTCAGAACCTGTACTATACTGAAGCTCGAAAGGCTATAACTAGTAGCCAGGTAGGTAATATTCTCAATTCATGAACCAAAGCAGACCCCGCGAGGGGCGAGACCAGGTGCCTAGGTAGAGTCAGCGTCTCCTGTTTGCATGCAACACCCGCTGCCAAAAAGTCTGGACGGACTGATCGATAGAAACACGTCCAAGACTTCTAAAGGTTCAAAAAAAAAAAAAAAAAAAAAAAAGCTGAAAAGATGCGCCCTGATTGATTAAGTAACATATTATCAAGTGAGTAAAATCAAACAAAAGCGACGTGCATTCGCGACGTGCATTCGTCGCTTTGTTGGGCTGATCCGACATTGTCTGAATAGTGAACGTGGTTGTTTTCACCTCTTTTGTGCTGTCTATATAAATATATATATATATATATAATATGATAACAATGACTGAGGTTGTTAGTGACATTAAATGCATACATTGTATTTTTTTTCCTGACTAAATTAATATTCGGAGATAAAGTGTGCAATAAGACATATATATAGATTACATTAGAGGATTGACAGTTTCATTTATAATTCTAATAAATTTGCACAGTCTTTTTAAGCTTTTTAAGGGGTTTCTGCACGGCCATATTGGATTTACATGCCAAAATATGTTATGTATCATAAGGTGTTGATTCAGTTTTGTTTGGCCAATTTTTTTTCATTCATTATTTTCACAAGTTAAAATAGTAAAGTAAGGTTGCTAATTCAAACCACAGAAATTTATGCAATAAAACATTTACCCAGATACATGCAAGTTACAGAACTGAGCAGCAGCAACTTTTCAGAAACAATGTCATGTTTCAATCCTATCTGGATTTAATAAATCATTACCTTGACTACAATAACCTGTGTTTAGTTCTTTAAATTTCCATTGCATTAAATAAAAAATAATTTTTTATCTACCTGGGGGTAGGTTCATATTGTCGTTTCTCGTTTCGCCATGTTTGTCATCACATTCCGGATTGATAAATATTTACATGCTACAAGTGATAGTGAATCTCTTCAGATCTGGGCGATTTGAATAAGACGAACGCGTGATTTGGGGATATAAAGGCAAAATAAAATTTTAGAACATATCATACATCATCAAAGTATGCATCTAAAACCAAAATCTTGACATTATTTTTACCTCTGATACTTTCGGTTAGTCTTGTCCGTTCTTGGTTCTTCCCAAATTCATACGCCCAATCAACAGGTGTTTAAAACTATTGAAATATGTTAATGCTATTCATAATGTTAATTTATTCAGAAATACAATCGTTTAAAATGGTGTGTTTATGTATGCTTAAGCTGGCATGTATCGATAATTCTTTGTTTACCTTTGTACAGGTTGGGACTATATCTTGTAGCGATTAGTTTACCGAGAAACCAACTTCCGGTCTGGCGGACAGAAGAGTTTGGTAAGAAAAAACATTGATGATTTTTTATCTTGATAGCGTTGATCGCTTTGACTTCATTGTTTAACGTCTTTTATAACATTTCTAAAAGACATATACCATGTAATTTTATCTCGATCGCTCGTTGACTGCACGTTTTGGTCTCGAATGTCCCTCTAAATTTTCAAGAGTTATCTTTTCCTTACACTTGTACCCGAAATAAGTAAACATATACGTACCCCAATTATGTGGGCTACTAAGGGGCAATTAGGGAGTATTTATGGCATTGAGCATTGCTGCTAATTCGGAAAATCACAGTCATGAAGGTAAGATTGATTTCAATATGTTGTGATAAGGTATAGGAGTATGATGGTTACTAAATGAAATGTGGAAGAAAGTTGTAAACCTACAGTTCTACAGGTAAGTTCCCCAAAGGGGCCTTACTATTTCTTCAGATCATTACAGTTAGAGGTATATACATTTGTACAGAACACCAGTAGTGTCATAGCATTCATGGGAGATGAGACAGTGCTACAAACTGAAATAGATGTTCTGCTTATAACCATGTTAACTGAAAATATTGTGAACACTGAAGAGATTGTGCTTTACAGTTTGGTGCAGTGTTGAAAGACCAACAAATATATATTGAATGAATTATTTATTAAGACAGCTGTTAGTATTGTAATGGGAAAGGGGGGGGGGGGGTGAAATAAAGTCTTATGTGAGAAAAATAGTCTAAAGTGGAGTATAAGTTTCCTCTTTGTCTGTCTGTCATCAGTACTAATTTCTTTTGGATTTCTTTTCACTTGCCTCTTGTTTAAAACATAATATTGTATGAAATGAACTGAGATAATGGAAAGAAATACAAAACATCGCTCTTCTTTGTGGAAGAACTTTCTTTGCATAGCAAAATTGTTTACCTAGTACATGTGTAACTTTGGCCTAGATATTTGACCTACTTTTCCAAAAGTTGAGACTGGCTATATCTTTTAATTGGTTAGTGATAGGGTTCCTTATGGTGAGACCTTTTTACAGATAAATTTTGTACCATAATTTTTGATTTATTGACCTTTACCAGTTACCTAGATATTTGAGTTACTTCCTGAGAAAATGAAAATGGACTATAATATCTTTTGATTGATAAATGATAGGTCTTTGGTACTGTAAATGTGGTGACTTTTGCTTGGGGACATGTGGGAGAAATATTTGTGATATAATCATGATAATTGTCTTTTATATTGTAAGAATGCAGTAGTGATATTTTCGCTTGGGATATTTTTCCAAAAACCCTTAATTCAACAAAAATGCAAAAACAACCCCCACGCAAAAATTTACACATTTACAGTATTTCAAATCTGTTTTTCTTTTGGTGATACCCTTTTTTGTAACCATAATTTTTTACTTATGAACCTTGACCTACATCATTGACCTTCTTTTGTTTGTTGTGTCGCCTGTGAAGCATAGTGACACTTAGGGATCAATTTGTCCGTTGTCCATCTATCCATCCGTCTGTCTGTCACACTTACATGTAGGGTGTCACAACCCATAACTTTTGATTGGCAAGTGATAGGGCTTTTATATTTCACATGAGTATACCTTGTGACAAACCCTTTCTATAGCATAATTTTGGGACGGATTGCAAAGCAATTCCAGTCTATAGATTGACGATGTCTGTCCGTCTGTCTGTCCGTCTGTCTGCCGTCAACATTTTGGTTCAAGTTTCTGGTTGAGGCAAAATCTAAGGAACTATATGCAGTAGAAACTTTATATTATACATGAAGCTTGCCCATCACAAGACCTTTCAATTTATGCCGTAACATTGGACATAGTGACTTTGACCTTGGACTTTGACCTAGTTAAAGATTTTGGTTAAAGTTTCTGGTTTAAGCAAAATCTAAGGAACTGTATGCAGTAGAAACTTTATATTATACATGTAGGTTGCCCATGATGAGACCTTTCAATTTATGCCGTAACATTTGACCCAGTGACCTTGACCTTGAACTTTGACCTAGTTAAAGATTTTGGTTAAAGTTCTTGGTTTAAGCAAAATGTAAGGAACTGTATGCAGTAGAAACCTTATACTATACATTTAGGTTGCCCATGACGGCACCTTTCAATTTATGCCGTAACATTGGACCTAGTGACCTTGACCTTGGACTTTGACCTAGTCAAAGACTTTGATTAAAGTTCCTGGTTTAAGCGAAATCTAAGGAACTGTATACAGTAGAAACTTGTTATTATACATGTTGGTTGCCTCTGACAAGACCTCTCAATGTATGCTGTAATATTTGATTTAGTGACCTTGACCCAGTTGGTGACAAAAACTTACTTTGCAATCCGGCCATACCGTCTTTAGCGGTGTTTTATTTTTATAAAGATTGAGATTGCCTATACCTTTTGATTGGTAAATGATAGAGCTCTTATATTTCACATGTGTATTCCTTGTAACAAGTTCTCGTTAAATATACCATAAATTTAAACTAAGTGACCTTTACCTGGATATTTGACATATTTTTCAAAGAAATTAAGACTAATTGATTTTTAATTGATACAGCTTTAATATTTCACGTGGTTATTTTGTATGATGATACCTGTCTGTTGTTAAAAAAAAATTTTACGTAGTGACCTTGACTTAGATTATAATTTAGATGTTGACCCTCTTTTCTTAAAAAAAAATAAAATTTAACATTGACCATATCTTTTAATCATTGAGTGAGCGGTTTGATATTTCACATGTGAACCTCATTTGACAAGACTTTCCTGATACTTGTCATTTTGAACCAAATGACCTTGACCTACATATTTGATCCATCTTTTGAAAATAGGCCGCTTCGCAGGCAACACAAGCATTCCTTGGATTGCTATTTTTGTTATGCCAGTAGGGTACTTAATTTGTATTGCTTGAATGTTATCATACACAGTAGAACATGTTAATTTCATACTATTTACTGCTGTTGTTTGAAACTTTAATTTAATTACATGTAAGCTTTTAAGTTTTAGATAACATTTCTGATGTAACAATCGACCCTTCCGATTGCGTGAAAAATGCAAAATTTCATGACTTCACAATGCTTTTACCTCGGACAAACAAGCTTCGAACCTCTGTAAAACATCAAAATTACATTGTGACGTCATGGAATTTCTATAATTTTTCACGCGTTTGGAAGGGTCAATTGATAGAAGTTTCCTCTCACCCTGAACATGTATTTTCTCCTCTGATACAGTCAGGCAGTCAAGTCAAGTATATTGTATAAAGAGAATCAAAAGTCTAAAGGATGTTTGATTTTAAATTAATTTAAGTCAAAAGGGGGAGATACAGAAAATTTTGACCTCACCTGAGCCAAAGGCTCAAAGTTAGCTGTTGTCATACCGCTTCGTCTGTCATCCGTCCATCCGTAAGCTTTTCAAATTTTCAACTTCTTCTCCTGAACCACTGAACAGATTTTCATGAAGCTTGGTAAGAATGATGTACTAATGGTTCCCTACAAGTGTTGTTGTTTTTTGTCCGGATCACTGAAAAATCAATGCTTTGACAAACTTCTTGTATGATACACTTAGTTAACATATTTTTCATGTGAGCCATCGTGGCCCTGTTGGGCATTTTTTTAAAGGAAGGAGAGAGGGGGATACTCAGCTAAATGAATTTACAAATTACAGTCATGTAAATTAACTTAAATTATTATAATCGAAATTTCATAAATGTAACACTGATATGGCAATTAACATGATATAAGAATTAATTTTTTTTTAATGTTTACCTGATATTGGTAAATTGACTTGACTGCAAGTTGAATCAGATGTATGTGGAACAATAACATGCATGCATTTGTCAAAAGAAAATGTTACCAAACCCAAATTTATTTTACAGTACATATTCTGGGCTTGGGGAAACAACAAATGGTTGCCAGATTGCAAAACTTGTCCCAATTCTTATGTGTATCGGTATATTCATTTTGTTTCCAAATGAGTGTGTGTAGAAAAAAAGAGTTGATTTCCATAAAGTTTAGTTTACTATCTGAGTAATATCTGCGAAGCTAATACGAGGGCCTGTCAAAATGTAATGATAAATGCCATACAAGAAATAATTCCTGGAATTGCCGACTATATCATTAATTTTTCAATTAAAGAGCAATGCCAGACATCTTTATTTCACAAGTACTTTCAAGATCGGAAATAAACATGATATGCATTGTATATCAGCATACAATTTATTTTTTTCAAGGTCATAAAACAGTGAGATATAACTTCCTTCTAATGAAATGTACGGCTTTTTTGATCTAGTATCAGATTCATTCACATCAAAGAAAATCAAATCAATATGATGACACCACGTCGCTATGACATCAGTATAGCATCATAGCCGCGCAACACCAGAGCAACAGCAAGTCTTTTCAGAAACTGAATATTTCAAAGGGAAAGCAGGAGAGGAAATTCACAAAAATTGTGTCCTATAATTAATGCTGTTAATCGATGGATTAAGCGTTTTAGGATTGTCAAACTGTAGACTTTTGAAGAGAAACGATGTTGATCAAGGCCGATCCATTTATATTTGAAATTGAAAAGGGTATCATCTACCAGACAGGTGCCACATCACCTAACGCAATATCACCTAACACCATATCAGCTGAATAATAGGTTGGATTGAGACAGCAAAAGCACATAAGACAAGGATAACATTAAGAAAGTGACAGTGGTGAGTTCTTTCATCATGTCATAGGGATAGATTAGACATGACTGAGGAGCTATGAATCAGAATTTAAATCGCATCCTCAAAAAGCACACTCCAGACTTGCCCAGACCTACAAAATATCGAAGAAGACAAGAAAATTTGAAGCAGCTTGCCATAATTGCCTATGGTAATAGTGGTGTTTTATTGACAGATTTTGTTCCTGTTGGAAAGACTGTGTTTTGGGATGTATTATGCTTAGTTTTTGAGAAGAAAATTGCCACCAGCCATACAGCATGTACAGAAGAAGTGACCCTACTTGCAGCAAGCTGGAGTATATATAGTGCTCATTCACAATAATGCAACACTACATAATGCTCGCCAGGAAGAAAAGTCCAAAAACGGCAAAAAGCTAATGCCATACCCTCTGCGTCATTGTCATCAGTTGGCAAAACTTGCACCTGGGCCATATCTCTTGAACTATAAGGTATAGGGCTTTGATATTTCACATGTAGATTCCTTTTGACATTGAGGAACTCTTATTTGAGACCAGGTCACCATGACTTTGTCATAATCACCTTGAGTCTGAACTTTGACCTACTTTTCAATAACGTTGCATTGGCTGTATCATAAGCTTTTAAAGGGATATGAATTCTATTACATAACTAACTTTGCATGTATAGACTCCTTTTTGATTTTGGAATTTATTTGCGTTTTTATACGCCCGTCATTTGACGGGTCATATTATGGTATGGCGAAGTCCATCCGTCCCTCTGTCTGTCCGTCCGCCTATGGAACGCAATAACTTGAATATGCGTCAACCGATTTTCACAAAATTCATACATTATGATTGGACTGAGGAGAGGAAGCCGCCTTTTGATTTTCAGATTCATCCGATTTGTCGTTACAGAGTTATGGGACTTAGATTTTTAAGATACAGTGAAAATATACTAAAATTGTTAAAAATTATTTAAAAATCTATTTCTGGTCTAAATGTTTTGAAATTTTGTACACTTAATGTAGAAAGGATGTTCTTTGACATATGTAACGGGTTTTTAGTTTTTTGGTGACATAACCGAGATATTATGTGTAATTGGAGGGGGGGTATAAGCACATACATGTAAGGCTAAGGGCAAGATATAAGCGCATGGAACGCAATAACTTGAATATGCATCAATGGATTTACATGATGTTTGTACATTATGATCAGACTTGGAAGAAGAAGCCGCCTTTCGATTTTCAGGTTCATCCGGTTTGTCGTTATGGAGTTATGGGACTTAGATATTTTAAATGCAATGAAAATATACTAAAATAGTTAAAAATTCTTTAAAAAATTTATTTCTGGTGAAAATGATTTGAAATTTTGTATACTTCAAGTAGAAAGGTTGTCCTTTGACATATGAAACGGGTTTTTAGCTCACCTCGACGAAGTTGAATGAGCTTATGCTATAACCCCGTGCGTCCGTGTCCGCGTCCGTTAAGAAGTTTGGGGTAGCTCAGTATTGGGCAAAGTACTGATGCTACAGTAACCAAACTTGCACAAGTGATTCATCTTTGGATGCTGAGGTGAACCCATGCATCGGATACAGCATCTGACCTACATTTTCCGCTTGAGTGACTTGGTTAAGAAGTTTGGGGTAGCTCAGTATCTGACAAAGTACTAATGCTACAGTAACCAAACTTGCACAAGTGATTCATCTTTGGATGCCGAGATGGACCCATGCATCGGATGCAGCATCTGACCTACTTTTTCCGCTTCAGTGATTTTGCCTTTAAAAGCAAATATTAAGCAAAGTATAAGTGCTACATGTACCAAACTTGCATATCGGATGTATCTTTGATCAAACTTTCATAAAACGACTTTTTCCACTTGAATGATTTTGCCTTTAAAAGCCAATATACATGTACTAAGAAATATGATTGAATTGAATTTTGCTGCCACGAGGTGAGCTTCGTAATCTGTGATTACCTATGTTTAATTTTTTTGTCGCATAACCAAGATATTTTGTGTAATGGGAGGGGGGGGGGGGGGGGGTATATGCACATACATGTTAAGCTAAGGGCCAAATATAGACTAATGGAACGCATTAACTTGAGTATGTGTTAACGGATTTACATGATATTTCTTCATTGTGATCAGACTTGGAAGAAGAAGCCGCCTTTCGATTTTCAGGTTCATCCAATTTGTCCTTATGAGGTTATGGGATATTTTGGTGTTGTGAAAAAATCCCAACGGGCGTATCTTGCTGTGTGAGTGTAGACTTTATTATACAAAGTTATGCTACAGAGAGCTATGTTATCTTAGACTACCCTACATGTATTTTTTCTTATGTAATAATGAAAAGGGAGGATGGTTTCATACATAATTGACATCTTTGCAATCTGGCCACTGTAGTAGATTCTCATTTAATTAAGATATATACTTATATGTATATTATAACTGTTTTTAGCTCTACTGGTCTCAGACCAGTCCGTCCGTCCGTTCGTCCGTCCGTAAGCAATTCTTGTGCTCGCATCTCCTCTGAAACGTAGGTGATAGAAAGTTAATTCTTTTTGCATCCTACTTGGTATGTGGTCTAGTTGTGCACCTGACATTTGGTTTCAGCCCCTGACCCCCAGGGCCTTAGAAAATTGGCGAATGGGCATGGTTATGAAAATCTATGTAAACTTGTGCTCGCAACTCCTCTGACACTATAAGTGATGGAGACTTAATTCTTTTTGCAATATGATAGGTCTGTGGTCTAGTTGTGCACCTGATATTTTGTTTGAGCCCCTGACCCCCAGGGTCTTAGAAAATGGGTGTGGTCATTTTCTCCTATATAAATCAATGTCTGGTAAGTTAGTTGTAGAAAATTCAGATATATGTAATGAACTAAAAGGGATGTGGCTTTGATATTTCACATGTACATGATGTAGATTCATTATAACCAAGTTTTTCATTTGAAACCATGACCTTTGACCCAGTTACCTTGACCTTTTTAGTTTGACATACTTTTTAAAAATTTTAACTTTGGCTTTAGTGCATGAAATATAAGGGATAGGGCTTTAATATTTCACATGTAGATTCCTTATGAAAAAATCTTATATTTGTGACCTTTAATTTTGACCTACTGGTAGTGGTCTTGACCTTTGAGTTTGACCTTATTTAACAAAATTGAAATAGGGATATACATTTGTATCTCACGAACTATATAGCATAGGGATTTTATATTTCACATGTAGATTCTTCTTTACCATACATTTTATTTTGAACCTTGACCTTTGTTTTTTTTTTTTAATTTCGCAATAGTGTTAATGACCTTTCACCTTTCTGTATGCACAAAGAAAGTATACATCATCTTATACATGTACTGGTAAAAACATTTCGCAATTTGGCCTATCCACCTTTACCGGTTTATGGTTTATTTTTATGCCCCCGGAATCACAGATTCGGGGGCATATAGTTTTTGGCCTGTCCGTCTGTTTGTCTGTCTGTTGTCTGTTTGTCCGAACTAAAAACTTTAACATTGGGCATAACGTTTGAATGGTAAGTGATAGGGCTTTCATATTTCACATGTGTATTCCTTGTGACAAGACCTTTCCATTGATACCAAAAGTTTTGTCCTCGTGACCTTGACCTTTGACCTACTTTTCAAAAACTTTAACATTTGGCATAACTTTTGAATAGTAAGTGATAGGGCTCTCATATTTCACATGTGTATTCCTTGTGAGAAGACCATTTCATTGATAGCAAAAAAATTTTTACTTCGTCACCTTGACTTTGACCTTTCACGTACTCAACAGAAAATGGCGTTTATACTAACAAAGATGCCACCGGGGGCATTCGTGTTTCACAAACACAGGCTTTTTTACCTTATGTCCTTGACCTAGACATTTAACCTGTTCACAGACAAGTCAAGCTGATGCAATACCCTGGGTTCATGTGTTTGTCTGTTCATTTATCCGTTCAGTTCTTTTGCATGCAATAAATATGTAAACTTGTTGAAAAGTAAAACAGTGCATCAAAGGAGAGAGTGATAATTTACATACTTCAAATAAATATAACAGTTATAGATAGCATGCTTTGATGAGTGATATTGAGCTTCTTCTTGTTGGTTCATTCAAGTTACTAATTACTAAGCAAGAACTAATGTTGTCTTTTAGATGATTAAAGGGGATGTGATGCTTTGATTTCTAATGATCTTGATATAGTTAATACCCTAGCTGTCTTAATAAATAAAACATTCAATTTGTTGGCATGGATCTAGGAAAAATGTGACAATTCTGTCGTTGCGATCTCTAAGAAGAAAATTTGTTTGAACTTAGCCATTCTAGTTGGTTTGAAGATTATACTGAACATTTGAGAAGATGGGACGCCCAAAGACAAGGAGACGTCATTTTAATCCTCCCTCTGGAAAGAACTCCTTTATTTATAAGCGACGAAAGCGTGAATTAATGAAAAAGTGGAGCAGTACATCATGGAGGACAGTAGTAATTTACCACCCAGTGCGAAAATTCCTTACAGAATTGTGCAGAGGTCATCTAAAGTTTCAACCCGTATTGTTGTAAAAAGGCTTAAATTCCAGAAAACTCACCCACTCCGAGTCATAAAAAAGAATAAGGATGGGACAAAGATAACAATTATGAAAAAGAAGAGTCAACCTCCAGATGGATACAGATTACTTAATTTAAGTCAACTTGATAAATTTATTTCTACAGTAGCAGCTCATGGAAAAAAATGTACATCTCTACCAGTTCCTTTGGAAGAAGGAGATTCTTCTTTCCTGTTATCAGAGCATGGAAGACAGGGTCTTTCCAGTACTCTATGTTTTACTTGTAAAGCATGTGGTGAGAACCTTGACCTCTCTACAAGTTATTTGCTACCAAATACACCACATTACGATATAAACATGCGAAGTGTGTGGGGAACCATGGCAACAGGTGGAGGCTCTTCATCACTTAATGAGTTACTTTCCACTATGGGAGTTCAAGGTTTGCGGCAGCAAACCTTCACCTCTTTGGAGACATACATTGGCGATTCCTGGCAAACCTTGCTGCTTGAAGACATGCAGAAAGCCGGTGAAGAGGAAAGGAGATTAGCAATTGAAAGGAATGACTTCCATCAGGGCATACCAGCCATAACAGTCATATGTGATGGTGGTTGGTCCAAACGCTCCCACAAACACTCCTACAATGCTATGGGAGGAGTAGGTGTCATCTTTGGAGCTGCCACAGGAAAATTGTTGCATATTGGAGTACGAAACAAGCATTGTTACATCTGCACTGCAGCTGAATCAAGAAACATTAAACCAAAGGAGCATGTTTGTTTCCGGAACTGGTCGGAAAGCAGCCAAGGGATGGAATCTGATATAATTTTGGAAGGGTTTCTTATGGCGGAAGAGCGACATGGTGTGAGATACATGCGGTTCATAGGAGATGGGGATAGCTCGGTGCATGCACGAATCCAGAGGGAAGTCCCGATATGGGGTAAAGAGGTATCCAAACTGGAATGTGCGAACCATGCCTGCAAGTGCTTGCGCTCTAACTTGGAAAAACTTGTTGAGGATAAACCATATCTCAAGGGCAAAGGCCGCCTCACTAAAAACATCATAATGAGACTGACAAAAGGAGTGCGTTGTGCCATCAAAATGAGATCGTGTGAGAGCAATAGAAGAGAAGCCTCCAAGAAGCTTGCCCATGACATCAAAAATTCGGTGCACCATGTATTTGGCGATCATGAGAACTGTAGTGACTTCTGCCAAAAGAGATCAGAACAGTCAAGCTCATCAACTGAAAAGGAAAATGAAGATCATGATCTGGAAGTTGCTGAGTGCCAAGCTGACATTTGGAAAGACCTTTTTGATGATGCCAGCCTACAAGAATCCCGCTTTGCCTATCCATCAAAAGAACCACCTGTCATCGATCTAGAGATTCTGCGTGATGTCACTTTCCTTCTGAATCGCCTTGCCATTAAAAGTGACAGACTGTTAGGAAATTTCACCACCAACCTTGCAGAGTCATGGATGTATATCCGCTGTAAGTTTGATGGAGGTAAGATGACAAACAGATGTAACAGAGGGTCATGGCAAAGTCGCTGTTTTGGTGGAGGTCTAAGGAAGAACTTTGGAGCTGCCTGGTCACCACTTGTATGGCAAAAAGTAACTAAAGTACCACCAACTACTCCATTCACGACACACTATCGTGTTAGAGCACTGAGCCTGATCAGAAGTAGAAAATCAAAAAAAAGACCAGATGTGAGAGCCAGGGCATTTAAGCGAAAGCAGGCCTCAGCCATTAAATCAACATCTAAAAAAGCAAGAAGAGAGTATGGTCAGGATTGCCTTGATTCCTCACCAGACATAACAGCCCAAGATTTACAGACAGCTACCACAGAATACATTGCTAAAGAAATCAACATATCTGATGCTAACATTGACCATATTCATAACTCAACATTAGGACAGTCTTCATCTCCACTATGGTGTGACGAGAGAAAAAAACGACTAACCTCATCAACATTTGGACAAATTGTTAACCGCAACCCAAACCTGAAAACAGGACCCTTGGTAAAAAGACTATTGTATTCGAACTTCAGAGGCAACAAGTACACTAGAAAAGGACTTCAAGAAGAAACTGTAACCATCAAGGAGTACATCAATAACAAACTGGAAAATAAAACAACTGTAAATGTTTCATCCGCTGGATTGGTCATCTGCAAAAACACCAAATTTCTAGCTGCCAGTCCTGATGGTTATGTCCAGGAGGGATCTGTGAAGGGACTTATTGAAGTAAAGAATCTTCTGCAGAGTAACCAGCTTACATTTCAAGATGCTGCAAAAAAATCCACCTTTTGTCTGGAATCTGTTGATGGTAAACCACAGTTAAAAAGAACACACATGTATTACTTCCAATGTCAAGGTCAGATGAATATCTGTGATGCGCCATGGGTAGATTTTGTGGTCAGAAGAACAAATCCCTATCAGATTCATATAGAGCGGATTCACAGGGATAAAGCCTTATGGGATGATGAAATGTGTTTTTACATGAAGTGCCTTCTTCCTGAACTTGCTTCTCCTCGAGTTAAAACCTCAACAGGAATTCGGGAACCTCAACTACCATGGGTAGGTTTGATTGAGAGTTATACATTTATAAAATGCATGGAAGGATATATAAAAAAGGTAAAATTTGGCAATGTTAAGTAAGAATATACTTAGTAGAGTAAGCAAGCAATATGTTTCAAAGACATTGGTAAGTATATTAATCAAAACATAGAAATGTCAATGTCCATATTTCAGACTTTCTAACCCTATACTTTGGCCAATCGATAGGAGATTTGAATTGCTGTATTTGTAACATCAGGATAGATGTTCAAGATCATGTACCAAAATGATGACTATCAAATTTAACAAATATTCATTCAACTCTACATCATATGATATTGAAGGTTTCAAACATAATCAAAAAGTTGAAAGAATATTTAAGATGGAGATTTCATTTTCTCTACCTAGTAAAATGTACTATATTTTAGACATAAGAAATCAGTAAGAAGTAGATCTGATCACACTTTGTCTTGTTAAAATATAAAAAATATGATGGCAAATGAAGTAACTAATCATACATAACCAGTATGCTGTGCTAAATATTCACTTTATATATTGCTTTCAGTTTCAACCAAGTAGTACAGCAAAGCCTACAAGGTCCTCCAAACCACAGCCAAAATCAAAGAGAGAAACAGACAAACACTGGCAGCCTAGTCTTCAAAGTATGCTTTTCTGATGATTTATTTGAAATTGTATAATACCTCCAACATGTCTCTCCCAACAAAAACCCCACTAAATATTGCCTTGAAAATGTAACCTTGCCCTTTCTGCATCTTCTATTTACCATCAATTAAGATTTAATTGTTTAAGGTGTTGTTGTATCTATATGATAGTACATTATATATTTCTACAAAATATTTTAAGGTACATTATTTAATACTTTTCTCACAGAGAACAGTATGTCTTGTTTGAAAATTAATTTTTTCCTAAAGGAAAACAGATTTTAGATATTGTAGTGTTTTACTCCATAATTATACATGTTATGGTTTTAATTTGTTCATACATTATAGAGGACTCGCCATCTCAGACTTGCAGCAATTATCAGAGACGATCCCAGAGACAGAAGCGCTCCAAATTTGTTGGACGTAATATCCTGCACCAATGGATAATTGATGAGGCAACTGAAGAACATGAGTGGTATTCAGGGCATGTCCTCCAATGTACGAGAGGCACAGATGGTGGTGTGGCTAGTGTGTATGAAGTGAAATATGAAGGAGAATCTGAAACTTATCTCATTGATCACCTGCAAGAAGACTTAGACAAAGGATCCTTAAAATTTGTGGACATTTAAGGTAAATTGTAGAAGCAGACATAAAACACTACTATAGGTAGAATAACATAAAGTTAAAACTTAACTGCATTTCATATGAAAGTTGAAAAAAAAAGGTGGAAGAAATCTTTGAACTAGAAGATAAAATAATGTTATTTACCACCAAAAACCTTTTCTTTATCTTTGAGATCAAATTTAATCAATCAAAATTATTAACATTAAAGTGATTAATCATTTTATAAAGTGTAAAATTCAATTTATTATCTTTTTTAAGTTTCATCAGTGCATGTTTTTATTGAAATTTTGATCCATATGGGCCTCCATACAGATATCAATACTACTGTTCTATTTATAGAAATAGGGAGATTTAATATATTCTATTTATAGCCTAAAGCACATGTAATTGGTACTACTTTTAATGGCTACATTCTTGTGAAGAACCTGTTTTGGAAGAAGGATATTTTATTAAGTGAGACATAATTTGGAATTTTATCCACAGGTTTTTGTAGCTATATGACAGAAGAATTTTTCACAGTTGTCTAAAAATTTTTCAAAGTTTGGATTTACTTGGTAGCTGTGCAGTTTTACAGTGGATGTTCATTTTACCCAAACTTTTATGGTAAGTACTTTTATCTTCTTGTTTTAGACAGAATGTATTCTGAATTTGCAACAGAATATTTTGAAAAACAAAACATGGGGGTATAACAGTTATTTTTTTCAGTTTTTCACATTTTCAGTATTGATAGTGCAAATCCAATATGGCTGTGTAGATACCCCTTAAGCTATGCGTTTGGAGTTTAAACGGGAATGAAACTTAATGGTGTTGTGTCTAAGATAAATATGTTGTGGAATATGATTTTTTTCGATCATTGTCAAGTGTAGGGCTTTCCATGATGTAATTGTATTCATCGCCAACTACTGACATGTCACATAACATACATTTTCGTTCATGTCGCTCAATATTATACCATCGCTCTCGTTCTATGGGTAAGCTGTGATTAAGAGTTCTATATTTACAGAGAGTTATAAAACACGTTTACTTGACATGTTAAAGTATTCTTCAAATTCAAAGTCTCTTTTAAATATCCTATAATCAATACATTTTGGGGAGTTATGAATGCTATCATTCCAAATTTGTTTAAATTGATCAGTTAAATTGTGTTTTATGTTAAATTTTAACCATTCTTTAAAAGGAACATTTTCCATTTGGAAAATATATGATAAACCTTATTCATTAAATATATTCCTAATATTTTTAACTCAAGGAAAAGTTTGATTGCTTTCAACAGATTTTGAGTGAGCTATAGAATGCAGTATTGAAGATAACTTCTGACGATTTTCTAAGAGATTGCACCAGTATGTGATAATTCTAGTCTTTATATTAATCTCAATGGGGTACAGGCCTATTTCCATAGGCGATGGAGCTTGGTGTAGATTTTTTTTATATGGAGGAGATGTTTTAGAAATTGAGATGAACTCAATAATCTTATTCTTTCCGTATCCCCAAACTTCACAGCCATATAATAGAGCGGGTTTTACTATTTCATCAAACAAGTCTATTTGGCATTGAATCGATAAATTTAGCGACATTCCCTTTTTCAGAACGCTATACATAGCTTTTGTGGCCTTTTCTGTGAGTCGTTTTTTTTTTTTTGGCGCTATTAGATAAGCCTGTTCCGCTAAGCAAAAGACCGAGGTAATTAAATTATGTCACTAGTTAGATTTCTTCGTTATTGAAGTAAAGTTTTTGGTTTTGTCGCATTCTGCCAGTACAAAAGACTAAAAACTTCGTTTTTGCCACATTTACTTTTAATTTCCATTGTTTTGAATAGTCTGAAAAGTGGTTTAATTGGTTTTGTAAATCTTCAATAAATTCTGCCAATATAACAGTATTATCTGCATACATTTATATAAAAAGCTTTAAATACGTATCTATATCATCATTATTTTCATCAAAATTTATATTTATTCCATTCAATTCTTTGCTATTTAAGAAATCCACAATATCGTTCACATATAAAGAAAATAGCAGAGGTGAGAGATTTTCGCCCTGTGGCACGTCTATTTGACATGGGAAGACCTCCGAGTATTCATTATTGTGTTCTATCCTTGATTTTATATCATTATACATGTTGACTATTACTGTATACATTTTCCAATTAAATTAGTTATATTCAATTTGTACCATAGCCCCTCTCTCCATACAGTATCGAATACTTTTGCAAAGTCAATAAATACACAATATAGTTTTAAAATACAGTGAAAATATACTTAAAAAGTTAAAGATTATTTAAAAATCTATTTGTAATCGAAATGTTTTGAAATTTTGTAGACTTCAAGTAGAAAGGATGTTCTTTGACATATGTAACGGGTTTTTTAAAAATTTTTGTCGCAAAACCGAGATATTTGTAATGGGAAGGGGGGTGGGTGATATGCACATACATGTAAAGCTAAGGGCAAAATATAGGCGCATGGAACGCAATAACTTGAATATGCGTCAACAGATTTTCATGATATTCATACATTATGTTTGGATTGTGGAGAAGAGGCCGCCTTTCGATTTTCAGGTTCATTCAATTTGTCGTTACAGAGTTATGGGACTTAGATATTTTAAAATACAGTGAAAATATACTAAAATAGTTAAAAATTATTTAAAAATCTATTTTTGATCGAAATGTTTTGAAATTTTGTTTTCTTAAGGTAGAAAGGATGCTCTTTGACATATGTAACGGGTTTTTAATTTTTTGGTCGCATAACTGAGATATTTGTAATGGGAAGGGGGGGGGGTGGGTGTTATATGCACAAACATGTTCAGCTAAGGGCAAAATATAGGCACATGGAACGCAATAACTTGAATATGCGTCAATGGATTTACATGATATTTCTACATTGTGATCAGACTTGGAAGAAGAAGCCGCCTTTCGATTTTCAGGTTCATTATATTTGTCGTTACGGAGTTATGGGACTTAGATATTTTAGATACAATGTAAAAATATACTAAAATAGTTAAAATTCTTTAAAAATCTATTTCTGGTCAAAATGTTTTGAAATTTTGTATACTTCAAGTAGAAAGAATGTTATTTCACATACATAACGGATTCTTAAATTTTTTGTCGCATTATCCAGAAATTATGTGTAATGGGGGGGGGGGGGGGGTTATATGCACATACATGTTAAGCTTGGGGCAAAATATAGGTTCATGGAACACAATAACTTGAATTTATGATATTTGTACATTGTGATCAGACTTTGAAGAGGAAGCCGCCTTTCGATGTTCAGGTTCATCCGATTTGTCCTTATGGAGTTATGGGACTTAGATATTTTGGTGTTGTGAAAAAAATCCCAACGGGCGTATCTTGCTGCGTGAGCGTAGGCTTTATTACTTTTCGCTGTGGATGATCTTTGGTTGTCTGTCTCATGCAAAATGTGTCGCTTGCAGATCTTATTAGAATAATGTCGAAGAGTTCCAACTCTATATCTTCTTGAAGAAAATTCCAAACCAATTTCCATGCACCAGACACGTGTTTCGAATATTAAATTCTCATCGGTGATGCTTTCAGCGGAGCCACCAAAAATAATTTCAGTAGCGCCCTCTTTAATTAGTTTGAAATTAATTTTTTACATTTACATTACAGAGAGTGCGCGTCACCAAATTTCCTGTTGGGTCGATTCAGTAGCATATCCAAATAAAATCTATGTTCAAAATAGCATTGGAGTGATGGTGCTTAGATGTTAAATTCCTTAAATTTCGATGATATTTATCGGTGAAATGGCTAGTTTTCGAAATAGCAAAAAAAATATATATGATGTCACATTGATAAAAGGCCAAAACAATGCTTCTTTCAGGTGACAGAGCTGGAAAAAGTCGGGTCACGGGGAACGATTTTAACTGCTCCACATTGCAACATGAAATAAGTGTCTATATTAATAATATCGAAGGGTTCCTACTCTATACCTTCTTAAAGAAAATTTCAAGCCAATTTCCATGCACCAGACACGTGTTTCGAATATTAAATTCTCATCAGTGATGTTTTCAGCGGAGTCACCATAAATGATTTCAGTAGCGCCCTCTTTAATTTTTTGAAGTTAGATTTTTATATTTACATTACAGAGAGTGCGTGACCATTCAGTAGCATATCCAAATAAAATCTATGTTCAAAATAGCATTGGAGGTATAGAAGTTCGCCTATATTCCCAATTACTGTATTTATCTATCATATCATCTGAAATGCTTTTTAAACTTTCATAGACTGCATTCAGTTTGGTTTGTCAATATTTGACTCAAACTGCGTGGATTTCTCGCTATCCCATTTATTTGGTTTTTGAACTATAGTGGTATTTCTGGTAGAGAGGGTGTGATAATCAAACTTCGATATTCTAATCACAACTTCAAATGGACAATACACATCAGAGAACAAAGAACTGAAATCCAACACATCACAGTCTGATATGTACCCCAGTACTTACGCAGTAGTCAACAACGAATGCATTTTTACTAGTTAATTTACCGTCAGTGTTATCTTATATATTTAATAAATGGTTATTAAAATTTAGGAAAAATGAAAAGCGTTGTTGTTTGTATCTTTCTCAAGCATTTTTATTTCAATTTATTAATATTCATAAATATGCAAATGAGTTATTTTGCATATAACCCCTTTCTTGTCTCGTTATATTGATACCAGTTACAGATGTTTAGCTCAATATTTTGCTAAGATATTGCTATTCTACATAACCAATAGTCCTTTCTTTACTTTAGCAGGGGGTTGCCATGGAAACGGTCGAAAAACACATAGCCTAGATGAGTTTAATTTTGAGCACATTCCGAAAACCGTAGACCCTAAGGAACATTTTTGTACCCGTGAACAAAAAAGTACTCAAGGGGTTGCATGGTGGGTCCATCTGGCCCACCGACTACAACAGATTCATACTTTCACAATATTTACAAAATACTTGTATGGATATACAGAAAATAGTTTTGATGTGGCCAAGTCTAATTTTGCCATCACAGGCGAAAATATATATAAATTTTTGGTTCATTTCCGGTTTCAAAGGTGATTTCTAAGGTGGATAACTCTAATGAAAAAAATGAAATCAATCATTTTTCATTAGAATCTATTAAATACAAGCCTCCTTCATCAATTTCAGTATCCATTCCAATATTTTTAAATTTTTGGAATTAACAACGATTTTGGGCCTAGAAAGTCCCTAAACTCCATTACTCTTTGTAAGGGGCCATACTGTTTTTCTATTGATTTCTTAAAAAAACATATTTGTACTTGCGCAAACAATCCTCTATCAAAACAAGGTTTGTTTTTCCTCCTGAACTTGAGAAGGTACTATTTTGAACTGGTACTATTCATTTTTTTTTTTGTAATTTACATTAACTTCATAGAAGAAATGAAGTTTATTTTTATATTATTATAATGGGGAGACACCACATATCGTTACATACTGGTCCTTCATGGATCCTCCTACATGTATGACTTTAATTGGTCGATGGATATTTTGACACTCCTCTCTCCATTTTTGAAAAAAAAAATCTTGATCCGCCCTATCTTTACATCTCAACATGTATCGTTATGTGCCCAGAAAAAAGATAAGTATTATCTTTATATCAATGAGCATTTCAAGCGTGATTCATTTGATTATATATGCATTGATCAGTATTTATTTTCGTATAAATGCATATTAGGTACATGTACATACTGTAATGAAAATCAAATAAAAATAAAATGAATATCGAATTTAATGAGCCTTAGTTTTCGCTGTAACTTACTTGATATATATATTTTTTTTCTAAAGGTCAACCCTTTATTGTTTTTCCTACATTGTAAAAACAAGACAAAATCATGACACTGCATATAAAATAGACATATTTGTACAATATAGACAAACCTGGTAAAATGCTATTGCTGTTAGTATACTTGTATTATTTTTTTGTAAAATTAAATTCAAGAAATTGTGGTTCCCCGCTTTCAGTGTGTTTGTCTTTAAATAAGTAATTACATACCCCTCCTCCCCTTATTCTTAAGTTTTCATAATGTATCTCATGTGTTATCACAATTCTAAGTATCAAAAGATTAAACTCCAAGATAAGGTCAAAAGGTCCAAGAGAAAGGTCTTGTGAAAAGGATTGCACATTTGAAATATGAAAGTCCTATTATTTATCATCCTAAAGTTATAGTCGAGGTAGAAGTTTTTAAATGTGGGTTAAACTCCAAGGTCAAGATGTTGTTACTGTGGTGATCGCGGGGGATTACACACTTTTACCGAAGTTTCCGAGGCTTAACCTAAGTTTCCGAATTTCGGAAAAATCCTACCTAAGTTTCCGAATCCTAACTTAACGAAAATTACCGCTTTGACCGAAATTTCCGAATTATTAAAATTCGGTAGGAAATTTAGGGTAAACCATGAAAGTCAGGTATTTTAGTTAGGGTTTTTAGGAAAAAGCGTAATATTTCGGATTTTTCGGAGTAATGGTAGTTTTAAGATTGATTTCAACAAAACGAAATCGGCATTATGTAAACAAAAGGAATGCAACATGTGTACGGGAACTCATTTGTATGTTGGGGTGTAATTGAGAAGGGGGGTTATATCCCTTGAAAATGTCCAAACATAGTCATATACTATTTTGTTGGCAATTTGCAATACTAGGGATGTTCTTATATAAATATGCTCACCCTGCTATAACTCTTCCGCTCCCCTGATTGTCTAGAGTCGCAAATACATCATGATGTATACAGGTCAAATGTGGTATTCAATAAATCACTGGGGGCCGTAGCCAGCATTTTTTTTATTTCCATGAAATCATTCTGCAATCAAAATCCCATCCCCTTTCCCTCGCTACATTTAATCAGATATGTACAACGATTTCCAGCAGATTCTATATGAAAGATATAAGGAATTTGCGGAAAAAAACGCTGTACGTTAGGTAGCTGATTAAATGGAAAGAGGGACACATCAGTCATTGTAATATTAAAAAAGCCTTGCTTCGGCCCCCTGTGTACAATAAATAAGGTCCATTAGAGTATCTTATCTAAGAAAACTTCCGATATAAGAAAAGTATTATAAGAAAAGATTGTTGAACTAAAGAAAGGATCTTATTTAAGAAAAGATCGTTGAATATAAACAATTCGAATTTCCTCTGATCGACGAAGTTGTACTTTTCACAGTGGAAACACTTCGGCATTTTCAAAAATTCTTAGAGATTTTTTAATTTCAGATTGAGAAAACTGTAATGCAATTTCAAAAGACAATAAGTAATAAATTATATTCCTACATAAAAAGCCGATTTTACACTTTGTACCGACAATAAACCGAGCTAATGATCAAAATTGTTTGCAATTTCAGGCAAGTTTTGTGTGTGTGTTTTTTTTTAATAATTACTCATTGCGTGATTGTGTGTGTTTTTTTTTTTTTTTTTTTTTTTTTTGTTTTTTGGGGTTTTTTTTTTTTGATTTTCTATAATTTCAGCTGTCCTTAGCCGGGGACGTATATTTTAAAAATAACAGCATTTTGTACAATAGAGAGGCGTAGAGGGTTTTGTTGTTGTTGTTGCTTTTTTTTTTTGGAGACCCTCGATCAGGGCCCGATTTTTTTTTCTGTTCTTTAGCGGATGCATGACCAAAGATAATTCAGCAGACCCTTCGGGCTAGATTCTTTTTTGGGGAGGTGCAAACTTTCTGGACATTTTTTCTTCGGGAGAGATTGCAGTCTTTCTGCCCGCCTCTCATAAAAACCATATGGGGTCCCTTTGTCCTTCTCAATATTTTATAATTTGTTAGACCAATCTGTTAAAATTCTTGTCTAACTACCATTACATGTACAACTCTATATCTAACAAATCCTTTCCAGGGTGTTCTCAATCTTATGAGAGCCCCTTGCACTCATTAATTGTGACAGGCAGAATGAAAAATGTGGCCGGTCTGGGAATCGAACCCGAGACCTGCTGCGATGGAGGCAGACGCTGTTAGCAACTCTGCTAACCGGGCACGATAACCGTACCCCGAGAGTCCCGAGATACAAATTTGTTGCCGGACTGTGTCCGAAAACCTGTGATTGTCTGCTATCTCGAGGTAAAAACTCCTATGCAAGATCTGTCATAAAGGAATAAATCATACCCAATTATTTATTCAAAGTATTCATACTGAATCTTCTACACAGTTTCATACATAGTATATTATGACCTTGACCTCTTACCTTTACTTAAGAGCATAATACACCATTGGATCGTAAGAAATAATTATGTTAAAATTAATGTTTTTGAAAACCATGTAGAGGGGAAAAAGTTTTGTCACAAAGTTTTGCCAAGAAAGTCTATTGTTACCTTGACCTCTGATCTAGATTCAGGTCATTAAAAAACCCTCGATTGCTACGTATACGTAACAATTGTGCAATCAACAGAATAAAATTGAAAACCGAGAGGACCGGAAACTGATTTGTTCAAGGAAAGGGCAAGTTGTTCGTTGCAGATTGACCCTCAACATGTGACTTTGAGTTTGAAGTTAATCTTGACATAGATACTGAATAACAGACATTGAATAAAGTTTTCTGCATATATGCATGGTGTATTTGCTTTGCAGTGAGTAAAGTAGAAATCAAAAGGAAGTGTAACATAATGAACTGATGAGCATGATCGTGTATATACTGATATTCAAATTAGTGATCTAATGATTCTAATCACATCATAAATATAAATTTACATGTGTAAACATGATCTATAGACCTTTGGTTGATCCAACTTCTGTAAGTGCTTGGTAATTGTTTTGCATTTTGCGCTGACATGTTTGTGTATATACATTTTTGCAAAGATTTTTAACCCTTTCAATTTCATTGTAATTGTAATGTTTATAGCTTATTCAGCTCAAGTATAATGTGGGTCAATATTCAACACCTTATAGGTCAAAAAGGCATAGCTAAAAAATTAATATAAGATACCAAAACCCAGTTGCTTTACAATTTATTTCGTTTCTTGCAACTGATGAAGTACATGCAGAATACTATCAATCTGACAATAAGAAATGTACAACTGTAACTGTCGAAAGACAGCAAGTGTGAATGGCAGTAGATGGTAAATTACTATCTACATTTGAGTAAATGAATAACACTGTTCAAGAACAGGTATGTCACCTGTCACATGTTTGACCCTAAAACATTGCCTTGACCTTCAAAATGACTTTGAGCTACACTATAGCCTCTAAACATACTTCATCCTGATGCATACCAATTAGCTGTAGATACTGTAGCCATATATATATGATCAAGTATCTTCAATGAACATCCCCCCTCCATTTTCACTTAAGTTCACAACTATGTGACACATGATCTAAAAACCTGTGACATATATCATAGGGCTGTTATACTCTGATTCATCAATGCATCACAATATTTTTTTTTCGCGATCCAAGTATCGATATATCCAAACACACCAAAGTTAAAATTTACAAAGAAAAATATTTATTGTTTTTTTCTGGATTTTTGTCCCCCACGCCAAAAACAAAAATAACTTTCAGAGAAAATGAAAGTAACATTCGGAGAAAGGGAAATATGGCTACGGGGAAGTGGATTAAGTTAGAAATGCCAAGAGCAGCACAAGATTGGTGTGATAAACATTTAGTTTCCTGATTTAAAATTCTGGTAAAAAAGCTAGTACTGAATACATATAACCTGTTGAATGAAAAGCTACTTATATATCATGAATATAAATAGTATCAAATAGGATTTTGAGAAGGTTTTAACACTTTACTTAGTATTGTGATACATATCATATCCGATACCAGGTATCATGAAACGTATCGGATCGGCTGGGTGCAGTATTGTCCCTGCCCTAATATATCACATGCCGATTTCTTGAATTATACAATGTTTCATAACATTTTGATGAAAAATAAATGAAATCTTAAAATTGTTCACTAAAAATGCTTCTTAATGATTTTGACCTTGAAAGTGACCATGACCTGCTGAGTATCATCATGCTTAACTATCTCTGCAAGTTTAAAAGAAAATGTTCGATGTATATCAAGTAAGTTACAGACAAATATGTGAGAGACTGACAAACAGACAGATAGTTAGAGACATATGAACAAACAGCCTAGCAAAGAGATTTTTATATGACGACATTAAATTTCTCAATCTGAGTAAATCAGAAACCACATGTTTTTGCCATTCCATATACATGTATTACATGCCATATAAATCTGTTAATTTTTCTTCATATTGTCTTGATTCTGGTGTCCAAGATACATAAATTATGAAGGAAGGAAGCTATGCCGACCAATATATTATCACTCACTTCTGTTTGACCATGTTTTATGTGTTGACTCTCATTATCCTAAAATAAAACGAGTACAACTTTTAAATGAAATAGAAAAAAAAATGTGATGATAACAAATATCTAAATCACATCATCTAACAATAAATCAAAAAAGTTAATTCCTATAATTACCAAATAGATATCATTGCATAGTTTTCACTTAGTCGCAAATTATATGTTTCATTGTAGAGGGTAGCAATAATGCAACTATATTTCATAAACAAATAAAACACTGCTAAAGACGGTATGGCCGGATTGCAAGGTAAGTTTTTGTCACTAACTGGGTCAAGGTCAGGTCAAAGCATAGATTGAAAGGATTTTTCAGAGGCATCCAATAAATATAATATCATGGTTCTACTATGTATATAGCTCCTGAGATTTTGGTTCAATCAGAAACTTAAGCAAAATCATTTACTAGGTCAAAGTCCTCGGTCAAGGTCACTAGGTCAAATGTTACAAGATAAATCTAAAGTACTGCATAAAGTTCCTTAGATTTTGCTTTAACCAGAAACTTCAACCAAAATCTTTAACTACGTCAAAGTCCAAGGTCAAGGTAGAACCAAAAACTTTAACTAAAATGTTGACAACGGATGACACACAGACGGATAAAAAGACAGGCGGACATCGTCAATCTATAGAGTGGAATTTCTTTGCAATCAAGCCAAATTCTTTTTATATGGGGGCATTTTCAATGTCTAGCTTGTCTTCGGACCAGTGGTTGAAAATTTTTTGTACGCCACGTGGATAGTGATTTAAATCATAATATCTTAATTTTGTTATTCAGGCACCAAGCGTTGTAATATGCTGCTATTAATTGATAGTCTTACCCGAGTAGGGTTCGATCTATCAGTCAATTATTATACTGCCGTCGACTTACAAAAGTAAGGACTATCGATCAACGGTAGCATAATAACCGTTATATTACACTGCCGTTGACTGATAGTCCCTACCTGAGTAAGGATTATCAGTCAACAGCAGCATAATAAAACGGTCCGAGGCGAATCACAAAACGAAATAAATATTATACATCATCAGATCATTTTACATGTACTACGTGTACTAACCTACCGTCGAATCTCCAGAATACCGGGCCAGGGGAATCCGCACGTCAATCGTTGATTATTGGATTGAATGAAGTGGCTCTGACAGTAATTTGCAACTCCTTCATTATGTTTGGACCATGTTTGTTGTTGTTTTTTATACGTACTATATACGTCCCTAGAACCATTCATCAGTACATGTACATGCATGCAACAATTCAACCATGCACATCTTGCAGATTCTTGGATACCTTGCTGTCAGTACAGACATTTTACCAGTCTAGTCTTCTATGTGTAACACGGCTATGATCATTTTTCATCAAATTCCTAACTTTTTCGCGCATTTCATCAAGGGAGAAATATAAAACATCAAGTTTTACTGCTACAAAAATTTGATCATAGTAATGCTTTGAAACCGAAGGTATAGACCTAGAACAATCCAAATCCGACAAAATGCAGAGCTATATAAAAAGAGGAAAAATAAAATAAAAAAAGAGAGAGAGAGATAAAGTTGTTTTATTATAATGATTATGCAATATGTAATTTCTCGGTAGTGAGTGAAAAAATGTACATGTATGTCTGTGTTTGACTGGGGAAGGGAGGGGGATGATCCAGACCACGTCTACAGGCAAAGGAGAGGGATCACTTGTCTAATTTTATAATAAAATTATCCTAGAATATATCTTTTTTTTCTAATATTTGAGGAAATTAACCTCGACTTATCTTTAAAAAATTACAGATTCGTGGTTTGCAATGATGGAAAACGAAAATGAATTTTATCGTCACATTCTGATGCAAATGATGCTCGTTAGACAATCAAATTGAATCAGTTGTACATTTGATGCCTTCAAATGAAATACAATTTCGAATTGATATATTTATTAAAAGAAATAAACAATAATAACAATTATTCACGCAGCCTCGTTTTGGATTTCGGGTTAATACAATCATTTAGGTTATTCCGGTGAAATTCGGAAAGTTAGGAATTTTAGGTAACATCGGTAAATTTAGGGCGGAATTTTGCTCGAAGTTTCTGAATTTCCAGCTTTTCCTAACGAATTTTCCGAGGTGTGCCCGAAGTCTCAGAAAAACAGTGTGTAAACTACTAAGATCACCACTGTACCAATAGAAAGGTTTAGTCAAAGGAATACACGTGTGAAATATGATTACCCAATCACGAACCATTCAAAAATAAGTTAAAGAAGATCCTGACGATAATCTCAACAGCACTCACAATAGAGCACCAAATTGAGCATCGACGGACCCCTAGCAAGCTAGAGGTGGGACCAGGTGCCCGGGAGGAGTAGGCATCCCCTGTTGGCTAGTCGCACCCGCCGTCGATGTTCAAGCACGGAAATGAATAAAACATAAAAATCATACACTGTCTGAGGTTATGTCTATATAGAAAGTGCTATGGCGACAATGTCAGGGAAATATATTCAAAACACTTACTGTCAAACCCCTCGCGGCAAACTTTTTACAAGCTCCACACGGCAAAGGGCATAAGTGTGACGCAAATAAGTTAAAGAAGATCCTGGCGATAATCTCAACAGCACTCACATTAGAGCACCAAATTGAGCATCGACGGACCCCTAGCAAGCTAGGGGTGGGACCAGTTATGGTCAGGGTTAAAAGTTTTGAAACGTAAGTCTAACTCCAGGGTCAAAGTTACAAGGCCAACAATTTTGGTATTCATGGAAAGTTCTTGTCGTGTGGAGCTCGTAAAAAAGTTCTCCGCGATGGGTTTGATAGTGTTTTGAATATTTTCCCTGACATTAGAGAGGTTTAGAAACCATACGTGTACGTGTACGGGTACGTGTAATCTACAAGTTAGACTACACGTAGAAAAAGAGAGTTAAAGTTAATGTTTAGAAAAAAAACGTGTACGTGTACGTGTACGTGTAAAACTACTTGTAGGCGTACACGTAGTGACGTTTTAGAAGATTTTTGACGTGTACGTGTACGTGTAGAGGTATGTAAGTTCATCCGTGACGTTTAACCGGAGATACGCGGAAACCATTCGTCTTTTTTTTTCTCACACACTTGCCTAATATCTTTATTTTATGGATAGCTAGATCTCAGACGATTATTTTGGTCGTAAACTTTGTTTTTCTCTTGTGAAAACGGTGTTTGTTTTGTTTCGTTAACCATAAACTAAACGCAAAGGCTCTGTTGAAGTGAAGATGTTTCATTTTAATGTAATCTCCAATTCAATTTACTGGTGAAGTTAAAATGTTTCATTTTAATGCAGTCTCTTATATTTTTCAACAAAGACGGCTATCGACAATGGTAACCTTCCTTTTGTTTTGTGACTGAAAAGAATGAGCAACTAACGAAATAATACGTTATTCTAACATGTATATAGAGCATATCTATTGAGACGTATGTGCAACATTCTCACCTCAGGGAATGACCATCGGACGTGCATATGATTTTATGTATAAAGTCGGTAAACTCCGTACGGCGGCTTCGCCAAGCATACAAAGCAGACCGCTCATACCGCAACACAACGGTCACCGTGGCGTTGCGGTATGAGCGGTCTCCTTTGTATGCTAGGCGAAGCCGCCGTACGGTATATATAACATCTTCACCTATTTGGGAATCCGCTGGTCGATAAGGACAAGGTCCGCTGCCTCGGATGAGCCCAAGTGTAATCAAATTCAAATATGATTATATGGTTGTTCAAAAATCCACGTGACATTCCGTCATAATTGAATTATTTGATGACGTAATTTTACGGAGGTTTATGATAAAACGTAATTATGGCGTCGCTTCGTCTGCTGGCTGCTACCGAAAGCAATGACGAATTGCTACTCTTATCTATGCTTGATTGTGATTTGAAGACTGACAAGGTAGATTTTAATTTTGAAAAACTTTCCAACGACCAATGCAAAACTTTGTTCAGGTTTGAAAAAGATGATATATCACTTTTATGCGACGCTCTCTGCCTCCCGCCAAAATTTGAATGCCAGAACGGGACTGTTTGTTCGAGTGTTGAAGGTATATGTATCTTGTTAAGACGATTAACTTATCCCAGCCGCCTGAGTGATCTTTATTACCTATTCGGAAGGTCGACCACTGCCTTATCATTCATAGTTAACACGGTACTCGATTTCTTGGAAGAGAAACATGGTCATTTGTTGAAGGATATAGCAAGAACGTGGCTATCTGAATTTAATCTCCGAGAATATGCTGCTGCTGTAAGATCTCGTGGAGGGCCAGTTCCAAACTGTTGGGGCTTTATAGACGGTACCTTAAGACCCTTATGTCGACCCACGGAAAACCAGCAAATGGTTTATAACGGTCACAAGCGGGTACATGCCCTTAAATTTCAAAATGTTGTCGTACCAAACGGATTGATTGCAAACATGTTTGGGCCCATGGAAGGCAGGCGACATGACGCTGGGCTTCTCAGAGAAAGTGGCCTTCAGGAAATGATGCGCCGGCATATGACATTTGTCAACGGAGAGGTCTTTTCACTTTATGGTGACCCTGCTTATCCTCTTACCCCTTTCATTATCACACCATACAGGGGAGGAGTTATTACAGCCAACCAGGCACATTTCAATAAGAAAATGTCGGCAGTAAGGATAAGCGTTGAGTGGACATTTGGGAAGATCATAAGCCTGTTCGCATTCCTTGATTATAAAAAAATCTGAAGTTACACTTGCAACCAGTAGGTAAATATTACCTTGTTGCTGCTCTTCTCACCAACTGTCATACCTGCCTTTATGGAAGTGAAACAGGCAGATTCTTTGGAATTGATCCCCCGACACTCCATGCGTATCTATCCGGATAGCTCTAATCGATTTGATTGGTTTTTTTGTCACGTGTTACAAACAACATATTCATTATTCTTTGCATGTTTTCCTGTTGAATTGTTAAAACTATAATTTTGTACGATCTCAAATCTTAGAAGTCAAGTGAAATACATGCATTGTACAATATGAAGTATGAAATGATCAATGAAAAGCGAGTTCATGACATTGCATTTATTATATCATGATAGATGCTAAATAAAACTTATGGTCAATAAATGTATGACAATTTGAAAGCAATTTATTTCTTCTCAATTAAAGCCTTTAACAACTGAGTCATAATGTCCGACTGTTGTTTTCTTTCAGCTCTTTCCATCTCAAATTTTTCCCTCTGGAGCTCAACTTCTTTTTCTTTAAGTTCCAGTTCCTTTTTCTTCATTTCTATTTCTTTTTCTTTGGTCTTGTTTTCAGCCTCACTCTTTTCTCTTAAATAGCTGAGAACACTGTCTCTAGATGAAGATTTTTTCGGTGTATTTTCCTCATCACCTGTAATTGATGCCTGCATAAGTAAATTTATATAATTCGATACGTTTTGTTTTTGTTTTGTTTTTCAAACATTTTAAAGAATAGTGAATGGGCATTTTTTTTCCATAAAAAACTATTTAGCAACAAAATTATTTTTTTCCAAATTATCTCAGTGATAAAACGAATATCATAAATTTATGAATGCCTACTTTTACATAGGGTTTCCATAGCCCTTTTTCTGATATTCTTCCCTGCCTGCTCAAACTCTCTCGCCTTTTCTTTTTCTGCCTTTTTTGAGATTTCCTCCTCTTCAGATATTTCTAGTACCTCGTCTAGCAACTGGTCTTTCTCGCCGTATGCCTCATCTATTCCAGATCTATAATAAATTCACAAAAATTATATGGTTTTAAAGTTTGAACATTTGAAAGAAGAAAGGAAAGGACAGGAAAGGATTTTATTTGGAAAGGCAATACATATATAACATTCGACGTACTTCTTCTTAGACTCCGCATTTTTCCCTTTATGTTGGTTAACCAACAGTAGGGTCCTTTCCCGAACCCTTCTCGCGTCACAATCTATAGGGAGTGTTTCAGCTATTTCTGTCCATTTACTGCGATCTTTGAAGGGATTCTTTGCAATAACTTCCCTCAACAGTTGCAGATCATTTCCCTCTCCAAATCTCACTTGCTTCTTTCTCATGAAAGTTGTCATATCTGAAAAAAATAGAATATCGTGAGAAAAAAAATTGGATTATCATGAGGAAAATAATTTATCGAGTTTCGAACCCCGTCCCTCCTGCATGCTAAGCAGAAGCGTTCCCGACCGAGCCACTTATCCTCCACCTACACATGGAAGAAGTAAATAGTAAGAATTTTGAATATAATATATTTTTGGACCCAGGAGGTTTTTTTTTTCATTCAGTTTGCATTTTAGCCTGTCTTTAAAAATATATATATAAAGCCGCACTACCTTTACTAAAAGACCGACTCCTGATCTCTGCTTTTCTAATGCCATAATAATGGTGTGATTGGACGGGCGGATCCAGCATTGGGCTTTATCTTTGTTAAGACCAGAAACTAATTAAGAATGGGGGCCATTGCTAAACATGCAGAGGTAACAAATTTCTCTTTAAAATATGACCAAAATGAAATAGGCTGTCTTCAAATATCCCGTTGAATCGATCCAAAATTTGGACCAAATCTGGCAATGTTATGACCAACGTCCTGGCGGATAGGAGGTAGCATAATATTGTGAATCTTAAATTATAATTCAGATACTTTTCTTCAAGACATTTTGGGGGTAAATCGCTACGATAAGACAGGGAGTGAGGGACTCATTCATGTCATTACTTGGCCATTTTTGAACAGGAACCAAAAGGACATATGTACGCTTTGGAAGGTTAAATGTAGATAAAATGTGGCAGCGAATACTTGAAAATGTACATATATCAAGTTTCCGTAGATTGAATTTGTTAATTTAGAGAAAATGCCTACACGTTTGTACTTACTTGTAGCAGACGAATTACACGTACTCGACAACTTGTAGAGATTTCCCGTACGCAAAAAATGATGACGTCATACACAGTAAAAGGGGGGAATCCCCGCGTACACGTACACGTACCCGTACACGTACGGTTTCTAAACCTCTCTAATATCGCCATTGCACTTTCTATATAGATTTAGCCTAAGACAGTGCATTTATTTTATATATTGTTTCATTACCGTGCGCGATCATCGACGGTGGGTGCTAGCCAACAGGGAATGCTTACTCTTCCCGGGCACCTGGTCCCACCTCTAGTTTGCTAGGGGTCCGGCGATGCTCAATTTTGTGCCCTATTGTGAGTGCTGTTGAGATAATCGTCAGGATCTTCTTTAACTCATTTGTGTCACACTTATGCCCTTTGCCGTGTGGTGCTCTTAAAAAGTTCCCTGCGAGGGGTTTGACATTAAGTGTTTTGAATATGTTCCCCGACATTGTCGCCTTAGCACTTTCTATATAGATTTAGCCTAAGACAGTGCCTGTATTTCATATATTGTTTCATTTTCGTGCTTGATCATCGACAGCGGTTGCGGCTAGCCATCAGGGGATGCTTACTCCTCCCTGGCACCTGGTCCAACCTCTTGCTTCCTAGGGTTCCGTCGATGCTCAATTTTTTACTCTATTGTGAGTGTTGTGGAGTTCCCTGGGAGGGGTTTGACAGTAAGTGTTTTGAATTTTTCCCTGACAATGTCGCCATAGCAATTTCTATATAGATTTAGCCTAAAATAGTGCATGTATTATAAATATTGTCTCATTTTCGTGCTTGATCATCGACGGTGGATGCGGCAAGCCATTAGGGGATTTTTACTCCTCCCGGGCACCTGGACCCACCTCTAGCTTCCTAGGGGTCCGTCGATGCTCAATTTTGTGCTCTATTTTGAGTGCTGTTGTGATTATCGTCAGGATCTTCTTAAAGACATTTATGTCACACTTATGTTCTTTGCCGTGTGGTGCTCTTAAAAAAGTTCCCTGCGAGGGGTTTGACATTAAGTATTTTAAATATTTTCCCCGACATTGTCGCCATAGCACTTTCTATATATATGTTTAGCCTAAGACAGTGCCTGTATATCATATATTGTTTCATTTTCGTGCGTGATCATCGACGGCGGTTGCGGCTAGCCAACAGGGGATGCTTACTCCTCCCGGGCACCTGGTCCTACCTGTAGATTCCTCGGGTCCGTCGATGCTCAATTTTGTGCTCTATTGTGAGTGTTGTTGGGATTATCGTCAGGATAGTCTTTAACTCATCTGGTAAAACTCCAAGGTCAAGGTGACAAGCTCAACAGTTTTTGGTATCCATGGAAAGGTCTTGTCACAAGAAACGCACAAGTGAAATATGAAAGCCGTATCACTTACCATTCAAACTTATAGACAATGTTAAAGATTTTGAAAAGTAGGTAAAACTCCAAGTGAGTTGAAGAAGATTATGACGTCAATGTGACTCGCAATAGAGCATTAAATTGAGCATCGATGATCCCTTAGCAAGCTAGAAGTGGGACCAGGTGCCCGAGAGGAGTAAGCACCCCCTGTTTGGCTAGCCGCACCCACCGTCGAAGTTCATGCACGACACTGAAAACAATATCTACAAAACATGCACTGGCTCAGGTAATGTCTATATAGAAAGTGCTATGGAGACCATATCAGGGAAAGAATTTTCAAAACCCTTACTGTCAAACCCCTAGCGGGGAACTTCTTACGGGCTCCACTCTGCACAGGGCATAAGTGTGACACATATGAGTTTAAGAAAATCCTGACATCAATCTCAACAGCATTTACAATAGAGCATTAACGGTCCCCTAGCAAGCTAGAGGTAGGACCAGGTGTCCAGGAGGAGTAAGTATCCCCTGTTTGGCTAGCCGTACCCGCCGTCGATGTTCACGCACGAAACTTAAAATCATATCTACAAAACATGCACTGGCTGAAAAATGTCAAGGTCACAAGCTCTAAATTGTTGGTATTTTTGTCACAAGGAATACAAATGTACACATGTGAAATATGTGTTTGATTTTTTGAAAAGAATTCTCATAACGTCGGAGGATCTAGATCTAAGTTTTTATAATTTCTAAGTTGAATATATAGGAAAAAATGCATTGTGCAATCCGAAATTGAATATGTGAAAAAAAAATAAGAGGAAGTTGCAGGCAAAAGGATAGTTGACAATTTGGTGGAAGCCTTTAGTACTTGCTTCCTATTAGACTTTGAGGAATTCTGTGCAGCGGTTGCAGAGGAGGAGTCGAAAATGCGTCAGGCAATTAGAGCGCGTGACCGCCATATCTGTTGACCAATCGGCACGGAAAACAGAAACTTGGTAGAGGACTCTAGTACTTGCTTCCTGTAGGGTTTCGTGAAATACTGTGCAGCGATTGCATAGAATATATCGAAAATGTAAAAAGTTTAAACCGGACGACGCGCTATGACTATAGTTCACCTGACCTGAGCAAAACATGAGAGCGATTTGACAGTCATATTGTTCATCTGAAGTTGATTTGAAACTTTGCGTTGAAACAAACCACGACTCATACATTTTCAGTGATTCTTCAACGACGAATACAGTGGTGATTTTTCTGAAATTATCAATCTGACGACAACAGAAATACTTATCATGAAACGCATGTTGGCAATGTGATTCATTTATCTGTTGGTATGTACACAACAAATTTCTTATTCTCATCTATGAGAAATAATAAGAAACCAGCCCCATGTTTAAAGATCAGCGGATATCTAGAGCTTTTTCATACTGTGTTTTACAAAACACAGAAATCTAACAAAGTTTTTGGAAATTCTTTCTTCATGGTGGTTCTCACTAATGTCTTCATGGTTAAGGTAGGTGTCTGATTAATAATAATACTCAAAAACATCTACAGACTGGGCTTTTTTGTTGACGGGTAGCTGATATTCATTCGATTTACGACGCATAATTACAGCAACTTTCGGAATTTTTAGTATGTGGGTTGGATACCTTGATAGAGCTGTTCAGAGAACACTTAAGCAGGTCTTCTTTCTTTGTCCTCATGTTATAATATGGTGCAGGTAAAGATAACACTTTTTGTTCGAAAAAGGATTCTCCGAATATAACTCTACTCGTCTCTGATATAGATTATTATTATAAAACGGATAATGATGCTCATATTATAAACCTGATGTAATATATACATATAATTTAAGACAGGATATACCTTGCTTAATCGAAGGATATTCACGTGTACAAAATTATTTGTGTTTTGCCATTTAATTCGGAACATCGTTCGGGAAAAAATAAATTCAAAATAAAGCATGGACTAGGCATACATGTTTCGGGTATTTAACACGCAATATCAATATCACGCATAATATTGCGACTGTGAGAGTATAACTACTGATCTTGCTTTACCTTTCTTGAGGAGTTTAATGCATCACAATCATGAATATATTAATATTGAATCACATTGCATTTGCTATACGTTTATCTACCTTCAAGTATATTTTTGTATTTATATAATTCAATAGCATTACATGCTTTATATACATTTGAATATACGCATATAATTACATAAAAATATTCTACTGTCAACCTTATATACACTTAGATATACGTGCATAATTATATAAAACTATACTGTCGGTTGGCAGCTCTTGTGCTATAAAACATTAAGATAAGCGAATAAACAAATAGAAAATCAAAATATAAACGATTTTAAAATTCATTCCTGAATTTCATTTTCAATACGCTTAGTGTGAGGAAATCATTTTCCTACATGTAGGTCTTAGCTTAATTAAATTTTCAATGTACAAGAGTGTCCTTTAAAGTGCTTTTGACTATCAAATATGTGTCTTAATACCAAATAAACTATTACTAACTTTACTTGAGAAAAGACATGCTCATTTCCGAATGGGAGGGGGACATCTTATTCCATTACGTCGACTAAGGAAACAATTACATAAATAATTCTAATAAAGCCATTACATCGATAATTGAACGAAAGTTATACAATAAAACAGCTACATTCTAACAAGCTCAATCGACAGCCTTGTTTACGCGAAAAGTAAGTAGGAAAAACAGACGGAGACAATGACACGAACTCCATAGAAATACGAATTGCAAATTTTCGAATGAAACATTCGAAGTGAAAGTGTGGAAGGCAATGCAGAATGTTTTGCAGGTGGCGCCCCTAAACTGAGTCGTAATAATTGTTTTCATGTGACACATGCTAGTCAAAATTTCTAAATTACCATTTATTCAATTACCTAAATATTACGATTGGTAGAAACTGATTATTTTATATGTACATTTGTAAAAACTACAAATGTTTTTTTTTTCAAGTGTAAATAAAAGGTTATCATCCTGTGATCATGATGTGTTTCTTCAAATCCCAAAGCATTTACGCAAAGAATCATCCGCTTCCGGTTTGTAAGAAAACGTTGTCTCTTGACTGATTCGTTACGAGTCGATAACACTTCCGGTATCATCGAAATACCGGGTAAGGATTTTTGTGTTGAAACATTTCCTGCGAATGCGGTATAAGATCGTATCCTGCGATTTGCCACTATTCATGAAAAGTCAGCCTAAAAAAGGATTTTTGGTCAATGGAAGCTCATTTTACACACCGCTCATAAGAGTTATGTGCACGCAGCCATTTTACGACAAAGTTGTTAGATTTTATTTGCTTATTATCGTTTTTGTAACAAATCCATTCCATTTCAATTATGGTTTTCTTGCCAAAGTGGGTACGGACAGTTCTTTAAGTGGTTTTAAATTGTAGTTTACCGATAAATCACACGAAATTCATGGAAAGTGTTCAAAATTCAAATTTTGTCACGGTCTGTTTCCATTGACATAAAATTCTTTGTTCTCCATTTTAAATCAAAGGGTAAAATGCGGTACCTCAAATTCAATTATTATTGTTAAAATAAAACTGAATTCCACAATAATTAAAATCCACACCCGTAGAATGGTAAGTTATAAATTTTGACAAGTATATAATACAACTATATTATCCAAGTTGGTAGGACCAGAAAAGACGCCAAAAGATAATCGAGTTTTCTCTCTTAGTGTTAACAACAATATCGCCCCTTTGCCACGAAATACTCGAAACTAATCTTAAGAAGCGCCATCAAGAATAAATTGGATAAAGAAATAGATGTACTCTAAGATTGATAAATGCAATTGTCCATTGATCCTAAAGCCTGACAAAGATTATATTTTTTTATTGAATCTGCAATTACATAATAAAAACGAAGAAAACACTCATATTATCCAACATTCCACTTTAAGATTCACATTCTACAACATTTCAGACTAACCGGATTTAAAACCATGGCAAGAAACATATGTGCGTCGCTGGTTTCCATATAGGTCCATCAATATATCAAAGAATGAAAATAACCTAATTGTGGCATTGAAAAATAAAGTATATGTAGAGTAAATGTGATACAAGAAATATATAAATTCTAACAGGAAAAATGATAATAAGTATCATAACAAAGTTAAAAAATTTCAACATTTGATGTAGATGCTCTTAACTTGATCATACCAAACGCACTTTGAAAAAAAAAACATTCCTTAGTTATAAATGCATACTCAGGCAGTCGGGTATTTCTAAGCTGACAGCGATAAACTGCATTTTTCCGATGTACAGTACGTCCATCGCTATCTTTGTCTATCGTATCCTATCCTATCAGACATCGCGCATCAGACATCAGACATAAGACATCGCGCATCGTACATCAGACATCGCGCATCGTACATCAGACATCACGCATCGTACATCAGACATCGTACATCAGACATCGCGCATCGTACATCAGACATCCTATCGTATCATATCAGACACTCTATCAGACATCGTATCAGACACTCTATCAGACATCGTATCAGACTTCATCAGACACCCTTAACATGATTAATCAGACATGTTTAGCGTATCACGCATCCTACTACGCTTCGCGCGTCGTATCAGACATTGTTATGTTTGTAAAATAAGATTAAATCTTGGTTGTCTCAATAAAAGGAAATACAACCTCGCTCTTGATAGTATCTATGATTAAAACCATCTCTTTACTAAAAACCAAGCATCTCAGTTCTGTACATGTACGATCCGGCGTTTCGCAGTGAACCCCCCCCCCCCCCCATTGTCAACGTCTGATTCTGAATTGGGTCAATACAAAGAAGACTGAATTGGTTCGAAGGATATGATTGCAACATTTAGATTTATCTTTTTTTTTCTATCACGCAATATTCACATATATTCTGATTTTTTTAAATCCAAAATTTGTCGGATTCACGATTTGATGTAATCTGCCAGTACTTTCGGTTTCAATGCCGCTCGAAGAAAACATGAAAATCGCATAGCACTAGAGAGGTTTTAAAAAACCTAATAAAGGAAGCTGCCTGTTACCCATATTTACAAAGATCCATATGAGGATTCAATGATCCCTTGAAACTTTAAAGTATCGGTAGACAAGGGCACAAAACGAACGAGAATTTGACCCATATCTTAGCCTAAGACTTGGCCATTGACCATTCGCAACACAGTTCAAGCGAAGTTACAAAAAGATCAGGTCATCAAGGCAAGGACTCCTTGATCAAGGACATCAGCAAGCATGTTCTGGAGATTTGCGCTGCAGATAAAAGGAAAATACATTGTACTTCCAACAATATGTTAATGTTAAATTTCTGTTTTAGTGGTTACTGTAGTACAGGTACCGTCGATACAGTTCGAATCACAGGCAACTCGGACTGTGGAACACTCGGCCCGTAGTAGGTCCACTCGGGCCCGTAGATTTAGGTCCACTCTGCCCGTAAACATATTAACTAACAGAAGGTAAATTGTTCTGAATAAAATATAAAACTAAAATCAATCGACCTTAAATATATTATTTTGTGTTCTTAATCGATGTGAATGTTGTTTTTTTTTTTTTTGTTCAACAGATTGATGTTTTTACTTGTGTCTTGAGACCTAGCTCTATCTATCTTACTTCAGAGTTACAATAAAGTTCAGTCACAAGAAAAAAAAATATAGATACCGTATATACAAAATGCGTACTCTAAGTGTCTGCGATTTCTATAATCAAATAAATAAATCAATAAAACATGGGCGAAATAAATTACTTTGACATATCATCTAGTAAAACATATGCGTTTGGAATTTTTCCTAAATTCATAAAAAAATATCTCTCTTGTCTTCCTTTCATAAACATAGATCTCAAAATATTTTAAGTTTACATACATAACTTTAGAAACAAAGAGATATATGAGCTTTCTTAAATATTATATTGTAGGTCCAAGTTATCTAAGTTAACGGGCCGAGCGGACCTATATTTACGGGCCGAGTGGACCTATAACGGGCAAAGTGTTCCATGGTCCGAGTGCTCCATGGTCCGAGTTCACCTCTTACCTATAGTTCAGTATGTTTAATAACTGAGCTATGGGGATGTCCCTTTAGCTCATTCGGTAACGTGCTGGACTGCATAGTGAACGACGGGTGTTCGAGTCCCGGGCCGGGTACTTGCAAACACTTTACTATGCAGTTTTTTTATTTGACATTATTTGAAATTATATATATTCTACTTATCATGTGATACAAATTCTACTTACTACTTAACGTTATACATCTGTTTTGAGATCCCAAATACAGACTGCAACCATCTGATTTTTACATGCAAATTTCACTGCCTCGGTCTCGTCGTACTAAGGTGGGATGCTACTTACATTTTGTTGTATATACATGTATGATATATAGCATTTTAAATCTTTGAATGCAAAAAGCGAGGTGAATCGGGTAGTACTTTAATATGGTCAGTATTCAAATCCTATTATAATTTGCTTCAGAATTCTTTCAGTCATATATCTTCTCATTATAACTATATGGGCCCCATGTATTCATGAACATTCATAGATATTACTTAACTCCGGAAGCCAGTTCGTGCCAAGGAGAATCTTTTTTTGTAACTACGAGAAACTTTTCTCGTAACTACGAGAATCTTTTTTTTCATAACTATGAGAAACTTTTTTCGTTACTATGAGAAACTTTTTTCGTAACTACGAGAAACTTTTCTTGTAACTACGAAAAACTTTTCTTGTTACTACGAGAAACTTTTCTCGTAAATACGAGATAGTAAAAAGATGTAACATGACACGAACTGGCTTTCCAACATAACACAATATATACAGTAGGGCTGCAACGATTAACCATGGTTATTGATGATGGTACGATGCACGGTATGACAGTGTCTACGTATCGAGCTTTTAGATACAGTTGAATATCAACTTTACGACATTTGCATTTTAGGCTTAACTTTCAACATAACTTAAAATATATTGTAGTAGGGTAGGAAAAGATGTGCCCAGACCGGGGTTCAATCCCGGGACCTCTATACCTGCAGGCAAGCACTCTAACCACTGAGCTATCCGGGCCGATACACCCGGCCCTGCCACACTCCTCCACCCATTAAATTTTGAGGTTTCCTCAACCTCGCAACAACACAACATCCCTGGTTCTACCTCTTCCTGAGGCTCACTATCACGGCACCAAATGTAGTAGGGTAGGAAAAGATGTGCCCAGACCGGGGTTCGAACCTGGGACCTCTATACCTGCAGGCAAGCACTCTAACCACTGAGCTATCCGCGCCAATACACCCGGCTCTGCCACAATATGTACAAGGCACTTTATATAGAGAAATGCAAGATATCTCCAGGTAATTATTATTACAAATTCAAATTCAAAATTTATTATTACATCATAGAGTTGCTCGCATATTGGGCAATTAGAACTCCCCTTTTATACTAGTAGAAAATACAATTTGAGAGTTCCAAAAGCTATATCCGAAGTTGATTTCATCTTTCAGCAGATATGAATTAAAGAATTGTGTTAAGAATTGCACTGAAAGCAAATATCGTGGTATATCGTATTGTGAGCATAGTGCATCGTTGCAGTCATATACAGGTGTCGTACCTTTTTGCTTATATATGGTGCATGTAAAAGTCTAGTAATCCCGGTCTGTAACACGATCTCGAAACTCGGGTAATTTATCAATATGCTATCCAAAAAAGAAGCAATTAAGAAAGAAAATATTTTACGTTCTTTGTTCAATCTAATATATGGGTTAATATTCCACTATTTGTTTTCAGCTAAAATATAAAGCCTCGTATGGAACCCTGATATTGTACCATTTCACAAGTGAGACTGTCTCTAGAAAGTACTTGATGGGTAAGTAAAACTGTTAAAATTCATAGGAAATTATGATTTTCGAATTGAGATCTGAGTTGATCCTTGTTGCAATGAATGGTTGTTAACTTTGTTAAGTTGTGCCAGATTTTTATCCGGGACTATATGTTAACATCATTGTATTGTAGAGAGATATAAATTCACGGTAGTGTGTAACGTACGATATGCAAATAATCTCTTGCACAGGCATAGCCTTCAACAAGGTAAATCAACTTTATATGAAACTATTTAGTTAATCATATGAGCATCGTTATCACTTATATGATTGTAATCTTTTCTGAAATAGAGATGTATTCAGAGAACACTTCCATGAGCTAGATTTAATATTTGCGTATCATTGAGGGTTGGGACGATACTGCACCCAGCCGATCCGATACATATTACGATACCTGATATCTGATACTATACGTATCGCGCAATACTAAGTTGATTAATCAAACCTTCTCAAAAAGCTATTTGATCGTATTTATATTCATATAAGTAGCTTTTTTATGCAACATGTTTTATTTATTCAACACTAGATTTCTGTCTAGAACATAGCTGCAGAAACGGCCAACGACACTTGGATATTTGATTGGTAGGGGTGTGTCTGGCCGCAGGAATCTACATTGAACAAACCCGGAATCCAAGTTTAGGATATGGCCGGTACGAATCGGCAAATTTTCTAGGGGATTATTGACTGTGTCTCACTCGAATAACATAAAACTAAACGATCGGCAATCATATTTTGCTTGTTAAGCTTTAATATCAATGATACTCCCGGATTCTACTTGCCTCCGCTTCGTCCCTTCGAATTCCAGTGCCATGTTGTAAGTTTACACTCATGCGTCAGGTCAAACACGTGACACCGCGAGGTTGTTTCCATAACAACGTCCATTCATATGGATCGCTATGAAAATATTTGGTCCGGAACATTGCCTAAGTCGAGCGTCTTCAGCCAACTTCGTGGTATTTAATTTTTCTGTTATTAAAACTACCAGAACTCTGAGTATTATACCCCTTATGCCTTGAAATAATAAGAAGTCATAAAAATTTGGTATTAAAAATCAATGTTCATACCATTTTGCCATTATATCTATATGTAAACTGAAGAAAGTTGGATTTAAACTCGAGTACTTGAAAATACGGAAAATTCGAACACATATTTTTCTGTAAATTTTAACTTAGGTATCGTCGGGATGTATCGATACTTGGATCGCGAAAAAAATATTGCGATGAATCGGAGTATTGTCTAAGCCCTAGTATCGTGTGATACACTACCATGAAATTCATTAACATGTTTTAAAATATCTTCAAATTACATAATATGTATGATTTTATGTGATGATTATATGTTATGAAATTTTTAGATCAACAGACAATGACAGATGGACCTGCAATATTAGTATGTTAACAACTATCATGGGTGAAGGTCAATAGATATAAACATTTTTGCTTTGACGCAATACATCATTACATGTATCTCTTAATTTTGACGTTTGATATTCTGATACAAATGATGAGAAGACAATGCGAGCTCAGGGAGTTGGGGGGGGGAGTGTACGGGGGTCAGTGTTTCACAAATGCATTTTCTTTGCCTATGTCTTTCTACATTGAATCAGTTGTACGTTAATTTCCATCATTTTTCAGGGGTGCTTAGCTATTTAAGAAAGGGACTCCACATTACATGAGGCACATCTGAAAATCAAGAAAAACTACACTTGTCTCCAGACCACAGGTGTTTGATGCTGCATGAATATATCAACATTTGCCCATCAACAAAGTTATCGCCATATACAAAAGGAAGCTATATATATCTTGGGATCTCCTATTTACTTGAAACTTTATTTTCATGAACCATTTATCAGCTATTTTAAAATTTGTACTCACTGTTACATTAATTTGAAAAACTTAAACTATGGCTTTAATTATACATTAATATATTACTTTGATAAGACCTTTATTTTTATGCAAGTTAAAATTTGAAAATGTCGTAATAGCAATTTGGCATACTTGAATAAGCATGCATGCAGCAGTTTAATCCTTTTCATGCTGTTTCTGTGTTTCAAAGTGAAATAAAAGTCTGTAAGTGATATAGTCAGTTAAATTTAAGTACATGTTAGTTCATATGAAGTCAACACTCAAAGCTTTTTTTCAAATCCCACTTACGTTCATCATATGCATTGTTCATTTCTATATAATTATGCATAAATATGTATTTGAATAAATATGTTTAAACTTATGTTACCTCCAAGGTCACTCTGTTAGTCAAACTTTTTACATCAAATTTATTTCAATAAATTTTGTTATCACAGTAAATGTCATAGCGTAATCAAACGATAGATATATAATTAAGAAATTTCAAGATCATGGATAGCAACCAATTTAGATTTGTTTACATTAAGTCATAGGGTCCTTTTATACAAGGACGCATATGAAATTTATATACATCCCTGTTTTACACAAAGCTACAAAATGAAACTACAACATAGTAAAATGTAGTGATCACTGAAAGGCTCAAGTTGTCTGTCTTTAAGTTCAACAAAATTGAGACTTTTTTATCTATATTTACAATATACATGTATTGTCAGCAGTCTGTATATAAAGTGTAGTGAATTATACAATGTCATAAAGTCAACTTAGTTGGTCTTCAATGCATCCTGGGTTCAAACTTTGGTCTACTCATGTATTTTTCTATCTTTTAAATTTTCTCTTTTTATATGTGATTCAAGTTTTTAAATTATATGTGTATCTGGAATCTTGTTGAATTTTCTTGAAGGCTCCAGTATCACAGCTACACGTGTACAGAAGCCTGTTTTGATAGTATTGCAGGAAAGGATATTGGCCTAGATAGTTCAGGTTGTAAGAACATATATCTCTTCAAATAATGGCTAAATTGGTATGTGATGAAATTTCTGGTCATTAAATAGACAATTTTCAAATTACCTCAGTAGACTTGTATTTTATAAACAGACCAAGACCCAACATGACAACATTTGACGTACTGTAAATTGCTTTATTTTCGTCAGTACCAATTTTCGTCAATTTGTTCAAAATGACCTTTTCGTCAGTACGTAAATTCGTCATTCAAGGGTCCCTTCTGTTCAAATGCCAACTTTAAAACAATCAGGTATAGGCCGTAACTATGCCTTTGTTTTCATTATTTGTTCAACAATTATTGGTAAACAAAAAGTTAGAGACATGTATACCACCTAGCTTGTTGTGAAAACATATCATTTGGTAATTAGAAGTACATTATATGCGACTTTGTGTGCGTATTCAGTTTTCCATGATTTATCATTTACCTGTCATTTTAATTCTTAAGATTCAATTTTTCCTTTCTACACTATATTTTGTCAGAAGTATTTTATATTCGTCGAGACGTAATTTCGTCAAGGGAGGCACTGACGAAAATGACGAAAATTTGTATCTGACGAATAAAAACCAATTTACAGTAACTTAATTTGGACTGTGATGTCGATAAAGATCTATGACGTAATAATTAGAAATAACGTCAAAAGTTGTGATATCTGGTCATGGAGTGTCTAAAATGCAAGACTAAAAGCCCCTTTACACTTTCATGACTCAAGCTACGACTCCAAAAAAGATGATCTATCCGTGGCAAGTTGGGACGCAAAATGTTCGATGAACCTACGACAACAGTACAGATTGCTACGGATTGGTACGGGTTGATACAAATCGATTAAGAATAGCTAAGGATTATAACTACAGATATTATCCAGACTTTGCTATGGATTGCTTGACACGCGTACCGATTGATAAGGATTGCGAAAACACGTATATGGATAGACATGAATAGGTACGGATTGCTTACGGAAGACCTACGGATGATCACAACTCCAGTACGGATAGCAACGATTCGATCAAGGATAGCTACGACTTCAGACTTGAATTTTCTATGTTTTTCTTTAACTCATTTTACTCATAATTATTTACTTAAACATCTAATAATTTCAAGTCAGTATGGTCTGACTTGTTTTATAATAGTATTCGGGTTTTTTCATGTCTTTCTATCATTAACTGAAATTGATTAGTTGTTGTATTAATTCATATAAATTGACCGAAAAACGCACCGAATACCGATAGATTTGAAATTAACAAAAGACAGAATCCGTAGCCGAGGCTATCCATAGCAATCCAAAGTGAGTCCTGAGGCTATCCGTAGCAATCCGTAGGTGAATCCTAGCAATCCATAGGAGAGTCGTAGAGCTATTTTAATGACAAAAATGTTGTCCTTGATTGCTACAGATGTGCTACAGTTGCTACCATTCTCCTACTGATAGCTAAGACTTCACTACGGGTTGCTAAGACTCCCCTACGACTCCGCTACGACAAATTAATCGTTACATATAGCTCGAGTTGTAGAAAATTTGAACATGCTAAAAAAATTTCTGTGTCATCCCTGATTGCTACAGATTAACAATAATAAAGGAAAGCTACGACTCATCAAGACTAGTGCTGGATCGAACTAAAGATCCTAGATCCGCAGCTATCGCGGCCCCATCTGTGAAAATGTGAAGGGGGCTTTAAGGGTAATATGAAAATGGTCTATGACTTTGCAGCTAAAAGACAAATGGAACCCAAAATATTTTGCTATATACTAACAGTCACTCTAAGCCCCTGGCCGTACCATATGATAGTCGATACCTATGCATTTGACAGGTGCAATGAAAATTTATGAGTGCTGCTAGCTGGCAGATGGTCTCACAGAATGGGCTATAGGGCACCGTCACACAAAAATTTGAGGTTTCCCCAGTTGCATGTTTACTGGAAACCATGAGACACATAATGAGTGACAATTAAATCCCTAGTTCTCCCCCTTAGGTGACCAGTAGCTAACCCAGAAGCAACTCTTGAGTGTACTTATATACTGTGACAAGCAGAATGGTACCATGTGACAAGCAGAATGGAGAATATATATGTGGTCGGTATAACAATATATAATATATATGTGGTAGAACCCGAGAACTGCTATCGGAGCAGACGCTCTTATCGACTGAGCTAACCGGGCACGATACCCAAACCGTCATAATGGAAAATGTGACCGGTCTTGGAATTAATCCTGGCCGAGACCCTTGGATCTATTTTGCTGACATGTCCAACGGTCTGACCGACTGAGCTAACCTGCAGACACTAGGATACCTCGAATTTATTTTATGGTCAACATGGTCAATTGTACATTTAAGCCAATATAAATCAAGAAAAGATGAACATTTTTTTCTAAAATAGAACTATATACTGTAGAGTTTTTGGAGAGCCTCCACAATTAATTATATTTAACAAAATTATGTTATTTGCAAGATCAGGTCCGACTCGTATTCATATTTTTGGAGTTCCCTCTGCTGAAGGAGCACAAAACACCTAAAAAAAAACTATCTAAAATATGTATCTGAATCATTGAATCTCCTCCCTCTGTATCTTGATGAATTTCCCGAAATTTTCAATATATGTTCATGATTCTGGAAAACGAATCTATCATAAGGTGTATCTAATAAAGCGCGGACGATCGCAAATGTTCGTGTCCGAGGAAATTTGGGTTTCTACCGACATCCAGCTTGCGATGTCTTTTCAAATCCATTTTTAGACTAGTGTCATGATCGCAAAAATTTTAAACTCTGACATATATCTCAAATAAGCTTATTTTCAACACCGACTCTACAAATTTGCACATCGAACTCCCGTTCGACCACGATCAATTAACATATATTTTTTTAATTTTGCTTTTTCTATCATTTCTCAACTGTGTGGACTTGTACAGTGCTTTATAATTTTAAAATCGGTAAATTAATTTTACTCGAAATCTAATTAAAGTAAAGATATTGAAAAATAAAAAAAAAACCTGAATTCTTGCGCGATACGATAGAATATATACGATTCGCGTTGCCTGATAAAATTTGTCTGATACGATGTCTGATAAAATTTGTCTGATACGATGTCTGTTAGGATTTCTGATACGATATAGGATTCAATCGTATCAGACATCAGACATCGTGCAACAGACATCAGACATCGTGCATCAGACATCCGACATCGCGCATCAGACATCAGACATCGTGCATCAGACATCAGACATCGCGCATCAGACATCAGACATCGCGCATCGCGCATCAGACTCTATCAGATCGTATCCTATCGTATCCTATCAGACAAAGTGACAAAGATAGCGATGGACGTACTGTATAACAACTTATCAATTTAATATAACAACTTATTAATTTGATATAACAACTTATCAATTTGATATATCAAGTTATTAATTTGATATAACAACTTATTAATTTGATATATCAAGTTACTAATTTGATATAAAAACTTATTAATTTGATAGAACAACTTATCAATTTGATATATCAAGTTATTAATTTGATATAACAACTTATTAATTTGATATATCAAGTTACTAATTTGATATAACAACTTATCAATTTGATATAATAACTTATCAATTTGATATATCAAGTTACTAATTAGATATAACAACTTATTAATTTGATATATCAACTGATTGATTTGATATAACAACTTCTTAATTTGATATAACAACTTATTAATTTGATATAGCAACTTATTAATTTGATATAACAACTTACTAATTTGATATTACAACTTATTAATTTGATATATCTAGTTACTAATTTGATATAACAACTTATTAATTTGATATAACAACTTATTAATTTGATATAACAACTTATTAATTTGATATATCAAATTACCATTGTCACTGAAATTAAGGGATTTATGTAAAATAGAGACCATAAGAGAACGATTAGAAAGTGTTCTTCCATGAAGATGTTTAATCATATTTAAAAGAAAGCAATCCAAGGAATGCTTGTGTCGCCGGTGAAGAGGCTTATTTTCAAAAGTGGATGTGTTGGCCAATTTCAGTACGTCAAAATTATACATGTGAAATACAATGTATCTGACCTATTACATAAAAATTAAAAAGACATGGTCAAGTATTCAGAAAAAAGAAGGTCAGTCATCTGGGTCAAAATAGAAAGGCCGAAGACTTTTTTAATAAAAGAAAGCTCTCATCGAATCGTCAGCATGACCACCCTGCACTGACCAGAGAAACAAACCCACAAGAAAGTGACAAATAAATGACATCAAACAAAAGTGCAAACCGCAAATATACACGACAATATTCACTACAACATCAAACAAAATGAAAACTGCCCTAAATGGACGAATTATACCCCCCACCCCCGAATACTTTTTCTGAACAGATCCATTTTAAGACCTGACATAATATATTTTCCAAATGGATATTCTCTCATATAAGGTCATCATTCAGGGTTAAGGTCATTTTGTAGAATTAAATTCTTACGATAGAATGTTTTAAAAATGTTTAATGATACATATATTAGATAGCCTTATGGGGTAAGTGATGGCAAGATTCAACATTTAAAAATCTAAGTCAAAGGGCAATAACTCTCTTATTACCTTTTTGGCTGCAATTCTCTTTCTTCATGGACATCTACATATTATGATATTCCATTGTGTAAAAGAAGGGAGGAGATCTCCAACAAGACCCCGCTGCAGCATCAACAGCAAAACACCAAAACACCAGATGCAAAAACACAAAAGACGAATACAGAACGAGACGGAAAAGAGACACACGACATGTAAACATCAAACACAAAAGACTACACATAAACCGACGAGACCAATGGGCAACCGGTGCCGACTTTGGACGGCCTTTGTCACGCAAGTAGCAAATGGTGTGGTTATCCTGGATTACGTGCGCAAAACCTTCTCACTTCTCGAATTATCCACAGATCTCGAAGAACGTATAATTGTGGTGTAAATAACCTCCTCACTGTAAGATGACCTCACACAAACAAAACCGCGAAACGTAGAGGCCCCAGAAACACAGATGAATATGTAAATGGATATAAAAAGAGGGCATGCGTAATACATTCTGTGCTCTGCCGGCTGCAGCGAGCTCATGATTGTAGTCACCCGAGGAGTCCGACTGACATTCAGAGAGGAATGTAAACTTTCATTGAAATCTATCAAATGGTTTTGAAGGAGTTGCGATGACAAGGCTTGACATTGAAAATAATTTAATGCATGTAGAATCTAAGTCCAAGGCCCATAACGCAAGTCTAACTTTTTCGACAGCAATCCCCTTTCCTCGTGCACATCAACATATCATGTTCTTTCATTGTGTAAAGTTTCATTGAAATCCAGCCATGGTTTGGGAGGAGTTGCGATGACAAGCTCTCGTCTACAGACGAACGGAAAAACAGGATGAATCCAGTATTAACACACACCCCACCCCCACACACACATAACTTTGTTGCGAGGGGTATAAAAATCGACACAAACATCATTTACAACACATAAATGGAAGGAGATAAATGTGCATCCGGCGCCGACTTTGGACGGCCTACTGCTATCAGCAAATTGTGTAGTAATCCGGATTACAAGCGCGTAAATGGATCTAAAAAATTCTATGGCATGCGTATAATAGTATGTGCTCTGCTGGCTGAAGCTAGCTCAAGATCATTCACCCGAGAAGACTTACCAACTTTCAGATAGGACAGAGCATCTGAACCAAGTCTTTGAACTCTGCCCAGATTTGAACAAGGTCCGACGTGGAATCCCGTCGTCACGGTTGGCCAGTGTGCAGCAGTTGGGAAAGACAATGGTACAAAACTGTAGATTGGTCAAGTCATAAGAAATACATATGTCAAATATAAAAGCCCTATTAAATCTAATCACTTACCAATCAAATGATATAGTCCATCTGCATTGTTTGAAAAAGTGAGTCAAATACTAGTATCTAGGTCAAGGTCACTTGGTCAAAACATGAGGTATGTGTAGAAAGGTTTTGTCACCAGGAATGCACATGTAATATCAAAGCCCTATCACTTACCAATCAAAAGATACCAATCTGATTTTTTTAAAGAAGGTCAAATATCTAGGTCAAGGTCACTAGTTAAAAAATAATGGTATGTGTAAAAAGGTCTTGTCACAAGAAATACACATATGAAATATCAAAATCCTATCACATCAAAATCAAAAGTTATGGGTGTGACATCGAAAGTTTGACAGACGTACAATATACAAAGTGATCCCTTATCAATTTCAATATATTTAATTTAATACAGGATTTGAGTTTATGGACGGATATGGGTGGGGGGCGTCCTGTCCCCTCGGACGGAAAATCGTTTTTATAGAAGCTGCATGATAGGGAATGAAGCCAGCCAGTGATTTTTGTCTGGGGGGGGGGGGGGGTCACACCACTTATCCCGTCCCTTGATTGAATAGCATGTTGACAATATCTGAAAAGACCGGTCAAAAATTATTGAAAGTTAGGTTGGGGTGGGGAAGAGGTTATAATACATAATACTAGTAATACTGGCTATTAAGCATGAAATAGTAATTCCTTGGTTTTTTAGATTTGGTTTTTTTTTTTTTTTTTTTTTTTTTTTTTTTTTTTGGAGGGGGGGTTGTTTTGTTTTTATTTGCTTAATTTGTTTTTCTGTTTTGAATGAAAAAAAAATGATATGTAAATCCATCTAAATCAAGCTATAGGTAGCGAGCGGCAGCGACCTGGCGAAAAGTTGCGACTCAAAACAGCATATACACATAGAACTTTAAGCCCCCCTCCCTCCCCCAACAAAAACAGTTTACTTTAACGATTTATGTGGGAGGGGATCGCGCCCCCATCCCACCACTCTTAATTCCGCCAATTGAAGGTCCGGAAAATGAAAATAAGGATATGGTTGAAAAATACAAGTATTATAAAATGTTTCAAGTTAGTTATTATGAAGTCCATTATTACAATTTTCGTTCAAATGTTTAACGTTTTCAAATTCAAGTTCTACTCCTCCCGCAAATCATAAAAAGTGTTGTGTATCGTGTGCAAGGGTGGTTATAGCGGAGGGATAAGGATGTCTCCTGGAAATTGCCAAAAATTACCGTTATGATTTTCTTGTCTTTACGTGTAAACTTTTTTCAAAGTCAAAGGCTGGACCCTCCTAAACAGACAATACACCCCCTTCCTGGATCCATGCGTTTGCAACCCCCACTACCGGGGTTCTGTGAGCTACATGTATACATGATAAATATGATATCATGGTGATAGAGAAAATTTGATTTCATTAATTTATTTTGAAATTCCATGTTATTTTCCCTTTGACTTCGAAAAACCACCCAGCAGGAGCCCTTGACATCCATTACAACTTTGTTAGAAATCTTTACAGATGCGGAATCAGGGTCTGATTGGGAAAGAGGGGCACCAGTTTCTAAAGAGCAATTATAAATCGAGCGCCCATCCTTATTGATTAAAAATCATATATATGAATTGATGGTCCGCCTGAGGTGGATGTTTAATCGAAAGCGAATGGTTCTCCAACAACTTACTCTTGGGAAAAACTGTTGCTGCAACTGATGAACTAAAGGATGGTAAGCCATTCATGGACCAAGTTATGATCATATCTAATGATATTAAAAAACTAAAATGATCACTAATCCATCATAAATTTATTGGGAAGGATGGTTTTTTTTTTTTGTTTGTGCATGCAATTATACATGAAAGTGTAAAGCTACAGCATAAGATACTGTCCAATTATACTCTGTTGGTGCTTTGATTCGCTCAATCATCTCTTCTACATCATCACTTCAAGATGAAAATTACATAAAACCGGTAAATTGTTATATCAAATTACTAAGTTGTTATAACAAATAAATAAGTTGTTATATCAAATTAATAAGTTGTTTTATCAAATTAATAAGTTGTTTTATCAAATTAATAGGTTGTTATAACAGATTAATAAGTTGTTATATCAAATTAATAAGTTGTTATATCAAATTAATAGGTTGTTTTATCAAATTAATAAGTTGTTATAACAGATTAATAAGTTGTTATATCAAATTAATAAGTTGTTTTATCAAATTCATAAGTTGTTTTTTCAAATTAATAAGTTGTTATAACAAATTAATAGGTTGTAATATCAAATTAATAAGTTGTTATATCAAATTAATAAGTAGTTATATGAAATTAATAAGTTGTTATATCAAATTAATTAGTTGTTATATCAAATTAGTAAGTTGAAATATCAAATTAGTAATTTGATATAACAAATTATAAAAAAGTAACGCTGCAGCCCTAAAAATATTTCCGTACATACACCTAGAACTCAGCTACCACATAAAATTTATCATGACAATTATGTTTTCTTAATTAGGTTAAAGTTTAATGCCAAGTAGATTTAATGCAGCAGACAAAACATGAATTCAAGTTAAAATTCCAAGAACAAAATATGCAAATTGATGTTTGTAACGGATGTAGTAGAAATTACGTTCAGAATAATATTAATGTTACCTTAAAATCTTTAACCTTACACAAATGCGGAAACGGACAATGAGACGGACAAGGAGGGAAAAGATGAAGCTAATTTAAACTTCATTCAAGTGAGCTTAACATTAAGCTTCAATATGCAACCAAGATTTTCGGTTTGCTTTCGGGTGTTGCAAGTAATCAGAGAGACTCAATCCGCCTCTAGTATCTGGTCCTGCCTCTATTCGGGGGTGCGAGATTACCTCGTCAATTGCGAGATTGTCTTGTCTGTGGCGTGTAACACTATTATTCTCTAGTATTGATTGCGAGGTTATTAAGAAAGGAGGGGATCTCCAACAACACAATATTGCACACCCACAACCAAACTCCAGAAACAAACACAGAGTACACACCCACCGAGGAACACCAACTCACACCATAGAAACATGAAATGAAATAGACAACAATCAAACCAACGAGACCAATGAGCAACAGGTGACGACTTAGGACGACCATCTGTCACGCAAGTAGCAGGCGGTGTGGTTATCCTGGATTATGTGCGCACAGCCCTCCCACTTTTCCGATTACCCAGAGGTCTCAGAGAACGTACAATTGTTGTGTAATACAACCTACTTACTGTTAGATGACCACACAAACAAGACCGCAAAAGACAGGGACCCAAGTAACACTGATGAATATGTAAATGTATATAAAAAGAGGAGGACGATAACTGCCGGCTGTAGCAAGTTCATGTATGTTATCACCCGATGAGTCAAACGGTCTTTCAGAGAGGACAGGTGGTAGGGACCCTGTCTTCTCTATAAAGGTTTGGACAGGATCCATCATGGATTCCCGTCGTCACAGTCATTCAGACTACAATTCTTAAGAATGATATGGTATGTACCAAACCTCGTGTACGTCTGGTGACATTAGGATCATATCCACGGTATAAAAGGCTTTTGATAATTCTGACGCCTTTTTGATGGTTATACTGTCTACCTTTTATCCTTCTTATTTTGTTGATTATTTCACCATAAAATGCAGGATGTGATATACCCAAAGTAATATACTCTGTTGCATGTATGGGTCCGAATTTCAAAAGAAGTTGATAATAACTTTATTCGAATTTCCATAGTCTTTACTTGTTTGTGAAAGCTAAAATCTTGACCTAATATTGTCTTCGTATTCGTAAATTTTCACTATGAAAATCGAAAACATCAGTACATGCTCTAGCATTTTGTCATACACACTTGTATGAATCTCTCCATTTTTTTTAACAATTTTGATATATAGATCCAAAAATTGTGTTACTGTGTTTATAACGTTTTCCTTTCGGATAGATAACATTTCTGTATATTTCAAAAACAGGATTGTCGAAAGTTAGAATACCATCCAGGTTCCTAGAGGTACTAATGAAACGATTCACATCATCATGTATTCTTTGCTTTTGAAGATTTTGGATGTATTCTATTTTGTACGTGTTTAAAAGAAAATCTGCAACAAGAGGCGCACAATAAGAACCCATAGGGATCCCTTCAAGCTGCTTTTATAGTTTCTCACCAAATTTTTCATAAATGTTGTCCAAGAGGAAGGACACGACAATACATAGGTCCATCCGTGTCCATGATTTGTATAATTTTTATTTTGTAGTGGAAAAGAAACCCTTTGATTCAGATGTATAAATATAAATTTTTCCCTCTCGATTAAATCACCATTTTATGAGTTTGGACAATAGAAAGTACTAGCGGATTAAAAATGATGCGAAATAATAGTATCGACGAAGATGCAAAAATCAACTTAATACATATCATATTCCATTACTAACAACTCAATGTTAATATGTTAATGTAATGAAAGAATGTTTTCCATTTACAAATTTTCTAGAATTTTGGATATCGACCATCATCACTTACGCAAGGGGTCAACAGGCAAAATACCCTAAATTAGTTCTGATAGGAACCCACAGGGATCAACTAAGGGTAAACATTCGATTGTTTGATTTAATTTCTTTTCTGTTGTACTTTCATTCGTGTAGGAGAAAGAATTGAAAATTGCATATGGTGTACATTACTTTCTTTCGACGTTCTGAAGGTGGAGACGCTTTTATCAGTTTTCAATTATACTTTATATTTTTACGCTTTCCTTTTATTATATCTCAGAATGACGCTGCCTTGGTTGGAATCAAAGAACGAATCTCTAAACAATTCGGCAAATTGGTTACATCGAAACAGCTTGTGGTACGCGATGAGCTCTTTATCAGCGCACGACACATGAAAGACGAAGCTAGGAAAATTATCCGTGACATCATACTAGAGGAGGGACAGCAATACCCTGAGTTCGGAGAACGTATTTCTGCAAGATGGAACGCCCTTCAAGAGAAGCTTCTTCAAAGGAGGAAAGAACGTTAGTACGTAATCAGCATGGATGATGTTAAGTCGGTGAACAAAGAACTCCCCAGTCCTCTAGATGAAGAAGAACTCGAGATATTCCTTAGCTACCTTCACAATATGGGATACATTCTTTACTTCAGTACACCGGCACTGAAGGAAAAGATTGTGCTAGAGTCCAAATTTGTAATCAACGCAATGCGATCTTTCATCACGGCAACCGCTTTGTAAAACGCATCTTACAGGGAAACGTTTGGACGAAAATGAGGCTAACGGGACAGGTGAAAAAACACACATCTTAACAACATGGAGGGCCAGCGGACTTGAAGAACACTCAGAACACCTACTTGGAATCATGAAAAAACTAGATCTGGTTACCGAACCTATGATTTACATGAGCGGAAAGCAGGTAGCAACCGACTTCTTTGTCGTACCATGCATGATCAATGCCGGTAAACCAGAGGAAAGCACTGTTTCAAGAGTCGAAGAAGCACAGTTTGTTGTGGAGTTTTCTGAAGACACAATTCTCCCACCTGCGGTTTTCAACAGACTTGTTTGCTCATGTCTGGCTCTCTGGGAGGTATTTAAAGGGCATCTCTACAATGGTTTGGTTGTGTTGAAGATTTGGCAGCACCATGTCATCCATTTGGACCGACAGGTTGACAAAATCGTTGCCACCTTATCACATAAAGAGTCCAGGACCCCTGATGTACAGCTTTGCCGAGCAATGAAACAATTTCTGTCAGAGACGATAGACCGCATCGTGTCTATATATACTACATCAAAAGACAGCCCAATCCTTTGTAGATCATCTGAAATAGATGTAGACGTAGAGAAACTTCAAGCCGTAAGTAATTGCATATAATATTCCTAAATACGTATGTAACTGAGTGCTCGTCTAAGATCTGTATCTATAAAATACTGCAATTAAAATAATCAGATAAACCAAAAAATGAAAATATTAATTTCTCTTTTATTCTATTTAATCAGGAAACCGAGGGATCGTCAGATCAGTCATTAAGCCAATGCAGATGTGATGGTAAGAAAGTAAACATTAAATATTTATCCGATATTAAAAAATTCTGAAGAATATATACAGTATATGCACACCTATATCTCGTTTCTTGTTTGTTTTGTGTATCGATGGCACCACTAACACTGATTGACATTTTCATGACACTATCATTTATAAACGTCTTCAAATTCTACAATATCATTTAAGAACAGATGAATTTTCAGCATGGACCAGACATGCACGTTTCGGGTACTTAATCCTCGTCAGTGATCCTCAATCTAAACAATGTAATATTGCCAAAGAGTGTGAAAATTATTAAGTCTCAACATTTACCGAAAGACGTAGCGGAATGCGTGGGATATGATGCTGCAGGACCCACTTTTTAGAAATTTGAAAAAAAAAATTAATAACAGAAATTTTCGATTGCGTTGAAGAGACGACCAACCGAAGTTGATCGAACTTGGCTACATGTGCCCTCGGGGACTGCTGGTACACCAGCAGTGACACTGACCAAGTGGTTCTAATGATAAACGTCTTCAAATTCTATAGCATCATTTAAGAACAGATGAATTTCCAGCATGGACCAGACATGCACGTTTCGGGTACTTAACCCTTGTCAGTGATCCTCAGTCTAAACAATGTAATATTGCTAAAGAGTGTGAAAATTATTATGTCCAAACATTTACCGAAAGACATAGCAGGATGGATGGGATATTATGCTGCAGGACCCACTTTTTAATAATTTGAAGAAATTTTGATAACAAAAATTTTCGATTGCGCTGAAGAGACGACCAACCGAAGTTGATCGCACTTGGCTACATGTGCCCTCGGGGACTCCTGGTCAACCAGCAGTGACACTCACCAAGTGGTTCTAAGACCAGCCATTCAAGTGTTGTCCCACATTTTTTGTCGATACATGTGCATGCACGTGGTTGTTGATGTGAGAGTGTTACATGTTTTCTCACATTTTTAGTATTAAGTGTTCCATTGAAATCATTTTATTCATGTCTTGCTGATCCCTTTTCTTACTCTTGGTAAAGTGGAAAACGTTTTTAATATTGCCGTTACATTTATGTATCTACATGTGCCTTTAAATAATTTAATAGATTAAACTGTTCGAAAACATACCATAATATAATGAATGCGCAAGTTTGTCGATGTGATTGTATAGTTTTGATTTCATACACCCATTATCATTCTGATAAAAATTTTCTGAAGAGGCATTTTGAACTTTATCTTAGAATTCACCAACTGCGAACTGGAAGATGTGAATTTGATGAGGATTGCCAAACAGCTGCATTCACACGGAGCTGATGTACATTTTCTATGTTCAAACTTGTTGAATAATGCTCAGATAGCAAATAGCATAGAAAGAGACTACGGGAACTTCAAGGGCGACACAAAGGCATTTTACGTCTTTCATCGATGGACATAGCAGGCAAAGGTCACTGTGACAAGCTTGAGAGAAATATTCAAGAATCATTTGGAAGGATTTGACCAACACATCATTTGTCGGGTAAATCATATTTTATGATATAATTAATGAAATATTTAACTCGTAAAATGGTGAGGATGCATTTGCATTTGATTTATTTACTAGTATAACATACCTGTACCTCCAAAATGACAACCATGTGCCATATTGGAATCACTTAGGCTTTTCTGTCTCTTCGTCCGTCCTTTTGTTTGTCTGTACAATTTTGTTTTTAGGGACTTTACTTCGCATATACAGATATTTCTGTTATAATGAAAAATATTACCTAGAACCCTAGGTTATGTCATGGTTAACGTAATAGTTTACATAATAGTTAACAGATAAAGTTCACAATCGACAATTAGGTAGAAACTTCATGCAAGACATTCATACTTCCGCCTGCATAAATTCGTTTTATATTACTTTTTATTGTTATTTCTGACATTTGAATAAAAACACAAACATCAAAATACATGTGATTACATTTACATGGTATATGAGTGTTTCTGTTTTTATTTCATTACCCTTACCGTCTGAAAGGAATATTTCAATCTACTGCAGAATTTTAAAAAACACACAGCTCGACAATTCTATCTTAGTAACCTGAAACTTATATAAGCCACTTGAATTATTACTGTGGCATTATCTGATATTTGTATAATCATATTCTTGTTTCAGTCAATGGAAAGAGAAACTTCACTGGGTAAGTTTATTAAAGAAATAATTCTCAGAGAACAAACCTCCGCATCATAAATGGAGGGAGGGCGGACAGGGGGGTACATCTCTTTCCCTCCGACCCCCTTACCTCCTCCCTCCCGCCACCACCTCCGTCCCCCTCCTTTTCATTCTTCCCTTTCCTCCCCCTCCCGACCCCTCCTTCCTCCCTCCTCCCGCTCCCTTCCTCTCCCTCCCTCCGATTTTTTACCCTTACCTTCCTCCTCCCTCTCCCTTTCTCCCTCCTCCAGCCCCCATCCTCCTGCCTCCCTTTCACCCTGTCCACCCCCTCATAAATTATGTAAGGTACATGAATATTTTACACAATGGAAGCTATGTACTAAAATTGATAGATAAGTTATACCACTGGCATGGCATGTTAACGTGTTTATTTTAGTCAAGTTTGACATGAATTACTGTCCAGTTCACAAAATCAAGAGCACTCTGTTTTGGCGACTTTTTCTGTGGTCTGAAGAATTTTGCTATAGGTAATTGTTTCCGAGAATTAACATTCTTTAGTCGTAACTGGAAATCAACTTCATCTTACCCTATCAGCTTCCTTTAAACCGCAATATGAAAAATAAAATGTTTACGTGCTATTCCCATGTTAATTTCAAGCCGCCGCCATATTGATTCCGTATCAACAATAGTAAAAGCCTCCGACGTCACACATTATCAGCGATTTTTACTGTACAAAATCCCCGTAGACTTTTTATTTTCCGTCCTATTTCTAACTTAACCGACGCACAGCCAAAAAAATGGATTTTCTGTTAAGACTAAAGGAGCACTTTGAAATTGATATCTTTTTGGAAGATGACATTATCATATTTTAGAAAAAAAACAGGTGCTCTGGACTTAGTGAACTGGACAGTATGATTTCAATTATCTTAAAGTACGATATTAGAATGCTTATGTATTTTTGTTTCGTAACTAATTTCTGGATATTTGTATATATGTTTGATGTTGAGAATATATTTTATACGTATCTTGTATACTGTTATATATCAGCCTTGTATATATACTTGTAAATTTTCTGACTTACCATTCTACCTGTTTGAATTTCCGTTCCTGAGGAATTTATTCCTTTCCCTTTAACTATTATGTCGTGGGAATGAGTTTTGTTTGTTGGTTTGTTTGTTTTTTTTTTTTTGCATTCTTGTTTAAAAAAAAGAGAGCAGAAAACAGAATATCTAAATTTATATAATAATTGGTCATGAGATTCAATACTGCAACGAGAAAAATTATCGATCGATTTATTTATTCTAGCGCCATTAGCACAATTCATGGTCGCGCTAAATTCAGTTGTTTCAGATTTCAAGATTTGGCTTCAAATTGCAATAAGAAGATTTGAGGATAAAGTATTTGACAGTTTATTCAAAGTGCATTGCACCGCGTGTTTACGGCTTGATCTATCCGGAAATGATTATTGTTATTATAGTTATATAATGGATTACCGTTTGGGTAGATAACATATATAGATAACATATAGATGATAGTACACACGCCATGTACAGGTATTAATGAAAGGAGAAGGTGCGGTAACCTGTCATTACGGCCCTATTTTCAAAGTTGGTCAGGATCTTCTTTAACTCATATATCCATAATATTCTAATTTATGAAATGTCAAATGTATGGTGAGTCAATATCATGAACGCTTGTTTTTATTTCTCAGTCCTATACTGAATAATACGTCGCTCAAAACGTCTAAAACGCTGAAATCATTGAAAATATCAATAAACGAGCGATATTTCGATACAAAACTATGAAATCAAGTGGTAATTCAGGCCTTGCCCATAAATATTTTTGTGTCAATCGATGGATTTCTGATCAGCCTTTTAATTTGCATAAAAAAATTCGTGCGCGAGGCCTGGAGCATAGATGAATTTTGAAGATTTGTGTGTAAATTACGATGATTTTCCCGAGTTTTGCGTCATTCAGGGTAAATGACGTCAAAACATGACGTCATACATCACGCGCGTGACGTTACGAGGGCTCAAAATTATGACGCGGTATTTTCTCAAACATTCAACTTTGAAAAAAGGGATAATGAATAATTCGTTTATAAAAAATATTTTTTCGTCGAAATTATAGGGCCGATATGAGGGGTTAGCACACCTTGTCCTTTGTACTGGGTAGATCATGATTGTTTACGTGTCGCAATAACCAATTATGAAATATAAATAAAAAGAGAGTCGGACGAAATTATTTCTGAACGAAAAAACAACCAAACCCAGATGCTATTTTTATTCCAACAAACCAAATAAAAAATTGCAGCCGGAAATATTTCGTACATTTATATGTATATTGTCTAACGATAAGACATTTCTCCCTCACGCTTACTGTTAGATGACATAACATTTGTGTAGAAAAACCTAATGTACTTATATCATAAAAAGAAAAGGAGGCAGAAGTATGTCACCATATTCCGCCATGATACACGATAACCAAATTCAGTAAAACTTTTCTATTGTTGCCTTTTTGATGTCAAGAAAGAACGTTTTCTTTAAAACCGGAAGCGGACGATTTTTACTAAAATGCTGTTGAATTTGAAGATACACACTTGAATAATTACTTTTTGACTAACATCTGCTGAATTTTTTCTTAATATTTTGAATTAGTAATCGATTTCTGCCAGTGATATTCTTAAGTTACTAGAAAAATGGTTAGTCAGAAAGTTTGACTAGTATATACTTTCGGTAACACAATTAGTATCTCATACATATGTTATAAGTTTTGGAACACTTTTGCAACCATAAAAAACAAGACCACTTTATTCAACAATAAAAGATAATGTTGTATCACTTCTTAAAGTATATTGTCATTGTACGTATGCAGACAGAAATTGTTGCTCTTTGTAAAAGATTATATGACGAATACATTGCATTGCCCTTTGCGTTCTTCCGACTCATTATCCACAGTTTCAATGTTTTAGACTGAATTATCTGTACTCATAATTTCGATATGAGTTTTTTTCTTATTATTTTCCTTTCTGTCCAATATAATGCCTTTCAGGATTTACTTTCATGTATGAAAGCGTTATCTTTAATACGTACATTCCATTAATAATACTCTAAATCGTTGTTTCAAAATTAATGTAATTCTATTTACGTTTAATCTTCATTCCTAAACATAATTTAAACCTCTTGCCATCTTTCCTTTGACTATAATTAATTCTTCGGTAATTTCATGCAATCCTGACTTTTGGGAAATATGTCTTTACATAAAGTAACATTACAATATAATAGAAAAAAGTCAAATGCACGAAGATAGAAAAGTTTGCGATCGGGCAGTGTTCTTAAAACAAAATGATGAAAATAGAGTATAATCGTATCTCATTTTTATTTTGGAGGACATTTTCTTTTGATCTGAGCATTTGTTCCTTTTGATTTATAGTAAACGTATTTCTTAGACTTCATAATCATGTTATTTGCTTATTTACATGATATTTTACGGGGTAAACTTTACACGTAATAATCATCGTATTATTCATTCTCTGTCTTATATTTCAGGTCTGTCCCTTGACTCTTCGATTCAGCTTAGCAAAGTATATCCAGAGTTTCTCAACGTTGCTGCAAATCAGATAACGCATGAATACGTGCATTTAGGATTGGAACTTGGTTTAACTTTGAAAGAAATAGAGGCCATTGAAATGGAGAACGGCAGTATCTGCGAAAGAGTGCGAGCCATTCTACTCAAATGGAGCAGCTCCCTTAAAGATGAAGCACTTGTGTTAAACCTTGCTAAGGCTTTTCATAGATGTGGAAAAAGAAATCTAGCGTGGATTGAAAGCGAATTTGAAAAAGATTTGGAAAAAGAAACCGTAGAGGAAGAGAGTCGTCTAGAACCTGCAAGATCTAAATGCAGCATCTTGTAAGTTCAGTAACGTGTGGAAAAACCACATACTAGCACAGCGTTATACTAACAGAAGATTTCAAAGTGATGCAAGCGTATTCTGTACACTTAATATCCAAAGGTTCACGTAACATATGATTTTATACTTATTTCTTCAGTTGAAATCAGAATATAAAATACTTGCCGCTGACTGTGGTTTATTTGACTTTTGTAAGCATACTGTTGAACTTACTTAAACTATATTCGGTTTCTTGTATATTATCCGATATAACCTTTTTTGATGATTTACTACTGCTCCATTTCATTATATATTGCTTGGTTTATCATTGTGCATTGTTTAATTTTTTTATCTAGTGACTATAAATTATACTTTTTTCTAAGGCAACTGACTAATTGATCTTAACCGTTCCACTATGATAGTTACGATAAGACAACTGACTAACTGATACTTCCCTGACATTGTCGCCATAGCACTTTCTATATAGACATAATGTTTGACAATTCATGGGTTTGATATATTTTCATTTCCATGCATCATAAACATCAACTGCGGGCGCGGCTAGCCAACAGGGGATGCTCACTTCTTCCGGGCACCTGGTCCCACCTCTAGCTTGCTAGGGGTCCGTCTATGTTTAATTTTGTGCTCTGTTGTAAGTGCTGTTGAGATTATCGTCAGGATCTTCTTTATTCCATTATGACAGTTACGCAATTTTTATGTACGATTACGACTCTTCCTTCACTTGCGATATCAATGCCACAGTATCAACATAACACGTTAAAGGATGCAACAAATAATAAAAAAAATAATAATCCTAAAACTCAAAAGAACATTTTTTCTTTCATTCTAGTACATTCAAATATGCTTATTGTGATGAAGATCATCTGAGAGACTTTTGATGCTAATCTCTTGGATGTTTATATCTTATTTTGCAATGAATATCAGACACTGAAGCATTCTGAAGGAATCGAATGCTTTCTTCTTAAATTCTTATTTCTTTTATCGCAAATTAATATATTGTTTTTCATTTTATTGTGCTAATAGAGATATTTTCATCTAATTATTCATGACAAAATCAGTATTTGAAAAATTTTAATAGGATTGAAGGCACCATTGAATCATTTAGGCTTTTCGGATATTTTTTTTTTCGTTGTGACACTTTTGAATATTGAATTCGTTGATACCTAGAAGAGATTTTTGTGTAATACTCTTTGTCTCACATGCGCCTCCATTGTAATAGAGTTGATTCGTCTCTGAGAATAATCTATGTATGGTTTACTATGTGTAAGATATTTATACAGGACTTCTCCTTGACAGCAAAATTAGGACACTTTTTCTAATGTTGTTAAGTACTTAAAAAAGACTTTGTGTCTGTATTTCATTTTTTTCCTATTCTTTTTTTATGAATGGTATCGTATTCCTTGTCGTTCTGTTCTACTCTCCATTTGATATTATTTTCGTCTTCCTTACACATTGCCGACGTCGTAACATTACTTTTTGAAAAACAGTCCTGATCGCAAAGCAAATATTCTAAAATAGTTTAGTTTATAATTGCGACATTTGTTACATCCATCTATAGAATAGATTAAATCAATGATTTGTTTAAGACGGAGATTTATGAACAAATGAGAATATTCTGCACATTTTCTACATATGGTGTATGATTATACTGGAAAAGTACATGCACTGTTACATAGATGTTCTCTAGTTACTTTCTTTCTGTTTGTTGTCTTTTTTATGAGTAACCGATCCTTTTGGTTTACTGATTTTTGATTGGCGGACATAATTGACCCATGTGGAGTTTTCAATTATCTTACTATTGGCAAAATACATTTCAGTAAAGAAGAAATGACAAGTCTTGCGTATTGTCCTGTTTGTTTAATCCACATAACCCAGTTCTCCAAAACCTACTGTTGTCACCTACATTGATGTCCAGTCTATATATAACTATAAAGTCGTTTATAGAAAATGCCCCTTTTTGTTTTGTGTAGCGTTGTTAAAAAATACGACAGAAAATACGGTATCTACGGGGAGTTTCTAATACTAAAAGTAGTCGGACCTCATGACGTCACTGTTTACCAAAAATATGACGGCGGGCTGAAATTGAAATTGACATTTCCCGTAGAATTTTGTTTTCCGCGTAGCAGGTCAAACTAAGTTGAATGGGTGGGTTCATATTTCCTGGTACGCCTGAAGGAGGTCTACCTGGGAGAAAATAAATGCTTTGAAAATATCTAAGACGGCAGAATAAATCTCAAAATTAGGGTGTTTTGGTTGCAGTAAACAGGGGTTTAAATCTAAAATTAAACAATATTTCACAATAACGAAAAACAAGTAACTGTCATATTTTTTTTCAACTCATCAGTAGTAAGATATTTTTTTACAATCAAAGCAGAACAGATCACTATCAAAACTTACTTGTCAGATGACATTTTTTTTCAAAATCGTATACTCCCGTCTTATCGGATTGTTTATATTGTATTATTGATCATGAAAGCAAAGGAATGCTTGTGTGTAATAAGTTCTTCTTCTTCTTTATCTCATTAGACTGGTATGTAACAACTTTTCAATGATGTGGATTCACAATAAACCCTTAAGTCCAAGATTTCTCTAAAGGTGATGTTTCATACGTACAGTCTATTTTTCTTGACGAAAACATACATTTTCTTTCCTTTTGCATTTTATGTTTTGATTTTAAAAGTATTTCATTGTGATCAAACATAAAATAATAAGATGTATCCCAGAGGTCATTGTGGAATATGTATAGACATGTCTAAAACATTTTGTTATTATTAATAAGTGTCCGTTTTAACCTCTTAGAATGGTTTATTAAATCTACATTTTTATAGGACTGTTGTCTTAAATCAACACCATAGATTATGTTAATTTTCTTTGTCATATCAAAGACAAGACGTCCGTCAGTATTGATTGATAATAAGAAAAGGTTGTTAACTGATAAGAGATCGAGCATATCCTTTAGTGTTTTTCTTTGGAACGATATTATTTCTGTGGGATTTAATAATAAATACAATTGTTCTTAATATTTCTAAAAACCTATGGACAGATGATAGAAGACTGTCTTCTCATAATGATTGACTCAGCTATGAGGTCATTTATGTGTGTATTACTTCTTTATGTAACCAGTGTGTATTTGTATATAGCCTGTAGACAATCGTAGTAATCATGATCAAGTACCTCTGTCATATCTAGATATCTGTTCTCCTTCAGTTTCTCTTATCGTGTTTTATATATCTTTTCGGGGTCCCTGTAAAGTGCGAAACGAAACAAAAAGGAAACGAAACGAAACGAAACAAATCGAAACGAAATGAAACAAATCGAAACGAAACGAAACGAAACGAAACAGATCGAAACGAAACGAAACAAAACGAAACGAAACAGATCGAAACGAAACGAAACAGATCGAAACGAAACGAAACAAAACATAAAACTTAAAGAAAATGAGAAAAAGAGGAAAAATCGCCGAAAACGAATATTTCAAGACAAGATTAGCATGTAATATTGCCTTAATCCAAGAGATCTACATTTGTAACTAGCGCCGAGAGGGTTTCTTGAAAGAGTCAAAGTTGACAATTAAAAAAAGTAAATGTCAAATGCCATCCATGTATTTAAGAGGAATAAAAGGGAGGGGATAGAAAACCACGCTAAGACACCGTAATGAGATCATAAAACGGGGTGGGGCACATTTCAGGGAAAAAAATCTTATCATTTTTCAAACGAAATGTGCCCCCCCCCCCCCCACAGTTTTTAATTGTTCTCATTTTTCTGATAAAATTTTCAAATACACATAACGGAACAGTTCCGTTTCCTCTACGCTAGACTCCTCCCTGCTAAATAATATTTTTCCGTCTGTGACGAGGTTATCCATCCCAATCACTCTCCTTTAAAATGCAATTGTGCTATATACCGTATATATTATGTTTTAATCGTCAACTTTGATTCTTTAAAAAACCCTCCAGCCACAAGAACTAACGGTTGAGGGCAATAATGAGGGGGTGGACAGGGGGCGGGGGAGGGAAGAAGGGGGCGAGAGGAGGGACAGATGATTGGGAGGGTAACGAAATTCATCTATATATACCTTAACATTTTTCCCGATCGCTTCGCTCGCCGCAATTTTCAATTCATTTTTCAAATACTTCAGGCTCGCTTCGCTCACCTTAGTTTTTCATCTAAACAGGTCTATTTCTTTTTTCAAGGTTTAAAAAAGGAAATAACCCAAATAACTTCACTATTGCACCAATTTACACTTTAAAGTTTAAACATTTGTCTTGACCGCCCAAGACCCCCTCCCCCCACGGGGAAGGGGGAGGCGGCAGGAGGAGAGTGGTACCCCCTAACCCTTCGATAAGATCTAGTCTTGAAATAGTCGTTTTCTGCGATTTTTCCTCTTTTTCTCATTTTCTTTAAGTTTTATGTTTTGTTTCGTTTCGTTTCGATCTGTTTCGTTTCGTTTCGATCTGTTTCGTTTTGTTTCGTTTCGTTTCGATCTGTTTCGTTTCGTTTCGATTTGTTTCGTTTCGTTTCGATTTGTTTCGTTTCGTTTCGTTTCGTTTTTGTTTCGTTTCGCACTTTACAGGTACCCATCTTTTCGGAAGGAGAACATATCTATGGATTATAGGAAACACATATATCATATGATTTTCTTTTTATTCAAAAAATACTTAATTTGAATCCGATGGAGATAATATAAATTTGAGTTCTTCTCAACAATCGTGAATGATTTTGATGTTTTACCATCACTCTGCATGAATCCGAATAGTAATCATAGAGTGAAAAGGAGTACATCTACGTATTAATCTGACCTAAAATGCATCTCCTTCATTTTCGTTTTTTCATTTGTGTTTTTTTTTTTTTTTTTGGAAGGAGAACATTTTCATTGGTTAAAAAACAGCTGCATGCTTTTGTAAGTAGCTCTATGTCTTAAAATCAAATCTAAAAATGGCAGAGAGTTTGAGATACGAATTATTTTTGTGTATTTCTTCTTTGTACAACTTATATGTTTACATATGTATGTCTGGATTAGATCAAACTAATATATAGTAGTGTGGTAATTTGAAAAAAAAAACTTTAAAAACATTTAGGATGTACGTATACGAATCTATTCCATTTCCTTTTGGTTTTATACATGAATGGTCAAGGATCCATTGCCAGAAACTGCAATGTTTATGTTAACTAAGGATACTCCAGCCAATGCCTACCATTTTGAAAGATATATGGATTTCCAGTAAATGCTTGAAAGTGTCCATATTGAAATAAATTTGTTCTATTATCAAATTCCAGTGCACCATATGCGCACTTTAAGAAGTTATGTCTCATCAGTGATGTTCGAGACCGAAGAAGAGTCAATCAAAATATCAAATCATGAGGATCAAATGTCCAAACTGACATAAAATGGCTACAAAAGAACCGTCTAAGGACAGAGAATTGCAATCATGGAGATACACCTTAGTGAGCGAATATTTCTATCATATTTTGAGACGGAGAATTTATAGATATACGTCAAGTCAAGGTCCGAGCTGCATATAAGGTAGATTAAGACAGTATTTACCTTGTTAAATCGAAGGAAATTCCCGGGCTAGAGATTATTCGCCTGTCACATGATACGCTTCTGTGATATTTATGTGCCTTAGTTATCTATTACAGTGTATATATTAATATGGAATAAATGTCAAAAATGTAACACACAGTAGACATGGTAGATACATTTATCGCATGAAATGCGCTAGCGCTCAGTATATGTACAATAAATACACATGCTGTGTGTTACATACCCGTAACAAAATACAATTTAAGACACTACTTTCCAATAACGTTGAATGATGTTTTGATTAAGAGGGGAAACGTTTCGTTTGGACATCTGAATCAAAGGGTTCCTTTTCTGCAAAAGAATACAAATCATGCAAATCATGGACATGTAATGACCTGTGTAATGCCTTAATTGTCGTTCTCTACAAGAGGGTTACAGGGATCCTTATTGGTACTAACTGTGTGCCTATTATTGCAGATCTATTTTTTTACACTTGTGAAAAACAGTTTATCCAAAATCGACAAAAGCTGAAAAATATGATGATTTGAATTATATCATTAACACTTCTAAGTACAAATGTCCCTCGATGATATTCTTACTATTGGCAATCCTTGTTTTGAAAAGGACAAATATTACATATATCCACCAGACTTGTCGCTTAACAAGGCAAACGTTACAGACATAGAAACATATTTTTGGACCTTTATATCAAAATTGTTAATGACGAGACTCATACAAGTGTATTTAACAAAAGGCTGAGATAATTTTGGGTTCAACATAATGAATTTCCCCTGGCGTGACGGCGGTGTTCCTAGATTAACGTCATATTAACATTTCACAGCTCAAACTGTACGCTAGAACATGTACTGATGTTTTGGATATTCATAGTAGAAATTTACAAATTAAGCCATTTTTGTTTTTATTCTGTGGGCTAATAGATATGTTGTGAACCTTGGTTTTCTGAAATGCAGAAAGTATTCGGCTGAAAGATAATCTACAAAAAGGACAAACAATCAATAGCACATAATGTGCTTGACTTCTGACACAGTACGGGAAAATATTAAACATAAGCGCCTCGGAAAGCCCATTAGTTAAAAGTGTGTCGTTCGATCCAGAAAGTGCTCCTGTTCACAAGTTTGTCACTGCCATTGCTGCTTTTCATTATTGTGGCTTTAATTAATTGAGCATCCGCCTTAATAATCTTGCTCCATCAGACTTGCATCTATTCCCAAAACAGGAAGCAGCTATATCTGACAACCACTTTCATTCCGATGATGACTTTCTGACCAGTCAAGATAAGGAGTGTTTAAAAGTGGCATACATGCCCTTAAGAAAAATTCGAGTTATCGGAATTCGAGTTATCAAGAATAAAAATGCATATATACTAATGAGAGAGAATCAGAACATATGAATTCATTGGGTTTAAGTAAACGAGAGTAACCTGTACATACCAAATAACATTTCAACACACAAAAGTTTATTGACAAGAGGAGTTGAAACTATAGCACACAAAGTCAATAGATTTTGTATCATTATCCAAGAAATGTCGAAGTTGTTGAAAATTCATAAACAACTGCATTATCTTAACGCAATATGATATATTGTGTCGTCATACAAATGTACTGTTTGCAAAACATGATCCGTGTTTCCAAGAGTACTAAGAATAATGTATTATAATAATTTGCTACTAAAGTGATAGATGACTGTCTTAAGTCAACATTGATTTCCAGTTTGTCTTCTCTGTTAAAATAATGTCTTCTGTATTTTACATTATTTAGAATTTCCATGTTGTATATGGTGTTTCTTGTTCCTTTTGCGTTTGTTTCTAAGTTTGAGTACTCTGTGCTTCCGTGTAAGGGCGTTTCTATGTTTTGCTTCGAGTTATGAATGTTGCAATGGAGCCTTTGTTGAATGTGCAATTATTGTGCAATCATTTGAATCAAAAATAAATAATTTCTACTGGTGATTTTCTGGGTTGGTAGACTGGTTTCAGAGGTTAAACATATCTTCATACCTCCCTACCATATTGTCACAATGTATAATATTGGTGTCAGAGGAAAGGACGTTGCCAGATGGTAATCTGGTTTCAAAAGGTATACTGTTGTAAGATGATACTAGTAGCCTGAGTTCAGAGGATAAACTGCTGCCCGATGATAAAGTTGTGTCATTAATACTGTATACACTGGTTACAGAGGAGTGTTCAAAACGGCATAATGGTGTCAGGGTATAACAGGTGGCAGAGGGGAAAGTTGAGAAGATAAACTGTTGAACGAGGATACACATTTGTCAGAGGAATGAGTGCTGTCAGAAGGTTCGAAGACTACTTTCAGAGGAAAGACTAATTTCAGAGGAAAGACTGATGTCAGAGGGAAGACTTCTGTCAGAGAATAGATAGGCGTCAAATGATATAATTATGTCAGAGGGAAGACTGTAATCAGAAGATAGTCTGACTTGTTTCATAGGGCAGACTGGTGTCATATGGAAGGCTATTGTGAGAAGATAGACTAGTATAAGAGAATACATTTGTATAGGAAAATCGATCGGTGTTAAAGTGAAGACTTATGATAGATGGATGGCTGCATGGGGTCAGAGGATATATTTATGTTAGAGGATAGAATGGTGTTACAAGGGTACTAGATGAAAGACTAGAATAAAAGGATAGACTTGTGTCAGAGGATAGTCTGATTTTAGAGGATAGACTAATGTCAGGACTCAGAAGATAGACTGGTGTCGGAGTGCAGACTGGTGTCAGAGGATGGGCTGTGTCATACGATAGACTGGTATCATCAGATATATTCGTGTCAGAGAATATACTTGTGTCAGAGTGTAGACTATTTCAGAGTATATAGACTGTTGTCAGAGGATGTCAGAGGATAGACTGGTGTAAGAGAATTGACTGATGTCAGAGGATAGACTGTTGTCAGAGGATAGACTGGTGTCAAAGGATAGAGGATAGGCTGGTGTCAGAAGATATACTAGTGTCAGAGGATTTACTGATGTCAGAGGATACACTGGTGTCAGAGGATATACTTATGGCAAATGGTACACTTATTTTCCTCATTAAGCTTGCGTATATTTGCTTCTTGTCGATAAAACACCCTCCCTAATTTTTGGTATATCTTCATTCATGGATTTTCGTCGTATTCAAAAGGACAAACGATGTGATTTGACTCGGAATTTGGTCAACGTTTGCCATGTTTGCTACGGAAACTTTTCCGTCAATTTTACAGAGCAGAATGGTATAAAATTTAAAGGCACTTTATAATAATACATCGACATCTAAATGAGTTTTCAACAAAATTGTGTTTAGAACAAACAACAAACAAAAATACGTTAAAACATACTGTGCAATGTATTTAAAATAATAATGTTAAGAATATTGGTAGTCGCACTATCTGTATAAGATGAAGAAAGGGATTTACAACAAGATCCGTTCGCAACTCCAACAATATGAATCGAACATCCCAATTATGTCGATTAGCAACTATGGACATGGAACATTTCAACACCAAACACAAGACGACACATACACATACACATACACAAATAAGACAATAATTGGACAATCAAAGCCGACATAGAACTTTCATGGTGAACCCGGAGTCCCCTAGAGCGCATGTAGCCAAGTTCGATCAATTTCGATTGATTGTTTCTTCAACGTATTCGAAAATATCTGTTATCAAACTTTCTTGAAATTTCTAAAACGTGGATCCTAGCATCATATCCAATTTATCCTGCTACGTCTTTCTGTGCATTTCTGGACATTACTTTCACTCTTTTGGGCGGTATTACATTGTTTAGATTGAGGATCGCTGACGAGGGTTATGTACCCGAAACGTGCATGTCTGGTTCATGCTGAAAATTCATCTGTATTGAATTTGAAGACGTTTAATACTCCAGTCAGTAGCAAATGGTGTGGTTATTTTGTTAACGTGCTCTCAACCCTCTCGCTTGTCCGGTTACGCAGTTGTCTCGAAGAAGAGTATACGATTGTTGTATATAAAAGCCTCCTTACTGTAAGATGATTCTACAATCAAGACCTCCATAACACAGACATTAATATGTAAGCGGATATAGAATTGATAAAAATAGGGAGTACGAAAAACAATGCGTACATGATGTGCCGGCTGGATCGAGTTCGTGCATACCATCACCCGCGGAGTCCGAACGACATTAAGTGAGCACAGGCGCCAGAGACTTGTTTTCTCTAAGATGGTTAAGACAGGGCCTGTCATGGAGTCCTGTCGTCACAGTCAGAGTTCAATCATGGTAAAAGCTATGCTGTATATATTAGTCAAATACGTACCATACGGTGTGTCCTTCTGGTGACACAAGTATATAAATATCAGAGTTAATTATCAAAGGCGATTGTTTATTCTGTCGCTTTTTCGATGGAAAATCTGCATACATTTGATCATCCTATAATTTTTTTTATTAATACAGCCAATTGTGCCGCATATAAAATTCATGAGAAATTTCCATGAACTTTACATAAAAGTTCACATTAAATTTATGAGAATCGAGCAAGAACATGAAATTAACATGAATTTTTTTTACATGAAATTCATGTAAAATTTCTGACATCAATTTTATATCATTTAATTTCCATTATCATTTTCAAGAAACGAAGATTCTGATTAGCTAAGAAATTTTGTTGATACATCGATCAACAAAATGTTTCACGGAGGTCTAATTTATAACACTATTTTTAGAACAGGGGACTCCCTTAGACACGAATAAACTCGTAGCTGAAAATACAATTTGTTGATGTTTGCTTAAAATTTCAAGGGAAACATTTCTTTTCTACTTACTAAAAAATAACTATGCATGTACGTTTTTCTCAAACTAGTCTTTATTCCAATTATCTAGAGAGACGATCGTTCGTTTTTGAATCATGGCGGTTGCTATATAACTTATTTACGTCTTGAGAGGCAGTTGTATTACTGCGGAACCCCCCACCCCCCGAATTAAAGAAACATAGTGCGGGGGTTGATTGTTTTGAGGATCAAGAAAACAGTCTTTTTCCATAAGTAGAAGATATAAATGATGCGTCTTCTTAAACTGATATATAAATTACGGTATAGAATATGCAAATTAAGAGGTCACAATCCAATTGCTTGCGATAGTTAACGAACGCATAGCGAAAGCGAACCGAAAGTTAACGCATTGAAACTGATTATTACGAATGATGGACGTAATTTTTATTCGTCAATTTTTAAACATGTTTAAAATTCGTCGACGAATAAAGCTAATGGCAACGAATTTGAACGCTTACTATCGAATCCATACGAAATCAACAACGATGTAAAACGTTGATATGCTGATGGATACGAATTTTGCTAACCTTATTCGCCAGTTCGCGCAAGATGACGTCGGACGGTTTTCGTCTTAAAAATGTTAAGTTCAAATCGTTTTTATAGTTAAGATTTTTGAAATTTCAGTTTAAAAAATCAAAAAAAGTTTGATATTTTAGTTTTTTATGTTTAATTATCAAAAATCTATAATTCCAAAACGTTTTGGAACTTTGAATTGAAAGGTATAGTCGGAATCCTTTTAAAATAATCAATTAGTTAAGGGATAATTTCCTTCATTACCCATTGCATATCAGTTTTTATTTAGAGTCGGAAATTCAAAGATTAAAGTTGGAAATTCCAAGATTAAAGATGGAAATTCCGAGATTAAAATTGGGAATTCCGACTTTAAACTTTGAACTTTCAAGATTAAAGTCGGAAATACAAAGATTAAAGTTGGCAATTCCAAGATTAAAGTTGGAAGTTTCGACTTTAAAGTTGGCAATTCCAAGATTAAAGTTGGAAGTTTCGACTTTAAAGTTGGAAATTCCAAGATTAAAGTTTGAAATTCCAAGATTAATGTTGGAAATTCAAAGATTAAAGTTGGAAATTCTGACTTTAAAGTTGAAAATTCTGACTTTAAAGTTGAAAATTCCAAGATTGAAGTCGAAAATTCCAACATTAAAGTCGGAAATTCCAAGATTTAAATTGGAAATACCGAGATTAAAGTTGTAATTTCCGACTTTAAAGTGGAAATTCCAAGATTAAAGTTGGAAGTTCCAAGATTAATGTTGGAAATTCCAACTTTAAAGTGTGGAAATTCCAAATTCCAAGATAAAAGATGGGAATCCCAAGATTATTGTTGGAAATTTCGAGATTTGAGTTGGAAATTATAACTTTAGTGTGGAAATTCCAAGGTAAAAGTTGGAAATTTCAATATTAAAGTTGGAAATTCCAAGATTATAAAATTTTAAGATGAAAATTCGAAGATTAGAGTTTGAACGGAGATGTAACGATAAGGGCTTGATTTAGCCCTGAAATCATTCGATTATTTCTCGTGCGCTTTCCTTCCTTTGAAGGAAAAGGTTGTTCGGGAGAGAAATATTAAAAAATTGATGTAAGATTTGATAATTACGGCTTGAATAAGGATGGGGGTAATGTTCAATGTCTGAAAACGTCAAATAGCGAACGAAAATATACACAAAAAATATGCATTTTTTACATAAATTTTAAGTGTTTTATGTTTAATTCCCTTCTTATTTCAAAAATGAAAAAGAAAATAATAACACTTCGAAACCAGTATGTCAATGTAATCGGTAAAATACGGAATCCTGAGACTGAAGACCGTTATATTTTGTACTAAACAGCCACACTGTAAGCTTCTTGACAGGCGCTACATACATACTGTAAAGAAATAGACATCTTTATATCGTTTATTTCATTCTTGTATGTAGTATATTTCATCGGAATCCACCCAGAACAGTTTGTTCCATTGCATAACAAGAAATGCCAATTTTTATCTATCTAACCGCTTTTATGTCAGATTCTTTAAAAAAAAGAAAAATTTATTCACATTTCCCATTTCGAAATTTCCACTTTTCAGGGCAGATTGTAGTTTTATCGTTACAGCTTCTTTCAAGATTAAAAGTCGGAAAATAAAAAAAAAAAGAATTTGTCACTTATACGCTCCCGTAAATATCGGATCAGAAATAGATTGGTTCAGAGTTCATGGGCGGATCCAGGAATTTTTTTCAGGGGGGGGGGGGGGTCCTAAAGTACGAATTTTTTGAAAAGCAAAAAAAAAAATAATAATAATAATAAATAAATAAATAAATAAATAAAGGTACGCAAACGCAAGCTTTGTTAGTTCTGTTTATAATAGAACAAGTAACTGGAGAGCAATGGCGAGCAAAAAGCTTTCAATCTTGAATTTTCACATCATAGTACTTGATTATTGATTGTCAGTTTACAACAAATGGCGAGCGACAGGGAGCCAGCGAAATTTGTTTCCGAGAATTGGACTTTGCATGCACGACGTCTTCTTGTAGATGATTCCAATGGACAGTTGTGCTGACTAGAAAGCTGTTCTTGTATTGATGTGTTCGACTGTCCGGTATTATAAGACTTTTGGTGTTATTGCAGACGCGTTTTTCTACTAGGTTTGTCGTTTCGCAATCTCGGAATTTGGTGGATTTTATTTGGCGTTTAGATTTTTGAAATTTTACAAATTTATCAGTCGGTAAAGCCGGCACCAACCCCTCCACTATCTTATACATCAGGATCAGGCGTAGGCTGAGCCGTCTTGCTTTTAATGTTTCCTGCTCTAGTTCTTCCCTCATCTTTGTTATGCATCCACTTTCCCTACTTTCATAGTCCTTTTTGATGAATCGGATGGCTCTGTTTTGTATTTTCTCCAGTTTATCTCCTTTTAGATACGGATTCCAGATTGTTGCACCGTACTCCATGATTGATCTTACTAAGGAGATATAGGCGGTCTTTCTGCAGTTTTGTGGAACATTTCTTAGATTTCTGCGAATGAAGCCTAAGGTTGAGCTGGCTTTTTTGCACACGTTGTTGATGTGTGTGTTCCATTTTAGGTCGTTAGAGATCTGGAGGCCTAGATAGGGGTTGTCTTGGTCTTCCTGCAGTATGTGTTGGTTCAGTTGGTAGAATTTTGATGTTTTCTTGTTGATCGAAAGGATGTAGCATTTTTTGGCATTAAACTTCATTCCCCATTTATTTGCCCAGTTTTCTAAGTTGTTAAGGTCCTTTTGTAGTGTTTCGTGATCTTGAGTGTTTCTTATCGTTCTGTATAACAAGCAGTCATCAGCAAATAGTCGGACGGACGAGCTGACACAGTCCGGGAGATCGTTTATATGGCACAAAAACATTATCGGTCCGAGTACCGTTCCTTGAGGGACCCCGGAGTCTACAGTTGTTTCTTCTGACGAGATTCCTTCTACGACTGTTCTCATTGTCCTCTTTGTTAGAAAGTTGGTAAGCCAAATATGAATATTTCCTTGAATCCCGTATTGATGTAATTTATGTAGTAATTTGTTGTGGGGAACAGTGTCGAAAGCTTTGGAGAAGTCTAGGATTGCAAAATCGACTTGATTTCCTTTGTCGTGTTCTTTCAAGAAGTCATTTACTGTTGTTATAAGCTGAGTTTCGCAGGAATAGCCTGTTCTAAAGCCGTGGTTTAGGTTTGTTAATATCTTGTTAGTTTCCAGATGTTTCATTATGTTCCTGCAGATTATATGTTCTAGTATTTTACATGTGACAGAAGTGAGCGATACAGGCCTGTAGTTTTCTGATAGGTGCTTGTCTCCTTTTTTAAAGATGCTTGATATGTTAGCATCCCTCCAGTCCTTTGGTAATGTTCCTGTATCTAGGGATTTTTGGAATATATTATTTTCATGATAGGTGCCAGTTGTGCTGCACATTCTTTTAATATCCTGTTCGGGATGTTATCTGGTCCTGATGATTTTGTTGTATTTATTTCCTGTAGCAATTTTTTTAGACCTTTTTCGTTGATTTTTATCGGTTTGATGACGTTCTTTGACTGGATTCTTGTTGGTGGCAAGTTTGTGTCGGTTGTTTTGGTAAACACAGACTTGAATTTGTTTAAGAGTAGTTCTGCTTTCCCTCTGCTTTCGTTTATTAGGTTGTTGCCTTTCTTCAGTGGTGCAATTCCGCACGAATCTTGTCTTTTGGACTTTACATACCTCCAGAAAAGCTTAGCATTGTTGTTTTCTAGTCCCTTCATGATGTTGCTGTTAACATATTCCCATTCTGCTCTCCTTAATTGACGTTTACAGTCTCTTTGAAATGATTTGTAATTTTTCCAGTTTTTCGTCTTTTTAGCCTGTTGGTACAGCCGTTGTTTTTTCTTCAGCATTTTCTTTTCTTTCCTTCTTACCCATGGTATGTTATTTTTAGATCTCAGTTGTTTGTTGGGTATGTTCCGATCCATGGTTTCAAAAAGTTTACTTTTGAATGTTGTCCAAAGGTTGTCTATATATATCTTTCTCCTGATTGTTTGATTCCTCTATTGTTTTGTGTAGTTTTCCTAAATCCTTATGTATTTCTGTCCAGTTTGCTTTGTTGTATAAATAACATTTTCTCGGCGGTGTTGTTTGATAATGGACTTTTGTTTCTAAGTCTGTGATGACTATATCGTGATCTGGGCCCGGCACCATAAACTTAGAAATGACTTGAGTCATATTCTCAAAATACGATATATTGCAAATCGGTGAAAATTTTAAATATTGAGTTCATCCATTCTATTGTACTCTGAAAATAAACAAACTCTGTGAATTATTTTAAGTCATTACTTATATTATAATGAGACAAAAAAAATTGAAATTCAGACTTAAGTCAATTCTTAGTTTATGGTGCCGGGCCCAGATATCCCTGGCAAATTGACCGATGATTTGATCAAGGTTGGGTTTAAATTGACACAAAGACCAGGTTTAGTAGGTTGCCTTCTCTTGTTTCTTCTCTGTGAATCTGTGTTAGGTTGTTATTAGATGTTACATCTACGAGTCCCTGTTGTATTTCTTTGTCCGGATTTGAGGCTGTTGCTATGTCCCAGTTTATGTTCGGGCAGTTGAAGTCTCCCGTTAAGATAATGTTCTCTTCTTTATGTGTTTCTATTTTTTCCAACGATAGCTTAAGTTGTTCTAGGTGTTGTTGTTTTCTGTGAGGTATATAACATGATCCAATTAACAAGTCTTTCTTGTTTTTCAGCTTGATTTTAACCCATTCTACTTCTCCTTCTGTTATGAATTGTGTCTGTTCTACTGATGTTATTGACTTTTCAACCAAGACGAAGACTCCTCCTCCTAGTGTTCCCCTATCATTTCTGTACACATTGTAGTTAGATGGAAAAATTTCGCTTGATTCTATAGCGTCTTTTTCTGGTTGTTTTCCTGGTTTTATTCCTTTGAGCCATGATTCGGTTCTACACACTATGTCTGGTTTTAAGTAGTGGAGTGCTTTTTCAAATTCTGCTTTTTTGTCCCTTATACTTCTGCAGTTACTAGTCATAACTCGTAAATTCCTTTTTGATGGTATGTTGTATGGGTTACTGTTTAGTTGTGATCTTGTTGAGGTTCTACTTCTTTCGCTATGTTGCCTTCTTGATGTCGAGTGGTTTGACAGTGGATACTTGCTTTAATCGGGCTGAATACAGAGTTACAAGATTCGAGGCTGATGTTATGGTCCGATATTCGTTCATATATGTTTGATGTTTCTAGTTCGTAGCTCCTGAATGTGAAGCTGTCAACATTTATGCTCTCACATTTACAACATAGCCATTGTACGTTGGGTCTCTCAAGGAGTTCGTAGTCTTCGGTACAGAGCTCGATACATGAGTTATGATGCCAAACATTACAGTTGTCACAGCAGACTCCTTTGCAGTTCCATGTTACTGGATGTTCACATAATCCACAGGGGTATATGCTTGTATTTCTTGGTCCCGGATTTGGTTCAACGTCTCCTGCCAATATGATGGTAATTATGAATATGTTCGTATGTTTTAAAGTTTTCGATGGTAAGGAAATTGGCGACCTTCCAGAAATTTTCATATTGATGTTTAGGAGGTTGGCTGTTTGTTGTTGGTGGTACCATGTTTTCTGGGTGTTGTAGTTGCTGGAAATGACATGCAATAAAACGAGGAGACACAGTGTGAGCATGGTTGTAAGTATAGCGTGGAAAAACCCACACCGACTTACTGGTAAGTATAGCGTGGAGAAACCCACACCGACTTACTGGTAAGTATAGCGGCGTGGAGAAACCCACACCGACCTACCTACTCTGTGCGTCTCTAGTTGGTTTTGGTTTTAATTGGGTCTTCCCAGCAGTCTTTCTTACTTTGTTCCACTTTTTTCTTTAGCCAGGCTTTGGATAGCAATTCTCCTGGGTGTATGCCGTCTTTGTACAATTTGAAGTTGTAGCTCTTCTCTGTTTTAGGTAATCGGCTGTTGCCGCAGCGATGTTTCTTGTTAGTTTGGATGTCGGAAGAAAATTCTGGTGAGTCAGCATGTGCTCCTAGTTTGTAGTTAATTTCTCTCACTTTGCCATTTAGTTTGTATATCTGGTCTGCCAGTTTTTTGTCTTGTTCGTGAAATGTTTTTGGGTTTTTGTGATCTCTACTTTCGTTCCATTTGCTGATTGAGTATACAGGCGTTTCTAGTATGGTGACCTTTGAACCTGGGTATTTGTTTACTATTTCTATAATTTCTTCATATTTTCTGGTGATTTTTTCTACTTCTTCATATTAATCGTTTTCGTTTCTTAGGGCGATGTATTTCTTGTTTTTGGATGTCAGATTACAAGTGCCCAGCCATACAAAAAGCCAGATGTCTCCGTGTTGTATGATCTTGTTTGCTATGTTTCTTCTTAACCAGATTAATTTGTGCTGTCTTCTATTTTTGCTCCGCTTTTACTTAGCCATATGATGTTTGTGGTCGAAAAATTTTCAAGATATTTTCCTTTGCTGTCTGTCAGAATGACTGGTTGTTTCACTAATTTTCCCGATGGGGGATCTGTCTTCTTGTTAATAAACTTTCTGAGTTTATTTTCCGTCATCTGCTGTTGGTTTTCAGTCGAGGATGCGTTAGATATCAATCGGATTGTGTGTGGACATATATTTGATCGGGGGGGGGGGGGGGATGGCGTCCGTCGAACCTGGCTTGGGGTATTTGGGGTTGGATACCGACTTACCAACCCCCCCCCCAACATTGGATCTGCGCTTGGAGTTGGACCAACGCTTGCGAGATCGCTTTTGCAAGAACTAAGTGTTGCGGAAAGGAGATTTCGATTGACATGTTCTACGCATGCGTATGCTGAATGGTCCATCTAAACTTCCGTTCATAACAAAAACACATTTTCATCATCTTCTTGACATAAAAACAATATTCAGAGAAACCATGAGATAGAAGTGATTTAGAACATCGTTTTACATCAAGCAGAGGTGGAAGGAATACGTAAAATTAGATAATTGAGGATAAATTATCATGAGTAGTGACACACCCACGTCCCCAGGCCCCACGGAGGGAGCGACAGGGGGTAGTGAAGATTCAACGGACGGGAATGCATTTTTTGAGTGTAACATTTGCCTCGACACAGCTAGAGATGCAGTTGTTAGTATGTGTGGACATCTGTTTTGGTAATTTTAATTTTCTACCGTTTGCACGATTTGAATTTTAGTCCGAGAGCTTCTCTGTCTGATCGGACTCGGAGATCATTCACACCGTTGTCTTTTTTTACGAGTACTGAAAATACAGTATTGATTGATTTCAGATAGCATGATGGTAGTTTTCACCTTTCATTGCAATGTTTTAATTACAGCACATTGTGTCAAGATTTATTGCTTTAGTGTAAACTTCTATGGTAGTGCATAATTTGAACACCTGAGACAGGAATCTGGCTGTAGAGCTGAAACGAATACCTGAAAATGCTATTCGAATATTATGACACGTATTCGATACGTATTCGAATATTCGTTAATATGAATCAAGGCAAAGCCTTTTTGTGCGAGCAGAGGGGGGGCTTAAAATATGGTTCTTTGTACGTACCCGTTTTGGCCTAGACCGGCAAATATTAGATTAGGTTGAAGGGGGGGGGGATTCCAGTCAAATTTACAGAAAAATACGAGCAAACACAAAAGGTATATGATTTTGAAACCTTATATCAACGATCTAGTTTAAAGAGCTCAGCTAGAACTGGTCAGACCAAGGATTTATAAACAGACCTGGTTATATTTCCTACATGTGATTTTTTTTTATTTCAAGCCATTTTAATTTTGTAATAAAACGGTTAAATGAAAATAAATAACTCATTGCATATTGCCAAAAAGAAAAAAAAAAGACCATCTCGCCAATGTCAGATACAATTGTCCAAAGCCTTTTTCATAACATTTCAATAAAGAAAACCAAAATATCGGACATCAAAATTATAATTTTGGAGAAATGTTTGGATGCCTCAAAATACTATCGTAAAATCCGAGAAGTGTTCTGGATTGAGAAACTTAATAACGTGAAGCCATCGGATTGAACACAAAATCGCCCATGGGAATACTTTAGCCGGAATATTGACCTTTTTAGAAGCCTTTACGTCAAGCAAAATACCAATCTCCTACGCATGCGTCCGATTTCAGTTCCGCTTTTCTTCACTTTGAAATCTACAAGTCTGTGCCGCCTATGACCTTGTTTGCGTGTTGGTGCCGCCAATGACCTTGTTTGCGAGTTGGCAAAATACGTCCATTAAAGGAAAATCTTACAACGTCAATGTGACATTAAGAATTTGGCGTGATGACGTCAATGATGCATAGAAGCACAGTAAACAAAATACTCAAACGGAGATGTCGGCTTTCCTAAAAAGATTCTGCGGTTACGCCAAGTTGTCGATGCTATTTCGTAATCTGCTTTACGAAAAATTATGTCAATAAATTTAATGTGTAAACAAAAATTGAGTATAACATATATGTATACTCGGAGTCGAAAAAAAAATTAAATGGCAATATTCAGCATCTCCGCAGTAACTGTCTGCGAGGGGACGAAAATTTTTGAAAGCATAGTAGTAGATTCTCATTCTTTGATTCAGCATATTTTCTCAATAAAGTAAGTGTATACGCGTTACCATAAGGGCGAGGGGCCTTTGCAGCGAGCTCCGCTCGCTATTTATTTACTTGTAAGGACTTTAAGAGCGTCCTCAAAATCATGTTTCTTACCAATGGATTTACTTGAAAAAACCCTTGTACAATAAAGATTCTGGTAAAGAGTTAGGTTTGGGGTAAACAATTGTTACCCTGAAACACTAATGCATCTCTACGTAAAAACGTGGTAATTCCGTAAACATCATCAAGCCATAATCCCAAAATGGCATTTCACTGGACTTGATAGTATTCACAGGAGCTCGATGTCAACAACCTTCAATGACACCCGCCCTTCCCATTATATGGAAAGTAGGGGCAGATATTCTTGCTGATCGTTAGCATCAAGCTCCTGTGGTAGTACATGTATAGTACATGGTATCTTCATGAACGTGACAACGTGGAAATCACACGGGAGCAGTACATTATACCGGTACGCACGTTAAAAGCTTGCATTATGCACTACGCGTTAGTGACCCCATTCCGGTGAAATCGGACTATGGATTAATTTACGGGTGATAAAAAAAAAGATGTCGGAAAGTTATAGGGACATGTACAACAATTTTTCTTTTATAAATTCCTTTATAATAAGACAGGAGGAAAGGAGGGGGCACAGGGTACATGTCATGCAACCTTAGATATTCAGGTGCTGCTCTCGCTAGAAAATATTATCAGATGAAATCTATGTTATAACAATACATTAAAGCATCTTTATCATTTATTGATATAATGCAAATGACACAGGACAGCCGGCCCCATGCATGTTTTTTGTTTAAAATAATATGTAATGTACTGACCAGTTGTGCGAACATTAGTGGGTCATTCGTTTGGTCAAGATTGATATCGGTTTCTGTGTCTGTACGTCGCATAAACTTAAGTTATACAAATGCTTAATATTTCCTTTTTTCTGTAAAATTACGGGACTGAATGTATAATAACGAATATTCAAATACCATGCAATTTTCCATTCGAATATTCGCTGAAAACTATTCATTCGCAAATATTCGAATATTCGTTTCAGCTCTAAATACCGGTACAGCCATTGGATTTGAATTCCATTTATGATATTATAGTATAACAATTATGGTGTAGAGGGTATTTGAATCAACGAAATTGGATAAAATTCAGGAAACTTATAAATTTTCAAAAGAAATCAATATTTATAGTTTAAACATTTTTATAATAGGGTGACTTGATGTATAGTTTTTGGTCATTTATTAAGCAATGATCGTTTCAGATTAGATATTACCATCTGTTTTGGAAAGGGTAGCCTCCTAAACCATTCAGTAGGAACTATATTTGAGGGAATTTTCCTTAATATTCTACAGTTCTTTCTTTAGAAAAGATGTTACTGCAGATTAATCAAGATAAAACTGAAAATTGATCGACAAAACACATCCGAATGCTTGATCGGTTTGGTTCCCTGCTTTAGCAAAGTTGTGAAATTGAGGAAATTTTATGGTTAAAAGATCTGAAAGTAAGAAATTTTAAGACAATTATTCGATAAATATTTGAGACATATGCCAACCATTATTTTGCCCCTGGAATCAAAGATTCGGGGGCATAAAGTCCAGAATCAAAGATCCGGGGCATAAAGTCCAGAATCAAAGATTCGGGGGCATAAAGTCAAGAATCAAAGATTCGGGGGCATATAGTTTTTGGCCTGTCCGTCTGTTAGTCTGTTTGTCTGTCTGTTTGTCCGAAAAACTTTAACATTGGACATAACTTTTGAACGGGAGGTAATAGGGCTTTATTTCACATGTGTATTCCTTGTGACAAGACCTTTCAATAGATACCAAAATTTTTGACCTCGTGATCTTGACCTTTGACCTACTTTTCAAAAACTTAAACATTGGGCATAACTTTTGAATGGTTAGTGATAGGGCTTTCATATTTCACATGTGTATTCCTTGTGACAAGACCTTTCCATTGATACCAAAATTTTTTACCATGTAACCTTGACCTCTGACCCACATTTCAAAAACTTGAAAATTTGGGCATAACTTTTGAATGGTAAGTGATAGGGCTTTCATATTTCACATGTGTATTCCTTGTGACAAGGCCTTCCCGTTGATACCATTATTTTTGACCTTGTGACCTTGACCTTGACATTTGACCTACTTTTCGAAAAAACTTTAACATTGGGCATAACTTTTGAATGGTAATGAGTTAAAGAAGATCCTGACGATAATCTCAACAGCACTCACAATAGAGTACAAAATTAAGCATCGACGGACCCCTAGCAAGCTAGAGGTGGGACCAGGTGCCCGGGAGGAGTAAGCATCCCCTGTTGGCTAGCCGCACCCGCCGTCGATGTTTAAGCACGAAAATGAAAACAATATATAAACTTCATGCACTGTCCGACGTTATGTCTATATAGAAAGTGCTATGGCGACAATGTCAGGGAAATATATTCAAAACACTTACTGTCAAACCCCTCGCGGGGAACTTTTTTACGAGCTCCACACGGCAAAGGGCATAAGTGATAGGGCAAAAATTGGGCTTTCATATTTCATTTGTGTATTCCTTGTGTCAAGACCTTTCCATTGATAATAAAATTTTTGACCTTGTGACCTGGACCTGGACCTTTGACCTACTTCTCAAAAACTTTGACATTGGGAATAAATTTTGAATGGTGAGTGATAGGCCTTCCATATTTCACATGTGTATTCCTTGTCACAAGATTTTTCCATCGATACCAAACAATTTTAATCAAGTGACCCTGACCTTGACCTATCATATACATGTACATGTACTTAACAGAAAATAGAGTTTATATAATGTACTAACAAAGATGCCACCGGAGGTATTCATGTTTCACAAACACAGGCTTTATTTGTTCCAAATTTCAACCTTCAGTTACTGCTTTGACACTAGTACTAGACCATTTTCATGTGACAGGCGAGGTCAAGGTCAAATATAATATGACCTGGTAATATGCCTCTTATATAGACAATTCTAAACTTTGAGAAGTAAAAGTCAAGCTAACTTCTTGTATGAACTCTGATATCTCCTATACATGTATGTGTCAATATCTGTGACAGGCTTGAAAAATGTGTGTGTGATGGTGTAGTCTTCTGATCATGCTGATTCCTATAGCTATGATTTTGGCCCTAATGCAAGCTCACAATTTAGACTTTAGAGCACATATGATATCGCCCTTATGAATTGTATTTGACAATATGAACTTCAAATGACTTGAACTTAGTTTCAATATTTTGATATAACATGATGATAAATGAAGTACATGTAACGAGATGAAGTACAAAAATATGTGTAACACATGTAGACACCATCACAGTATGGAGTAATAAAAAATCATCCCCCTTCCCATAATGTAAGGACGGACGTATAATAAGTAAGTATTAGGGCTGTCACGGTTCAGCCTTTATTCAGTTCGCTTCAGTTCAAGAAAATGAAAGTTTTTTAACTCGTTTTTAGCTCACCTCGACGAAATTGAGTGAGCTTATGCTATAACCCCACGCGTCCGTGTCCGCGTCCGGTTAAGAAGTTTGGGGTAGCTCAGTATCTGACAAATTGAAAGTACTAATGCTACAGTAACCAAACTTGCACAAGTGATTCATCTTTGGATGCTGAGGTGAACCCATGCATCGGATGCAGCATCTGACCTACATTTTCCGCTTGAGTGACTTGGTTAAGAAGTTTGGGGTAGCTCAGTATCTGACAAAGTACTAATGCTACAGTAACCAAACTGGCACAAGTGATTCATCTTTGGATGCTGAGGTGAACCCATGCATCATATGCAGCATCTGACTTACATTTTCCGCTTGAGTGACTTGGTTAAGAAGTTTGGGGTAGCTCAGTATCTGACAAAGTACTGATGCTACAGTAACCAAACTTGCACAAGTGATTCATCTTTGGATGCTGAGGTGAACCCATGCATCGGATGCAGCATCTGACCTACATTTTCCGCTTGAGTGATTTGGATAAGAAGTTTGGGGTAGCTCAGTATCTGACAAAGTACTAATGCTACAGTAACTAAACTTGCACAAGTGATTCATCTTTGGATGCCGAGATGGACCCATGCATCGGATGCAGCATCTGACCTACTTTTTCCACTTGAGTGATTTCGCTTTTAAAAGCCAATATTGAGCAAAGTATAAGTGCTTCATGTACCAAACTTGCATATTGAATGTATCTTTGATCAAACTTTCATAAAATGACCTTGACCTACTTTTTCTGCTTGAGTGGTTTTGCCTTTAAAAGCCAATATTGAGCAAAGTTTAAGTGCTAGATGTTCCAAACTTGCATATTAGATGTATCTTTGATCAAACTTTCATAAAATGACCTCGACCTACTTTTTCCGCTTGAGTGATTTTGCCTTTAAAAGCCAATATTGAGCAAAGTATAAGTGATACATGTACCAAACTTGCATATTGGATGTATCTTTGATCAATGTTTCATAAAATGACCTTGACCTACTTTTTCCGCTTGAGTGATTTTGCTCTATAAAGCCAATATTGAGCAAAGTATAACTGCTTCATGTACCAAACTTGCATATTGGATGTATCTTTGATCAAACTTTCATAAAATGATCTTGACCTACTTTTTCTGCTTGAGTGGTTTTGCCTTTAAAAGCCAATATACATGTACTAAGAAATATGTTTGAATTGAATTTTGCTGTCACGAGGTGAGCTTCGTAATCTGTGATTACCTATGTTTCTTTATTTTTTCGGTAAGGTTCGAGTTTGTGTTGTTTAATCCCATAAAAGAGTGAAATAATGGTAAGAACAACAAATCAACAAATAATTTTGTTTTATTTTTCTGCTATGAAAGCATTTTTCTGCGAGACCTTATCAACATTCAACAAAATAACCAAACTAGAACACTTAGAAGACTTCTTAGACGCAATCTGTCAAACAAGCAGGTGAACGACAAAGTATCCAAGAAAAAAACAGAAAGAACCAAACCGAAATCCGTAAAGAGTGATCCTAATTGAACTGACCAAATTTGAACCGCAGGTAACCAAATTTTTGGTTAACCATGACAGCCCTAGTAAGGATATAAGTTCATGACTTATAAAGTACCTGACGAAGTCTGAGTGAGTGAGGCACCTAACAATAATTTCTACATTTGTATCTTTGAGACATTCATGCCGAAATAAAGTAAACTAGAACAAAGAGAGGGAATGGTGAATTTGTTGCAAACTTACGGTCGCTTACAAGCACACGCTGCTCCTCGGGGAGCAGGGGTTTATATACTCGCATTGGTAAAGTATTCTATCTACCAATCATGGACTTGATTACAAAACGAGTAGAAATAACGAGTAAAATGGCGCTAGGTACAAGGTACATGTTGTTCGTTAACAAAATAGACCCATCGGAATATATAATTTAGCTACCAAAGAACCTGATATATATCAAATATGACGATATAAGTAAGTATGTACCAGGCGCGTAGCCAGAATAGAAATGATGTGTACTCAAATCAGTCTAGGTAGGGGGTCTAGGGGCCACCTTAAGGCCCCTAGTGGATCGAGGCCGAAGCCCTGGTAGGGGTCTGATATTCAAGTATAAAGCAATTGCAAACGTCGAAGTTTGATTCAATATGTATCTACCGGTACTTGTACATTTTTTAAATATTCATAAGATGTTGACGTAATTCTTCTATTTCCGTATCTATGCATATCTATCACGAAAATCTGCTTCATTCTCCTGAAAATAAAACAAGAAATATGTATACATTTTCAAGAGAATGAAGCCGATTTTACATATTAGAAAACGGGAACGGTTTTCTTAGATCCGTTCATCTCTGTTCAAACAATGTTCTATTTTTCCTTCTTTCTTTCTACTTTCAATTGATTATTTTCTTGACATTTTATCTTAATTAATTATTAAATTTTTGGCAAAATGATGTGTACGCAGTTGCGTACTTGCGTATCGGCAGCTGCGCGCCTGTGTAAATGTACTATAAACATAACGTGTAAAATGACGAATGAGATCTTTTAACATGTGTAAATGGACTTAGAGTATTGTAACACATGTGTAAACAACTTACATATTAATACCCCTTGGTCAGTTAGAAACATGTAACAGATTGCGACCATCACATTTATATTAATTACGGCTAGACTTGCATTTTAGACACTCCAAGACCAGACATTGACGTAATTTTTGCTCGCCGGGACGAAAGTCCGAAGAGCTAATGTCATACCCTCCGAGTCGTCGTCGTTGTCGTCTGTAGACAAAACTTTAACCTGGGCTATATCTTTTAAACCATAAAGGGTAGTGCTTCATATTCCACATGTAAATACCTTGTGATGCGACCATTCATTTGAGACAATGACCTTTGACTTAGTGACCTTGACCTTGGACTTTGACCTACTTTTCAAAAACCTTAACCTGGGCTATATCTTTACAACCATCTGTGGTAGAGCTTTCATATTTCACATGTAGATACCTTGTGACGAGACTTTTCATTTGAGACCATGACCTTCAACTTAGTCAGTTGGTGACCTTGATCTTTGACTTTGACCTACTTTTCAAAAACTTAAACCTGAGCTATATTTCTTCAACCATAAGGGGTAGGTCTTTCATATTTCATATGTAGATACAATGTACCTTGTGAGGAGACCTCTCATTGGAGACCATGACCTTTGTCATAGTGGCCGTGACCTTTTGACTTTGACAAAAACTTTAACCTGAGCTTTATCTCTTCAACCATAAATGGTAGGACTTTCATATTTCACAAGTAGATACCTTGTGATGAGACCTTTCATTTGAGACCAAGGCCCTTGACCTAGTGACCTTGATCTTGGACTTTGACCTACTTTTCAAAAACTTTAACCTGCACTATATCTTTTCAACCATAAAGTGTAGGGCTTTCATATTTCACATGTAGATACCTTGTGACGAAACCTTTTATTTGAGTACATGACCTTTGACCATTTGACCTTTGACTTTGACCTACTTTTCAAACACTTTCACCTGGGCTATATCTCTTCAACTATTAATGGTAGGACTTTCATGTTTCACATTTTGAAACGTCCTGTACTCAATCACGAATCTATCTTTTGTCAACCTTGCGTTTATCAATAGGTTTTAGCCCTTTGAAAACACCAAATTTGGTCATATTCCGCGAAATTGATGCAAAAACTACATATTGCTATTAAATTAGCAATGGCCGCATGCATAATAACTAAGATGAAAAATTTATATGTGAAAGATTATTGATATATCCTTGTGTCCTAAACGTTTTATCTCAGCTATAGCACTTTAATTCTTCCACAAAAGACAAAATATGCAGCAATTTTCGCCATATTTTGTCAATACTTACTCCATGACGTCATTACAATTACATGGCATTTTGTTTGGTGACATTTAGCATTTTATTAAATGCGGTAATACTCTGTCTATTTTCATGAGAAATATCATATATTTCCATGAGAAATATCATATATTTCTCATGAAATTTATTTCTAGATTAAAAATTGATGGCCGATTTAGGGGTCTCATGGCCCTAGCCCTTTACATGATTTCATGAAATCTGCATTTCTTAAAAGCTTCTGAAAGTGCAAGTTAATGTCATCTGTACATGTATGTGAATAAAGAAATACTGGTAAACATATCAATGTACTATACAAGGTTTGTCCCTTGTTGGTCACTTGATACAGCCCAAGTAAACATATCGATGTACTATACAGTGTTTGTCTATTGTTGGTCACTTGATAGGGCCCAAGTAAACATATCTATGTACTATACAAGGTCTGTCTGTTGTTGGTCACTCAATAAGGCCCGGGGAAACATACCTATGTACTACACAAGGTTTGTCTATTGTTTGTCACTTGATACGGCCCAGGTAAACAACTCGATGTACTATACAAGGTTTGTCTCTTGCTGGTCACTTGATACGGCCCAGTTAAACTTATGGATGTACTATACAAGCTTTGTCTCTAGCTGATTTCTTGATATGGCTCGGGTAAACATATCGATGTACTATACAAGGTTTGTCTCTTGCTGGTCACTTGATACAGCCCGGGTAATCATATCGATGTACTATACAAGGTTTGTCTCTTGCTGGTCACTTGATACAGCCCGGTTAAACATACCGATGTACTATACAAGGTTTGTCTCTTGCTGATTACTTGATACGGCCCGGGTAAACATATCGATGTACTATACAAGGTTTGTCTCTTGCTGGTCACTTGATACAGCCCGGGTAATCATATCGATGTACTGTACAAGGTTTGTCTCTTGCTGATTACTTGATATGGCCCGGGTAAACATATCGATGTACTATACAAGGTTTGTCTCTTGTTGGTCACTCGAAACGGCCCGGGTAAACTTATCTATATACTAAACAAGGTTTGTCTCTTATTGGTCACTTGGATAAACATATCGATGTACTATACAAGGTTGGTCTCTTGTTGGTCACTCGACTGTACGGCCAGAATAAATATATAGATAAAGTGGGGGTAAACATATCGATGTACTATACAAGGTTTGTCTCTTATTGGTCACTTGATATGGCCTGAGTAATCATATCCATGTACTGTAACAAGGTTTGTCTCTTGTTGGTCACTCGATACGGCCCGGGTTAACTTATCGATGTACTATACAAGGTCTGCCTCTTGTTGGTCACTCGACTGTACGGCCAGAATAAATAAATAGATACGGCGGGGTAAACATATCGATCTACTATACAAGGTTTGTCTCTTGCTGGTCACTTGATACGGCCAGGGTAAACATATCGATGTACAATACAAGGTTTGTCTCTTGTTGGTCACTTGATACGGCCCTGGTAATCATATTGATGTACTATACAAGGTTTGTCTCTTGTTGGTCACTTGATACGGCCCGGGTAATCATATTGATGTACTATACAAGGTTTGTCTCTTGTTGGTCACTTGATACGGCCCGGGTAAACATATCGATGTACTATACAAGGTTTGTCTCTTGTTGGTCACTCTATACAGCCCGGGTAAACATATCGATGTACAATACAAGGTTTGTCTCTTGTTGGTCACTCTATACAGCCCGGGTAATCATATCGATGTACTATACAAGGTTTGTCTCTTGTTGGTCACTCTATACAGCCCGGGTAATCATATCGATGTACTATACAAGGTTTGTCTCTTGTTGGTCACTCTATACAGCCCGGGTAATCATATCGATGTACTATACAAGGTTTGTCTCTTGTTGGTCACTCTATACAGCCCGGGTAAACATATCGATGTACTATACAAGGTTTGTCTCTTGTTGGTCACTCTATACAGCCCGGGTAAACATATCGATGTACTATACAAGGTTTGTCTCTTGTTGGTCACTCTATACAGCCCGGGTAAACATATCGATGTACTATACAAGGTTTGTCTCTTGTTGGTCACTCTATACAGCCCGGGTAATCATATCGATGTACTATACAAGGTTTGTCTCTTGTTGGTCACTCTATACGGCCCGGGTAAACATATCGATGTACAATACAAGGTTTGTCTCTTGTTGGTCACTTGATACGGCCCGGGTAAACATATCGATGTACTATACAAGGTTTGTCTCTTGTTGGTCACTCGAAACGGCCCGGGTAAACTTATCTATATACTAAACAAGGTTTGTCTCTTATTGGTCACTTGATACGGCCCTGATAAACATATCTATGTACTATACAAGGTTGGTCTCTTGTTGGTCACTCGACTGTACGGCCAGAATAAATATATAGATAAAGTGGGGGTAAACATATTGATGTACTATACAAGGTTTGTCTCTTATTGGTCACTTGATATGGCCTGAGTAATCTTATCCATGTACTGTAACAAGGTTTGTCTCTTGTTGGTCACTCGATACGGCCCGGGTTAACTTATTGATGTACTATACAAGGTCTGCCTCTTGTTGGTCACTCGACTGTACGGCCAGAATAAATATATAGATACGGCGGGGTAAACATATCGATCTACTATACAAGGTTTGTCTCTTGCTGGTCACTTGATACGGCCAGGGTAAACATATCGATGTACAATACAAGGTTTGTCTCTTGTTGGTCACTTGATACGGCCCTGGTAATCATATTGATGTACTATACAAGGTTTGTCTCTTGTTGGTCACTTGATACGGCCCGGGTAATCATATTGATGTACTATACAAGGTTTGTCTCTTGTTGGTCACTTGATACGGCCCGGGTAAACATATCGATGTACTATACAAGGTTTGTCTCTTGTTGGTCACTCTATACAGCCCGGGTAAACATATCGATGTACAATACAAGGTTTGTCTCTTGTTGGTCACTCTATACAGCCCGGGTAATCATATCGATGTACTATACAAGGTTTGTCTCTTGTTGGTCACTCTATACAGCCCGGGTAATCATATCGATGTACTATACAAGGTTTGTCTCTTGTTGGTCACTCTATACAGCCCGGGTAAACATATCGATGTACTATACAAGGTTTGTCTCTTGTTGGTCACTCTATACAGCCCGGGTAAACATATCGATGTACTATACAAGGTTTGTCTCTTGTTGGTCACTCTATACAGCCCGGGTAATCATATCGATGTACTATACAAGGTTTGTCTCTTGTTGGTCACTCTATACGGCCCGGGTAAACATATCGATGTACTATACAAGGTTTGTCTCTTGTTGGTCACTCTATACGGCCCGGGTAAACATATCGATGTACTATACAAGGTTTGTCTCTTGTTGGTCACTTGATACGGCCCGGGTAAACATATCGATGTACTATACAAGGTTTGTCTCTTGTTGGTCACTCTATACAGCCCGGGTAATCATATCGATGTACTATACAAGGTTTGTCTCTTGTTGGTCACTCTATACGGCCCGGGTAAACATATCGATGTACTATACAAGGTTTGTCTCTTGTTGGTCACTCTATACGGCCCGGGTAAACATATTGATGTACTATACAAGGTTTGTCTCTTGCTGGTCACTTGATACGGCCAGGGTAAACATATCGATGTACAATACAAGGTTTGTCTCTTGTTGGTCACTTGATACGGCCCGGGTAAACATATCCATGTACTATACAAGGTTTGTCTCTTGTTGGTCACTCGAAACGGCCAGGGTAAACTTATCTATATACTAAACAAGGTTTGTCTCTTATTGGTCACTTGATACGGCCCGGATAAACATATCTATGTACTATACAAGGTTGGTCTCTTGTTGGTCACTCGACTGTACGGCCAGAATAAATATATAGATAAAGTGGGGGTAAACATATTGATGTACTATACAAGGTTTGTCTCTTATTGGTCACTTGATATGGCCTGAGTAATCATATCCATGTACTGTAACAAGGTTTGTCTCTTGTTGGTCACTCGATACGGCCCGGGTTAACTTATCGATGTACTATACAAGGTCTGCCTCTTGTTGGTCACTCGACTGTACGGCCAGAATAAATATATAGATACGGCGGGGTAAACATATCGATCTACTATACAAGGTTTGTCTCTTGCTGGTCACTTGATACGGCCAGGGTAAACATATCGATGTACAATACAAAGTTTGTCTCTTGCTGGTCACTTGATACGGCCAGGGTAAACATATCGATGTACAATACAAGGTTTGTCTCTTGCTGGTCACTTGATACGGCCCGGGTAAACATATCGATGTACAATACAAGGTTTGTCTCTTGTTGGTCACTTGATCAGTCCAAGAGAATACTGGAAACAGTAAAATTACTAACAACAATAATATAACTTAAATTGGAGTTATCTTTCTTGGAAATTTATATCTTTATATTACTGTTAGCAGTAATACTATTTAGATTGTCAGTTCACTCTTATACATGTACCAGTGGATTCGGGGAGAAATGAGGGTGATTAGGAGTTGTATCTCATTCAAATGTACACTGAAAAGTTATTCAAAGCATGAGGAAAATGTTTTTCCTTAACTTATTTTAAGAAAATATGATATCAGAAAGACAAAAAATAGAAAATTAGGTTCCAAATGGACATTATTTTCACTTGTCAGTAAATGAAATTGTTCAAATATAATTGATTTGTTGTTGAATGAAAGAATTGTGTGATAAAAGCTGTGCTTTAAGCTTTAAAACGTTGCTTTGTCTATATTACAGAAAGATGTAATACAGAGTGGCATCATTACTGTTTTCAATAATATCAGGGATTATTGTTAACAGTTATACACATGTATTACAGTTTTAAGTAATATTACTGTTTTGAGTATTCACCTGGGTCACAACACAACACATGCCATCTACTCTAGGCTTTATTTAAAAAAAAAAGACTTAGTCATAAAACAATTTCTCAGATGATGAATACATCTACAAGCTTGTTGGGTGATAAAAATCTAAAAGATGTTTGACACTTTGCGTTGTGTATACATACAAGCAGGTATAGCCAAGGCTTATACGTGTACATGTAATAATGTAATTGTTTTAATGCAAAGAGATGCACAAAATAGTTAATGCTCAATTTTTTAAGGAAAAAATTTAGAATGGCGGCTGTCAAATATAGCATGGTGATAATCCATGAATAGCATGGCGGTAAATCTTGGTGGTGTTAGATTAAACCGGCCGGGGGAGAACTCACAGATGTCAAAACTGTGTGATTCTTTTGCTCAATTTGGTGACCAGATCATGTTCAGATTTGATTTCAAAAGTTTGGTTCAGTTATACATTATTAACAAAGATTATTTGAAATGTCATACTGCATGTACATGTATCATGTGTTTTCTTTGCTAAAGAATGAAATTGTCTTTTTTTTTCAGTTGGCCATGTTTACACCAATGGTTAGAGACCCGCCCTAACAGACAGACGTGTCCCGTATGTAAGGCCGGTATCAGTAAAGATAAATGTATTCCTATATATGGCAGAGGGGCTAGTGACCAGCAGGATCCAAGGTTGGTGTTCGGTATTTTTAAAATCTAGTACATTAAGTTCTTGTTAGGGGCGGTACATGTATTCAACGTAGACTGAATGTCAGATTGTGACATCATCAAATTCTTTGTAAACCTTACTGAAATTCTGGAAATTCATGGTACAAAATTTATGTTACCACGGTTATCCTGTTACCATGGTTACCATACCAATTTCATGATGTCATATAAAGACTAAAAGAACTTTACATTAAATACTGCCTCCAAAATGACTCCAAATGCAAGGTGTAAAACGACATTTCATATTATTTGATTGTGGCATTTTGACTTTCTGTATACCTGTAGATATCATTATACTTAGAGCTTCTGGAATTTTTTTTTTACATGTATGAGTTTGCCATTAGAACTGACACGTGACAGAAATTTTATGGTCAAGACAGAATCCTGTCTGAGTGTCCGAATCAAAAATAATCAACCAAGATAAGAAAATGCACTGCCAGGTTAATAACTTCACTAAAATATCCAAAAAAAAATATTGAGTGTCCCAGGACATGCAGTAATCATTGTCGGTCAATAGAATAAACTCCTATCCCAATATTGTTGTCGGCAATTTCTTCCTTCTGTTTATACAGCTATAATTCTCTGTAAAATCATAAACTTCAAAGAATTTAAACCATGTTTTTAATCGCACTATTAAATGGACCCATTAATTGACAAAAGTTTTTCTTGTATGTTCAAGGGGAAGAACATTTCCGACATAGTTTAATCTATGGATTTCAGACATAATTATGTATAGGTCTGCATGCCCCCTCCTCGTTGAAGACTGACATACAGTTCCATTTGAGTTCATAACCTACAATTATGTATCAATTGATAAAACAACCGAATCTAAAATCTCCTCCCATTACCATCAACAAAGATTTAATATTTGACACAATTGCAATGAATGGATGCACGAAATTTGAATTCAGACTAAATTTCAATCCCTCATGTGTACTTAAAGATAAAAAAAACATCCTTCTTATCTGAATTTTCATAAATTTATGCAATATGATTAATGAAAAAAAAATATTTACTGGACATTTCAATTTTTATTAGCTGCTCGCCGGGACAAAAAAGTCCGGAGAGCTAATGCCATACCTTGGCATCGTCGTTGTCCTCGTCCGTAGACAAAACTTTAACCTGGGCTATATCTCTTGAACTATTAGGGGTAGGGCTTCGATATTTCACACGTAGATACCTCGTGATGAGACCTTTCATTTGAGACCATGACCTTTGACCTAGTGTCCTTGACCTTGGACTTTGACCTCCTGAAGAACAGTATTCTCCAAGTCTTTAAAAGGGATGGACCATAATATCTACCGAGATGAAATTTAGATAGTAGAATAGAGAAATTTACATTAAAATTACAATGAAAAACTTTTACATGTTTTAGTAAAATTATTAAATACATGTGTGTTTCATTTTGATTTTGTTAACAGAGAAAAACTGCCACCTCGGCCTCAAGGCCAAAGAAGTGAACCTGAAAATAATGGAGTGAGTATATATCAATTAATGGCATTTAAAACTGGTACGATATACATTTTCATCTATTTCTTACTAGACATCAGACATGTAAGATGTAGATTATTTTGAAAATGATATTATTTTTTGAAAAACTTAAATTTTTTAAGCAGAGTACATGTTGTATATTATATTCTTGAAAATTGTTACAATTTGTTATCTATTTGGTAGGGTTTTCCAGGATTTGGGTTTGGTGACGGAGGTTTCCAGATGTCCTTCGGTATAGGTGCTTTCCCGTTCGGCATTTTCGCCTCAACATTCAACTTCAATGATGGTAGACCTGGCCCAGGTAAGACTAATTACTTCTTCCATGTTTATGAAATATATTTTAAAATTAAAGTACAGGTATACAGCGGTAGGTCTATTATCTACATAAGGCAATATGCTGGCTTACGCTGTTGTCACAACCTGCCATAAGTACATGCTGTCTATGTGCAAAAACACGGGCAAACATGGGGTAAAATTACACAGTCAGTGCATAATCAGTACATGTTCTATATGGATTAGGGAGTACCAAGACAAGCCATTGCAGATTTAGAGTAAGTACCGGGTTGCCAGCAGTCTTGAAAAGTCAGGGGAATTGCCTTTTTTTTCAAGGTCAGGGAATTTCGGAATTTGGTCAGTGAAAAATGAAAATCCATAAAAGTCAGGGAAAAATTATTTCAGAGCTGTAAAAATATCATAAAGATTTAACCTTTATTGAAGCTAATTACCAAACAGTAAGAAAACTATGTTTATTATTAGCTTACATTGTATTTTAGGTTGGTTTATTAAGATATTGAAAAACAGGGCTGTCGCAGGGTATTTTTGGAAAGGGGCCGGAGCCTTTCAAATTGGGAAAAACAACGGCATTTTGAGCAAAATTGGGAAATTTAAGACTGAAATAGAATTTAACTTTAACCCTTTATTCCGGCTACAATTGGGAATTTTTAGAGCCTAAATTGGGAAAAAAGATACTATTTTGCATTGGGCATGTTGGGAATGGGGCCAAATATTTGGCGGTTTTGGTCAGTGAAAAACATGAATTTCTCGGTGAAAAGTCAGGGAATTTTGTTCACCATCTCTGGCTGTGTTTGGTCTACGTGCGATTTATGGATTCATCAAAGTAAGACATACATGTTTGTTGTATTAAAGTATGTTACAATTACTTGCAATGCACTTGCCACACAAGGAAGTGGGTACCCCGTGTGTTAGCAGTATGTGTAAGTTTGATATCTTTACGATAACTTGGAAGATAAGGGAGAATGAATGTTGTAAGCGTGTTGTCAGTGTGTATGATGACTTAATACTTGCGCAACATATGATGTATGAAACCACCCGTATAAATGTGCACGCAGAGTGTGTTTACGCACTCATTTTGTACTCCTGCCACTTCCTTGCTTATGTCTTCAGAAAATTGTAGGGCCCATAGCCTCCACAAAACATGCACGTCCAAAAAGTAAGTACGATGGGTTGTGACTACGGCTTTAAGTAAGGGGGTAGCTGATAGTGGTAATTATCAAGGTCGTAGGTCAAAGGTCAAAAGCCAAGGTCACATGACAAAATCTGTCTCTTGTACAACCACAAGTACTAATATTAGATTTATAAGTGTCAAAATCTTTAATACATTGATTTTGATTGAATTCATGAAGTCATAGTTTAGCATAACATGCAGTATCTTTTTACACATAAAGCACCATTTTTTTAGGAGTTTATGAGGTTTTGATGATTTTCTTTTTTTTTTTTCTATTTTTAGCCCAGCCTGGTACGCCACAACATTCAGAGGAACAGTTCCTGTCAAAAGTCTTTCTTTGGGTGGCAATTTTATTTATGTTCTGGCTATTAATAGCATAGGACATCTATTTTTAGCAAATTGTATGTTTCATGCTTGTAAGTGACATTGTGTTGAGCTCTGTGATAAAGTTTACGGTTTAGAAACATTAAGAAAAATTTCTGTGATTACATCTTACGTACACGTAGATACAATAAAACTTACCCTATTACCAGAAATTTTTGGGAGATACTAATTTTCGCTATATTCGCGAGTGATTTGGAATCGCGAAAAATTATTAGGGAGTGACCCTAGAAAAGGAGTGACTGTAATGGCATGTTTGATTGTATGTCTATAGCAAATGGTTTAAGTTTGCTATAAACATGCTTTACAGTATTGTTATAGAAAATTCTGTGCTCTTGACTCCTGGTGTAATCTCAACAACATAAACTGCATTCTTTTGTTTTTAGGAAAGATATTCTTCTGTTACTGTAGTAATGATGACTTGGATGAAATATTTCGATACATAAAAATTCGAAGGCAAACAGTTTAATGGCACAAAGAAATCTTGAATGCAAGTTTATGATTAAGATTTAGCAACTTTAATTTTCATAATTTTTGGACAGCTATAAATATTCAAATATTATGAAGAAAATACAAAATACTTTCTGTATGTATACATGGAATATAGATATTGAAGTTCATGAAAATTGAGTGAGGTATAAATTACTCAAAAGCAACAATGAAGAGGGAAAAAAGACCCCGGCATAGAAACATTTGTCACAATTTAAAAGTCATTTGTCATATTGTTATTTTATATCATTTGCATAATTTCATAGTGACTTATTTGCAGTGTGTTTGATTGAACATTGTAAACATAAGATGATCGGACGTCGATGATATTGAATAATTGTTCATGATTAAAGAAATATAGAAGCTTTGTTTAGGAATCTGAGTTTCCCTTTGTCAATCTGTTGACATTTGGTTCCGATTAGATTTTGATACCTCATGGACAGATTGTTTTCAGCTAACAGGTTTCACATTTCATTCAATTTTACAGGATAATGTAATCATAGAGATCCAGATTAAAGACTTTGTATTTCAAAGTCAAGGTCAAATATACCACAATAAGCGAGAAAAGTTTTTGTTTTAACTCAAAATTTTATTAATAGAAGGCTTTAATTTCCATCACTATAGTTAATTTAAGTAGGCTATGTAATATAAATGCCTGTAGATTTCATACTTATTATGTTAAAAGTCAAACTTACAAATTGAAAATTCTCAGAAAATGAATAGAATCATAATGTATGGAAATTGTCAATGGATTCAAAAGTATTTAAATGGATTTTAAAGAATGAAGAAGAGGGCTTTATTTATTGTTAACATACACATCCTTATTCTCTTCATTCAAATAGAAAAATTTTATGAATATGGCCAAAAGAATTTTATTTATTTTTAGTCTCTCGGGCACCGCTTCATTACGAAATTATGTGCCGCATCCAGAATTTTTTAGCACATTTCCAGAATTTTAATTCCATTTTCTTTTCTGTGATTTACATTTCCAAAAAGTGTTCAACTGACCGGGACATTAAAGCATAAAAACGAGTGAAACATGAATGTCGTCTCGATGCAAATTATGACCATCGCCACTCAAATCCTCCCTTGGTCGATCATTGAATTAAAGAAAAAAAACCCCTCCATGCATTATCATGATTTGAAAAAAAGTGCCCGAGAAACTAGTAATTAATTTTTTTGGCCTAAACTAAAAGTAAGTCTTGAAGGTCAAAATCAATAAATTTTTGTTGTATTTTAATTTTTCTAGCCCTAATTCAAGCAGGGCAATCGCGCATATTATAAGTGTGACAATATTATTGTGATATTGAATGGATGTCAACAAAATTATCTTATATCTTGAGACATTTATCAGTGGGATGTGTAATATAAAATGATATCGTATGAATGCTGAATGTTGTTATTATACTGTGGACTTGTTTTGTCATCACAATAATTCAGATAATAAAGGCAAAAAATGTGTTACTTGTCTGTAAGATATTTGGAAAAAAAGAATATCAAATGATCTTTTTCTACATTTTTATACACTGTTGGTATTCATGAACAGATTTTCTTGAGCCTTGACTAGATTTCCCCAATCATTCCCCCCACAAACAAATTAGGGGAGGGGGTAATAGGAATGACCCTGACTATCTCTTACTGTCCATCACACCTTGTCCAGGGCATAACTCCTTTCCATATAAATGGTTTTCAATAATATTTCACACAAATTTTGCATATGACCTAAGGATATGTCATGACTTTTAACCAAGGTCAAAGGTCAATGTCACAGTAGAAACTATTAGTAAGGCCTTGTCTGGGGCATAACTTCTCCCCCTGTGCATAATCTTCAATGATATTTTCAAACATGTTCCTTGGGGCATAAGGATGTGTCATGACCTTTAACCAAGGTCAAAAGGTCCAGGTCACAGTAGACCTGGTCCTGGGCATAACTCATTCCCCTGTGATGGATTTCAATGATATTTCACACAAATGTTTTTTAAGACCTAAGGGAGTGACGTCAGAAACTTGAACCAAGTTCAAAGGTCAAGGTCCTAAAAGACCATATCCAGGGCATAACTCCTCCCCTGTGCATGAATTTCAATTGTGTTTTACGCAACTATTTCTTATGATCTAAGGGTGTGTTGTGACCTATAACCACGTCAAAACTCAAGCTCACAATAGACACCAAGTCAAAAGTCAAGGTCACAAAGGACACCATTGTTAAAACCTTATCAGGGGCATAACTCGTTCCCATGTGCATGGATTTAAATCATATTTTGCACAAATGTTCCCTTAGATCTAAGGGTGTCTTGACCTAAGACAAAGGTCAAGGTCACAATAGACACTAAGGTTAAAACCTTGACTGTGCCATAATTTCATACCCTATGCATGGGTTTTATGTGTCGCCTGTGAAGCACAGGGACACTTAGGGATCACTTTGTCCGTTGTCCGTCTGTCTGTACGTCTGTCTGTCACACTTGGGTGTCACGCCCCACAACTTTTGATTGGTAAGTGATAGGGCTTTGATATTTCACATGTGTATTCCTTGTGACAAGACCTTTCTACACATATCATAATTTTTGACCTTGTGACCTTGACCTAGATATTTGACCTACTTTTCTAAAAATCTAATATTGGCTATATCTCTTGATTGGCAAGTGATAGGGCTTTGATATTTCACATGTGTAATCTTTGTGACGAGACCTTTCTATGCAAACCATAATTTTTGACCTCGTGACCTTGACCTAGATATTTGACCTACTTTTCAAAAAATCTAAGATTGGCTATATCTTTTGATTGGTAAGTGATAGGGCTTTGATATTTCACATGATTGTGTATTTCTTGTGACAAGCCCTTTCTTCACATACTATATTTTTTTACCTTATGACCTTGACCTAGATATTTGACCTACTTTAAAAAAAATCCAAGATTGTCTATATTTTTTGATTGGTAAGTGATAGGGCTTTGATATTTCTATTGTGTATTCCTTTTGACAATACCTTTCTACACATACCATAATTTTGACCTTGTGACCTTGACCTAGATATTTTACCTACTTTTAAAAAAGATTAAGATTTGCTATATCTTTTGATTGGTAAGTGATAGGGCTTTGATATTTCATATGTGTATTCCTTCTTGTGACAAGGCCTTTCTACACATATCATAACTTTTGACCTCATGACCTTGACCTAGATATTTGACCTTCTTTTAAAAAAATCTTAGATTGGCTATTTCTTTTGATTGCTGAGTGATAGGCTTTGATATTTCACATGTGCATTCCATGTGACAAGACCTTTCTTCACATACCATCATTTTTTACCTCGTGCACTTGCCCTATATATTTGACCTACTTTTCAACAAATCTAAGATTGGCTATATCTTTTGAGTGGTAAGTGATCGGGCTTTTGATATTTCACATGTGTTTTCCTTATGAAAAGACCTTTCTAAACATTCCATAATTTTTGACCTAGTGACCTTGCCCTTGATATTTGACCTATTTTCAATAAAAAAAAATCCGCTTCGCAGGCGTCACAAGCATTCCTTGGATTGCTATTTTTTATTTTTATTCACAGCAATGTTTCTGAGGATGTGGCATGAACTTGAACCAAGTTCTATAGTCAAGATCACACTCGACACTTGATCCAAAGTAACTTTTCAAAGAATATTGCTGCAGGGGTATTCTCGTCCTATTGGGGACAAAGATCTTATTTTCGATGAGTATCATTAATACAATATGACTTAAAAGTTTGTGTCGCCTGTGAAGCATATTAAGGCCACTCAGATCTTCTGTCTGACATGATCTGTCTGTCCATCTGCCTAAAACATCATGTATATATTATGAGAAGACAATTCTGTACATGCCAAACTATTTGACCCGGTTACTTTGGCCATAACTTTGGCCTACTCTTGAATAAGAACAACCTTTAATGTTGAGTATAATGTTGGAATGGTAGGTAAAAGGAATCATATTTCTCAAGTTTCTTCTTTATGCTGATACCAAGATTTTTTCGCCTGATGACCTTGACCTTGGACTTTGACCTAATTTCTGAATGATAGGTGATAGAACTCTTATATTTCTCATGGGTATTTGTAGTGGCAATACCTTAGTGCTGTTACCAAGATTTTTGATCTGGTGACCTTGGAGTACTTTTAAAATCTTCGATATTAGGTCTTATTTTAGAATGGTAGGGCGTTCATATTTCTCATTTATATCCCTTGTGACAAGTCATTTATGCTGACACCAAAACTTTTGAGCTTGTGATCTTGACCTTGGACTTTGACCTACTTTTGTAAATCTTTTACCAAGATTTTTGATCTGGTGACCTTGGACTTCTTTTAAGATCTTTAATATTAGGTAGGACATTCATATTTCTGATGAATATTCCTTGTGACAAGTCATTTATGCTGACACCAAAAGTTTTGACCTTCTTGTAAATATCTTTAATATCCAGCATATTTCAATATCATATGTGATACGTAATGGTAATGAATGCTATTTTGCAAGTTTATATGGTTATGGATGAAAATGATATAATAATTTTTTGAATTTTGGAAGTTGTTTTGACGAAAGTTAAAACAAAAAAAGGAAATACTTGCAAGCATAACCTCACAACAATGTCCACGTGGCAAATCTTAGTGTTTTCATATTTAAAATGTATGATGGCATACTTCTGCCTCCTACATACGAGATATTTTCTAAAGATTATGTTGTCATGCGACTTATTTATGTCAACATGCAAGATAAATATGTTGACATGCAAGATAGATATGTTCACATGCAAGATGTCTTCTTTGATGATGATGACAGCCATTCAATTCCTATCCAGAATGTCACTGATCATTATGGAAAGAGGGATCTGATATGATTTTATTATATCCTCGTAGCGACCGAAGAACTTCCTCAATGATGATTTCAGCTGTTGTGTAATTTAACCGTCGATGCTCAATTTGGTGCTCTATTGTGAGTGCTGTTGCGATTATCGTCAGGATCTTCTTTAACCCTGAACAAGTAGCTTACAGCAAGCCCCATGACTAACGATGAAATTTTCACATTTGGAACATGTCCTGGCGTACCGTATTAGCTGAGAGACAAAAACGTCATAAGCAGGAGAAGACGGAGTGTTGCTACTCTTAAAAGGGAAGTTAGTTATTATTATTTATGTGGAAGCTGAAATCATCACGCTTGTCATACAGTGATGTGTTCAAATGCCAGTTTGTGTCGAAAGATAAACGAAGAAGTATATTCAAGTACGAAGCGGATCTGTTGCTCTCTGTTGTTTCCTTGATCTCCAGTTCATGAGGATAGATTTCATGCAGATGATCAAAGCGACGAATTCAAATGACTATACATAGAAGAAGGGGACCGATGGGCAATCAGTGCTAGCTTTGGAAAGTCATCTGCCACGATAGTTGCAGATAGTGTGGTTATTCGGATAAGAAGTTAAAAATCGTTTGAAAGGTTGCTATTGGGTGAAGTGTTCTACTATACAATGTAATGTGCGTAGCTCAAGTGAGCTATTGTAATACCGAACCGCCCTTTGCAAACTTTTAACATTTTCGACATCCCCTTGGCAACCACTAGACAGAATAGTATGAAACTTATCAGAATAAAGCAAGAAATCAAGGTTTTCTACCAGATTTGTGACCCTTCAACAAATATGGCCACCAACGGCTCTGATTAGCGGATGAATTTTTGGCTCTCCTCTTCAACTGATGCAATCAATCTAACAGAAGCTTAAATGAAGCAAGAACTAAAGGTCCTGTACCAAGTTTGTGTTTTTCGTACTAATCATTCAACATAATTATATGGTCACCAAAGGCCCTGTTAGGCTGTTGCATTTTGACATCTTCTCTGCATTGGCTGTATAAAATTTCAAGAAACCTTAAAAGATGTAAGTGTTTGAGCCCCTTTACCTAATTGGCCACTTTCAGCACTACATTCGCAACTAGGGTTAGCGATGTGGCACAAAGTAGCCTCTTGTTTGAATTAAGGTGTTGCTGTGACGTCCGAACAGTAGGTCTGATATGATCAAAGCCGAACTGAGATCAAATAATAGTAATCTTTAGTAGTTTAAACTATAATTTAGTCTATATTTTATTAGAAAATTACCCAAATGAAAAGAAATCTTAAAATCGAAGATTACAAAAATCATAAAATCAAGTCAATGAGTACAATTATCTGCACTATAATCCATGCGCGGATCCAGCATTTTTTGTCAGAGGGGGTCCTAAATTGTAGGACGTCTACCTATGATGTAGGTATATTTCGGTGCACATCATGGGGAGGGGGCAACGTGTGCACTAAGGATTGATTTTTGAGGGCGGGTATTGTTAGCTTTCCTTTCACGTTTATTTTTATGAAGAATTGGCGAGCGAAGCGAGCCTAGAATCTTTTTAGATATGAAATATTAATTTTTGTCTTGATTCGATCGAGATGATTATTTATAACATTGAATATTTTACTCCTTATATCGACAAGAGGAGCGAGCCGCGAAAATTTTTATTAATTCACATTTTGTTTATATTTCAAGAGAATAAATAGATAAGTAATTTTCCCAAATAATCTGACATCTTAAAATAACAAAACCTTGAAAAAGATGAGGGAGGTTACATCTTATGAAGTAAGGGACTGTTGAAAATACAAGTTCATGAGACCCAAGACAGTTATATAAAATTATTTACAAATGTAGTATAAAAAATGAAAATGATTATGGAATGTTGCAGAAAAAATAATTGTGTATTTGTAAATGGCGAGTGAAGCGAGCTGAAATTTAAGGTTTCAAAGCCTTTTTATGCATTTTTAGACCCATTTCATTAGAAATGGGCCAAAGCTGGACCCATCTCCGAAAATCTCAGGGAGGGGGGGGGTGGTTCCAGACCCCCCCCCCCCCCCCCTCTGGATCCGCGCATGTAATCAAATCAGCATAAGTAATGTTTGAAGCCGAAATAAAGGAAATACAAACACTGAATACTAGTATACTCATATTAAGAGGTTTAATTCTATGAATATCCAGAAATAAACGAAAAACTGCGTTAACGACTCTTACTTTCTGAAAACATTGATTAAGCAAAAGTAAACTCAACAATTAATTTCATCCCCAAACTATCGGATAGATTGCACTGAGACTTTAATACAATGAACAGTTACACAAAGACACGTAATTTTACTTGATGTAATTCCAAACATATTTTCATTGATTAAGAAATATATAAATAATGTAACGAAAATGTAAACATGCTTTCAGATTTTCATTGATATTTTCCCTTTGAAAGTTTTTTGAAGGATCTTGTTCAATATCCTGAAGTACGTACATGACTAAGACGGGTGATTGTCATTTAGGTTTTTATGGATGTAGTATAAACAACAATGGAAATACCAAGGACTATTCACGGTCATATTAATGCAGCAATTGATCCACTACACCGCAATCTTGTCACAATCTATCAATGTAGATAACAGTTGCGATACCAAGGACTTAAAATTAAGGGGTATGGGACAAAAGTTTATCGGCCATATTGGATTTGACGTGAAGCATACTTGAAAATCTGTCGTTCTGCTGAATTAAGACTCCAATTTTAACCATTTCAATACTAACTTTTCTTTGCTTCAACAGCGTCATTTTCCCATCTTTTTTAGCGAAAACAGCATCAATATTTTTTCATGACAACCATTTGAACTTAGTGCACCGAACTGCGCAGCTACAGGTTTGCAGGATTCATAATTAATACTACAACCTACCTAAAACGTTACTATCATCATATGTCTACAAACATTTGTCCTCCAATTTTGATCATACTTTCTCAAAATACCGGATATCTTCATTTTACACGCGGGGGCTAGTAGCCATATCAACATAGAAAGGAATCCAGGGGGCGGATCCCCGGAATGTTGCACATTTGTAATTTGTCACCAATAATTCACAAGACTATCCCACTTTTTTAATGTATATCATGTAAATAATTAATAAATAAACCGCAAACAGTCGAAATTCTAGTGAATTACCCAAGGAACTTTAAAATCTTTATTTTTTCCACCTGTGTTGGGGCGGATCGGCACGTGAAAATTGCTCCCTGTAAAAACTCGTGTTCGAAAAGACCCCGTGTTGTATTAACAAGAGATTTATAAGATTATGAGACCTTGTACTCAAAATCGAAGGACAAATGTTTGTAGATATAGTATCAATGTAATTGTTTAAGATAAGTTATAGTAATATTGATAAATTCTTCTGAGGTGCAGCTGTGCAGTTCGGTGCATGAATTTAAAAATGTTAAAATCTTAATGTAATTTTCCGTAGAAAATATGGGAAAATGTAGCTATTTAGTTTGAGAATACTTGGGGTTAAAATAGTTAAAGTTGGAGCCATGACTCGGTGTAAGGAAAGATTTTCAATAACACACTACATAAAATCCAATATGGCGAATTACAGTTTGACCATACCCCTTAAGGGGTTGTAGAATAAGTATAGAACGTCTCAGTTGATTAGTTACAGGTCTAATGAAGTGGTGTATAGATGTCTTTACATGACGAACCTCATTTATAGCCTAATGTTTTCCTGTTCTTTGTTTCAAATACAGTTCAATACCTATAGCCAAACACAAATGGAAGGTTTACCTAATGCGTATTGATACTTCAATAAAGTATGTCAAGGTATGATGAAAAATCAAGTTAATGGAGTTCGAAGGATTTCTGCCGGCACCAGTTTTGAAAATAATTGAACAAGAATTAAACATGAAAGACAACATCGAAAGTAGGGAAATGATATTTTTTTTTTACTTAATATAGCTCCACATGTAATTAAGCAAGATCTAGAACATTTCAAGTGTCTCAGGAATTGACGATATTTGAAATCACCTATGACACGTGCACATTTTGATTTCCTGTAGTCTGAAAGTCGGATCAACATCGGTTGATCGTTTCTTTGGACGAATTCTAAAATTTTCTAAATAAGCGGGTCCTGTAGCATCATTTTACATCCATCCTGCAACTTTTTTCTTTTTTTAAATTCGCCTGAGCAAGGCTAAAGTGAGCTATTGTCATAGCGCGCCGTCCGTTGTCCGTCCGTCCGTCGTCCGTCCGTTGTCCATCCGGCGTAAACTTTTAACATTTTCGACATCCCCTCTGTAACCGCTGCACGGAATTTCATGAAACCTTTCAGGAAGCAAGTACTCAAGGTCCTCTACTAAGTTTGTGTTTTTCGTGCCAATCGATAAAAAAATATGGCCGCCGAGGGCTCTGATTGGATGATACATTCTGGAATTCTCCTTTGCAGCCGCTGCACAGAATTTCATGAAGCCTTACAGGAAGCAAGTACTCAAGGTTCTCTACGAAGTTGTGTTCTTTTCATGCCGACCGGTAAAAAAATATGGCCGCCCAGGGCTCTGATTGGATTGCACATTTACGACATCTCCTCTGAAACTGCTTTACAGAATTTAACGAAACATTACTGAAAGCATGTACTCAAGGTCCTCTGCCAAATTGACCACTATCATTCTTTTGTCTGCAACTCAGGTGAGCGATGTGGTCCCCTTGGGCCTCTTGTTTTTACATAACTTTCACAGAATTTGGCCATATTTCATTGTTTTGATTTAGGATCACTGACGAGGTTTCAGTACTAGAAACGTCCATATCTGATCCACGCTGCAAATTTATCTGCTCTTAAATGATGCGATGAAGTTGAAGACATAGCTTTTTGAAACCTTGGTCCTAGCATCATATCCCAGCCATCTTGCTAGGACTTTTGGTGTATTTTGGACATAATTTCATAGATTTTGATTGTATTTCATTGTTTGGATTGAGGATCAATGACGAGGGTTAAGTACCAGAAACGTCGATGTCTGGCTGCAAATTTATCTGTTCTTAGATAAGGCTATTAATTTGAAGACGTAACAATCAATATGACGAAAACATTAAAGATGAAGGTAAGATAACAAACACGACTGATCACGGTGAACTATATACATAAGAAAAGAAAAAGAAAACAGACAGTTAAAAAGTTCATTATTGAGATGCTCTGGATATCGCGCCAACACAGGCAAGAATAGGTCTTGGGACTACGCTCCTGAGACAAAATTGCCATTCAGAACCGAGACACATTTTCCAACCGAAATCATCAGAATGACCTAAAAGGTCTTTGGAATGAGTTAAAGAAGATCCTGGCGACAATCTCAACAGCACTAACGACAGAGCAAAAATGGAGGATCGACGGACCCCCAGCAAGTAAGAGGTGGGACCAGGTGCCCGGGAGGAGTAAGCATCCCCTGTTTGTCCAGCCGCACCCGCCGTCGATGTTCACGCACGAAAATGAAAACATTATTCAAAATACATGCACCAGCTGAAGTTGTCTATTTTGAGAGTGCCATGGCGATCATGTCAGGGAAAGTATTCAAATATAGGAAGTGTTGATAATTATGGTTTCAATGTAAAGTCTAATTTTTACCCGATGTATCTTCGGACTATCAGAAATCTTTTTATGGTTTTGTATTTATTCATATTTAAGTAATTCAATGGTTTTGAATTGTTTTTGATTGAAAACATAATTTTTCTGATTTTTCATGATTTTTCGTACATTATACAATTCTTCTTTAAAACTTCTTAATAAGACTCAAAGAATGACACTTAAATTGAAGTACTCATGGTCCCCTACAAGTGTCTTCGTTCTTTGTTATCTATCACAAAGTAAAGTGAACAAAGGATACATACTTTGAGGACGATAGAATGACTTTCTTCGTCGTGCTTTAAAAAGAGATAATCTGCGTGTCTAGACTATATATCTTACATATCTTCATTACAGTACAAACTTATTTGGTTATACATGTAATATATAAAGAAATTAAATACAATTGAACTTAATAAAACTCAATACCAAAGATACAAATTTGAACGTATCTGTTAAATTCTGAAGAACTAATGTACATTTGCTTAGAAAACGACCAGGTGGAAATTTATATTAAATCAAATTGCAGAGTACTAGTATATGATTACAACAATACTCATGAATGTCAAAGCTGTAATGAGAAAGAAAAAGAGAAGACTCAGAACATGACTTGAGATTTTCTCCCTATATATACTATAGAACTCGCCTGGTGTAAAATCTCAAACAAACTTCCAGTTCGCTAAGCTCCGCCCATTCACGTGCTATAGAGCTCTTGTAGAACAATATTAGAATAGAAATAACAATTAGCTAGCTGTGGTTTTTTGTCCCGAAATTCCCCTCGACGCGTCGCAGCTCGATGATCATTTGATTGGTTCATGCGACTCGGGGAATTACTGGACAGCAAACCACGGCTAGCTAGTTGGGTTTTTTCTTAAATTATGAGCATAAGATAAAAGGTTACAAAATCATTCTGCAAAGGAACCCAATAAATTTTCAAAATGATGAACGGGAAGACTAAGAATATGTTACTTGAAAACAAAATTATTATTTAAGCTGCTTAAGAAAATGTTAAAACCAGAAAAATATCAAATTCTGTGTGTTTTGGACATTTATATCCTTACGCATATGTCAATCTTCATTATAGACCATGAGATCTATATATGATATTTTCTTGGATTTTTTTTTTTGGGGGGGGGGTGTATTTTCAAAGAATTGTCAATGTTACGAAGCCCGTCGTTAATAGTTGTACATTTGAATGAGTTGCTTCTCAAGTAATGAGTTAAAGAATATCCTGACGATAATCTCAACAGCACTCACAATATAGCACCAATTTGAGCATCGACGGACCCCTAGCAAGCTAGAGGTGGGACCAGGTGCCCAGGAGGAGTAAGAATTCCCTGTTCGCTAGCCGCAACCGCCGTCGGAGTCCACGCACGAACATGAAAATAATATATTAACTACATGCATTGTCTGACGTTATGTCTTTATAGAAACTGCTATGGCGACAATGTGGGGGAAAATATTCAAAACACTTACAGTCAAACCCCTCGCGGGGAACTGTAATACATTAATCATATCGAAATAGAGATGAGTCCATTTCTTTTCTTTTTAGCATTTAGTTTATTTAAGACTCTATTTGTCAAGAATATAAGTAAAGTTCTATAAATGCACATTGTAGATAATAATACAAATTAAACAAATAGAATAAATAAATGCAGTAATGTATAAAAATTCAATATTAAAAAAAAACTTTTGCTCAGAGATTGATAGTACAAGTCGTTCTGTTGGATCGATTTACTTCAAGTTCTAGATATGAACTCAGGGTAACAACCAGTAACTATGTCAATAATGCCATTTCCTTTGTTGTTCGTATTACAATCAGAATTATAGATCACTGAAGTCTGCGTTATGAAAGGCTTACAGACAATAGAGATTATCTTGGTGAGTTGTATCGTTGTGTTTGGACATACCGCTGTCATAATGGAAACTGGTCTTCTACAGTTATCTCTATGCACTTTTTGTCCCCAGTCACAGAGTTTTGATACTATCATGGACACTGACTGTGTCGTCTGCACATTTCTATTGTTCACCTGAGTAGTCTCATGTGCAACCCGAGATCTTACGTAACGATGCAAAATCCTAGTAAGGCCAATCGATGATGTAGATAGTGAGGTCATCATACATGTAATAATGAGAAGGCTAACGAGTTTATGAAAATGTCTGGTATTCTGAAGAAAAAGAAACTGTAAATCAAAATTAAAAGTACTCATACTTAGGGTATGGGATGTAAAATAAGAATCACGAGACAAAAACAGTGCGTAAATTGGTTACATAAAATATATATGAAATATTTCTTAAATTACAGATTTTTATCTATAGCAAATCAACTGGGAATAAAGAATTTATAGTTCCAACTTCGTCTATCATCGGCTTACTTCGGCCGACATCGGGGATATACTTTTGTCAATGTTAGAGCAAACTGAGAGTAGTACATGATATTTATGATACCTTAATTAAATAGATAACAATACTAGTAAGTTTTTGTTTTCAAACGAAGTTTTGATGAGCTTTTAAACATCAAAGAGGAGATTATTAAATCGGTACAAAACAAACGTATCAAAACTCATACTCTATGCTACATGTTTAAAACTACCCATAGGAGAACATTTCAGGGTGAATTCCTACCATTATCTCGAAAGTCGATTTCTTGTTACCCCAAAAAGATATGTTGTTCTTTCGTATCGGATCACATATACATGTACCGTTTTTCCTTGCCAGATCTCTACGCGCATCTGACGTAAAGTGGAACATAGTTATTTCTGAATTTGCTTTAGTTTCTTTGAATGATTTTATCTAAAAGTACCACTGATGTGAACTATACATTAGCATCGGTTCATTATCGATAACCTCCATGACGGGTGCACCGAATTTCAGATTATCATGTACAGAAGATTGCTTTCTAGTCATGCTGATAGCATTGTTAAAACTTTTTTTTTCAAATTGTTAATATGGTTACGATGCCATATACTGAAATATCCAATTTGTCAACGAATTGCATTCTATTCACTTTATATGTGTGATAAATTTTAAAAAGTATTAAATTATGATGTGCTGCGCGGACACTAAAATCATTTTTTTTTTTTAAGATCCAGTAAGCAGATAAATATGTTTTTTTTTTCAAGGAAATTCATGTTTTATGAATGATAGAAAAAGAAGAAAGAAAAATAAGAGCATGCATGTAATAGATATAATTCAGGACACACAAGGACACCATCATTATGCTTGTCTATTAAATGACGCATGAAATCATGAATAGACACCAAAAGCAATACGTATGTGACAAGCTAATAATGACCGTATGTAACTTGTGCACATGGAAATATTTTTAGAATAGGTCAACACTTATCTTTATAGTTAAAACTCAGTTAAGTTTAAAACATCTCTTGGAAATTGGTTTGGAATTTTCTTCAAGAAGGTATAGCGTTGGAACCCTTCGACATTAGTTCAATAAGCATCAAAGAAGAACCTATCAGTTATTCAGTCTCAAAATCGAGAATGCAAGGCAAAATCATTACTCTTTCCATAGGAACGGTTGCAAACCTTGGAATGAATAACATTCCGAAGTCAGACCAGGTGCCCGGGGAGAGTCAGCGTCTCCTGATTGCATGCAACACCCGTCACAACAGCTCCATGAAATGACAAATATGGAAAATGACCATATCCCTGTATACAGCACAAAATCGATAATTCAGAATATCAGAAACCGAAGGCATACAAAATCAGGATAAAACAGGAACTAATGCAAACAATCAAAAACCTCCACCCTATGAAAAGAAGCGAACTCCCGATATAGGAGTGAGACAAGATACCCAGGAAGGGTAAGCATCTCAAAACATGTCAAATTCGGTGTTTTTCTCCATGTACATATTCATGTACACATTAAGTAAGTATTTCTTGTTTGGTGATCATGACAGCCATTCCGGTCGCATCGACGAAAAAAAAAATTTCAGAAGTAGTAAGTCCATTCAAAACAAAAGATAGCAGATACTTTATCACACGCAAAGTGTAGACACTTCTGATGATAGATAATCAAGCAAATTGATATCTTTATCAAACTTGTTGAGGACTTTTAGATTATTTTGATGGGCGCATTGGTATATCATTAACTGGGAACCGCATTGTTTGATAGGAATGTTATTGTAATTTTTTTGGCTGATCTTGATTAATTTTATATATGATAGGAGATATGAATGCTTGTAAGCGTAAAAATACATTGCTAAAGGGTTAAAGTTTACTATTGGAGACTATATATCTGTGAAGAGGGATGGGTGACGGTTCATTCCAAAAATATTTGAAATGACCCGTTGACTTCTAAATTCATCATAAGGAATACAGCTGCAATTTTTCGAACTTATCGAATTCCTAGTTGCTTTTTTTTAGAAATTTTGAAAAAACCTATTTATGTTCAATCTGTCAGATTGAAGTCTGACAGATTTGTAAACATCCTTCATTTTAGTTTACGTTTTTATTTTCTCAGCCTTTTGTACATTATAAATAATCCATATAATTTGAAGTTATTCTTCTTTTGGTAAAAAGTGTTATTTTTAATTAGTCATTTCTTGATTTATTTGTTCTTATTGTTTCTTTTAATTAAGTAAATATTGATATAGTCTAAGTCGTTTTCTGGGTAGAATGCAATAAATAAACGCATTTCATATAATTTGAATTCATGAAAACTCCTTCATTTTGGAGACAAGAAACGGGAATTTTTTCCACAGTTTCGGATTATTTTTTCACATTTTTATCAGAATTAAAAGAACCAAGTTTCCTCACATAATACAATTGTGTTTTTTTTTATTCCGATGTACCTCTTGTCTTAATCATGTTAATGTGCAATAATCTCGAATGTTTGTTCTATAAAAGATGTTTTTATGCACTATTCGATAACATAAAGTTTCATAACAGTAATAATTGCAGGATCTTGTTTTAATTCATGCACTATATTCAATTGTGAAAACTTCAGTAATTCTTGAAATGGATTCGGAATTTCTTTAGCTTGACATAAGTCATAGCCTTACCATTGTGTAGGCGTAGATGTCAGGAAATGATAATGTCACATTGTATTTAGCCAGCAACTTATATACCCAGTCTGCCACTATCACATAGTTGGTATTCATTGATCGACAAATCTGGAGAACCCAGATAAGGGGAAGTGTCTCTGATCTCTTCCAGGTAAACTTAATGGCAAGGAATATCAGTTTACTTTAGATTAAGCTTCGTCTTAACGACAGATGTGATTTGTCAAAGGGGTTTCTATCACCTGAAATCTTCATTGTATCTACTACGGTCGTTTTAACTACTAGAAACCATGACAAGTTCCCCCTTTGAGTTGGCATCATTTGATTAGACTAAAAGTATGCGGATGTCATACAGAGATTATATGAGGTTTGTAGGTCGTGTCTTAATTTTCAATTTCTAAAATCAACAATGCGTTATTTTCTAAATCCGGAGTTACTTCCCATTTGAGACGGTATCTGATTATGACGTCATCAAATTCTATGGAAACTGTCCTTAAAGTCCGGGAAATGACGGTATAAAATCGACATTACCATACCATATTCATGACGTCACACTTGTTATACGTCAGATACCGTCAGTAAGGGGAAAAACTCTGTATTCCGCAACGACTCAATACCAATACTGATAAAATATATCCCACGAGAGTAGAGCGGAATTGCAATTGATCCTGATTCTCCTTTCTTCCTTTGCCGAAATTAGCTGAGTGGTTTCATTCTTGCATCTGTCAAAGACGGCTTCAACTATGGAGATTATAAGCATGTAGTAGATGTATATAGCCTCCTGTTATGACCGATAATTGATTTTTATAAAATAAAGATAACGTAAAATGATAGTTGTTTGAGGCAGTTTCAAACTTTTAAAACAAATGTTCTTTTAAGCCGAGTCAAAGAATCAAGTTAGGTTTGTCCATGTGGCTTCTCGGACATCAGTTCTTTGTCAAAATAACAAACAAAGGAGGGTATCTCCAACATCGCCAGGTTGTAGCACCAATAGCAAAACCCTAAAACACCCAATGGAAAAACACAAAGCAGACAAGCACAGGGAGAGACGCAAATGGACAAGGAACACCAACCCACATCATAGACACATCAAACACGAAAGACCACACATAAACCAAGGAGACCAATGGGCAACTAGTAACGACTAAGGACGGCCATCTGCCACGAAAAGGTGTGGTTATCCTGGATTAGGTGCTCACAACAGTCCTACTTTTCCGATTACTCAGAGGTCTCGAAGAACGTACAATTGGGGTAGAAATCAACATCCTCACTGTCAGATGACCACACAAAAACAAGACCGCAAAACGCAAGGGCCCAATCAACACAGATGAATATGTAAATGGATATAAAAAGAGGGCGTACGTAATACAATCCGTGCTTTAAAAGCAAAATGCATCACCTAGTACCGTAAAATTTTCCATACTGAAAACTTTATTTGGATTTAAATTCGCAATTTGCACTTTTTTCTAGATTTGCAATATATCTATGTTTTACGATTTGATCACTGTATCATGATTTCATGGATTTGTAAGGATCTTACTAAGAACAGCGTGCATTTTTTCCAAAAAGATACACGCCAGGTGTACGGCATTTTGCTGGACGAAAAAGAATTTACTTTACGGCATGTTGAAATAGGTAGTGTGCGGCGACTTGATTTAGGGATTGGAGTTGCAAAGCAATTTCGGGGCTTATGGAACGAAGATGACAATCCACCTACTATGTGTACCTGTACGTCACTTGAACCATCATGGACCATGGTCCCCACCTCTGACAGCTTTCGGGTTGGGGGGTGTCCAAATACGACATAAGATTAAATTGTTTCATGTGGATTTTTTCCGGCTCGCTTTCGCTCGCTAAATACATAAAACTCTTGTATGAAAGGATATATCAACTAAGACATACTTATATTGAATTGATATTAAAATTACTTCTATCAATTGTGTTAATTACCATACTTTCCATAAGCTTGCATATTCAGTTTTAGGTGTTCAGTTCGCATCGTTTACATGCGATTAAAATGTGGAAATTCATGAGCTTCAGGGGGCTTCGCCCATGGTGCCCCACCAAGGCTTCGTCCTGGACCCACAGGGGGCCTAAAGGCGGCCCAGACCCCGGCCTTTTAGATCCCCCCCCGGTGAAAAAAGCTGGATGCGCGCATGGCTTCTACTCTCTAGAAATAAGGACACATTTGCTTTGTTTCTTCTCCACTCACTTCTCTGGTGTATTGAATAACACTCAGGTCATAAGGCGTAATTTTCGTGTTATGCATGCATTTTTTTTAAAGAAAATTATAATAAAATAGAAGGACAGCCCTGCGGTGTACATACATAAATGTGTGGTAGCGGCGTTATGACACATGTCAGTGATGGATCTAGCTTTGATTTAGGGGGGCGTAAAACGGCGAGGGGTTTGGTAGGATGACAAGGAAGGCGAAGCCTCCCGGAAGCTTACGCATTTCAGTCTTTTCGAACCTATTCTCGTGACTGAAATTGATTAAAGAATTGAAATTGATGAAGACAATTATATTATCTGACAGGTAGTAAATATTTACTAATATTTACTCCTTTTATATGGAAAATGATCGTTTTACCTATGATTTGCAAATGTTAGGGGGGGGGTGCGCCCCCTACGTCATCCCCTTTAATCCGCCACTGCATGTGGAAAGCAGCACCTGTATGTCAATAAGTGGTTTTAGCTCACCTGAGCGAAGCTCAAGTGAGCTATTGTCATAGTGTGGCGTCGTCCGTCCGTCCGTCGTAAACTTTTCACATTTTCGACTTCTCAAGACCCACTGAAGGGATTTTGATGAAACTTGAAAGGAATGAAGTACTCATGGCTCCCTACAGGTGGTGTTGTTTTTCGTCCGGTTCCGTCAATAGGTGGCGCCACCACAAGCAAAAGCAGGTCAGGGGGTACCCTCCTTTGATACACCAAAGCACAATTCGACAAACCGAAAGCATCAGGATGATCTAGAGAGAACTTTTTCTTTGAATAACCCCAAAAACATGTGGTTTTATGCTCTCAATAACTGTATGTTTGCCAAATTTAAGGCAATCAGTGGTTTCATATTGATTTTGGTTGAAATTTTTATTTTCATGATTTTTCATGATTTTTTTTCTTATTTGAAGAAAGAGAGGGAGGGGGGTATTTTCATACAAACGGGACGTATTATCCAGAACCACGGAAGGGATTTTAATGAAGCTTGGTAGAAATGAAGTACTCATGGTCCCCTACAAGCTTTGTCTTTTTTTTTTCATCCGGTTCCGTCATTAGGTGGCGCCACCACGGGCAAAAGCAGGTCACGGGGGTACCCTCCTTTGACAAACTTCTTCTTCAGAACAGAAGTACATATCGACAAATCGAAAGCATCTGGATGATCTAGAAGGATGTCTTAACAAGTGTTGTTGTTTTGGTTTAAGGCCGAAGTTAACTTTTTGACGTGTTTATGACATCTTTTCGGACTTTGTCAGAAATGCTCATTTTTCATGGAGGGGGATTAGGGTCACATGCTTACATGCTTCATGATATGTTGCTTCATTCAATGTTTGATTATTCCATGTTCATTTGTCTTGCTTTCATTTCAAATTGACTTTATCTTTCTTCACTGTGTGACTTTGCATCCCTGCATTTTACATTTTTCCTTTGTCAATGTCATTTTTACCATGCGTTATGACATCCTTCTTTCTACCATTATCCTTTCGTCTTAATGCTATAATTGCTTCGTCAATGCTAACTTCAATTTTGATACCAGATGGCACTTCGCGCGACCGCATGTGCCCGTTCCTTGAAATGAACTTTGAAACATACTCTGTCGTTAAAAATTTCTTTTAAATTCTACTACAGTATCGTTCGAAAAATAATTATATTATCGCACGAGAGGACAGAAGTAGATTGGCTGTATAAATATTTGAAAAATATTATGAAGTAATTAGTAAATATTTGATTTTGTATGCATCAGATTTTTGTAAGTTTTAAATCTACCTGTAAAATACACATGTATGTGAAGAATCGCTGTGGTGTAGAGGTTATCACATATGCATCTGCATTTTATTTTACACCTTTCCGAGTGGGTTCGAATCCCGGACGAGGATACTTTTTTTTCCTTTTGTCAATTTTAAGTATAATAAAGGTAATACCTATGCCATACTTGTTTACCGCCTCGGTAGTACCAATACGCCGACAAATAGTACCAATATCCGGTATACGGCTATACACAGTGCTTTAGCACTTGACGACATTTAATTGAATCTATCTTGGATGGAATTCTATATTTAGGTCCTTTTTTAAGAATCTGTAGCCTCCTGTCGAGACAATCTCGTCAGATTTTAATGACTCTACTTTGATTTGAAGACATTAGGGGCTACCGTGCCTGTGCTTTACAAAGAATTGACGGGGATAATCCCCTGTCAGAAATCGAGTTTTGTAAAACTGATATTTCTATAAAAAAAAAATCGCTGACGCCTCGAGGTAAAACTCGATTTCTGACAGGACATTCCCTGTCAGTTTTTGTAAAACATCAGTACATTTATTGTTACACTTGGCTAGCTAGAATATGTCTGCTATAAAGACGTCGTCATAAAAACGGATGACGTCATAGCAAAAATTGCTGCGAAACATTAATCTCCAGGCAACCTTTTAATAGATCAGTCAATAGGAATGCGCATTTTTTTTTCCTTCAAGAAATGCATATGGACAAACCAAAAGCATAGAAATTATTCTCGAAGATATATTCACATCTTTCGTCATAACTTATTGAAGAAATAACAACTAGCTAGCTGTGATTTGTTGTCGAGTAATTCCCCGAGACGCGAAGCTCGGTGATAATTGGCTTCACATTAATTTAAGAATTGTTCTGAAAACTGAAATTAAGACTACAAATAAACAGTTTTCGTTTACTATTCTAAGATAGATAAGTAAGAAAACTAAGAACGGAGCCCAGACAAACGAGTTGTTATTTCTATTCTAGCTCTATAGCACGTGCATGGGCGGAACTTCGCGAACTGGTCGTTTGTTAGAGATTTTACACGAGGCGGGATCCATAATACATATAGGCAGAAAATCTCAAGTCATGTTAAAATTCTGGTTACACCTCGGTTTTATAAGGAGTCCTCAGACCAAGGCACCGACGGGGATTCCTTATACTTAGTAAGACATGCTTTTGATGTCGTACTTGACCCAATTAGGTGTCATATTAATCACGCATTCATTTCGTATTTGTAACATTTTATCTATATTAAACGTCATCAAATTCAATAGCATCATTTAAGAAATGATGAATTTGCAGCATGGACCAGACATGTACGTTTCGGGTACCTTACCCTCGTCAGTGATCCATAATCTAAACAATGAAGTATGAACAAAGATTGTGAAAGTTATCATGTCTGAAAATCTGTCGAAAGATGAAGCAGGATGGATGGGATATGATGCTACAGGACCCGCGTTATAGATTCATACCTCTCTATGCTATCTAATGATTCCTTGGTATGTTAAACAATGCTTTGCTATGTTAAACAATGCTTTGCTGTGTTATTCAATGCTTTGCTATGTTATTCAATGCTTTGCTTTGTTATTCAATGCTTTGCTGTATGATTCAATGTTTGCTGTGTTATTCAATGCTTTGAGCTTTGATGTGTTGTTCAATGTTTTACTATGCTATTCAATGTTTTGATGTACTATTCAATGCTCTGCTATGTTATTCAATGCTTTACTATGTCATTCAATGTTTTGCTATGTTAATCAATGCTTTCCTGTATGATTCTATGTTTTGATATCTTATTCAATGATTTGCTATGTTATTCAATGCTTTGCTATGTTATTCAATACTTTACTATGTTATTCAATGCTTTGCTATATTATCCAATGCTTTGCTGTATAATTCAGTGTTTTGCTGTGTTACTCAATGTTTTGCTATGTAATTCAATGTTTTGCTATGTTATTCAATGTTTTGTTGTACTATTCAATGCTTTGCACTGTTATTCAATGCTTCACTATGCCATTCAATGTTTTACGTTGTTAAACGATGCTTTGCTATGTTATTCAATTATTTGCTGTATTATTCAATGTTTGCTTTATTATTCAATGCTTTGCTATGTTATTTAATGCTTTGCTATGTTATTCAATACTTTACTATGTTTTTCAATGTTTTTTTTTCGGTTGATTGTTTCTTCAACGCATTCTAAAATTTCTGTTATCAAAATTTCTTGAAATTTCTAAAAAGTGGGTCCTGCAGCATCATATCCCACCCATCCTGCTACGTCTTTCGGTATGTTTTTTTTGACGTAGTAACTTTCATACTTTTTTTGGCATATCACATTGTTTAGAATTGAGGATCACTGACGAGGGTTAAGTACCCGAAACGTGCATGTCTGGTCCATGCTGCCATTTTATCTGTTCTTAAATGATGCTATTCAAATTGAAGACGTTTAACATTTACTATATTATTCAATGCTTTGCTGTATAATTCAATGTTTTGCTGTGTTATTTAATGTTTTGCTATGTAATTCAATGTTTTGTTATGTTATTCAATACTTTACTGTGTTATTCTTTGCTTTACTACATGATTTAATGTTTTGCTGTGTTATTCAATGTTTTGCTGTGTTATTCAATGTTTTGCTGTGTTATTCAATGTTTTCCTATGTAATTCAATGTTTTGCTATGTTATTCAATGCTTTGCTGTACTATAAAATGCTTTGCTATGTTATTCAATGCTTTACTATGTCATTCAATGTTTTGCTATGTTATGCATTGTTTTGCTATGTAATTCAATGCTTTACCATGTTATTAATTACTTTCTATGTTTGACGATGCTTTGCTATGTTATTCAATGCTTTGCTGTATAATTCAATGTTTTGCTTTATTATTCAATGTCTTGCTATATAATTCAATGTTTTGCTATGTTATTCAATGCTTTACTAAGTTATTCATTGCTTTACTATGTTAAACACTGCTTTGCTATGTTATTCAATGCTTTGCTATATTATTCAATGCTTTGCTGTATCATTCAATGTTTTGCTTTATTATTCAATGTTTTGCTATGTTATTCAATGCTTTTCTATGTTATTCAATGCTTTGCTGTATTATTAAATATTTTGCGGTTATATTCTGTGTTTCGCTGTGTTAAACAATTCTTTGCTATCTTATTAAATCCTCTAATATATGTTAACCAATATTTGCTATGTTATTCGGTGCTTTGCGTTTTAACTCAATGCTTTGCTATGTTATTCAATGCTTGCTTTGTTATTCAATGCTTGCTATGTTATTCAATGCTTGCTATGTTATTCAATGCTTGCTATGTTATTCAATGCTTTGTTTTGAAGGTTATTCTTAATATTATCATAGCTATGATTTTGAAGACCTAACACTGAATAACTAATAGGTACATTTTAGCGTTTAGATTGAAATATTTCTTCCAGAGGGAAGATGATAACAAATAAAAACACAAACACTCAAATACACAAATTTTGGGCCCCTTGGCCTTTATCAAGTGTAAAACACGACGATCTATTACAATTCTAAGTAAAAACCATCCTTGCTTCTCTGGCGTTCATTGCCTATTTTAATTTCATATTGCCTATAAAAAAATTGTGTATTTGAGTGTTTGTGTTTTTATTTTTTATTGTTTAGTTTAAACATAAAGTAAGTATTACGAATGTTGTTGTTTTTCCTTTCATGGCATCACAACACATCATCAGTATATGAGTACATTAGTACACATGGCTTGTTTTGAAGAAGTGTAAGTATCATTAGTTCAACCAAACTTTATATTGAGGAAGTGTTAGTATTATTAGTTCAACCAAACTTTATATTATTTTGCGATGCGTTTTTGACACTGTCAGATGTGATCATCATGACTCTCTTAACAATACAACATATCAGCTTTCCATTTATACTTTTTTTGTTTTTTTGTCGCATGATTGGGAAACTACTGTATGTGCAATGAGAGGGGTTTTTTTTTGTACATACATGTTAAATGAAGGGCGAAGTAAAGGTTCATGGAAAGCAGTAACTGGAAAATGCGTCAACAGATATTCATGATATTTAAAATCTTCGATTATACTCTGGAATGGAAGCAGCCTTTCGATTTTCAGATTCATCCGATTCGTTGTTATAGATATATGGGATTTGATTTTTACATATTGTGAAAATATACTTGAAAAGTTCAAAATTCTTTGGTAAAGTGTTTTGAAAAGGATCATTATTTTTGGCACATTTAATGTCTGATCGTTACAGTTCCTTTGTTGAAAATGCAAATAGAATACAAATGAATTTAAGTAAAGAAATCTTACATGGAGAATATAATAATATAAATATTTACTCTCCGTAAAGCATTGTTTGGAATCTCACTCTTGAAATCATCAACGAAGACCACTTAATGTTTATCATCTATGATAAGATACAGTGACGGTCAAAAGTATCCATATATTTCCCCCATTCTGATGGCTTCCTCTCATTATCAACTGAAGATAAGTATTATCACCCAAATTATCCTATCCACTAGAACTGTTAGAATCAGCGATCGAAATCAATTTCCTCAAATTCTGTTCCCTACCATTGCTTCCGGGTTTAAGTCAATCACAATGAATTTGCGAACAATACACAAGGGTGTTTCAGACGTTCTTGCAATTACTCCCAAAATTTGATCGCATTCAGTTTTTTTTTTCCGAGATGAAAAATGAAAAATTTAGTTTATCATGTATATCAAAGGATCTGTAAAAATAAAGGTTTATTTAGCCTTGCTTAAGAAAACATTGCTAAAAAGACAACTACAAACATTTTCATTGGGCACTTTAAAAAATCATAGATAACAATCCTTTGAGCGATTAAGTTGTTTTTTTAAATGGACCTAAACCATCACTGAAATGATCATGAGAAGTACTTCCTGGTTTCCGAATAAAGAACTTCTCTAAAGAAACTCTTTGATAAAAAAAGTCCACCACCAAAAAATCATTGTGCACTTTTTCACATTATAGAATAAGCTTTTTTTGAAGAAATGATCAAAATAAATCCTTCCCGCTTATCTATCGAATAGAAAAGCTTACAGTTCTTTTTAAACGACTTCGATATCTATTAAGTTAGAGATTATTCTTGAATTATATTGTACGACTTGGACTATTCGCTATTGTATGGTTGGTTTGTATTTAGAAAGTAATTAGATTATGTAAATTCATCTTAAATAAAATTAATAAAGTTATATACCGTTCCTTACCCCTTCATTCCATGCTGCCATTTTTTACAGTAGATTAAGGATACATTTCACCGTATGTTTATTATAGTAATATTCAGTATCTCCTACTATCTGACTGTAATTCTAATAATCGGATTTTTGTAAAAAGTTTCATGGTTCTATTTGTACATGTTGTACCCAAGGTAGAAATTGATAAAGATTTATTCTTAACAAAAGTTGTTAACGAGTTTATTGTATCTTCCTAAATGAAAATTGAATAAATAGCCAAGAGGTTTATTTCATCATCTTTTCTATTTTCTTTTAAGACGTATTCTCTCACTATTCTCTCCAGTTTGTACATAATCTTTTAAACATAATTAAGACTCTGCAGTTTCGATACTGACTTACTGTTTTTTCCTTCAATAATTATAAAATTGATAAAGCTAAATCATTCATTTTATTATTATTTTTTAAAGAATTGAAAAACAAAATTTACTTAAGGACATACCGGAATGGGTCATCAAACATAACCTTTCTTAAGTCAACAGAGCAGATCCTATTTGTGTATGGTCATTTTTTCTTTCGCCCAATGGTCGTATCCATATCGAAGTGAAATATGCGCTCACCGATACTTATCTGTACAAATATTTGTCATCTTTACCACTACATAGATTGAAAACCTAGTTTCATAAGTGTCTGTTAAACGTCTTCAATTCAATAGCATCATTTTTAGAACCGATGAATTTTCAGCATGGACCAGACATGCGCGTTTCGGATACTTAACCCTCGTCAGTGATCCTCAATCTCAACAATGGTATATGGCCAAAGACTGTGAAAATTGTGTCCAGAAACATACCGAAAGACTTAGCAGGATGGTAGAGATATGATGCTACAGGACCCACATTGTAGAAATTTCAAGAACTTTGGTAACATAATTTTTTGGAATGCGTTGAAAAGATAGACGATCAACCGTAGTTGATCGACCTTGGCTAAATTTGCCCTCGGGTTCCTGGTCCACCAGCAGTGACAATCACCAAGTAGTTCAAATGTTAAACGTCTTCAATTCCATAGCATCATTTTTAAACATGCATGTTTCGGATACTTAAGCCTCGTCAGTGATCCTCAATCTAAACAATAGTATCTGAGGTATCAATGTCAATGAGTGAATGAATTCAAATACATAACCCGAAATTAGATTCACATAAACACTATCAAAAGGCTTGCATTGTTTGGAATAAAGTATAATTATATAACACAACTTTCACATGAGAACCCGATGGACAACTTTATCAATTGTACAGTGCAAGTAAGGAATGTATTGTAGGTGGCATTTTAACTCGGTGCCAGGCTTATCATATTCAAATATCACATAGATCATGATACATATATTTTGCAATTGTTAAACGTCTTCAAATTCAATAGCATCATTTAAGAACAGATGAATTTGCAGCATGGACCAGACATGCACGTTTCGGTTACTTAACCCTCGTTAGTGATCCTGAATCTATTTATTTGATGTATTGTAGACGTATGTAGGAACTGCCCAATTAGATTATCAATATTACATATGATAATGTGATGTTTGTGCTTATGTACAGCATTAGGAATTAAAGCCCCCATCAAATTAGATGTGGACTTTTATTGAAAATTGCATATACATTGATCTAAAAGCCTGCCAAGTATAACCATTCCTTTTAGAATCTGCTATTACATAATATATTAGTAAAATTTTCAACAACTTTTACAATCAACTGTATACTGTAACAATGCAATGTAACCAAAGAATGTGAAGTTATTATGCCCAAAATGTACCGAAAGACGAAGCAGGATGGATGGGATATAATTCTACAGGACCTACGTTCAAGAAATTTCAAGAAATTTTGATAACAAGAAATATCGAATGCGTTAAAGAAACAATCAACCGTAGTTGATCGACCTTGGCTAAATGTGCCCTCGGGGACTCCTGGTCCACCAGCAGTGACACTCACCAAGTGGTATAAATGTAAACGTCTTCAAATTCAAATTGCAAGTTAAAATATCTAAGTAAGACGGAAAAGAAAAGGTTCAAGATTTCTTTAAATTTACGTCTTGATAGTATTTAGAAACGGCCTCGGTTTGAGAACTAGAACAAGAAAATTACAAAAGATGCATCACCTTAAGCAGCTCTACCCTGAATAAATTGGATGAAGAATTCAAATTAGATGTGGACTTTTATTGAAAATTGCATATACATTGATCTAAAGCCTGCCAAATATAACCATTCCTTGTAGAATCTGCTATTACATAATATATTAGTAAAATATTCAACAACTTTTCCATTCAACCTTTACATTCTCCTTGATCAAATATGCTTAAACTTAATACAGAATTTCATACTAATCCAAACAAAGGAAGATCTATAGCAGAATATTTACATAACTAGTGTATTCTCCATATCTAACGCCAATTAGGTAACTAGAATTATATTCCAATTACTTGGGTTGCTATTTTGATAAATTCGTCTGTTCAAATGCCAACTTAACATTCAGGTATAGGCCGCATGCTTAAGAAATAACAACTATCTATCCGTGGTTTATTGTCCAGTGATTCCACGAGTCGAATGAACCAATCAAATTATCACCGAGCCGCGAGGTTATAATTATATTGGTTCATGTGACGAGTGGAATTACTGGACAATGAATCACGGCTATCTAGTTGTTATTTCTATTCTAATATAGCACGTGAATTGGCGGAGCTTTGCGCACTGGAAGTTTGTTGGAGATTTTACACCAGGCGAGTTCTATGGTACATATAGGGAGAAAATTTCAAGTCATATTAGAATTTTGTCTTCATTGTTTGTTTAACAATTATTGGTCAACAAACAATTAAAGACATGTATACCACCTAGCTTGTTGTGAAAACATATCATTTGGTAATTATAAATACATTATATGCGACTTTGTGTGCGTATTCAGTTTTCATTGATTTATCATTTGCCTGTCATATTAACTCTTTAAGGTTTAATTTTTCCTTCCTACACTACATTTTGTCAGGAGTATTTACATTCGTCAATACGTAATTTCGTCAAGGGAGGCACTGACGAAAATGACGAAAATTTGTACCAGACGAATAAAAACCAATTTACAGTAAGTAATGACTGTATAATTCTGGTTGGACACGTGCAAATTTTCCGAGAATCGCTTCGCCAACCAGAATTTTACACTCATGAACACCAAAAGTAGGTCAGTCATTTCTTAATTAAATGTGTGTGGTGCCATATACATTAATTTAACAGCTATGAATGGTTCAAAGTTGTGCTTTTATTTAATAAAACTGAAGTTTTTAACTCTTTACTATCTTGAGGAAAATTTCAAAACAATTTTGAAACAATAGACACGTGTTTCGTATAGTAAATCCTCATCAGTGACACATACTGAAGTTATATTCTGACAGCCAAATTTAAGTTAGTAGCGCCCTCTAATTTTATTTCAAGAATCTAAATTTGTGCATTTGCTTTGCAGAGAGTGAATACCGAGAAAACGTTTCTGAAGTATGATGTTATTGTCGCCCTTTGTTTTCTCATTCTTTCTTGTCACATTAGAGTGTGTGCCGCTGTTATCCTGTTGTGTTTATTGTACTTGTGAAGGTTTTGTTTGTCTATTTACTGTTACTTTTGATTATAATTTTGGTTTTGAATGTGATGTTCATTCAGTGATACCGTTTTCGAATTAAAGTATTTGTTTCATGCAAAATTTATTACCTCTTCAGGTTTTTACTGAAAAAAATTATTAAAAAGCGATGGTTAAATAAAACAAAGGCTTGCCTTAAAGAATTTTTCCCTAACAATTGATAATGTTATGTTTCATTCATTTATTTATTATTGTTTAAATGGGGTAATCATTCAAAATTTTGAATATTTTCTAACGGCTTATTTATTTTTGATAAGACATATTTATTGTTAGAAACTATTTTATGGGAAAAACTCTCCTCCAGAATTGATGATTCTGAAAAAAGACCTAAAACATTACAGTTAACTGTACAGGTGTTAAGTCAGGATAATGACGAAACTTGATTTTACGATTGTTATCTTTTCGAAAATTTTATTTTCTGTTACATGCAGTTATTCATTGAGTTGTTCCGGTGTAATGACAAATATGGATAATGACCATATCCCTGTATACAGCACAACATCGATAATTCAGAAAATCAAAAACCGAAGGCGTACAAAATCAGGATAAAACAGGAACCAAAGTAAATAAACAAAACCCTCCACCACATGAAAAGAAGCGAACTCCCAATATGGGAGTGAGACCAGGTGCCCAGGAAGAGTAAGCATCTCCTGCTTGCATGCAACACCCGCCGCTTCAATTCGGTAGAATTGTCACATCCGGTTACTTCCATTTCGGAAGATATAGAGTACAATATTTGGTTGGATGGTTCAAATGGTCTATGACAGAATATCATCCACCATTCTGGAGAGTGGGACATCATAGTGTATGCTGAGTTCCCCATATCGACCGTAGAACTTCCTCAGTGACGATGTTAGTCGGTCAAAAACATATCCCTGACTGAGAAGCTCATCTGTAAGACGCCTAGCTCTCAGAACAAAATCCGCATATATGGTACTTGCTCTGGCATAGCGTATCAACTGAGATATGAACACGCCATAAGCAGGCGATGAAGGGATAAGATAGTATTGCGTATGAGAAAGGTGGGAATCTCAATCTCCAACAACAGTCAGTTGCAGCACCCACAGCAAAACACCAAAAACAATCCATGCAAAAACACAGAGATGACAGTATTGCAGCAAGAGATGTTAAAGGGTTAAGGAACACCAAAACAACACTAAAGATCACACATAAACCACAGAGACCAATTGGAAGACATAGGTAGACCATCTGATACGCCAGTAGCAAATGGTGTTGTTATCCGGATTGCGTGCGCTCAACCCTCCCACCTTTTGAATTACCAAGGGGCCTCGATGAAATAACCTTCTCACTATAAGAAGACCATACAATCACGAAGGCATGACGCAGGGGCCCGATCAATACACAGATGGATATGTAAATGAATATAAGGATAGATGGCTTACGAAATACAGTCCGTGCTCTGCTTGCTTTATCGAACTCATGTATGTTATCACCCGAGGAGTCCGACCCACATTAAAAGTGGGCAGGTGTGGATTAACTAAAGATATTTGAACAGGGCCAGTCATGGAATCCTGCCGTCACAATAAGTCAGAGTGCAATTCTTAAAAAAACGACGGTACAAGTGTGTAGATTGGCCAAGTACCAAACCAAATGTCCGCCTGGTGACAGCAAGATCATATCGACAGTAACGAAGGCGTTTGAATCTGACGTAATTTCAATGATAAGTCTGTCTACCTTTGATCCTTCTTATTTTGTTTATAATGTCAGCATAAAAGGCAAGTACAGAAATATCCATAGCAATATACTTTGCTGCTTGTATAGGTCCACATTTCAAATGAAGCTGACGATATTTTTTGTACAATTTCCAGAAAGTCTTAACTAGTTAGTGAAAGCGAAAACTTTGACCTTGGTAATTTTTAGATTTCACGTATGAAAATCCAAATAATAACCACATGCTCTAGCGTACCGGATGAATTGTGAAATGTATGACGGTAATCTAGGAACATCACCGTCAAGCTAGGGGAAATATACTATGTTGGAATCCGAAATCATCTCTTTTGTCATACACACTCCTATGAATCTTTTTCTTTACAATCTTGATATTTAGGTCCAAAATTGGTCCTCTGTGTAGTAACTTTTGTCTTGTTCAGTGTCATGACTGTCGATAGTAAGAATATCATTCAGGTACCTAGACGTACCTTTGAAAATTTTCAAATCATCATGTTTTCTTTGCTTTTGAAGATTTCGGATAATTTGTTTCATAAATGTTTCGAGATGTCGAGATATATCTGAAACAAGAGACGCACAGTTAGTACCCATAGGGATTCCTACAACGTGCTTGTAGAGATTCTCACCAAATTTAACATAAATGTTGTCCAAGAGGAATGACAGGGCATAACACAGGTCACTACATGTCCATGATTTGTATGATTTGTAGTCTATTGCGGAAAAGAAACTCTTTGATCATGATTCAGATCTACAAATATAAGTTTTCCTCTCTCTACCAATACACCATTTAATAACTGTTTATTTATTCGCTAAATTATCAATGTTTCGGCCACAGGCCTTTAGGGCATTTCTTGTTTTTATTCTGTTTTGCGTCCTTTTGAAATTGAGAAACCTACCAGCCAGCCAGGAAGAATAACAAACAAGCATAAAAAACAAATTGCAATTTCATATTATGTGACTGTGTGAAATCTGACAGAAACTTGCTTCATTTGATCATCTTGACATACAGGTATTTTAGTCAACAAAAGAATGATAGACAATGAGTCATTGCAGTTCTTTTTTCCATTTTTACATGAAATATAAAAATTTATACAATTTTTCTTTAATTTTTGCAGAAAACACATTTAATTGCTAAAGATCTCTTTATTTCAATTTTGTTTTGTTTTGTGACTTTTGGCTCAAAACCTACCAGCATGAGGACGCAAAACAGAAAATAACAAAGAAATGGCCTTATGAAGAAAAACAAACTTTAAACTATTGTCACATTTTTTCACATCTGATTTTTACAATCCATCAAAACAATTCCTTTTTCTTTTGTAATGTCTTCAAAGTCTAGAAAGCTTTTTGCCGTGGCGTCACTCTGTGCGATTGTTTATGCCTCCGCTCCATCCAGTTGTGACGTCATGGTGCGAACACTTTGTGTGACGTTCCGCTTTACTACAAAAGCCGTCCAAAGGACTCCTAAGCATTGTTTATTTGCGCCATATGGTGCTATTGTGTTCGATTAGGTACAGTTGCGCAACCGGTGAGTGCACATCTTCTTTCCTATCGTATAGGGCAGCTATCTTATCGTATCGATTGATTTTAAGGGGTATCGTAACGGATTCTATCCTATTTTCTATCCGATCGGGATTTTTTGGCTTTATGGGCTCCTTTCTGGTTGTATATGCTATACGCTATGAGTTTTAATCGGCTTCTATGGGGTGCTATCGGTTTCTATAGGGTGCTATGGTTTCCTTAATCAAGCGCTAGCGGTTATATCTTATAGTGCTATTAATAAAGAGGTATGTTGTTTAATTTATAATATCAATTATTATATTTCTCGAATAAGATAAATACAAAATAAGAATATAAGCAAATAAACACCTCTTCCGCCGTATTGGAATGTCATTAATTATTTAATTGAGAAGTACGTGGACGGGGAATCTTATACAAATTATATGGGCCAAATTCTATCGGGTATCCTATTCTAAGGGGCACGTCTTCTATCGTATCGGTAAACTATGTGCACTTACCGGTTGCGCAACTGTAGTGGGTTTACATCCCAGGCTTGGAAGAATAGGTAATATGGGTACCTTGTATATAATTGACTTTACTTACGCTTTTGATAAATAAATATGTATATACTAATCAAGGTTATTAAAGAGGTTGAGATTTCCTACGTGTAACTTATACGGGTACGTCAAGTGTACGAGTTGAATTACACGTAACTGTTGTTGAGATTTCTTTTCAAAGACCACTACGCGTACTTGTAAATTCTAAGTGAACTTGAGTTGACTTTTGGACAGTATGAACTCAAGAGGAACATTAAGTTCGGTTAAATCTATATTGAAATAGAAACTTGAAATCATTAGAAATTGAATGCCATATTTTTTCCTATTTGATAAAATGAAGGGGATGAAATATCTTGAAGTAAAGACCTACATGTATCTCGCACTTTACACGTTCACTTGCGACGTGTACCCTGTAAAGAAAATGACGTCAAACGCAATGCATGATGACGTCACAATAGCCGACCAGAATACAAGTACACGTACAAGTTACACGTAGGAAATCTCAACCTCTCTATTGAATAGACATCAAGCGAGAATCCGTATGTCATCCTGCTACGTCTCTCGGTACGCATTTTCGACATAGTATCTTTCATACTTTTTTGGCTTACTACATTGTTTAGATTTGAGGATCACTGACGAGGGCTAAGTACCCGAAACGTGCATGTCTGGTCCATGTTGCCAATTTATCTGTTTCTAAATGATGCTACGTTTACACTTTGGAAGGATATTAGGAATATACATTTACAAAGTGCAATGGCTAATAAAGTCATCAAACTTTATTTGATAAGTCAAAGCATAATCTAAATCAAACAGAATCTCACACAAAAATAGATCTACAGACGATGAAAATCACAAAACAGAACACTTATAACAATGAGGCAATGCTAACTAAAGGTAACTGGAACAAGGTTTAAAATTGGTACGTTTCATTAAGACAGAAATAGGTATTAAATATGATTTGATTCTGCAACTCACATTCATTCTTTAAAAGTTTATTTGTTAGAAAGACTCATGAATTTCCCTGAGTATTACTTTGAAAGGTAAAACAATGAAACGAAAAATATAAGTGTATAAAGATAAACATATAAATAGTCCCTTTAGATATCAAATGCGACATTTCAAAATTTGTGTGACTAATCTTTAGATCGTCGACGAATGTTTTTGTAACAGTTTCAATTTGGAAATTCAGATCGAAACTCCGGATAGCAACCAGTGACTACGTCCAAAAATACTGTCGTGTTTCCGTGAAGATGACATCCGGGTGTATAATGTACCAACACCCGAGTTAGAAATGGCCGACAGACAATTGAAATGGTATTAGTGAGTTGTATTGGAACATCTGGGCACTTGGCAATCATAATTGAGGAAGGTCGTCTGCAATTAACGATATCCACGTGTTGCTCCCAGTCGCAGAGTTTTGATGACGTCATGGAAACTGACTCTGACGACCTCCTATGTCTGTGTTTTAGATGGTGAGATCTTTGTTTGTGATGAGACATTCTGCTGTGATTAGATAATATAGAACGGCCATTTGTTGTTGTTGTTGTTTGCGTCGTAAGCAGCCATGGCACGATAAGTAGACTGATACTTCGTTTCAAATTCTGAAAACAAGACAAATTGCGTTTAAACGACACATGGGGGTACTGGTATAAAATAGAAAACCATAAGAAAATGAAGAGTTTTGTGTCATTTATTTTTTTTTCTTTGGCTTTGGTAGAATTACGATTACATATGTTTTCTTTGCATGATAGGTAAGTTTTGATTTATTTCTTCAAAATTAAATATCATTTTGGTCGTCAGTATTTTACGAAAACATAAGGATGCGGAAATCGAAATATCAAGATGTTATAACGTATAGATATACAGAATTCATTTTGGCAAATGAATACGGAATTCTTGAACAATTCCGTTTTTTTTTTTTCGTAAGAAGGGCTTGTTGAAGTTCATAATTATATTGTTGCGTATTTCAGATTATCCTTTGTCTAATTTGATGCTGAAATGTTCGAAATGTGGGTAAAGTGTGTATATCATCATGCTTATTGGCCCATTTTGTTTGCTGTTTTTCTTGAATTTAATTTTCGTTGCTTACTGTAGTTGTGTTATACTTTGCTAAGTGCGGTACAGTATAGCTTTAAAACTCCTCCATGTATTACTAATGAGTTTAATAAAGAAGTGATATAAGTAAGATCTTCATAATTGATTTCACAATTAATCTGAAAAAGCAACAGACATAGAAATAATCTTTGTTTGTTTTACCATTTGTCCGAAAGCTTTCTTTTTTGTAAATATAACTTTCAGGGTTTACGTAGCTTTTATTGAATCAAAGAAAAATCTCAGAATGAGGAATTGTAATGTTTTTTTCTTAATTAATTTTTGGTTCAACTATTCTGTTTTTACAATTTTAGCAAAGGCCATTTCAGTTGTGTCCATTTATTTCATGATTGAAAATGTCAAGTTTATAAAAAAAAATGTTTTATATTACAACGCTATTGCTGTGTATGCTTTAGAGCCTTACCATTTTGTCTTTATGGGTTGCCGAGCTTGTTTTGTTTTGAATATAATTCATTGAGCATCTTTTATAGTAATACATACGAAGAAGGCGACGTTTATCAGCAGCACTTAGGAACTCTGATAACATTAAGAGCTACTCAAGTACTTCCTAGATACAAGGTAACCCGTATCCGTGTTCTTCTATTTACGAATCGTTTTTACCAGATAATCTATAATCTTTTCTGGGGACAAGGACGTATCAGAGATACTCAATATGACTGTGTCATAGCTAACAAAAGTATGACACTTTCTCGCTATTTAATCAGACGGGAAAGGAATAGGACTAGGCAGAAATATCTGCAGACCATGTGTTAATTATTTGATGTAACAATTTGACCAGGAGTCCACATTGCTCAAAAGTGTTGAGTAGTTGCTTCCTGTAAGGTTCTGTAAAATCCCATGCAGCCGTTATGGAGAGGAAGTAGAACTTATATCGACCCATCAGAGCCCTCATCGGCGGTCATATGTTTTGACTGATCTGGACGAGAATAAAAAAACAAAGCAGAGGACCTCGAAAATTCTGTAGAGTGGTAGCAGAGAAGTCGCGTCTGCCAATCAGAGCCCTAAACGAAAAACACACTCTATCGTTGACCTTGTGGACTTTGCTATGGAAATTTTGTTCAGCTGTTGCAGGGAAGAAGATGAAAATGCCTCGGACAATCGGAGCCGTCTGGGCCAAATGTGTTTACCGATCAGAATGAAAAATACAAACTTTGAAGAGCACCTTAATATCTTGCAAGAAGAGAAGTCGAAAATGTGACAGCAAATCAGAGCCCTCGACGTTCATTTCTGTTGAAAAATTTGGAAGATGACATTCCAAGCCTCTTGAGAGTGGACAGGGCTTCTACCATCTGTCCTTACTGAATGTCAGTCGGATAACATGAAATAGCTTGATACAGCCGGCAGAGCACGGGTTGTATTTCGTAAGCCATCTCCCTCCATACCCATCTGTGATTTACTTGAGCCCCTGTCTCTTCCTGTCTGTTTCCATGGCCATCTTAACTTAGAAAGGTTATTTTACACCACAATTACGAGTTCTTAGAGACCTCTTTGTAATAAGAAAAGTGGGAGGGTTGTGCGGACGTAATCCGGATAACCAAACCGTCTGCTACTTGCGTGATAGATTGTCATCTTCAGTCGACACCGATTGCCTATTGGTCTCGATGTTTTACGATGGCATACTGATACGTTGTGAACCTCGTATTGGTAGATTTGAACTTTATCAGATACTTTGTATAACTTTTCTACATAATTCCATTCTGTATCTATACACCTTTACCATCGGTGTTTGTGGCCTCAATACCACTTTTAAAAAATCTTTATCTTGACGTGTCAGACAGCAATCCACTGCAAGTATGACGACATCATCGGACTGAAGGTGGGTTCTTTCAATTCATTAATTGGAAATAGATGAAAGTCTGATGATTAGAAGCAAGATAAGATGAATAAGGCGGATGCTCAATTAAGTTAAAACCACCAAAAACCACCATATTAAAGCCACAATAATGGATGGCAGCCATGGCAGTGACAGACTTGTGAAAAGGCGGAATGTCTCATGGGAAAAACTCAACCCTAACCCTTGTTTCATGTCTTTATGCTGTATGTTGGTGTTTCTTCCTTCTGTGAGTGTCTGTGGTATTTTTGCATTTGGTGTTTTGTTTCTTTTTTTTTTTTTGGCTGTGGGCGCTGAAACCGAGTGTTGTTTGAGATTCCCTCCTTTCGTGGGAATAGTTTCCTTTTTTTGATTACTGTAAGAATTCGTGAATTTATGTGTAGTGGTTGAAGAGGAGAAGTCAAATATATGCCAACCAATCAGAGCCCTTGTTAGCCATATTTGTAGATCAATCGATGCGAAAAACACAAACCTGGTAGAGGTTCATGAGTACCTGCTTCCTGTAAGGTTTCGTGAAATTCGAAGACGCGGTTTTAGAGGAGAAACCGAAAATGAATCAGTCAATCAGAGCTGTCTGCTGCTATATTTGTTGACTGATCGGTATGAAAAAAAAAGTTAACTTGGTAGAAGACCTTGAAAACTTGCTTCCTGGACGGTTTAGTGAAATTCTGTTCAGCGGTTGTAGAAGGGATATCGAACATGCGTTAGTCAATCAGCGTCCACCGCGGTCATATTTTTTCACCAATCGGTACAAAAACATGCACCTGGTATACAACCTTGAGTGCTTGCTTCCAAAGTTTCGTTTAATTGTGTGAGGTTACTGCAGAAGAGATGTCGAAAACGTAAAAATTGTACGAGGTAAAACAGAAAGCAACAACGGAAAATACGGAACTAATTATAGCTAATGAACTGGATACTTCAGAATATGATTACTTGAAAAACATGATATTTATTTTGAGATCCGGATAATTTTGAAGGATTATATCAGCTTGGACAAATAGTTACCTGCATTTTATTAGAGTGTGTCGAAAAAGAGGAAGAAATTGTTTCCAGATTTCCTTGTACTAGATCCCTATTTTGAATGGCTTAACCGTGTAGTTTCTATGTTGTGTTCCTCTTTCGCCAGAAAAATAGAAATTATTCATTAGATACGAATTTGAAGACGTAATATTTATATGGCTTTTGAATAACCGGATCTTGTATGTTTGTGAGTGCTCTTTATATAGACTTGTATCCGTACATCAGGATATCTTTTAACTCATTTGTGTCACACTTATGCCCTTTGCAGTGTGGAGCTCGGAAAAAAAGTTTCCCGCTAGGGGTTTGAAAATAAGTGTTTTGAATATTTTTACCTGACATGGTCGCCATGACATTTTCGATTTAGACCATAACCTCAGACAGTACATGTACTTTATATATTGATTTCATATTCGTGCATGAACATCGACACCGGCAGGTGCAGCTAGCCAGAAAGGGATGTTTACTCCTTCCGGACACCTTGTCCCATCTCTAGCTTGCTAGGGGTCCGTCGATGCTCAATTTGATGCTCTATTGTGGATGCTGTTGAGATTATCATCAGGATATTCTTTAACTCATTTGTATTCCCACATTCAAGTCCATCGTTTCACCTGTAGATATATGGATGATACATTGTAAAATTTGATATGTATTTTTATGGTCATTCTACATTTCACATGATCATTTAATTGTGCTTTTCTGTTCAAATGCTTCTATTTTGCTTTTATTTACAAAATCTCCTGTTCATTTGATAAATTTTGAATTTGAGCGGCTCCTGATCGATTCTTTTTTCTCAGTAGAGTGTGCTTCCCTGTTATCGTGGAGTTCCTTTTATGTTTGTTTTCTTATGTATTTTGTATGCATTTTGATTGCGGTGTAGTGATTTTGATTTCCTTCGCTTCATTTTCTCTTACTGTTTTCATTGTAATAAATTCTATTGATCTTCGGAATCAGAAATCAAATGTTTTTCTTCAGATGTTTGGAGACATCACAAATTATTGAATTTTTCCAAGGGGTAGAACTTTGCACATAATTGAACGATATAACCGATATATACACTACATATGTATTTCTTGGTGTAAAAGATACATTCATGATTTTTGTTACATCGGAATCAAATCTTATTTGTAAATAGTGACCTTTTACATTTCTAATCGTGAATTGTTTCTATTGTAGACATGTACAACCAGTTAAAATCTATTCTTATATACAGAAGTGCCAATCAAGCGAATCATAACAGGGCTCGATTGTTGCACTCATTGAGAAACAACGAAACCCCCTTTCAGATAATTAGCTATAGCTTACAAAATATACTCTTTTTGCCATTAGACTTGTAAGGATGGTCAAACATATGATCATCACATTAGGATCAAATGAAAAAACCTAAATGTCAGATTTACTGTTTGGGAGCCGACAAAAATGATCTTGAACAGTAAAATTGTTTATTATAATAAGTTTGACAAGCGGAAAATACTTCAATTCTGCGTCGGATCTTTCATGTGACTGGTGGGAAAGTATTACAGTGCCAAAAAATATGGTTTGAAATTTCTTCATGAAGGCATAGAGTTTGAACGCTTCCGTATTATTGTTATAAACACTTATTTCTTGTTGCAGTGTGGAGCAGTTAAAATCGTTCTCTCGGGACTTGATGTTTAGAAGTGTATTAGTTATTTCTTTCCAGCTGTGTCGCCTGAAAGAATCTTCGTGTTTTGCCCTTCATAGATTTGACATCATGTATATTATTTTGCTATTCCGGAAACTTGTCATTCTATACAAAATTATTATCGATATTGAAGGAGGCTTAGCACCATCCCCCCAATGCTATTTTGTACATAATTATATCTTATTTGGATATGCAACTGAATCAACTCTACAGGAAATTCGGAGCCTTGACCTATCTGTAAAGCAAATGCACAAATTTAAATTCGAAAAATGAAAGAAGAGGGCACTACGAAAATTAATCATGGCGGCTCCACTGGTAGCATCACTGATGGGAATTAAAACAAGAGTCCAAGGGAGCACAACGCTCACCTGATACCCATGCACGCTCTAATTGACATACTGACATTGAGTACTGATAGTGCCAGTACCAGGATTTTAACCCACAACCTTTCTAAAAAGATTTTTGCCGGATATAGACAAGTTTTTTTTTTCAGACAACCTTTAAAAGTACAAACAAGAAGAAATAGTCACATTTCAAAACAATAACTTTTTTACTGATTTGAAAAGACGGATAATGTGATCCAAATTCATTTGCCCAGCTAGTATATTTTAATTATGCAACATCAATATTAAAATCATTTTGTAAAATCCCACATAAATGTGAAGCCGAAAAATAATAAAACAATGAAATTATTTCATAAATAAAGTTTATTTAAAATTGAACATCAAACCTTTCATTATTGATAGCTAGCATGCCAGAAAATAATAAAGCCTGTGTTTGTAAAACAAGAATGTCCCCTTTGTCATCTTTGTTAGTATAATCACCATTATGTTAAGTATGTGAGAGGTCAGGGTCAGCGTAATGTTGGTTTCAATGGAAAGATCTTGTCACAAGGAATACACATGTAAAGTATGACCTATCAGTAATCATTCAAAAGTTATGCCCACTGTTAATTTTTTTGAAAAGTAAGTCAAAGGTCAAGGTCAAGGTCACGAGGTCAAAAATTTTGGTATCAATAGAAAGGTATTGTCACTAAGAATACACATGTGAAATATGAAAGCTCTATCACCTTCAATTCAAAAGTTATGCCCAATGTAAAAGTTTTTTTGGACAAAAAGACAGACAAACAGACAGGCGAACAGGCAAAAAACTATATGCCCCCGAATCTTTGATTCCGGGGGCATAAAAAAAACAAAGGTTTTTCTGTTTTGCCTTTATTCATATTAAATTATATTGAAATCTATTAATGCTTTTGAATAGTATTGATTTCATCTAAATACATGTAATGTAGTCAAAATCGTGTTAATCCAATATCAATTCGAGTGAGTTGTGCAGAATGGGGTCAATTTGTTTTCCAAAAAGCTGTGAACAGTGTATCAAACATCATGACCCAGTGAGGCCACTTGAACAAAGTATTTTCGGTAAATATGCTGAAATGCGGCGCTTCTTGCCTATGCGTATTTCAACAGGCTAGAAGGAGCGTCGCATTTCAGCATACACTGTTCACCAACTCAATCAAGTGGTTTCGATAAATCTCGCAGTTTGATGCACCATATTCTGGTGTATGCTGCTTTTAGGGAAACAAATAAAAAAACCCATGATATTGTTTAGCTTGCCCAAATAGCAGACTTTCTACGTCGTTATTTACTGTTAAGTATTTGTTTATCTCGTCATAGGTCTGTTACACGGACAAGTTGTTAGCGGACAGAGCTCATGAAAAGTATAGGTTGCATCGGATTTGCCGATAAAAATTATTTGTTCCGATAAAAATTCAGGTATCTATTATTTGGACAGATAAAAAATCCCAAATGTCTTACCAAAGGAACCTGTCGTTTTATGAGAAAAAATGATTTTCTTTATTCACAACCTTAAGCCTCTGTGTTAATCTTAGAAATATTGTACATACAAGATGTTGAACACAGTGGCTTAAAGTTGTGAATAATAATTTATTTTCTCTATTAAAAGAACAACTTCCTGTGGTCCAACATTTCATTAGAAGATTTCAAGAACACTGAACTGAATTATTTATTTTCAAAGAATTTCAGATATCAAATGCATTCTCAAAATCCAGAGGAAGAGATTACTCATTTCACGTTTCTTCAAGAAATCAGTCTGTGTAAATTACTTCATCTAAGAGAGTCTAAGACAGAGGAAATTCGAGCAAAGTTTATAAATGATAACAAGTATATGTATGCAAGTATGCAAGTACATGAATGATGACCAGTATGAAAGTATTCCAAGTATAATGCACATTAAATAAAGACATATTCCGTTTGCTCAGTATCTCCTGAAATGTATCGAAGTACTAAAGGGGCTTGGAGGAATAGAAGCAATAGAATTCTGTAACACAAGACATACTGGAAAGCATGGCGACTTAGTTTACAGGTGTAACTTTTCGCGGGGATCCCCCTCTGTTTTGACTGGTGAACAGTACTGAATAAAAGGTGTCACACCATTGGTCAAAAATATTGGAAATGTATTTTAAGCATATTGAATCGATAAAACATGACTAGTAGTCGTGAAAGATTTCACTTCGAACTTGATCTTGTGTTTTTGGCAATCTACATATCGATTTGAAAATATGTAAAATTCGGAACATTCGGATGAGAACGGAGAGTTTCTGTAAAAAAGTGAAATTTGCGACATGCATGACCCCCCTTTTCTTTTCATTTTCATGCGTGCCAAAGATTCGCAAGCGAAAAAGACCAATTTTTTAGGCTTCCGGTCATTTCAAGTCAGTCAAAACTTTTAGTGTGCACCTTTTTATTTCCTGTAGTTACCCCTACTAAAGGGGCGTGGAGGTATTGAACCAATCAAATCTGTAACACAAGACATATGGCGACTTTACCATCAATACAGAAATAAAACAGAGAAAATAATCATGAAATAGGGAAATTGTTATAAAATATGCATGTATGGAAAAAGTCAATATCTTAAAAATAAATTCAAAGTATATTTGATAGCGTATATGTGGCCAAGTTATTTCGACGTATGAAAATAAGTACACAAAACCAAACTAGCTTGTCTCTTTCGAAAAATCATTAAAAATCTCAAAGTTGATTTTATAAAAAAACTTCTCTCAAATTTTCATTTCTAACGATAAATATAAAAAGAAACAGAGAAAAAAAAAACATGAAAAAGGGGAAAAATTGTTTGGGTCCCGCCTGGGATTGAACCCATTCCCAAAGGGTCCATTGGGCATAGAATGTTAAACGTCTTTAAATTCAATAGCATCATTTAAAAAATGATAAATTTACAGCAGGAACCAGACATGCACGTTTCGGGTACCCCTGTCAGTGATCCTCAGTCTAAACAATGAAATATGGCCAAAACGTATGAAAATTACTAATATCTCCAAAAATGTACAGAAAGACATAGCAGAAAGAGTGGGATATGATGCTACAGAACCCACGTTTTAGAAATTTCATGAAATATTGTAACAGGAAATTTCAAATGCGTTGAAGAGACAGACGATCAACCAAAGTTGATCGAACTTGGCTTCATGTGCCCTCGGGGACACTTGGTCCACACTTGGTCGACACTCATCAAGTCGTTCAAATGTTAAACGTCTTTAAATTCAATAGGCTCATTTAAAACATGATAAATTTACAGCATGGACCCGACATGCAGGTTTCGGGTACTAACCCCCCGTCAGTGATCCTCAGCCTAAACAATGAAATATGGCCAAAAAGTATGAAAATTACTAATATCTCCAAAAATGTACCAAAAGACGTGCCAAAATGAGTGGGATAAGATGCTAAAGAACCCAGGTTTTAGAAATTTCAAGAAATTTGTAACAGGAAATTTCAAATGTTTTGAAGAGATAGACGATCAACCAAAGTTGATCGAACATTGCTACATGTGCCCTCGGAAACTTTTGGTCCACCAGCAGTGACACTCACCAAGTAGTTCAAATGTTAAACGTCTTTAAATTCAATAGCATCATTTAAAACATTATAAATTGACAGCTTGGACTCGATAGCACGTTTCGGGTACTAAACCCACGTCAGTGATCCTCAGTCTAAACAATAAGATATGGCCAAAAGTATGAAAATTATTAATATCTCCAAAAATACTCCAAAAGACGTAGCAGAATGAGTTTGGTATGATGCTACAGGACCCACTTTTTAGAAATTTCAAGAGATTTTGTAGCAGGAAATTTCAAATGCGTTGAAGAGATAAACGATCAAACAAAGTTGACTTAACTTGGCTACATGTGCCCTCGGGAACTCTTGGTCCACCAGCAGTGAAACTCACCAAGTATTTCAAATGTTAACGTCTTTAAATTCAATAGCATCATTTAAAACATGATAAATTTACAGCATGGAACCGATATGCACGTTTCGGATACTACACCCTCGTCAGTGATCCTCAGTCTAAACAATGAGATATGGCCAAACAGTATGAAAATTATTAATATCTCCAAAAATACTCCAAAAGACGTAGAAGAATGAGTTGGGTATAATGCTACAGGACCCACGTCTTAGAAATTTCAAGAGATTTTGTAACAGGAAATTTCAAATGCGTTGAAGAGATAAACGATCAACCAAAGTTGATCAAACTTGGCTACATGTGCTCTCGTGGACACTTGGTTCACAAGCAGTGACACTCATGAAGTAGTTCAAATGTTAAACGTCTTTAAATTCAATAGCATCATTTAAAACATGACCAATTTACAGCATGGACCCGACATGCACGTTTCGGGTACTAAACCCTCGTCAAAGATCTTCAGTCTAAACAATGAAATATGGCCAAAAAGTGTGAAAATTATTAATATCTCCAAAAATGTACCAAAAGACGTAGAAGAATGACTGGGGTATGAGGCTACAGGACCCACGTCTTAGAAATTTCAAGAAATTTTGTAACAGGAAATTTCAAATGCGTTGAAAGGGATAGACGATCAACCAAAGTTGATCAAACTTGGCTACATGTGCCCTCGTGGACACTTGGTCCACCAGCAGTGACACTCACCAAGTAGTTCAAATGTTAAACGTCTTTTAAGTCAGTAGCATAACATGATAAATTTACAGCATGGACCAGACATGCACGTTTCGGGTACTAAACCCTCGTCAGTGATCCTCAGTCTAAACAATAAGATATGGCCAAAAAGTATGAAAATTATTAATATCTCCAAAAATACACCAGAAGACGTAGCAGAATGAGTTTGGTATGATGCTACAAGACCCACATTTTAGAAATTTTAAGAGATTTTGTAGCAGGAAATTTTAAATGCGTTGAAGACATAAACGATCAAACAAAGTTGACTAAACTTGGCTACATGTGCCCTCGGGAACTCTTGGTCCACCAGCAGTGACACTCACCAAGTATTTCAAATGTTAAACGTCTTTAAATTCAATAGCATCATTTAAAACATGATAAATTTACAGCATGGAACCGATACGCACGTTTCGGGTACTAAACCCTCGTCAGTTATCCTCAGTCTAAACAATGAGATATGGCCAAACAGTATGAAAATTATTAATATCTCCAAAAATGTACCAAAAGACGTAGCAGAATGAGTTGGGTATGATGATACAGGACCCAGGTCTTAGAAATTTCAAGAGATTTTGTAACAGGAAATTTTAAATGCGTTGAAGAGATAAACGATCAACCAAAGTTGATCAAACTTGGCTACATGTGCCCTCGTGGACACTTGGTTCACAAGCAGTGACACTCACCAAGCAGTTCAAATGTTAAACGTCTTTAAATTCAATAGCATCATTTAAAACGTGATAAATTTTCAGCATGGACCCGACATGCACGATTCGGGTACTAATCCCTCGTCAATGAACTTCAGTCTAAACAATGAAATATGGCCAAAAAGTATGAAAATGATTAATATCTCCAAAAATACACCAAAAGACGTAGCAGAATGACTTGGGTATGATGCTACAGGACCCACGTCTTAGTAATTTCAAGAAATTTTGTAACAGGAAATTTCAAATGCGTTGAAGAGATAGACGATCAACCAAAGTTGATCGAACTTTGCTACATGTGCCCTCGGGGACTCTTGGTTCAACCGCAGTGACACTCACCAAGTAGTTCAAATGTTAAACGTCTTTAAATTCAATAGCATCATTAAAAGCATTATAAATTTACAGCATGGAACCGACATGCACGTTTCGGCTACTAAACCCTCGTCAGTGATCCTCAGTCTAAAGAATGAAATATGGCCAAAAAGCATGAAAATTATTAATATCTCCAAAAATACACCAAAAGACGTAGCAGAATGAGTGGGATATGATGCTACAGGACCCACGTCTTAGTAATTTCAAGAAATTTTGTAACAGGAAATTTCAAATGCGTTGAAGAGATAAACGATCAACCAAAGTTGACCAAACTTTGCTACATGTGCCCTCGGGGACTCTTGGTCCACCAGCAGTGACACTCACCAAGTATTTCAAATGTTAAACGTCTTAAAATTTAATAGCATCATTTAAAACATGATAAATTTACAGCATGGAACCGACATGCACGTTTCGGGTACTAAACCCTCGTCAGTGATCCTCAGTCTAAACAATGAAATATGGACAAAAAGTATGAAAATTATTAATATCTCCAAAAATGAACCAAAAGACGTAGCAGAATGAGTGGGATATTATGCCATAGAACCCATGTTTTAGAAATTTCAAGAAATTTTGTAACAGGAAATTCCCAATGTTTTGAAGAGACAGACGATCAACCAAAGTTGATCGAACTTGGCTGCATGTGCCCTCTAGGACTCTTGGTCCACCAGCATTGACACTTACCAAGTAGTTCAAATGTTAAACGTCTTTAATGTCCGTAGCATAATTTAAAACATGATAAATTTACAGCATAGACCAGACATGCACGTTTCGTGTACTAAACCCTCGTCAGTGATCCTCAGTCTAAACAATGAGATATTGCCAAAAAGTATGAAAATTAATAATATCTCCAAAAATGTACCAACAGACGTATCAGAATGCACGGGATATGACGTTACCGAACCCACGTTCTAGAAATTTCAAGAAATTTTGTAAGAAGAAATTTCAAATGTGTTGAAAAGACAGACGATCAACCAAAGTTGATCGAACTTGGCTACATATGCCCTCGGGGACTTTTGGTCCACCAGCAGTGACACTCACCAAGTAGTTCAAATGTTAAACGTCTTTAATGTCAGTAGCATAATTAAAAACATGATAAATTTACAGCATGGACCAGACATGCACGTTTCGTGTACTAAACCCTCGTCAGTGATCCTCAGTCTAAACAATGAGATATTGCCAAAAAGTATGAAAATTAATATTATCTCCAAAAATGTACCAACAGACGTAGCAGAATGCACGGGATATGATGTTACCGAACCCACGTTCTAGAAATTTCAAGAAATTTTATAACAGGAAATTTCAAATGCGTTGAAGAGATAGACGATCAACCAAACTTGATCGAACTTGGCTACATGTGCCCTCGGGGACTCTTGGTCCGCCAGCAGTGACACTCACCACGTAGTTCAAATGTTAAATGTCTTAAATTAGTTTAAATTCAATAGCATCATTTAAAACATAATAAATTTACAGCAAGGTACCGACATGCACGTTTCGGTTACTAAACCCTCGTCAATGATCTTCAGTCTAAACAATGAAATATGGCCAAAAAGTATGAAAATTATTAATATCTGCAAAAATGTACCAAAAGACGTAGGAGAATGAGTGGGATATGATGCTACCGAACCCACGTTTTAGAAATTTCAAGAAATTTTGTAACAGGAAATTTCAAATGCGTTGAAGAGATAGACGATCAACCAAAGTTGCTCGAACTTGGCTATATGTGCCCTCGGGGTCTCTTGGTCCACCAGCACTGACACTCACCAAGTAGTTCAAATGTTAAACGTCTTTAAATTCAATAGCATAATTTAAAACACGATAAATTTACAGCATGGAACCGATATGCACGTTTTGGGTACTAAACCCTCGTCAGTGATCCTCAGTCTAAACAATGAGATATGGCCAAACAGTATGAAAATTATTAATATCTCCAAAAATGTACCAAATGACGTAGCACAATGAGTTGGGTATGATGATACAGGACCCACGTCTTAGAAATTTCAAGAGATTTTGTAACAGCAAATTTCAAATCCGTTGAGGAGATAGAAGATTAACCAAAGTTGATCAAACTTGGCTACATGTGAACTCTGGGACTCTTGGTTCACCAGCAGTGACACCCACCAAGTAGTTCAAATGTTAAACGTCTTTAAATTCAATAGCATCATTTAAAACATGATAAATTTACAGCATGGAACCGATATGCACGTTTCGGGTACTAAACCCTCATCAGTGATCCTCAGTTATAACAATGAAATATGGCCAAAAAGTATGAAAATTATAATATCTCCAAAAATACACCAAAAGACGTAGCAGAATGAGTTTGATATGATGCTACAGAACCCACGTTCTAGAAATTTCAAGAAATTTTGTATCAGCAAATTTCAAATGAGTTGAAAAGACAGACGATCAAACAAAGTTGATCTAACTTGGCTACATGTGTCCTCGGGGACTCTTTGTCCACCAGCAGTGACAATCACCAAGTAGGTCAAATGTTGAACGTCTTTTAATTCAATAGCATCATTTAAAACATGATAAACTTACAGCATGGACCAGACATGTACATTTCGGGTACTAGACCCTCGTCAGTGATCCTCAGTTTAAACAATGAAATATGGCCAAAAAGTATGAAAATTATTAATATCTCCAAAAATGCACCAAAAGACGTAGCAGAATGAGTTTGGTATGATGCTACAGGACCCACTTTTTAGAACTTTCAAGAGATTTTGTAGCAGGAAATTTCAAATGCGTTGAAGAGATAAACGATCAACCAAAGTTGATCGAACATTGCTACATGTGCCTTCGGGGACCCTTGGTCCACCAGCAGTGACACTCACCACGTAGTTCAAATGTTAAACGTCTTTAAATTCAATAGCATCATTTAAAACATGATAAACTTACAGCATAGACCAGACATGCACGTTTCGGATACTAAACCCACGTCAGTGATCCTCAGTCTAAACAATGAAATATGGCTAAAAAGTATGAAATGACAAATATGGATAATAACCATATCCCTCTATACAAAACAAAATCGATAATTCAGAAAATCATAAAGCGAAGGCATACAATATCAGGATGAAACGGAAACCAAAGGAAACAAACAAAAACCTCCACCACATAGAAAGAAGCGAACTCCCGATATGGGAGTGATATCTCCAAAAATGTACCAAAAGACGTAGCACAATGAGAGGGGTATGGTGCTAAAGGACCCACGTTTTAGAAATTTCAAGAAATTTTGTAACAGGAAATTTCAAATGCGTTGAAGAGACAGACGATCAACCAAAGTTGATCGAACTTGTCTATATGTGCCCTCGGGGACACTTGGTCCACAAGCAGTGACACTCAAGAAGTAGGTCAAATGTTAAACGTCTTTAAATTCAATAGGATCATTTAAAACATGATAAATTTACAGCATGGACCCGACATGCACGTTTCGGGAAATAAACCCTCGTCAATGATCTTCAGTCTAAACAATGAAATGTGGCCAAAAAGTATGAAAATTATTAATATCTCCAAAAATGTACCAAAAGACGTAGCAGAATGAGTGGGATATGATGCTACCGAACCCACGTTTTAGAAATTTCAAGAAATTTTGTAAAAGGAAATTTCAAATGCGTTGAAGAGATAGACGATCAACCAAAGTTGCTCGAACTTGGCTATATGTGCCCTCGGGGTCTCTTGGTCCACCAGCAGTGACACTCACCACGTAGTTCAAATGTTAAACGTCTTTAAATTCAATAGCATCATTTAAAACATGATAAACTTACAGCATGGACCAGACATGCACGTTTCGGGTACTAAACCTGCGTCAGTGATCCTTAGTCTAAACAATGAAATATGGCCAAAAAGTAAGAAAATTATTAGTATCTCCAAAAATAAACCAAACGACGTAGCAGAATGGGTGGGATATGATGCTACAGAACCCACATTTTAGAAATTTCAAGAAATTTTGTATCAGCAAATTTCAAACGTGCATGTCTGGTCCATGCTGTAAATTAATCAGGTTTTAAATGATGCTATTAAATTTAAAGACGTTTAACATTTTGACTACTTGGTGAGTGTCACTGCTGGTGGACCAAGAGTCCCCGAGGGCACATGTACCCAAGTTCGATCAACTTTGGTTGATCGTCAGTCTCTTCAACGCATTTGAAATTTTCTGTTACAAAATTTCTTGAAATTTCTAAAACATGGGTCCTGTAGCAGAATGAGTGGGATATGATGCTACAGAACCCACGTTTTAGAAATTTTAAGAAATTTTGTATCAGGAAATGTCAAATGTGTTGAAGATACAGACGATCAACCAAAGTTGATCGAACCTTGCTACAAGTGCCCTCGGGGACTCTTGGTCCACCAGCAGTGACACTCACCAAGTAGTTCAAATTTTAAACGTCTTTAAATTCAATAGCATAATTTATAACCTGATAAATTTACAGCATGGACCAGACATGCACCTTTCGGGTACTAGACCGTCATCAGTGTTCCTCAGTCTCAACAATGAAATATGGCCAAAATGTATGAAAATTATTAATATCTCCAAAAATGTACCAAAAGACGTAGCAGAATGAGTGGGATATGATGCTACCGAACCCACGTTTTAGAAATTTCAAGAAATTTTGTAACAAGAAATTTCAAATATGTTTAAAAGACAGACGATCAACCAAAGTTGATCCAACTTGGCTACATGTGCCCTCGGGGACTCTTGGTCCACCAGCAGTGACACTCACCAAGTAGTTCAAATGTTAAACGTTTTTAAAGTCAGTAGCATAATTTAAAACATGATAAATTTACAGCATGGACCAGAGATGCACGTTTCGGGTACTAAACCCTCGTCAGTGATCCTCAGTTATAACAATGAGATATGGCCAAAACGTATGAAAATTATTAATATCTCCAAAAATGTACCAAAAGACGTAGCAGAATGAGTGGGGTATGATGCTACAAGACCCACGTTTTAGAAATTTCAAGAAATTTTGTAGCAGGAAATTTCAAATGCGTTGAAGAGATAGACGATCAACCAAAGTTGACCGAACTTGGCTACATGTGCCTTCGGGGACTCTTGGTCCATCAGCAGTGACACTCACCAAGTAGTTCAAATGTTAAACGTCTTTAAATTCAATAGCATCATTTAAAACATGATAAATTTACAGCATGGACCAGACATGTACGTTTCGGGTACTAGATCGTCATCAGTGTTCCTCAGTCTAAACAATGAAATATGGCCAAAATGTATGAAAATTATTAATATCTCCAAAAATGTACCAAAAGACGTAGCAGAATGAGTGGGATATGATGCTACCGAACCCACGTTTTAGAAGTTTCAATAAATATTGTAACAAGAAATTTCAAATGAGTTGAAAAGACAGACGATCAACCAAAGTTGATCGAACTTGGCTACATGTGCCCTCGGGGACTCTTGGTCCACCAGCAGTGACACTCACCAAGTAATTCAAATGTTAAACGTTTTTAAAGTCAGTGGCATAATTTAAAACATGATAAATTTACAGCATGGACCAGACATGAACGTTTCGGGTACTAAACCCTCGTCAGTGATCCTCAGTCTTAACAATGAGATATGGCCAAAAAGTATGAAAATTATTAATATCTCCAAAATGTACCAAAAGACGTAGCAGAATGAGTGGGGTATGATGCTACAGGACCCACGTCTTAGAAATTTCAAGAAATTTTGTAACAGGAAAGTTCAAATGCGTTGAAGAGATAGACGATAAACCAAAGTTGATCGAACTTAGCTTCATGTGCCTTCGGGGACTCTTGGTCCACCAGCAGTGACACTCACCAAGTAGTTCAAATGTTAAACGTCTTTAAATTCAATAGCATCATTTAAAACATGATAAATTTACAGCATGGACCAGACATGTACGTTTCGGGTACTAGACCGTCATCAGTGTTCCTCAGTCTCAACAATGAAATATGGCCAAAATGTATGAAAATTATTAATATGTTCAAAAATGTACAAAAAGACGAAGCAGAATGAGTGGGATATGATGCTACCGAACCCACGTTTTAGAAATTTCAAGTAATTTTGTAACAAGAAATTTCAAATATGTTAAAAAGACAGACGATCAACCAAAGGTGATCGACTTTGGCTACATGTGCCCTCGGGGACACTTGGTCCACCAGCAGTGACACTCACTAAATAGTTCAAATGTTAAACGTTTTTAAAGTCAGTAGCATAATTTAAAACATGATAAATTTACAGCATGGACCAGACATGCACGTTTCGGGTCCTAAACCCTCGTCAGTGATCCTCAGTCTTAACAATGAGATATGGCCAAAGAGTATGAAAATTATTGATATCTCCAAAATGTACCAAAAGACGTAGCAGAATGAGTGGGGTATGATGCTACAGGACCCACGTCTTAGAAATTTCAAGAAATTTTGTAACAGGAAATTTCAAATGAGTTGAAGAGATAGACGATCAACCAAAGTTGATCGAACTTCGCTACATGTGACTTCTGGGACTCTTGGTCCATCAGCAGTGACACTCACCAAGTACTTCAAATGTTAAACGTCTTTAAATTCAATAGCATCATTTTAAACATGATAAATTTACAGCATGGAACCGACATGCACGTTTCGGGTAATAAACCCTCGTCAGTGATCCTCAGTCAAACAATGAAATATGGCCAAAAAGTTTGAAAATTATTAATATCTCCAAAAATGTACCAAACGACGTACCAGAATGAGTGGGATATGATGCTACAGAACCCACCTTTTAGAAATTTCAAGAAATTTTGTATCAGCAAATTTCAAATGTGTTGAAGAGACAGACGATCAAACAAAGTTGATCGCACTTGGCTACATGTGTCCTCGGGGACTCTTGGTCCATCAGCAGTGACACTCACCAAGTAGGTCAAATGTTAAACGTCTTTTAATTCAATAGGATCATTTAAAACATGATAAATTTACAGCATGGACCAGACATGCACATTTCGGGTACTAGACCCTCTTCAGTGATCCTCAGTCTTAACAATGAAATATGGCCAAAAAGTATGAAAATTATTAATATCTCCAAAAATGAACCAAAAGACGTAGCAGAATGAGTGTGATATAATGCTACCGAGTCCACGTTTTCGGAATTTCAAGAAATTTTGTAACAAGAAATTTCAAATATGTTGAAAAGACAGACGATCAACCAAATTTGATCGAAATTGGCTACATGTGCCCTCGGGGACTCTTGGTCCACCAGCAGTGACACTCACCAAGTAGTTCAAATGTTAAATTCAATAGCATCATTTAAAACATGATAAATTTACAGCATAGCCAGACATGTACGTTTCGGGTACAAGACCCTCGTCAGTGTTCCTTAGTCTCAACAATGAAATATGGCCAAAATGTTTGAAAATTATTAATATCTCCAATAGTGTATCAAAAGACGTAGCACAATGGGTGGGATTTGATACTACCGAACCCATGTTTTAGAAATTTAAAGAAAATTTGTAACAGGAAATTTCAAATGATTTGAAAAGACAGACGATCAACCAAAGTTGATCGAACTTGGCCACATGTGCTCTCGGGGACTCTTGGTCCACCAGCAGTGACATTCACCGAGTAGATCAAATGTTGAACGTCTTTAAAATCAGTAGCATCATTTAAAACATGATAAATTAACAGCATGGAACCGACATGTACATTTCGGGTACTAAAGCCTCGTCAGTGATCCTCAGTCTAAACAATGAAATATTGCCAAAAAGTATGAAAATTATTAATATCTCCAAAAATGTACCAAAAGACGTAGCACAATGAGTGGGATATGATGATACAGGACCCAGGTTTTAGAAATTTCAAGACATTTTGTAAGAGGAAATTTCAAATGCGTTGAAGTGACAGACGATCAACCAAAGTTGATCGAAGTCTGCTACATGTGTCCTCGGCGACTCTTGGTCTACCAGCAGTGACAGTCACCAAGTAGTTCAAATGTTAAACGTCTTTAAATTCAATAGCATCATTTAAAACATGATAAATTTACAACATGGACCAGACATGTACGTTACGGGTACTAAACCCTCGTCAGTGATCCTCAGTCTAAACAATTAAATATGGCCAAAAAGTATGAAAATTATTAATATCTCCAAAAAGTACCAAACGACGTAGCAGAATGAGAGGGATATGATGCTACCGAACCCACGTTTTAGAAATTTCTAGAAATTTTGTAACAAGAAATTTCAAATATGTTGAAAAGACAGACGATCAACCAAAGTTGACCGAACTTGGCTACATGTGCCCTCGCGGACTCTTGGTCCACCAGCAGTGACACTCACCAAATAGTTCAAATGTTAAAGTTAACGTCTTTAAATTCAATAGCATCATTTAAAACATGATAAATTTACAGCATGGACCAGACATGCACGTTTCGGGTACTAAACCCTTGTCAGTGATCCTCAGTCTAAACAATGAAATATGGCCAAAAAATATGAAAATTATTAATATCTCCAAAAATGTACCAAAAGACGTAGCAGAATGAGTGGGATATGATGCTACAGAGCCCACGTTTTAGAAATTTCAAGAAATTTTGTTACAAGAAATTTTAAATATGTTGAAAAGACAGATGATCAAACAAAGTTGATCGAACTTGGCTACATGTGTCCTCGGGGACTCTTGGTCCACCAGCAGTGACACTCACCAAGTAGGTCAAATGTTAAACGTCTTTAAATTGAATAGCATCATTTAAAACATGATAAATTTACAGCATGGACCAGACATGTACATTTCGGGTACTAGACCCTCTTCAGTGATCCTCAGTCTAAACAATGAAATACGGCCAAAAAGTATAAACATAATAAATATCTCCAAAAAGTACCAAAAGACGTAGCAGAATGAGTGGGATATGACGCTACCGAGTCCACGTTTTAGAAATTTCAAGAAATTTTGTAACAAGAAATTTCAAATATGTTGAAAAGACAGACGATCAACCAAAGTTGATCGATCTTGGCTACATGTGCCCTCGGGGACTCTTGGTCCACCAGCAGTGACACTCACCAAGTAGTTCAAATGTTAAAGCTAACGTCTTTAAATTCAATAGCATCATTTAAAACATGATAAATTTACAGCATAGCCAGACATGTACGTTTCGGGTACAAGACTCTCGTCAGTGTTCCTTAGTCTCAACAATGAAATATGGCCAAAATGTTTGAAAATTATTAATATCTCCAAAAATGTATCAAAAGACGTAGCAGAATGAGTGGGATATGATGCTACGAACCCACGTTTTAGAAATTTTTAAGAAATTTTGTAACAGGAAATTTCAAATGAGTTGAAAAGACAGACGATCAACCAAAGTTGATCAAACTTGGCTACATGTGCCCTCGGGGACTCTTGGTCCACCAGCAGTGACAGTCACCAAGTAGATCAAATGTTGAACGTCTTTAAAATCAGTAGCATCATTTAAAACATGATAAATTTACAGCATGGAACCGACATGCACGTTTCGGGTACTAAAGCCTCGTCTGTGATCCTCAGTCTAAACAATGAAATATGGCCAAAAAGTATGAAAATTATTAATATCTCCAAAAATGTACCAAAAGACGTAGCAGAATGAGTGGGATATGATGCTACGGAACCCACGTTTTAGAAATTTCAAGAAATTTTGTAACAGGAAATTTCAAATGTGTTGAAAAGACAGACGATCAACAAAAGTTGATCGAACATGGCTATATGTGCCCTCAGGGACTCTTGGTCCACCAACAGTGACATACACCAAGTAGTTCAAAGGTTAAACGTCTTTAAAGTCAGTAGCCTCATTTAAAACATGATAAATTTACAGGATGGACCAGACATGCACGTTTCGGGTACTAAACCCTTGTCAGTGATCCTCAGTCTAAACAATGAGATATGGCCTAAAAGTATGAAAATTATTAATATCTCCAAAAATGTACCAAAGACGTAGCAGAATGAGTGGGGTATGATGCTAAAGGACCCAGGTTTTAGAAATTTCAAGAAATTTTGTAACAGGAAATTTCAAATGCGTTGAAGAGATAGACGATCAACCAAAGTTGATCGAACTCTGCTACATGTGCCCTCGGGGACTCTTGGTCTACCAGCAGTGACACTCACCAAGTAGTTCAAATGTTAAACGTCTTTAAATTCAATAGCATCATTTAAAACATGATAAATTTACAGCATGGACCAGACATGTACGTTTCGGGTACTAAACCCTCGTCAGTATTCCTCAGTCTTAACAATTAAATATGGCCAAAAAGTATGAAAATTATTAATATCTCCAAAAAGTACCAAACGACGTAACAGAATGAGTGGGATATGATGCTACCGAACCCACGTTTTAATAATTTCTAGAAATTTTGTAACAGGAAATTTCAAATGCGCTGAAGAGATAGACGATCAACCAAAGTTGATCGAGCTTGGCTACATGTGCCCTCGGGGTCTCTTGGTCCACCAGCAGTGACACTCACCAAGTAGTTCAAATGTTAAACGTCTTTAAATTCAATAGCATCATTTAAAACATGATAAATTTACAGCATGGACCAGACATGCACCTTTCGGGTACTAAGCCCTTGTCAGTGATCCTCAGTCTAAACAATGAAATATGGCCAAAAAATATGAAAATTATTAATATCTCCAAAAATGTACTAAAAGACGTAGCATAATGAATGGGATATGATGCTACCGAACCACCGTTTTCGAAATTTCAAGAAATTTTGTATCAGGAAATTTCAAATGTGTTGAAGAGACAGACGATCAAACAAAGTTGATCGAACTTGGCTACAAGTGTCCTCGGGGACTCTTGGTCCATCAGCAGTGACACTCACCAAGTAGTTCAAATGTTAAACGTCTTTAAATTCAATAGCATCATTTAAAACATGATAAATTTACAGCATGGACCAGACATGCACCTTTCGGGTACTAAACCCTTGTCAGTGATCCTCAGTCTAAACAATGAAATATGGCCAAAAAATATGAAAATTATTAATATCTCCAAAAATGTACCAAAAGACGTAACAGAATGAGTGGGATATGATGCTACCGAACCCACGTTTTAGAAATTTCAAGAAATTTTGTATCAGGAAATTTCAAATGTGTTGAAAAGACAGACGATCAACAAAAGTTGATCGAACATGGCTACATGTGCCTTCGGGGACTCTTGGTCCGCTAACAGTGACAATAGATATACAACGAAATATGGCAAAAAAGTATGAAAATTATTAATATCTCCAAAAAATTACCAAAATACGTAGCAGAATGAGTGGGATGTGATGCTAAAGAACCAACGTTTTATGGATTTCAAGAAATTTTGTAACAGGAAATTTCAGATGTGTTGAAGAGACAGACGATCAACCAAAGTTGATCGAATTTGGCTACATGTGCCCTCGAGGATACTTGGTCCACCAACAGTGACACTCATCAAGTAGTTCAAATGTTAAAAGTCTTTAAATTCAATAGCATCATTTAAAACAAGATAAATTTACAGCATGGACCAGACATGCACGTTTCGGGTACTAAACCCTCGTCAGTAATCCTCAGTCTTAACAATTAAATATGGCCAAAAAGTATGAAAATTATTAATATCTCCAAAAAGTACCAAACGACGTAGCAGAAGTAGTGGGATATGATGCTACCGAACCCACGTTTTAGAAATTTCTAGAAATTTTGTAACAGGAAATTTCAAATCCGCTGAAGAGACAGACGATAAACCAAAGTTGATCGAACTTGGCTACATGTGCCCTCGGGGTCTCTTGGTCCACCAGCAGTGACACTCACCAAGTAGTTCAAATGTTAAACGTCTTTAAATTCAATAGCATCATTTAAAACATGATAAATTTACAGCATGGAACCGACATGCACGTTTCGGGTACTAAAGCCTCGTCAGTGATCCTCAGTCTAAACAATGAAATATGGCCAAAAAGTATGAAAATTATTAATATCTCCAAAAATGTACCGAAAGCCGTAGCAGAATGAGTGGGATATGATGCTACCGAACCCACGTTTTAAAAATTTCAAGAAATTTTGTAACAGGAAATTTCAAATGCGCTGAAGAGATAGACGATCAACCAACTTTGATCGAACTTGGCTACATGTACCCTTGGGGACTCTTGGTCCACCAGCAGTGACACTCACCAAGTAGTTCAAATGTTAAACGTCTTTAAATTCAATAGCATCATTTAAAACATGATAAATTTACAGCATGGACCAGACATGCACGTTTCGGGTACTAAACCCTTGTCAGTAATCCTCAGTCTTAACAATTAAATATGGCCAAAAAGTATGAAAATTATTAATATCTCCAAAAATGTACCAAAAGACGTAGCAGAATGAGTGGGATATGATGCTACAGAACCCACGTTTTAGAAATTTCAAGAAATTTTGTAACAGGAAATTTCAAATGTGTTGAAGAGACAGACGATCAACAAAAGTTGATCGAACATGGCTACATGTGCCCTCAGGGACTCTTGGTCCGCCAACAGTGACACACATCAAGTAGTTCAAATGTTAAACGTCTTTAAATTCAGTAGCATCATTTAAAACATGATAAATTTACAGCATGGACCAGACATGCACTTTTCGGGTACTAAACCCTCGTCAGTGATCCTCAGTCTAAACAATTAAATATGGCCAAAAAGTATGAAAATTATTAATATCTCCAAAAAGTACCAAAAGACGTAGCAGAATGATTGGGATATGATGCTACCGAACCCACGTTTTAGAAATTTCTAGAAATTTTGTAACAGGAAATTTCAAATGCGCTTAAGAGATAGACAATAAACCAAAGTTGATCGAACTTGGCTACATGTGCCTTCGGGGACACTTGGTCCACCAGCAGTGACACTCACCAAGTAGTTCAAATGTTAAACGTCTTTAAATTGAATAGCATCATTTAAAACATGATAAATTTACAGCATGGACCAGACATGCACGTTTCGGGTACTAAACCCTTGTCAGTGATCCTCAGTCTAAACAATGAAATATGGCCAAAAAATATGAAAATTATTAATATCTCCAAAAATGTACCAACAGACCTAGCAGAAATAGTGGGGTATGGTGATACAGGACCAACATTTTAGATATTTTAAGAAATTTTGTAACAGGAAATTTCAAATCTGTTGAAAAGACAGACGATCAACCAAAGTTGATCAAACTTGGCTACATATGCCCTCGAGGACTCTTGCTCCACCAGCAGTGACACTCTCCAGGTAGTTCAAATGTTAAACGTCTTTAAATTCAATAGCATAATTTAAAACATGACAAATTTACAGCATGGACCAGACATGCACGTTTCGGGTACTAAAGCCCAGTCAGTGATCCTCAGTCTAATCAATGAAATATGGCCAAGAAGTATGAAAATTATTAATATCTCCAAAAATGTACCAAAAGACGTAGCACAATGAGTGGGGTATGGTGCTACAGGACCCACGTTTTAGAAATTTCAAGAAATTTTGTATCAGGAAATTTCAAATGCGTTAAAGAGACAGACGATAAACCAAAGTTGATCGAACTTGGCGACATGTGCCCTCGGGGACACTTGGTCCACCAGCAGTGACAATCACCAAGTAGTTCAAATGTTGAACGTCTTTAAATTCAATAGCATCATTTAAAACATGATGAATTTACAGCATGATACCGACGTACACGTTTCGGGTACTAAACCCTCATCAGTGATCCTCAGTCTAAACAATGAAATATGGCCAAAAATTATGAAAATTAATCATATCTCCATGAATGTACAAAAAAAACGTAGCAGAATGAGTGGGATATGATGCTACAGGACCCACGTTTTAGAAATTTCTAGAAATTTTGTACCAGGAAATTTCAAATGCGTTGAAGAGACAGACGATCAACCAAAGTTGATCAAACTTGGCTACATGTGCCCTCAGGGACTCTTGGTCCACCCGCAGTGGCACTCACCAAGTAGTTGAAATGTTAAACGTCTTTAAATTCAATAGCATCATTTAAAACATGATAAATTTACAGCATGGACCAGACATGCACGTTTCGGGTACTATATCATTGGCAGTGATCCTCAGTAAAACATACATTACACCTATGAAGAATATAAAAAACATTCCTTCAAAATCCAAAAGTGGATATCTTGACAAAATTCTTACACTTGTATGAAACCATGAGTACCTCATACCTACGATTTCAGGAGTGCTTATAGAAAAGAAGCAGAAAATGTATAGAATTCACCCCCTTCCTCTTTACATTAAGAAAAATTCATAAGAAATAAAACCAAGAGCCCCAGGTGGCACAACGCTCACCTGATACCCATGGACGTTCTAATTGAAATACTGACATTTAATACTGATAGTGCCAGTACCAGAATTTTAGCCCACAACCTTTCTAAAAAGTTTTTTTTTTCAGACAACCTTTAAAAGTACAAACAAGAAGAAATAGTCACATTTCAAAACAATTACTTATTTACTGATTTAAAAAGACTGATAATGTGATCCAAAGTCGTATGCCCAGCCAGTATAGTTCAATAATGCAACATCAATAATTAAATCATTTTGTAAAATTCAACATTGAAGTGCAACAGAAAAAGAATAAAACAATGAAATTATTTCATAAATTAAATTTATTTCAAATTGAACACCAAACCTTTCATTAATGAAAGCTAGCATGCCAGAAAATAATAGAGCGTGTGTTTGTGAAACATGAATGTTCCCGGTGGCATCTTTGTTAGTATAAACACCATTTTCTGTTAAGAATATGAGAGGTCAGGGTCAGAGTTATGTAAGTATCAATGGAAATATCTTGTCACAAGGAATACACATGTACAGACACACAGGCCAAAAATTATATGCCCCCGAATCTTTGATTCCGGGGCATAAAAACAAAGATTTTTTGGTTTTGCCTTTATTCATATTAAATTATACTGAAATCTATGAATGAGAGCTTTTGAATAGTATTGATTTCATCTTAATACATGTAACGTACAGTCAAAATCGTGTTAATTCAATATTAATTCAAGTGAGTTGTGCAGACATTCGGCCAATGTGTTTTCCAAAAAAGCAGTGTACGGTGTATCAAATTTCAAGACCCAGTAAAGCCACTTGAACAAACCATTTTCGGTAAATTAAATATGCTGAACAAATCATTTTCGGTAAATATGCTGAAATGCAGCGCTTCTTGCCTATGCATATTTCAACAGGCTAGAAGGCGCGTCGCATTTAAGCATACATAGACAAGCAGTCAGATTTTTTTGAAGCCAAGATGTCCGATTATTTTTTTTTTTAGCAAATATCGAATCTCGGCCATGTCCGTTTTTAATCTTAACGCTGCAATATTCTGTCCAAATAGATTGTAAATCAACGCAATAGCTTTCTTATTCCTTCATAAGTAAGAAATCTCAGTTCTCATGCCCTCCCCCCGACTCCCCATTCCCGTCGCTTTATCAGAACCGTGAGTCATGCTAATGGTAGATTGATAATTTTGTCTCTCTCTTGAAAATAATTTGATTACATTTCCCCCAAAAAAATTTAAGAACATTTAGCCGTAGGTAATGATAGACGAGCGCACGGTCTACGGATGCAAGATTTTAAACACGGATGTGAGTTTGGCATGTATTGTGGGCTCCCGTCTTGCATGTACATGTAGACGTTTCAATGCGATAAAGACACACCAGGGTCCGCTGAGTGGGCCAAAATTCAAACATAAGAAAGAGAGGAATATTATCTAGATGCATAAAATCGAGTGAATTAAGTTCAACTACACGTTACTCTATAGGATGTCGGCGGTCCGTGATCACTTTTTACATCGTGAACGTCATTATCAATATTACAATGAATTTTTGATACTGTTCAACATAGGATGTTTACATACAGAAAGCAGACCGAGAAAGAAAAGTATATAAAGTTATTTCATATGTATCATACACGTGGATACGCCGGTCATATATTGTCCGTGAGACATGGTTGTGCGTGGTTAATACATAAACAATTTTCGTAAGATGTATTTACAAATCAGTTTTTGACAATCAAATTGTCAAATATCATTCAATAGAGCATCTTATACCCTCAGATTAGACGTTGCCGTAAATGACCAGTTACGCCACGCTTGACACACCTGCTGCGGAAATATTTGTCATATGTGTACCTTGGGACAATTTGTTTAAAAGAGTCTAAGAATATATTTTATAGTACAATGCAATTTTCTTTAGGACACGTTCAGTAAAATAGATAGCCATTTAATCCTTAACCAGCTTACTTAAAATAGGCAGCAGTTTTTCCCGAAGTAGGAGGCAAGAAATTGCCGACTGGCGACTGGCGACTCTTAGTATATATATCATATCAATTAGCAACACAGAGTAATAGGTTCTATCACGATCTACTGAGTGAGACATAAATGTTTACACGAGTGACACAAATTTCATCTATTCCCGAGTGGAGCGAAAGTGTTCCAAGTATAATGCACATTAAATAAAAATCTATTCCTCTTGCACGGTATCTCCTGAAATGTATCGCAGTACTAAAGGGGCGTGGAGGAATTGAAGCAATCAAATCTGTAACACAAGATATAAAGTAAGGCGACTTTGTTTACAGGTGTAACTTTTCGCGGGGATTCCCCTCTTAGTAAAGCGACCAAATTGAAAAAAGGGCTTAGTTTTCGAGTTTAATGAATACCCCTAATACAGGCCTTAATTTGGTATTAACTTTTAGTTGAATACCCCTGCTTTCAAGAACAGCTGTCGTAAAGAATATGTCATGGTCAGAGTTTGTTTAAATTGGAATAAAAATGATAAAACCGTGAAAAATAAAAACGAAATATTTATCGGTTACGTCCTCTGTATTCCTATATTTGGCTCTGTTTTGTACAGAGAGTCATTGCAATCCTTGCTTTAGATATGTAAATAAGATATAGTAGAATATTTTCTCCTCTCTCGAAAAATGGCAGTTTTATGCAAATTTCTATGAAATATGAAGAATCCGTGTTAATATCTTATCTAGAGCCCCAAGACTGAATTTTTGTATCGAAACATATCGACAAATATATGTTCATTATTTCTGAGGCCTTTTTATCGATACATTTTCTAGAGGCTCATAAATAAATATCAAAAAAAAACTTATGCATATACACTTTTAAGTTAAGCTTCATTTTCCAAAGAAGATTCCGTAGATTAAGATTCGGTTGACCACGTGTTACAGTTTCTATCAAATCGTACCTTTTTATCGGTATATATACGTATGTTTGATAAAAGTAACTACCGAAAGTGGAATTATGTCATCCTGTTGACAAGTTCATAAAAAATACCTCATTTTGATATGTCGTTTGAAGATCACGTATGGCGACCCGATTGTGACAACTTGTAATGAAAACGTTAATTGAAAAACTGCGCATGAAGTTTCTATAGAATGATAAAAAATATCTTACGACGTTTATTTTAGTACTTCTGTGATGTAAATATATATGCCAAGTACATTGGTCAGAGTTTGGACTCATCGTTTTCTTTGTTTTAAACATTGAGATATGCCGTTTGTTAACATTGTGCAATTTTTCAATTTAATCATCCGTACTTACCCTCCGTTCAGATTCGTAGCTGTTACAAATTAATATGGATTCTATGTAAAAACCTAAAAATTCAGACATGTTTGGCCACGACATGTCTCAGATTTTGGTTATTTTTTGTGTATAAGGTAAATATGATGTCCTTAGAACGAATTGACCTTCCATTTTTTTCTCTGAAGTTCCGTTGCCATGGTAACCAAGGTTTTGTATAAAAACACCTTTAATCAAGGCATTTTTATGCATCCCGTTACCATGGAAACAAATGTTGAATGTATATATAATTTTCCGAAAAATTATTTAAATCCTCTTAAGTTGATACAATTTGATTTTTCGATGTTCCTTCTTTCTGTGTGTCATGTAAATTTGCTTCAATTTCAAGAAATATTGCTTATTCCAAATGAGCCATTTTCGGCCAATTTAGGCCTTATTTTACCTATATTTTACTTACTTTTGACAAGAGTAATAATGCAATTGCCGAGATTTGAAATACAGTTGACTATTTCCTGAAGAGTATTATCCTAGGACTAAATGGGAATCGAAGGAAATTTATCTAGAAGTGAGATTTATCTGTGTACATGCCATTGAAATAGGTTACCATGGCAACAATTGGTACGAAGGTGTAAATACCTGTCATAAGTAAAAAGCTAATTTCTACAGATGTATGCCTGCTATCGTTACAAAACTTGGTATGTAGATGTATTAAAGACCATTTGATGCTATCATGACCTTGAGAAAATGTCAAGGTCATTTGCTCAATTTTCAAGGTCATTGAAAAATATTTGCTATTTTCAGGCCAAATTTTGTGGTTTTTCACTAAAAAAAGAGACATGATTTACAGTAAACAGTATGGAACCTTGGCAAAACAATCAATTATCGGTAAAAGTATGATAAATGTATTATTTGTTAGGATAAGTATCACATTTATCAAAGTCCAATGAAGACCCCAAAAAATGTCACATAATTTACGAGAAAATTTTTAAAAATCTCAATTTTATGCTCTTTTGAAAGTATGTCATACATAGAAGTGAAATACAATTTCACAAAATTGTGATAAATTCTACTTCTTTTGATCGGTTGTTCAACTGTAAATATTTAAAATCAAAATATCTAATGAAATAAGTTAGAGAAATCAATTTAAATTAATTGTGAATCCTGATTTTTGTCTTAATTTTAGTCTAAAGTTAGAAATGAGCTTGAGATTTGTAAAGATGACCTTGAACTGATTTGAAGGTCAATTGATAATGATGAATATAATTTGTATACAGGTATGCTATGTCATAATCATAGGACTCAAACATGAGGAAAAACAATGTTTTTAAATATGCGGTATATGGTAATATGGATTACAAGTTGCTATAGCAACGGATTTTGATTGGCATCCATGACAAAATGGTGAGTTTCACCATAAATTTTATTTCTTGATTTTTTCCAGCTATAGACATTTATTTTGACAAGGTGATGTTAAATACCCATAACATTCACCAAATAATGGTTTTCAACCTTCAAAATAATCAAAAACAGGCCAAAAATGACCCTAGAATTAGACCTTATTTTTGCTAAATTTTCACATAATTTGACTGAATATCAACAACTACGAAAGCCTATTGAGCTCAAGTGGTAGCTGAGAAATTTATTTTTTCGCGTTATAACGCGAAACTTTCGCGTTATATCGCGAAACTTACGCGTTATTACGCGAAACTTACGCGTTATTACGCGAAACTTTCGCGTTATTACGCGAAACTTTCGCGTTATTACGCGAAACTTTCGCGTTATTACGCGAAACTTTCGCGTTATAACGCGAAAATTTTCGCGTTATAACGCGAAAATTTGTATGTATGCAGTATGTAAAAGATTTCAAATCGGAACCCTTGTAGGAGCTTCAGGATACCCCCAGCCCAGAGTAGTTTCATAGCAATAACAATATATAAGATTATTATGAAATACATGTATATATATATACGACGAAATTTCAATCAGAAAACAAGAGTAGATTTTTCAAGAAAATGCCAAGATTTACTTGAAATACCTTGCCATTTCCAGGAACTACATGTTATGAATGATCGATATAGGCATTACACGAAATCCCTTAATTTTGGGAAGTACGTAAAATCCCTTATTATACTTATTCACTGTAACATATACACATAATATCACGAAATCCATTGAGTTCAGGAATATTAATATACATGTATATATTATAGTGAATAAATGTAATCAGAGATTTTACGTGATTCCTAAAATTAAGGGATTTCGTGTAATGCCTGTATCGATCGGTCATTACATGGAACTCCTGAAGTTGGCCAGGCGTTCCATGTATTTCCTACCCGTTATTTTTTTGTCTTCTTTTAACATTTGAAATCATAGCTTTTTCTGTCCTTTGATGCTGAATATCCTCTCTGACAAGTAGAAAGGAATGTTTATGTCAAATAAATAGAAATATTCAAGCTAGAGTTTAGGTAATATCCATCAAATTATTGCTCAAATTTAGGGTTCAATTTATTATTTTTATGCAGATTGAACATAAAACCAAAGTATCAATCAAGAAATTGTCTAACATGATTGATGATTGAAGTATTTTTAAACATGAACCGAAAGTAGAAGAAACATTAGGATTCTTAAGAACATTTAGTTTTCTCGATAAGGCTTAATAAATGCCTTAAATGTGTTGATTTCCAACTACCTTCCATGTGATACATATGTATCTGAATCTGATATAAAGTATATAAAAGTGATGAACGAACGCCCTGCCAGACATATCAGTATGAAATGTTATTTTAATACGTCAATCATTGCTGTCTCCCAGTAAGCACTTTTAAATACTAAGATTTTTAATTGCGACAAGATTTTGGGACGAATAGAACACCATTGCACTTTGGTACGAAAGCTTATATTGAGTTCCATGGTCCAAGCAAGATTCACCTCGACGTAGAAGAGGGAGGGGGAGGGGGGTTTGCGGCAATGGTGTCCGCACTCAAGAAAATGGGACCTTTAATTCACGCTTGAGCAACCAGGTTAAGTGAAACAGGACATGTCCTTTATCAGCATATCTTTTAAAAGTCCTAAATCAGCCAAACTTGTATGTGTGATGCATCTACTCTAGTAGGGATGCATATTGTAATGTACGGTAAGTATGCTGCATTAGACCTATATTGCATGCCTGAAAAACCAGTTTAAGTAAAATTGGACGGTCAATTTCCAGTCTATTAAAAGTCCTAGATCATTCAATTTGTGTGAATGATGAATCTGAGGATCCTTCCTGCAATGCATGGTAGGGAAGCTGAATTTGACCTATATTTTACACTTGATTGACAATATTAGGTAAAACAGGACAGATCCAGCTTATCACGAGTCTTAGATAAAAAAAACTTGTATGTATCCGAGGATGGCATGCTTACTGCAATTCTTGTGTGGATGATCTGAATCATACTTTATACTCTAGTGACCAGGTCAGATAACTCCAAAATACTTTAACCATGTTTACAATACTTTTGAATTGCACTCAGTCTGACATTAACTTTTGGCCTATATTTCATTTAAAGTTGAGAAAATTGAACGCAGATAACATTTGTACTATCAATGGAAGGTCATTGATATTTCATACATATATTCATCGTACATAACCTGCTTATTGGTTTCGCGATATAACGCGAAAGTTTCGCGTTATAACGCGTAAAATTCGCGTTATAACGCGTAAAGTTCGCGTTACAACGCGTAAAGTTCGCGTTATAACGCGAAAGTTTCGCGATATAACGCGTAAGTTTCGCGTTATAAAGCGTAAAGTTCGCGTTATAACGCGAAAGTTTCGCGATATAACGCGTTAGTTTCGCGTTATAACGCGAAAGTTTCGCGATAAATCGCGTAAAATTCGCGTTATAACGCGTAAAGATCGCGTTATAACGCGTAAAGTTCGCGTAATAACGCGTAAGTTTCGCGTTATAACGCGAAAGTTTCGCGTTATAACGCGTAAGTTTCGCGATATAACGCGTAAGTTTCGCGTTATAACGCGTAAAGTTCGCGTTATAACGCGAAAGTTTCGCGATATAACGCGTAAGTTTCGCGTTATAACGCGTAAAGTTCGCGTAATTACGCGTAAGTTTCGCGTTATAACGCGAAAGTTTCGCGTTATAACGCGTAAGTTTCGCGTTATAACGCGTAAGTTTCGCGTTATAACGCGAAAGTTTCGCGTTTAAACGCGAAAGTTTCGCGTTATAACGCGTAAAGTTCGCGTTATATCGCGAAGTTTCGCGATATAACGCGAAAGCTTCTGCACGTTTATTTTCGCGATATTACGCGAAAGTTTCGCGATATAACGCGTAAAGTTCGCGTTATAACGCGAAAGTTTCGCGTTATAACGCGAAAGTTTCGCATTATAACGCGTTAGTTTCGCGTTATAACGCGTAAGTTTCGCGATATAACGCGAAAGTTTCGCGTTAGAACGCGAAAAAATAATTTTCTCAGCTACCATTTGAGCTCAATAGGCTTTCGTAAACAACTACCTGATAACCCCCTCTCCAGAAAAAGTTATTCTAGTTAGAGTTGAACTTACAAAGAAAAGTTTTGTTTTCATAAAGTAAATTTTGACCATGGTTTCCATGGCAACAGAATGCCACAATATGTCTTATCTCTCATATTAATGGGGACGTCAAATAGATTGACCCCGTTACCATGGCAACCGTTCAAATATAACAATATAGTTTGTTTTCATTGTTTATACATTAAGTATGATAATTACAGAAAGGTTCATAAAAATCCATGACATGCCGTGGCCAGCTGTTTTAGGTTTTTACAGAGAATCCATATTAAGTAGATGCTTCTCATGATGCAATAGGTTAGAGAACCCCCCTTAAGGGGTCCAGGGGATCTAATGGATAGTCTTCAAGTGTCACAGAAGGGGGGGGGGGGGTGTTTTGTGATGCTGTACATAGCACAAACACCACATAGTCATACGTAATATTGGTAACGTAATCGAGCAATTCTACATTAATTTGGACTATATACATACTTCTACAATAAAAGAAATAAACAGCTAAATATCTCTGAGAGATAAAGCAAAAAAGTGTGTGTTGTGGTCTGTTGACAACGGAACATTTGATCGACAGGAGCCTGGAATTTTGGCGCGTTTATGGCCGTTTTTCCCGAAGCGCTTTGAATAAAGCAAAAAGTATGAAAAAGGTATGAAAAGTATAACTTAAGTCAGTGCAATGTATCCAAGTTCCGATTTTCAATTACGGATATTAAAGAGTCCAAGATACGATACAACAATATTAGAATCAAACTTTTATGGCGACGAGACTGATATTGTCAGCTCGGCGTCAGACGTCAGTACCAAAACGAAGATCAACAAGAAAGTTTCAGTGAATAAACACGATTAAAAATGAAAGTAATTGATAAAATGAATAGCCGATTAAAAATTATATCAAAAGTCCAAAAGAGAAGGTCCACTAACCGTGATTTACGGCCCTGTATTTAGTGACTTTTTAAAAAGATATAATTTTGAATCATTTTGATGTAAATCTACCCATCAACATCGGTATTTGTCAACGGTAAAAAGTTTCACATATTCTCAATATTAACGAATTTTCATCTACGTACCTACTTGTGCTCTATATGAAAACCTTTAAAATGTTACGATATTTTACTTTTTACCCTCTGGTTGCAGTAGGGGTAACAGGAGTCTTTTTACCGATCGCTGCGTTTCCTTCTGTAGTTTCGGTGTACAAATTCCTCTAATTTGTTTCTTGGCGGATTTTGACAAGTTTTGTATTGTTGAAACCGGGAAAGAAAATTTAAGTTTAACGATTAAACGATATACTGGGTAAGATATATCAAAAGTTTGGTATCTTTAATTATCTTTGATTATAACGATTTTTCTTCATTTTTTAAATTTCCGTACTTTGCAGCGAAATGTTAATAATATCAAACAAAATGTCTTTATTTGGAAACTTTGGGCGAGTTAATTTTAGTTTCGACCCTGCTTTGTTCAGAGATGTATCCATTATATATAATACTTCATACATTATCGAGAACGAGCAAGTTGAATGACGTTCATTTATTGAAGTCGAACGTCAATATTTTAAACGCCTCCGTTTACGGAATGAATCCTCCCCATAGGGAATTATGTTTATATCATAAATTCCAATAAACACATATTGTGTTAATAAAAATCAGAGGGAAAGGAAAACGTAAATTATAAACGAACATGGAACTAGAAATAAATATTTGCGTAAAAGCACAATATTGGGGGGGGGGGGGCAAAACTGTTACCAGTAAAGTATGACAGGTCAGTCTATATACTAGCAAGTATTGTTCAAGAACAGGTATGTTGCTTGTTGTGTTTGATCCTAAATTTAGTTAAAACATGTTTTATTTTCCAAAACATGAAAGTGGGATTGGGCAAAAAATATACCAACATTATGGACGCCGTCTCCCTCAGTACGTGAACTTGAACTTTAAAGTGACCTTGACCTTCATTGGATGCCGAGTTTCATCATGCTATACAATTCCTGCAAAATTTAAAAGATGCCTGATGTGTATCAAGTTTATTTGTTCCAGCGAAATACATGTATATGAAAGTGTGACCTACAGACAGACGGACGCCACGCAAAGTGATCTCTTTATGTCGCTCTTGCGTTTCAGTCGACATGAAAAGAAAAGGTCGATGAATAATGCTTGACCATTACACAATAATGATACATTGTTGATTTTTTTCAGCACATAATTTTATAAGCTTCTTTAATTTGATTTTATTTCGATGATTTCACAGGTGTGTAAGGAAAACAAATGAAAATAAACGAATCATGGGATCAATCTTCGTTGTCCAAAGTCGAATGCTGGGTGGAAAGAGGGTTAAAACTTTTTTTGCTCGACTCAGAGTTACTAGTTTTATTTCATATCTTTTCATCTTTTATTTATTTATTTATTTATACATTTATTTATTTATTTATTGTTTGTGTTTTTGTTTGTTTGCTTTTGTTTTTTTTTCAAGCTCCTATTAAACTTATTTCCTGTTTACTTTCGTAGAGAATATATCCATGTAGACATGAAATTCAGAATTTAATAGTGGTAAGTTAGGACAGTTAAAGGTCATGATAAATAAAGGATATATATATACTTTCCGATCGCAGAGTAACTTTCCTCGGTAACCGACAACAAAAAGACGAAATTCAAACTAAATATGCTTGTCACTGACAAATATTATAATTGGTCATACCGACACTTAAATTAAAAAAAAATCCCATTTTATAGATAAAAACAATAAAGAATATATAAATTCTACAGATTTGTTAAGACGGAGATTTCACGGGCGTAGCCAGGCGTACATTTGAACGCAAAAACGTCCACATTTTTTTCGCAAAAAAGAAGGGAGAGGAGATAAATAGACCCTGTCATTCCCCCAAAAGTGTGGGGTCTACTTAAAGGACGTAATAAATAACAGAAGTGATATATCAGTGATATAGCCCAAAAACAATCAATAATGATCGTTTTTAATTTTTCTCTTAATTTTCTCAGGCGTAGAAATTCGCGGTAACAATGTGCGCACGGTCGATTGGGACAGATTAGGGCTGCACATAAGCGTACATGAATTTAAAAAAGAATACAGCATTAATTTTATGTTCATATCGGCATATCAGATATTTCATTTATCTTAGATACATTTCGTGCTCTTGATCCCTTTTAAATGCGGCTCAAATACGCTCAATAGCCCCTAATTTGCTTCACTTTCTCAAAATTTTCTCTGACCGATCACCTATCCCCCAACAATGAAAGAGGGAAACATACTTCCATATTGTCCCTTACTTTGACTTTACAAGTCATCCTCATAAAAAAGAATGTGTCCCTTGTATTTGAGGTTCTGAGTCCGCTCCTGTCGTTGGCGACTAGGCGTCGACATCGAAAACACCCTAGCTACATTTACGTCCATGTCAGATCATATTCAGGGATTTCCCCCCCCCCCTTTTGGGGCCGTTATTTGGCCCCATTCCCAATGAAAAATAGTACCCTTTTTTCGCCAATTGTGGCTCTAAAATTTCCCAATCACATATAGATGGAATTATCACTGAAATCAGTGAAATTTACTGGTTCAAAAGTAGCAAATTTACTGTTAATTTGATATAGTGTTGTAAGTATAAGAAATTAATTCATATTTAAAACGAAAAAGATGTATATAGAATAATTCTTATATGATGGATCTCTATCCCTCTCTCTCAACTTCCTGTGAAGCCCTTTCGGCAAAAAAAAAAAAAAAAGACGATCACAGTCGCTTAAAGCTTGCCCTTTCTCCCCCTTTTTTTCAAAATTTGGTTACGCGAATGCGTAATGAACCTTACCCTCTCCTTTGTCCTAAATTGCATTGTTTTGAATATTTCAGATAATTATTGCGTTTTTAAATATTGTAAGAGCAGTCTATACAAAAACATTGATGATATAAGTTCCCTCCTGACTCTCAGTCCTTCTGCATTGTGTTGCAATTCATCCCAATAAAAAGTTGTATGTGCATCCGGCATTTGAGTTTCTGGATCAGCTCCTGAATCTGATTTGGACATGTAACCTGACCTCATTAAAGTCAGAGAAAATTCTATCTAACTTGCTTATTCTGAAAAGTATATAATGACATCCCCCTTCATAAGCTGGAAGCTGGCGAAAAGTCACCACCTACTGTGAGAAAAGCCGTCGCCTACTTTCTATTGTAAGGGTACAATGTATTAAACGTATCTTCCTTCAGAGTATCCACCTACTTAAAAATTTATTGAGATCCCTGTCCCTTCCCCTACAAAAAAGTGCATGTGTCAAATGTGTATATATGTAACCGCTTTCCATAAGAATCTAGAATTCAAAGATGAATAATTTGACGCGACGTCATTTGAGAACGAAGATACAGTTTCATTGCGATTCAGATGCTTCTGATATCTCTCGGAGATCTTTTCCCGATTTATTTAACTCTGAAATCCAAATATATTCTTTAAAAACATTATATGTATCAACTTTCTCCTCTGAATTAATTTGACTGTAACAAAAATAGAACAGTTATACTTTTAGTGTAGAGTTTTAGTTGTTGTAAATTGTCATTTTATGTCATGACGTTATGGTGAAAGAAAGCGCATTTTGACGTTTCACTATGCCAACTTCGCCGGGTCATGAAACGTTTACCTTTTGTCAGATTTTCATATTGCTTACATTTTTAGAAACTAGAATTGTTTTATTATATATACGTGGATTTTCTTCAAAAACGGCAAGAGGGCCGATTTTGATGGTTAGTGGCCCTTCTAACAGTATCGAGGAAACATCTAGTTTACTTTGTAATGAATTATTATTAACAAAGTTATGGGGAGGGCAGTTTAATTGCATGTAACTCTAACGTTTTTTAATCGATACCTATCAAACTTTCCAAGAAGAACACATCACATATCAAAATATCGTTTCGTTTTGGTAATTTTTATGTTTGAATCAACATTCTCAAAATTCAAGCGAAAATATTGAATTTCTCCATTTAACCTATTTATCAAAGAATGTGTGCTCATTCATCCATGAAGTTGAAATTTGAAAAATCAATTTAATCCAAAAAGTTTCTTTTGACTTCAATAAGCATAATGACATTTCGGTCACCTGGACTATCCATTTGTAAAAAGAAGTAAGTTTTTGTTCAAAAATCTACGATTTTGAACTTTACTAATTTTCCGCTTTTCTGTGAAAGTACAGAAATTCTGACCATACGAATTTTTTTTACGACACCTCAAACTGATGGCCCACGTTATATTCTTTCGTTTGATATTAAATTTAGCCCTGTGTTAGGGGTGTTGATTAAAATTTCAAATTTAGCGACTTTGTTGCTCTACTATCTGTTTTGACTGGTGAACAGTACTGAACAAAAGGATTCACACCAATGGTCAAAAATATTGGAAATGTTTTTTTAGCATATTGAATCAATAAAATATGACCAGAAATCGTGATAAATTTAACTTCGAACTTGATCTTGTCTTTTATGCAATCTACAGATCGGTTTGAAAATATGTGAAATTCGGAACATTTTTTATGAGGACGGCGAGTTCCTGTTCCTGACATGCATGACCCCCCTTTTTCTTTTCATTTTTATGTGTGCCAAAGATTCGAAAGCGAAAAAAACCAATAAGTACACAAAGCCAAATAAGCTTAATTGTCCCTTTAAAAAAATCATTAAAAATCTAAAAGTTGATGTTTTGACAAAAGTCTGTCACAGTTTCATTTCTAACGATAAATATAGAAAGAAAAAGAGAAAAAAAACTGAAAAAGGGAAAAATAAATTGTGTTGGGGTCGCGCCGGTGTTTAAAACCTCTCCCCATGGGTCCATTGGGTATGGAAAACATACATTATCCAAAAGTTGATATCTGGACAAAATTCTTTCAATTGTAGGGAACCATGAGTACCTTCCAAACATCATGAGACTCTAAATAGTGGTTTTAGAAAAGAAGCAGAAAATGTATGAAAATCATCCCCTCCCCCCTTCCTTTTTACATAAGAAAAAAATTCATAAAAAATCAAAAAAATAAAATTGAAGTATGAAATCCATATCAAAGCATTAAGTAAGTTAAATATGATAAATATGCAGAAAATGAGTGTGTAAAATCATACACTTGTTGAGTTATTTGAAGAAATAGTGCAAAAAAAATGTGCATTTCTGACTAAGTCCGAAAAGAGGTCAAAAACGCGTCAAAACTTCGAAGTGGAACCAAAAATCTCTTTAGATCATCCTGACGATTTCGACTTGTCGATATATGCTTCTGTTTTGAAGAAGAAGTTTGTCAAAGAAGGGTACCTCCGTGACCTACTTTTGACAGTGGTTCTTGAGAAGAAGTCGAAAATGTGAAAAGTTTACGGATGGACGGACGACGGACGGACGGACGGACGACGGACGGACGGACGACAGACTACGCGCTATGATAATAGCTCACTTGAGCCATTGGTTCAGGTGAGCTAAAAATGGTTTGAAATTTCTTAACGAAGGTATCGATGACAAATATGGATAATGACCATATCCCTGTATATAGCACAAAATCGATAATTTAGAAAATCAGAAACCGGAGGCATACAAAATCAGGATAGAACAGGAACCAAAGCAAACAAACAAAAACTTCCACCACATGAAAAGAAGCGAACCCCCGATATGGGAGTGAGACCAGGTGCCCAGGAAGAGTAAGCATCTCCTGCTTGCATGCAACACCCGCCGCTTCAATTCGGTAGAACTGTCACATCCGGTTACTTCAATTTCGGAAGACATAGAGTACAATCTTTGGTTGGATGGTTCATGTCATCCACCATTCTGGAGAGTGGGACATCGTAGTGTATAACGAGTTCCCCATATCGACCGTAGAACTTCCTCAGTGACGATGTTAGTCGGTCACAAACATATCCCTGACTGAGAAGCTTATCTGAAAGACGCCTAGCTCTCAGAACAAAATCCGTATATTTGGTACTTGCTCTGGCATAGCGTATCAACTGAGATATGAACACGCCATAAGCAGGCGATGAAGGGATGTTGCTACTCAGAAAAAGAAAGTTTGTAATGCTGAAATTGAAGTCGTCACGTTTGTCATAAAGTTAGGTGTTCAAGTGACCATCAGTGTCGTAGGACAACCTATTTGACTTAGTTTTATTACACTACGCAACAGCAAGTATTATATATTCACCGTTCTAGTAGCCTTAGTCCTTGGAAGAAAATCAGGAATAAAGAATACATCCGTCTTCTATTCACTTTTAAGTTTACTAGGGAATCATGGAAAATAGTTTGAAGTTCGATAGGAAACATGTAAAATACTGGCTAAAAATTAACAAAATTTACTTTTCTGCTAAGGATTTGGAAAAGAGCAAACTTAAGTCATATCTGGTCATGCTGACTCTTCCTCGGCACCTGGTCTCAATCCCATATTGAGAGTTCCCTTTTCATGTGATGGTGTTTTTATCTTCTTTTGATTGCCTTGGTTCTTGTTTTATCCTGCTTATGCAAGCCTTCGGTTTATGATTTTCTGAATTATCGATGTTGTGCTGTGTATGGGGTATGGTTATTATCCATATTTATCTTTATTAGAGAAATAAAACCAAATCCTTTCATACTTTAATTTCAGAAAAGTTGATCAGAAAACATAAAAAGTGCATATTAATCTATTAAAATAAGTGTACATGTACAAGCAAAACTTTATTGCTCTTGCAGGTTGTTCTAACTATAGGATATTAGGAATGTTTGTTCGACACATCTACTGCTTTGAACAGACCCATATTCTAGCCCGGTCGATTTACTTTTAGAATTTTTGTTGACATCATAAGTAATGTAATTCTAAATCAATGTTAAGAAACAAATATCTTTTTATATGGGTGACAAGGTTATTTCAAAAATAATGTTAGCGTGATTTCATCGATGCTTAATGACGCCAAAATGAATCAGGAAACAGTCTATCGAAATACATTTTGTCTGAAGGTTTTGATTCTTTTTGCTTAGCTTTAGAATGCTAAAGATATGGATTATGTCATAGCGTTAGTGTATACTTTGACTTTCACATGAAGTTGAGCGCAGACGTGTATGATCGCAAACAAATTGACATAAGGAAAATGTTATATATCTCATTTGTTTCAAGACGGCACTCATATGCACTAAGCATAACTTAGGCATGGATAATTTGACCTGTTTATGTCTTAAAACTATTTAATCAATGCACATTTGTTAAAGTCCAATTTCTGAATTGCTCAGATCTATTCATGTGGAAAAATGGCCCTAAGTTTTGTTTAGATCTGACACTAAAACAAATGTGCATGGATTTACATATTTTAAGACATTAAAAAGTAAGAAATACCCATGCCTAGGTAAAGTTAAGTAAATTGAAAAGCTGAGTCAAAGAATGCGGTAAACAATATTACAAAATAAAACTTTCAACCAACTGAACCTGTTGCACCTGTTACATCACATTGTGTTTTTCTAGCGCTGGCTTTTGCTTTGAAAATACACAGCATTCAAAATATTACCACCAGGCGTGGACTTCTAAACGGTATATACATATATATTGTGAAATGTCAGTCTTACTATGTTACATTTTGGACAAAATCAGAGGAAATTCTAGCATTTGGATCATTTTCTACTTGTAATACACTAAATTGCATTCTATCTTCACTTCGGTTAGCACTATCTTACCTTTTAATAATGCTACAAGATGTTATCGGATGCTATTTGTCAAAACCATTTTGTCAACATAACTTTCACTAGTTTTTCAATGAATTTTGTATGGGACAAGATGGTCTCAACTTGATTTTATCATGTATTTCACATACCAGAGTCAAATTACATTAGAATTCAATTCTACATAATCGTGGAATGGTGCCTGATAAGTATCTTTTCATAATTTTACGTGTAAAGAATGCTTTAGAGCTAAATATGGTACGCTGTTTGCACACTGCAGCCAGGCCGCCATATCTTCTCGTCATATGGAAGTCACGTGACTTTTCGGACCCGGCAAATTCAAACTTGCAAAAATGTGATTTCTTATTTCATTATTAATAGCTCGATTTTGATTGTTGAAAGCATGAGCAGATTAAGATTGTTATTTTTATTGATGTCATGTTGTTACTTGAATTTTTACAATGGGATTTCTATGTTTAAATTGAGTTTGAAATGTTGCCGGTGGTCACCGGCACCTGCCGGTGGTCACCGGCACCACCGGCAGCTCAGGTCGACAGTTACCATGTCGCCACGTGCGTCGCCTAGGTTTTTGGGCATAGTATTTAAGATTTTGACGTCACAGAGTCGAGGACTCTGGCAGATACTCTTAGAGAGATAGGTTGGTTTCTATTAGGCTCTCGTTAGATAATCGATTTTTCGTAAAGTTAACTGTTAATTTCCATTTTTAGAAGTGAGAAAAATTTTATTTAGTTAGGGGAAAGTGCGTTATAAGTCATTTTCGGGTTATTCCCGGATTTTGTAGCGCATTTGGTAGGATATTGAACGGATTATTTTCGTTCGATTTTAGTATAGCTCATCGAGGGTTAATCTCTTGATTTGCTTATTATTTCTCGTAATTTAGAGTAGGAATTCTGTAATATTTGTCAGTAATTTAACTTTTCTGATAGGAAACAGTTGTTTGTGAGATAGATTTGGTGTAACTTTGTGAATATCGTCATGTAGAGAGATTAGTACGTAAATTCTAGTTGATTAATTCATTTTTCCAAGTAAATACAAGTAATTTAGTTTAGTTTAGGGAATTAACTGGATAATTTTCGGTTAGTCATCGAGCATCTGGGTTAATCTCGGAGTCCCCCCCCTTAGAAGGTTGTGCTTTATCTAGGTTGCCACCGGGTTATTCTCGGATCGGCGCCTTTATACATTAAATTGTATTAAGTAAATTTGTGTTGAGAATTTGAGAATTGTTTTGTTAATTAATAAATACAGTTGTTGAACAGTTATATAAATCTTTGTGTCATTTAAGAAAGTTAGGGTCAGAGTCCACTGTTATCGCGGGTCATTCTCGCTAAGTACTAGCCTAGAGCAAATATAGGCAAAAATTGAGAGCGAGTGATTCTCGCCAGGCGAACACACAAATAGCAACACGTACTCGTCCAAAGTCGGGAATTCGTTACAATATTATCATTTTTGTATAAAGGTTGTCAAGATAAGTTAGTAATAATTAGATACCGAACAGGATTCACACCGGCTATTTTCTGCCTTATATTTCTCATTCCCAACCCTCATCGTCCTATCGTGTTTTAATACTAATTTACAAAGCACAATGAGTTCGTTTCCTTGCAACCAATCCTGAATTTCTTATCTTATGCGTTGACTAGAGTAATCATTACAGATAAATCGGTGTCCTATCCTTCCTGGTATTGTCTGGGTCAATGAAACTTTGAAGTTTGTTATAAATATATACAGCATATCGATCCATTTCATACAGCTGCGGAATTGGATCGAAATGATTTTCATTCAACTAGTTTTGGTAAGTTTGTACCTTTTTTATAAGAAATATATGGTGGACCATGAAGGGGGTTCCTAAGGTATTTGCACATTTTGATTTGTTCTTATGCTCTTATTTAGTAAAGCGTTAGGAAGATGCATGACAGGAAATATTGTACATGTGCGTTTAGAAGTTAATTATATATACATTGTAATCTCATCCATTTATGTAACCAAGTAACCAATTATCTTTAAAATGTCCAATCAATGCATTAACTGAATATGATGCGTTAAAATGAGATATATCGGAACCAGGGTTCCAGAAAGTGAGAAAAACTTATTCTATTTTAATGTCTGGCAACATTAAATAATTTGTTCTAATTAATGGAACGTCAGTCTGTAACGATGACCTAATTCTTCAGACGAGCGAAATATATTTCATTTAAACACCAGCTCGTGTCGCAAATGCCCAGCACATTTGAAAAATCATACTAATTTAAAAATGAAGCGAAAAATTGCGATTTTTAATAGCCAATTGGGAATATAATCGACCTGATAGACCTAGAATTATGTCAAAGATTTGCAATTATTATATTACCAAGTAATCAACATTTTGAAAAGAAGATTCTTTTCACAGAAATCATAATCATACTTCAATTTCGGAAGACATAGAGTACAATCTTTGGTTGGATGGTTCATGTCATCCACCATTCTGGAGAGTGGGACATCGTATTGTATAACGAGTTCCCCATATCGACCGTAGAACTTCCTCAGTGACGATGTTAGTCGGTCACAAACATATTCCTGACTGAGAAGCTTATCTGAAAGACGCCTAGCTCTCAGAACAAAATTCGTATATTTGGTACTTGCTCTGGCATAGCGTATCAACTGAGATATGAACATGCCATAAGCAGGCGATGAAGGGATGTTGCTACTCAGAAAAAGAAAGTTTGTAATGCTGAAATTGAAGTCGTCACGTTTGTCATAAAGTTAGGTGTTCAAGTGACCATCAGTGTCGTAGGACAACCTTATGTCCAAATAGGATGCTGAATTATAATTTGTCTCTGTAGTTTCTTTGACCTCAAGCTCCGAAGGATAGATACTGCTCAGGTAATCCGCGAATTTTGGATTATTGATGGACAACACATCGTCAATGTATCTATATGTGAAGTTGAAGTCAGAAGCTAAGTATCTTTTCCCTTCAGAGACCAAAGATTGAATGAATTCAGCTTCGTACGAGTAAAGGAAAATGTCGGCAAGGAGTGGAGCACATTGAATTCCGACAATTTGCTGGAAGACCTTTCCTCCAAACACCACAAAAATGTTGTCGATCAGAAAATGTAACATCTGAATAATATCTGTTTCAGTGTACTTATTGTCAGAATCGGACTTTTTTTACAAAGTAGGTTTTGTTATAGTTAACAACAATAAATTTGTATTTGCGATTACCGTTCTTACTTGTAAAAGCATTACTTATAATTTTTGCGAGTCTTTCTTTCAATTTAGAATGTGGAATTGTAGTGTAAAGTGTCGAAAAATCAAAGACTTTGATCGAATGGACTCTACTAAAATGAGTCGATTTAAGATTTTCTAAAAGTTCCTTTGAATTCTTTAAATCCACATCTGGTTGATACCACTGCGAGAATATACTGTCGAACAATATTTTTGAAGCCCAGATTTGATTTCAGATAAAACTTTGGTGAATAAGATCGATACAGATTTGGTAGAACATTTTTAGGAACTAGCGATGTTTGTACGGATTCTTATGCATTTTAGGTATGCAGTATAAGTGTGGTAAATCTAAATCTAAATTGTTAGTGTCGAAGCCAAAGGAAGCAAGAGCTGATTTGTGGTTTATCTATTATTTCAGAGGCAGAAAGGTTTCCGGGGTGTAAGTGGGATTTCAAATTGTCGCATTTAAACCCAAGTCTTTAACTAGACTGTCGAAATAGTACTTTTTGCAAGTAAATGTGTAATTATTTGAGGCTTTGTTCGCTGGTGTGATGACATAATGTTCTTGGAGGTAGGTAAGCTCTGTGATAACATCAGGGTCTTTAAATATAGACTCGAATCTGGTGCTCACAGTTGATTTTATCCATTTAATCCATTCGGAAAGGAGTTGTTTTAAAAGTGAAGAGAACTTATGACATATGGTTCTCAGGTCTCGATTGTTCCCCTTTGATTCTTTTTTTCTAATATTTGCTATTTACACTTACCTCCGCAATATCAACCTTGCGATGTACGTTTAATAGGAGATTTGGTCACCGACGTGCATGATTTTGAGCATTTTTGACAGAAAACATGATATTCATTTAACGGAACGTACAAAAAAGTACAATTGCAGATAGATGTATTTAGATTAAGATTCTGCAGGGCCTCAATGAAATATATCGGCTCAACTAAACATTTTTACACTCTCCTATTAATATCAATTTAATGTGACGTCCTAATCGTATATATCATGCACTTTGCTTTGGTACAAACAACTGCGGACTCTTGATAGAATAATTTGGGTCAGCATTTCATACTTTAAAGAGACCAATGGAAATTGAGGAATAAGACAATCCTTTCTTCCTATTCGAGATAATGACCTATAAACACTCCTTAACATGGACCATAGTCTTTAAAGTGCACAGTTATCAAGGTTTCATATTTGACTTAGTTTTATTACACTACGCAACAGCAAGTATTATATATTCACCGTTCTAGTAGCCTTAGTCCTTGGAAGAAAATCAGGAATAAAGAATACATCCGTCTTCTATTCACTTTTAAGTTTACTAGGGAATCATGGAAAATAGTTTGAAGTTCGATAGGAAACATGTAAAATACTGGCTAAAAATTAACAAAATTTACTTTTCTGCTAAGGATTTGGAAAAGAGCAAACTTAAGTCATATCTGGTCATGCTGACTCTTCCTCGGCACCTGGTCTCAATCCCATATTGAGAGTTCCCTTTTCATGTGATGGTGTTTTTATCTTCTTTTGATTGCCTTGGTTCTTGTTTTATCCTGCTTATGCAAGCCTTCGGTTTATGATTTTCTGAATTATCGATGTTGTGCTGTGTATGGGGTATGGTTATTATCCATATTTATCTTTATTAGAGAAATAAAACCAAATCCTTTCATACTTTAATTTCAGAAAAGTTGATCAGAAAACATAAAAAGTGCATATTAATCTATTAAAATAAGTGTACATGTACAAGCAAAACTTTATTGCTCTTGCAGGTTGTTCTAACTATAGGATATTAGGAATGTTTGTTCGACACATCTACTGCTTTGAACAGACCCATATTCTAGCCCGGTCGATTTACTTTTAGAATTATTGTTGACATCATAAGTAATGTAATTCTAAATCAATGTTAAGAAACAAATATCTTTTTATATGGGTGACAAGGTTATTTCAAAAATAATGTTAGCGTGATTTCATCGATGCTTAATGACGCCAAAATGAATCAGGAAACAGTCTATCGAAATACATTTTGTCTGAAGGTTTTGATTCTTTTTGCTTAGCTTTAGAATGCTAAAGATATGGATTATGTCATAGCGTTATTGTATACTTTGACTTTCACATGAAGTTGAGCGCAGACGTGTATGATCGCAAACAAATTGACATAAGGAACATGTTATATATCTCATTTGTTTCAAGACGGCACTCATATGCACTAAGCATAACTTAGGCATGGATAATTTGACCTGTTTATGTCTTAAAACTATTTAATCAATGCACATTTGTTAAAGTCCAATTTCTGAATTGCTCAGATCTATTCATGTGGAAAAATGGCCCTAAGTTTTGTTTAGATCTGACACTAAAACAAATGTGCATGGATTTACATATTTTAAGACATTAAAAAGTAAGAAATACCCATGCCTAGGTAAAGTTAAGTAAATTGAAAAGCTGAGTCAAAGAATGCGGTAAACAATATTACAAAATAAAACTTTCAACCAACTGAACCTGTTGCACCTGTTACATCACATTGTGTTTTTCTAGCGCTGGCTTTTGCTTTGAAAATACACAGCATTCAAAATATTACCACCAGGCGTGGACTTCTAAACGGTATATACATATATATTGTGAAATGTCAGTCTTACTATGTTACATTTTGGACAAAATCAGAGGAAATTCTAGCATTTGGATCATTTTCTACTTGTAATACACTAAATTGCATTCTATCTTCACTTCGGTTAGCACTATCTTACCTTTTAATAATGCTACAAGATGTTATCGGATGCTATTTGTCAAAACCATTTTGTCAACATAACTTTCACTAGTTTTTCAATGAATTTTGTATGGGACAAGATGGTCTCAACTTGATTTTATCATGTATTTCACATACCAGAGTCAAATTACATTAGAATTCAATTCTACATAATCGTGGAATGGTGCCTGATAAGTATCTCTTCATAATTTTACGTGTAAAGAATGCTTTAGAGCTAAATATGGTACGCTGTTTGCACACTGCAGCCAGGCCGCCATATCTTCTCGTCATATGGAAGTCACGTGACTTTTCGGACCCGGCAAATTCAAACTTGCAAAAATGTGATTTCTTATTTCATTATTAATAGCTCGATTTTGATTGTTGAAAGCATGAGCAGATTAAGATTGTTATTTCTATTGATGTCATGTTGTTACTTGAATTTTTACAATGGGATTTCTATGTTTAAATTGAGTTTGAAATGTTGCCGGTGGTCACCGGCACCTGCCGGTGGTCACCGGCACCACCGGCAGCTCAGGTCGACATTTACCATGTCGCCACGTGCGTCGCCTATGTTTTTGGGCATAGTATTTAAGATTTTGACGTCACAGAGTCGAGGACTCTGGCAGATACTCTTAGAGAGATAGGTTGGTTTCTATTAGGCTCTCGTTAGATAATCGATTTTTCGTAAAGTTAACTGTTAATTTCCATTTTTAGAAGTGAGAAAAATTTTATTTAGTTAGGGGAAAGTGCGTTATAAGTCATTTTCGGGTTATTCCCGGATTTTGTAGCGCATTTGGTAGGATATTGAACGGATTATTTTCGTTCGATTATAGTAAAGCTCATCGAGGGTTAATCTCTTGATTTGCTTATTATTTCTCGTAATTAAGAGTAGGAATTCTGTAATATTTGTCAGTAATTTAACTTTTCTGATAGGAAACAGTTGTTTGTGAGATAGATTAGGTGTAACTTTGTGAATATCGTCATGTAGAGAGATTAGTACGTAAATTCTAGTTGATTAATTCATTTTTCCAAGTAAATACAAGTAATTTAGTTTAGTTTAGGGAATTAACCGGATAATTTTCGGTTAGTCATCGAGCATCTGGGTTAATCTCGGAGTCCCCCCCCCCCCTTAGAAGGTTGTGCTTTATCTAGGTTGCCACCGGGTTATTCTCGGATCGGCGCCTTTATACATTAAATTGTATTAAGTAAATTTGTGTTGAGAATTTGAGAATTGTTTTGTTAATTAATAAATACAGTTGTTGAACAGTTATATAAATCTTTGTGTCATTTAAGAAAGTTAGGGTCAGAGTCCACTGTTATCGCGGGTCATTCTCGCTAAGTACTAGCCTAGAGCAAATATAGGCAAAAATTGAGAGCGAGTGATTCTCGCCAGGCGAACACACAAATAGCAACACGTACTCGTCCAAAGTCGGGAATTCGTTACAATATTATCATTTTTGTATAAAGGTTGTCAAGATAAGTTAGTAATAATTAGATACCGAACAGGATTCACACCGGCTATTTTCTGCCTTATATTTCTCATTCCCAACCCTCATCGTCCTATCGTGTTTTAATACTAATTTACAAAGCACAATGAGTTCGTTTCCTTGCAACCAATCCTGAATTTCTTATCTTATGCGGTGACTAGAGTAATCATTACAGATAAATCGGTGTCCTATTCTTCCTGGTATTGTCTGGGTCAATGCAACTTTGAAGTTTGTTATAAATATATACAGCATATCGATCCATTTCATACAGCTGCGGAATTGGATCGAAATGATTTTCATTCAACTAGTTTTGGTAAGTTTGTACCTTTTTTATAAGAAATATATGGTGGACCATGAAGGGGGTTCCTAAGGTATTTGCACATTTTGATTTGTTCTTATGCTCTTATTTAGTAAAGCGTTAGGAAGATGCATGACAGGAAATATTGTACATGTGCGTTTAGAAGTTAATTATATATACATTGTAATCTCATCCATTTATGTAACCAAGTAACCAATTATCTTTAAAATGTCCAATCAATGCATTAACTGAATATGATGCGTTAAAATGAGATATATCGGAACGAGGGTTCCAGAAAGTGAGAAAAACTTATTCTATCTTAAGGTCTGGCAACATTAAAATAATTTGTTCTAATTAATGGAACGTCAGTCTGTAACGATGACCTAATTCTTCAGACGAGCGAAATATATTTCATTTAAACACCAGCTCGTGTCGCAAATGCCCAGCACATTTGAAAAATCATACTAATTTAAAAAATGAAGCGAAAAATTGCGATTTTTAATAGCCAATTGGGAACATAATCGACCTGATAGACCTAGAATTATGTCAAAGATTTGCAATTATTATATTACCAAGTAATCAACATTTTGAAAAGAAGATTCTTTTCACAGAAATCATAATTTTGCTGTTGTAATTAGGTTTTAGAATATTCTGCCTAGCTGCATCTTCTCGAGACAAGTGTACGTAATACCTTACTCCTCTTGTCTGAACTGCGTCTCCAGTGAGTGTCGTAGCGGAGAGTATATACGACAAGATCAGAGTCCATATTATAGTATACATTCATATATACTAGTCAAAATTTCTCACCGAACACCTGATTGCATTAGCATTAGATTAAAAGAAAGTTTTGCTTGTCATACTGAATTCTTTACAGATCTTGCGCTTTTCAAAATTAATCTTCTCTTTGTTACTTTGTAAATCCAGATATTTCAAGTCATCATATGACAAAAACAGACACAGAACCAGCACTTCCAGTCGCAATAAATTCCTGCTGAATTTATGCATTAATTTAAACTTTTGACACTTAAATTGCATCATGGAAAATTGTCACCGATCCCTATACAAATCAAATCAGACCATCCAAGTAGCACTTAACGGTCATTTCCATATGGTCTAGGTCTAACGATAAAACGGATATGCAGCGAAGAAACGGATTATTCAAAACACAGACGTGAGCTGAAACACAATCTCAAAAAAAAAAGAGGTTATAGTTCGAAATTCGTAGAAAGAGAAATAAGTAAAATGGACAATTTAAAGAGATCAGATCGTCATAGAGAAAATGAAATCGACAGAATTCCGCTAGTTCTATCATACGCAAAGCAACTACCAGCTATAAGGAAATTTAACGCACAAACATATGAGTAATCTACAAAAACCATTTCAATCAAAACGACCACAGTATAAAGGACATTAAGATTGCCATTCTAGAGAGATGCTTAGAGAACCCTCGTAACTATTAAAAAACTACAAAATAGTTTGGATTGACAAATTGAATACAAGGATGCCATTAGGGTTGAATATAAAATCACAATTGGGAGTTCTCTGGCCGGACTATTCGGAAATTTTTAGAGGAAAAATACAGCAACACTCCGTAATTCAAGCACCTTTATATCTGTCAATTGTGTTTGTGTGGTTCTTCTTTTTTACCTATTTTTTTCTCTTTTTTTTTCTTTTTTAAAATTAATATTAATACATATATTGGTGAATTCATAGTAAGACATGTCGTTGTTTCATGCATTTAGTGACGTTAAACCAAGAACAATATTTTAGCGCCACATGCGCGAACCATGACGTCATGATAGATATCGATAAACAAAGCGCAAATTAAACTGAATTCATGACAAGTACTTTAATCAATTTTAACTGAGAAAAAATGTAATCCAGCAACAAGGACTCCACCCTGAAGAAGGCTTCCGCCGAAACGTTCGGACTGAGCAATATTCATTGACTGTGTTATGATTTAAATTAGAAAAAGAATATCGATGTCGTTTTTTTTTTTCACATTGATAATTTTCAAAAATCGAAAGAAAATAGATAATGCACCTTAAGGTGAGTAAAACATCACTATGGCGTCAAAGAAGGACTCGGGTCTTTCTGCAAGCGCGTTTTGTTTTGGTCACATTTTATCTGTTTTTCTTGTTTAGAGGAGGCATCTTCATGTGTTTGGGGTTTGTTTTCTTATTCATTTTTTTTTCATTTTCGTCAAATTCGTCGTTCTCCGGTAACGGTGCCTCATATTAAACCAAAACTACGAAAATAATAAACTGAATGTATTAAATTAATCAGTTATACACATTTCACTAATGAAAAATTATTCTTCATAAAATTATCGAGACAATAGAACTGTTCGGTTAGAAATTTTGACAATTATACAAGCAATTTTTGGATTAAAATCATTCAAACACATTAACGAGCACTATGTCTTTTAGCTAGTAATTCATACCTAGTTTTTTGCTAGTAATTTATACCAAGTTTAAGCCTGATAAGTCTCCGCTACGACACTCATCGGAGACACAGTTTTGTGTATGACATACGACAAGGGGGAGTTAGGCATAATAACATACACTTTTCTCGAGAAGATAGCCTAGCTGTAAGCTTAGAAGAAACGTGCTATCGTAAAAGGCAATATATTCATTTTATCATAAACAAAGACATAAGATAAGGAAACGGAATACACTTTCTCTTAATGATCGAAAATATTGAAAACTCGACATGCAACTTTTTTGAGTTATTAATTTATGATAGTAAAACACTTATTGCAAACTCGTCATGCTATTTTTTTTTTTAGCATTTTGAGCTATGAGCGCGCCAATTCCGCAAAGGTTGCGCTCACAGCAAATTCATTAAAATAAAAACAAATTCTTGGTCCGCGTGGAGCTCGTAAGAAAGTTCCCCGCGAGGATTTTGACAGTAATTGTTTTGAATATTTTTTTCCCTGACATGGTTGCCATGGCACTTTCTATAAAGACATATCCTCAGACAGTGCAGTGCATGTATTTTATATATTGTTTTCATTTTCTTGCATGACCATCGACAGCGGGTACGGCTAGCCGACAGGGGATTCTTACTTCTTACCGGGCACCTGGTCCCACCCCAAGCGTGCTAGGGTCCGTCGATGCTCAATTTGGTGCTCTACTATGATATTATCGTCCGGATCTTCTTTAATTCATTTGTAACGGCAGATGTTTCGATACGTGTGTCTTTTATACTGTGTGGAAACCCGAAGTAAATAAGTAGAGGGGGCCGGCCATGGGAATAACGTTTCACCAGGGCCACCGTTTCGATAGGCTATTTTTAGCTCTTCTGAAATAAAGTCCGATTACAAATTCAGCCTTAAAGTTTGATCCTGATTCGTTCGAAGACTGGCATAGCGTGTTTAAAACTATGTGACTTCTATATCTCATTCTAAACTTAATATAATACTAAAATGAAAAATGTACAAATGAGGACACTTAAACTTAAATTTCTCAAAACTAGCGTAAAACAAAGAATTCAGTAATTTTACTTCCTAAGTACCTTACGAAAGCTCAAATCGAGCACTTTACGGAATACTTTGAATATGATAACTTTCAACAAACATAAACATTAACTTGGATTAATGAATGAAAATCATAAGAACTTGTAGTGGCTTTACCTGGAACTCCGAATACAATATAAAGTTTTGATCTTTATTCGTTCGAAGTTGGGCATGAAGAGACTGATGGGCGTCGCACTCCACTATTTTTAAGAACCAAGTTTTCGTTTTTAGGCTTTAAACAGTCAAAATCATAATTATGATTCCAAAAGTCCTTTATCCAAATTTGGCTTAATATCTCACCTACCCCAAAATTGATCGTTATCAAAATCAGCCCCTAATTTCTTTGTCCTAAATACTTTTGTTTTAATCTGATTTTGACATAAGAAATTAAAGAACGAATGATGTAGCAATTATACTAAGAATTAGTATTTAATATTTACCCTAAATATGGACAGTGACTCTTAAATGCAAAATAAATTATAAATAATGACGCAATCGCCGTGTTAGAGGAAAGCTGATTCAGATGAAAAAAAAAAACATTACAAAATGAATTCTAGTTTTAAACGTGCATGTCTGGTCCATGCTGCAAATATATCTGTTCATAAATGATGCTATTTTATTTGAAGACGTTTAATATTTAACGTTTCTTTAATTACAAATATGTATAATGTCCATACCTCCATACACAGTACAAAATCGATAATTTAGAAATCATAAACCGAAGGAATACAAAATAAGGATAAAACAGGAACCAAAGCAAACAAAATAAATCCATCACATGAAAAGAAAAGAACTCCCAATATGGGATTGAGATTATCGTTTTAAACTAAATCAATGTCACAGTATAGGAAAGTTCCTGTTCACGACTAGAAATCTTTACCAAGCATATTTGATTGGTACCATGTATATACAGATACCTTCAAATATGAATTTTATTGACTAGAATTACCGAATTTCTATAAGTATAATCTCCAGTGCTATAATTATATTCTAACTCCCATATCGGGAGTTCGCTTCTTTTCATATGGTGGATGTTTTTGTTTGTTTGCGTTGGTTCCTGTTTTATCCTGATTTTGTTGCCTTCGGTTTCTGATTTTCTGATTTATAAATTTTGTGCTATATACAGTGATATGGTCATATCCATATTTGTCATTTATACCCCTATAATGAAGTTAAGGGTGGTTTACTGGTGTGCAAGGTGCCAAAAATATGATAAGTACAGAACTCCTACAGTGGCTGCATATAACCGCACAGTTCATGTCTACTATTTTTTTCATTATTTAAGCTTTATTTCTATAAATATACAATCAAGTTTGTGTTATCGAAGTATTAGGTTATGTAATCTTTCTTTAAATATGGAAGTTGTCACAGTGGACACACCTGGGGACTCAAAAATCACAATAAAACGATACTATTTAACTGTATTCCATTCCAACAAATCATATATTACCCTCATTCCCGGTCAATAATTTTATAAACCCCCCCCCCTCTGGAGAATTGTCATTTAAGTTCAAAATTATCTTATGCATGTAGCATCTGACGAGGGTTTAGTACCCGAAACGTGTATGTCTGGTCCATGCTGTAAATTTATCTGCTCTAAAATGATGCTAATGAATTTGAAGACGTTAAACATTAAAACCATTTCTACTTTATGTCCACAGCTCGGATTTGTTTTGTTCGAGCAAGCGTCAGGTGGTAAGTAACATTTTCCTATATTCATCACAAGTCATTGAAATTCATAAGTACGAGTTTGCACTTCTTGTGAGCTTCAGGGTAGCTCGTACCACACAAACCGCGGGACAATAACTTCCCTTGTGTTTATATACGATGAAGAATGCAATAAAAAGGAGAATCCCAACTATGTATATAATAATTTATTAACATTCTAGGATGAAGGTGTCAGTTTGTATGTAATTATGATACAAGGACTGTTTGTCAATCGCTATCGACAAATAATAGTGAAGGAAAAATATATACAAATTATTGTAATGGATTTGCCAATTTGATATACAATGTATCTTTGAGACATCTTTGAGGAAACAAAAATGACGTAATTTATCTAATGTGGGATTTTCATTTCACCCGATTCGAGTGCGAGCGGTTCATGAATCGAACTTGTACATACATGAGTTTCTTTTTCAGGCCAAAAAAATTTACATTGAACTGACATTTTGTGAGAAAAAATGAATAACTCGATCAATCGTCATGAATTTTTCTTTGTAAAATTTTGCTTTACAATGGGCGATGCAATTCGTATCAGTATGCCAATTTTAATTTGTGTATGCCTAGACATGGTGACTTTGTGTACTGAAAGTAACGATAAAGACACTTTTAATGATATGTTTTACTTATTTTTTCAAGACGGTCAATTTAATTACTTATTTTGGAAGGGTCAAGTTACGAGTAAATTACCTATTTATCCTGATAAGAATTTAAATTTCTTCATCTGATGATTTCCGATTGTGTTCAATCAAATATGAAGTATGCGTTTGTTATTTTTCGGGAATAATTTATTTGTGTGTTAATGGTAAGGTTGTCTTTTGATAGGAAGTGTTGTAACGTGCATGAGAAAAATATGGTTATGGGTTGCAGATACATGTAAAATAGTATTTCCAGATATTATTGAGAATTGATTAATTCATCATAATTTATTATTCTATAAACAATAAAATTAGAAAATTCAATGTACATCTATTGAAACACATACTTTCTCTTTAAAATCAATAAAATTCAATATCTGGACAGTCCTCTTCCAAATCTATACATGCCAGTATTCTCCGCTGCATACTATAAGTAAAATTATGTATCAAATCATGATTCATATAGTCCTAATATTTCTTCAACTTTTGTTCAGCATTTTGGTCTATTTGATCATTGAGAAGTCCTCAAATGTCCTTCAATAGGGTTTAAATCTGGGCTATAGCTAGGCCATTCCAAAAACTGTCACATTTTTTATCCCTGAACCACTGTTTTGTAAGGCACCATTTATTTTTCGGTCGTTGTCTTGTTGCAGGTTCCAATCATTTCCATAATAAACTGGAACAGTTTGGAATAGACGGGTCTCTAGAATCGAAATATACGTCTCAATTGTCTAATTTTCGATGAATATGCAAAGAGGATTGGTTAATAATGCTGAAATACCACCCAACATATGAGGCTTCGGACTGTGAAGGGGATAATGGTGCCCTTGTCCGGACTTTGACATTATTTTTATAGAGCAAGAGAGAGCTCTCATCAGTGAAAATCACGTTTGTCCAATCAAAGTTGATATGGGGACTACACCACTTCAAACGTCTCTGGCACTGCTCATTTTTCAAGAGGGGGATAGAATTCCTGCCCTCTTCGCCCAATCAAAGCGCCGAAGTTCAACCCGTAATGTCTCAATACAAACCTCTGAACTTCCTCTACTTATCTTGTCTAAGTTTCTCTACATTTAGCCTTTTCCTGCGACTGAAAAGTTAAACAAGTCGCCGGCAGTCAGAGGAATTAGATATTCTGAGCCACACAGCACATTCTTAATGTTGTATACCCTTCCCTGATTTAATGTTCTTCAGAACTCTATATATGGTAGATAGAGGAATGTTTAAAGACGCTGATATCAAAGCTTGCAGAAACATTGTCCTGATTCAAATGCCTCTAAAATGAGCTTTATATTTGACTCAGCACTCATTGTGTACATGAACAAATATGTCGTCTGTCAAAACAAGGAAGACAACTCTAGTTTAGAATTCTACTAAATCCGTATACTGTCAAGAGTAATCTTTCTTGGTACCATACACTGCAGTAATATTTTACTGATGAAATCGAATGTATTCTTAAAAGAAAATAGTTAATAGTCTTCCCCGATAATTTCTCGAATTACTTGCACCAATTACAAAATTAATGAAAATTAATTACAAACTTTATGAAAATTAAATGGACGTTAAAGACGTTCGGTACACCTAAGAAACGTAACTCTAGCCAGCATATATATCCCTTAGAGGTTTCTAAAACTCAACGTCGCGTAATTCTCTTATTTCTGAACGGATTGAAATGAAATTGGTATCTATTGAATCAGAAAGATCTTTTCTGAATGTTTGAACCAAAAATTGCGTTTGATTATGGGCATTTTGTTTTTAACCGTCATATTTGTAAAACGGCTTATTTTTGTGCGATGCGTAAATTGTCTACTCAGCGACGTTACCAACATGTGTTTCATTGGGCATCCCACAAAAAGTTCAATAAGCACTAGTACTTTGCTTTTACAATGAAAGTGTAAATTTCTTTAATATTATAATGGTATTATTTTCAAGTTACAACACTTTACCTGTAGTTTCGTGTCAAGAAAAGCGCAAATAATATCGAAAATTTATGATAGATCTCAATTTAACGGTAAATGTTATCGAGAAAAGTTATTCGGAGGAAAATATATGAGCGAATGAGTTAGAGAGTAAGCTCTTCTTAATCTAGAAATGTTTCTATATCAACAGTAGCTTTATTTGTTTCTGAAATCGAATGAGTTAAAAAAAAATAGCTTTAACCTTTCGCAACGTCAGCTTTACGTTCGCCGAGAAAAGGAATGTAATTTGACAACGTCAAGTTGTCAAATGACAACGTCATTTGTTTCGAGGCTCATTACGAAAAAAAAAGGTTGAATTACAAGATAATGAAGGAAGACAGGCTATTTCTTGCAGATTAAAATGATACAAAATAAAAAACAAAAAAAAAAAAAATGAAAAAAAACAAAAAAAAAAAATCAAAAACAAAAACAATTTCAAAACTCCAATTATACTTTGACTCAACCAAAGCTGGCTCACACTAAAACTACGCCAGGCCCTGTTCTATACAGATTAGTACTTGAGACGCATACAAAAAAGATATGGTTATTTGCATTTAATTTTTCTCTTTGCAGCGGAACATTTTTTGAATACTTTTATTAGTCAAGCAGCGATCGTCAAGACAAATAGTGCATTTTCATATGTGTAATTGTATTTAAATAAGAAGAATTCTGATCTTTTTAATTCAACAATGAATGAAATTTCGTTCTCTGTCAAATGGTATCCGAAAAATGATATTGAAGCTGTTGTTTAGATGAGATCGATATTACTTGTAAGACGATAAATAAGATAACAATTATAACGACCCTGCATCGCTCTGCATTATATGTATATTTTGACGTCGTCGTTAAAGTTTAGCCAAAAATGACGGGAAGTCAAATTTATGATCAAGATACAGTTGAAAACAGCAAAAAAACTACACCATGTTTTGATCATTTTCTTTTAATAAATATAGTCAAAATATCTTCAAGAATGTATAATCTGATCATAAAGGAAATATCTCAACTAGTTTTTTAAATTTTTCATTCAATGATGAAATAATCTTATTTTTTTCACTCTTTTTCGAGCAAAAATGAAGAAATATTTTCAGAAGCCCGCATTATAATATTAAAAATAACGTCACTGTGTATGCTGAATATACAATATTATATATTTCCTTAATGCTTAGATTATTTTGTACATTTTGATGAAGCAATTTGAAAAATCCAGTCACGAATATAGGATTACACAATACATGTATTACTTACTGCGTCGCAACAAAACAACGCAGAAATTTGACGTAAATCATGTTACATATGCAGATAGATGTGACAAAAGCAGAAAAAACTAAAGCATGTTTTTGATTTATTTTATTTGATTTATTTGTAGAGTAAATCTGATATAATGCATTTAAGAATTTTTGTGATAAAATCTCGACTTGATTTAAAGAATTGACTCAAAACGCATTTAGATCGTAATTTGCGACATGTTATAAAGGGCTTCTTTAAGAATAAGTACAATTTTTTCTGCATATTCCGAATAAATGTTTATATTTCACATAATCGATTAGCACAAATTTAAAGCTTTCATGACTGGGTAATTATTATGACATTCAGTTGTATTTTTTATCTTATTTAACGCCATCTTTACAAATTTAATACTGAAGTAAGACGCAAAATAACTTCATGCATGTAGCGTCATATGTAGACTTTGTTACGATATTACAATTAAGATACATTTTGAAAATAAACATTATTTACAGAATTTTATAGAATGAATGTTCTTCTTTCAGAATGTATATAATTTGTATCAAATGAAGTTGTTATACGGAAAGCGCAACGTCGATATGACGCCTATACCGAACGACCTTAAATAAGGACATCCGTATGTTGATAACACAGGGATTTATCGCGCTTGTCGGTTGCTTGATGTACATTGGGTTACAGAATGTACATAACCCATAGTTAATCAAGCAACATAACATATCCCATATAATATCAAGCAACCGGAAATTGCGATAAATCCCTGTAATTGATAAAATAAATTGTAATTCAATAGAAATCAAAATGCATGAAGTAATAAATGTTCTTCTACCAAATTGACCACTTTCCAGTTCCGCGCCACCTAGCGGCGAAGTGCTGAAAACAGGGTGTCATGGCCGTATAGACAGGCACAGGCATCTGCCGCTTCGTTTATTGATGTGTTAATTTCGGGCAGATAGTTCTCTTCTATCTTGCTAATTATCGATTATATATGCTAAGATAATCGTTTGAATATGTCTTGATAGATATATTCATGCCATATGAATGTTACGCTTTTGACAAATTTTAATTATTAGTTGCAAAAATTTATCATGTAAAACGGGGCAGTTTCGATATGTTATGGAAGTTATTTGCTGTCGATTATTTCAAAATATGAGACAAGAAATCATTCATTTGATTAATATAAATGTCAGTTCTTATTACCGACTCCTATATTATACACATGCACCCTGTATACACAACCAGTCAATTACAACAGGTGTCATTTAGGTAGATATAGGCGCCTACCTGTGTGGAGTCAGCCTGCGTTCATGCATGTTGACACAATGTCTGGAATGGTCAGAAAAAGAATACTAGTACATGTATAAAAAATGTTATTATATCTATTTTAGAGCGTTTGTGTGTTTATATACGCGGGTATGTTAAGGCGTCCCATGGAAATACCATCACCTTTATCGCACCTTTGCAATGGACACCTCTTTCCCTCAATAAAATATACTTTAATCAAAAGTATTATTATGTACTTTACAGAAGGAAAGTCGAGGGTCACTGGCGAGTTCTGCAGATGTGTTGAAAGTCACGTGATCGCTATTTATAGCACATGTACACAGTTCGAAAAAGAAGCATCGAGCGCAAGTTGTTCCACTAATTTCTCAGTGAACTTATGGTTTATGTTGTGTAGAGAAATGTTCAAATTTCATATATCTTGCTACGACAAGTCGTGAATTCCATATATCTATGGATTAAATTAAGGAATTCTACGGCGCAGCCTGGTTTTTGCGTTACACCTTCAATGACTACGTCCTTGTATAGGTTTGATATGAAAAAAATCAAGTTGTCGTAGCAAGAACTATATAGATAAATCATGGACGATTCGATTTACACCAAACTTCTTTCAATTTATTTAGAGGAACAACTTGCGCTAATCTATTTTCTATGAGTACCCCTAAATGTTCTCCTCCCGAGAGCCATTTCAAACGTTCAAATGATGCGCGATTGAGGGGGAGATAATTTCTCAAAAACGTTTCAGTACAGGTACATTTCAACGAAAATTCATATTCTTCTGTCTCAAAATCGGCATATTCAAGTGAATTCGACAAGAATTTAATTTTTCTTGAAGAATTTGAAGTGTAGAGTGTCAATATTTATTATAATATGTTGATGAAGACTTAAAGTAATGTGCAAATCCAATAGATGTCATAATGATAGCCAATGCAGTAGATTCTACGCTTCACTCAAGAACCTTTGTGCGCCCCTCTGCTTTCCAATATTGCAATATTTATCTGCGACAATGTATTTCAAGTTTCTAATGATTTTCAAACAAATTCATAACATCATTTTGATTAAAGGTAAGGTGACCCTGAAAATTAATTAATTTTACAAAATTTCATTATGCAAAATCTTTCTCCTCAAATTAAATTTTACATTCTCATTTGTATAAATTCAAATTTTCATGCGATTCTTACGCATATATTCGCAGTTATAACCGTTTGAAAACGTTATTTTTAATTTTGGGTGCGCAGCTCTAATTCTTTTCACTAGCGCCACCTACAATATATTGCGTTTTTACAACTGAGGTATATGGAAATTTAATTTCACAAATTCGACAATATTATGGTCGTTACTGCATATTTTTTTAAATAAAACTTTATATGGCTTCTTTCTTCCTCAATCTATACCCTTCGAAATAAATTTTACGTTTTCAATAATTTTTTTTTCAGGGACACTATATCACTATATTTATAGCTTTTATCACTATATAGCCATGTCTTTCTGTTACATTTGTACTATCCATTCATTTCAATTTTTTCTTTCTGCTAGTCAGAATGCTTGGAGGAGGGGTCAGATGCAGCGTCAAGTCTTCTGAAATTATTTTTCGTCAACCAGGAAACCTTTTTATTTCTTTTTTATTTACACTTTTAAATTATGCTGGTGATAATACAGGTCCATAATCGAGTGCAAAGGTGTTCACGAGGGAGAGAGAAAGCGAGAGGGGGGGGGTATTACTAGCTTATATATTTGTAGGTGATGGGGGCGGTGCTGATAGCAAATATACGTTTTTTAACAAGTTGTAAATGAAGCATATTCATTTCGTAATTCCCTCATTTAATAACATGTTACATATGATAGAAATACAACAAAGGTTGGAAGGATCCTCATCGGGGGGGGGGGGGGTCATTATGTTCTACATGTATGTAATACTGCTGTTTTTTTTAAGTTCAAGCTTCAATCTTGTCTAATTTTCCCTCCGGAAGAAATATTTCAATTTACTGCTTATCGGGAAGATTAAAAAAAAAGCATCCAGATTCGAGGAAGAGGATATGATCAATACTACTATAATTATGTACCAATCTCGCATAATCATGACAGGCCTTGCCCTTGACAATGGATGTAAGTGACGTGTAACTGCAATTACCTCTCCTCTCAGAAAAAAAAAAGCCGGAAAATACAATTTCATGCAAATGTGTTATGTTCAACGTCAGGGGCACCGAAAGGAGAAACCTACACTCTGTCGAGATAAATCTATATTTACATGTATACTTAATTGAAACCTGTATCTCGCCATCATCGACACAATTTTTACTTTGTCTTCCAATAATATTCTTTATTTTCTCATCACGTTTTTCGAGCTCGTGAGAGGAGGGGGGGGGGTTCCATCTTTCAGCTTTGTATAAAATCATTCGGTCATTGTTTTTCCTCAATTTAAGATGAAATCCATGGTCTCATTTAGACCAACAACCCAGTATAGGCTATATCACCCTGCATGGGCAGGCTTGAACCCCCCCCCCCCCCCCCCCCACCTCATAACTCCTTATTATTTAAATTTAGATCTGTACATTATTTAGATACAACAAACGGAAGATTTGCTATGATCAATTTCATTAAATTTGAAAATAAATAACTCAGCAGCTCTGTATTTATCAGGTGATAGACGTGAACTCCTTCGTACATGTAAATTTAGAATGGCATCCTTTATCACAAGAATTGAATATCTTTGTGAAAACCATAATGCGTTAGGACTGTAACTTTGTGAGAGTAACCTGTCAGTCTTGTATAACAAAGTATCTTTGAGTAGACAGTGGCGTAGCTACCATGTATGCTAAAGCATCCACTTTTCCTCTAAAACTCCTCAATTCAGTAAAAATTTTCCTCCCTCTGGAGGTTTTTTTTTTTGAGCTGCTGGAGGTAAATCTTCATTTGCATTCGACCTCCTTCATTGCCATTCGAATGTCCTCAGCTTCTGAACTCATTTTCCTAGTATAATGAAAGGATTAACTTAGTTTTGCCCAAGCTACGCCACTGATAGAGTGGCTAGAGCCCATGTTTAAAATAAAACACCATGATATCCCTATGTTTATAGACATCAGAAAGACTCCAAATGTAGGTTTTTATAGTTTTGGATCAAATATATCACAAATACATGTCCTTCTGTACAATAAAAGATCTTTATTGACACATTTTTTAACATTCAACAGACACTTGATGTGACATCTTCTTACTGGCATTCGGGTAAAGTTATATTTTCTTCCAAAGGCAAATCTCTGAAATTAGAATAAAATTCAAATTTAGGTGAATAAATAATTTTTTTTCTATTAAAATATAATTTCTTACAGAACCTTTTAGGGTTTTTAGTGTACTGTTAATTTAACTTCTTCACAAGTCAATTATTAGAACTTAAAAGAAAATGAAATGACACAAATAATGTTAACAGTTATAGATTTGTTCTGACAATATTCATAGATAGATCTAAATTTATATCAAATTTCAACTATGTATATAATAATTATATGGGAAGATATTTTACACTCAAGTCTCTAAAAAAATTAAATATCATATATATACCTGGTAATTGAAAAGTTCTCTCAATTATGGTTCTGGGCAAATGCAGCATCCAACACTGATCCAGCGCCAAAATATTTCTGTTTTGTTTTTTAATGACTCAGAGATGATTAAATATGTAATTTTCATCAGTCCGAAATACAAATGAATAAAAAAGGAAGTGTTATAAATTGTATAATACAAAATAGTTCCATTGTTACATACTTAAACAGTACACATGCATGTCCCACATCCGCCCCTACCTACCTACCCCACTCCACCCCCTTCCCCATTTTTTCTCCTCGTAAAGTTTACCTTTGTCATGAATATGCTTGTATCTAAATTTATATATCGTAGCAGACACTGATGATATGGAAAATAAAGTAATAAATGTAACAATAGCGTTACTACCATACTTTTTCACAGCATCACGACACATGCATCATATGACACACATGTACTCCGCCAGTACGTACTGTAAACAAGGTACATAAAAAGAATGATTTCGTACCTTTTTAAATAGTTTTGTCTTTGATTACATATATGATTGAGTATATTAGGATATTTTCTTTTTGCAGCATCTCTGTTTTCATGCAATTTCAACAAATACCTACCGTTTTCTCAATTTTTCTTATCACCCGCTCTGTAAACTGTCGGATCGCACCTTCCATCGCTTCTCAAGCTTCTCAGTAACGCAGAGTTCCCTAACAACGTAAGGGGGTCACAAAGTGCACTCAATAGATTGGGGGTCTTCTCAAAGGTATATTGAATAGACGGAGTGTCAGCGATTGAGTAAATACATGACTTTTTATAACTGATAACTTTCATCCTTTGAATTTACAAAATATTATGAAAATTAATTGAAATACTGTGTTGCTACCGTACTTGACGACACGGAGTCTATGACGTCAAATGACGTTACAATATTTCGCGGCAAATTTTTGACGTAATATTCTATGGGACGCCTTAACATACCTGCGTAAAATTCATATTCTTTTTTTCGACAAAAACCACGAGAAACACATACCTTTCGATTTTTTTTTTATTATTATCATTCAGTGTGCACGGGGCATTGAGTTTTATATTTTATACGCAATCCTACCTTCCCCTCTCTCCTCAACAGTATTCAATTTTCATCTATAATCATTCTTTTTTTTTTTATTTTTTGAATGCATCATTGAGTACAGTTGTATATAGCAATAGATATGTAAGTTTTATATTATGATCTGCATTGTTATCATGATACTCAGAAGGATAGCATATACATTTTCATTAATTATAATTCGTATCAAAATTGATAGTGATGCTTTTATATAAAAAGAAAGGAGGGAGAGAAAGAAGGACAACTCTTACACACACTTGCATACTGGAATGAAGAAATATATTGGAAATAGAAGAATGGCATAACTATGAAAAGAAATTATCCCAGGGTCTCCACAAAGTTTCATATATCTCTTGTTTATTACTCTTTAAAAGTATAAATTTCTGTATTTCATGATTGATATTTAGATACTTTCTTAACCCAATAAGACTTGGGATTTTCTCTTTTTTCAGGTTCACATATATGTAATATTTAGAATATAGTATTATGAAATTTATCACTATATGTTCATTTTTAAAATCTTTTCCAAATAAAATATCTTGCTTATCCAGTGAAATAGCACTATTCATCGATGAAGATATCAGTTGCGTTAGATTGAGCCAAATATCATTAATGATTTCACAGTCAAAGAAAACATGTTGAAGTGATTCTGATTCTGTATTACAATTGAAGCAACGGTCATTTGAAATGACTCCTATTCTTTTGAGATAACTACCTACTGGAAGGATTCTATTTAAAAGACGATATTGAAACCATTGTATTTTCGTGTCTGGGGTGATTTTAAAACATATTTTAAAGATATCATACTGTGTTATTTTAAGTGAGTTATCTAATTTAGTTATCCATTTGTTTAAAGCAGGAATTTCAATGTCTGTTGTATTCACAAGTTTATATACCTCTTGATTTCCTTTCATCTGTTTCAATTGGGTTTACAATGTCATTTTGATTTCTTAAAGATAATTTTGTCTTAAGTAATAAAGATTTCACTGCATTAATCATGCCATTATACTTAAGGAAACATACATTTTCTAAATTAAATTTAGTTTCAAATTGCTCTTTAGTAAGAAACTTTTCATTTTCTATCAAATTTCCAATTATTGAAACTCCCTTTTTGTAAAAATTTTCATAAAATATTGGCTTTTTATTTACTAAAATGTGTGAGTTATACCAAAGAGGAAGGTAATAAAAATTAAAATGTGTATTAAGGTCACATTTATCCATCTGCACTTTCATAATTGACTTCCATGAAATAAAAGTATCTTCCCAAAATTTATTTTTGTTTTCTTTTAATAGTTTCTTTATGTATGCTTCACCAAAATCACATATCTTTTTAACAACATCAGAATCATTAAAAGAAGCTTCAAAAATACTTATCCAAGCCTGACCCCCATTTATAAGTCTTTTAATCCATGAACTTTTTAAAGATTGAATAAAATTTGTTAGATAAAACATTTTTAATCCACCTTTTTCATAATCCTGTTCAATGAGAACTGTTTTAACTTTATGGACATTACATCCCCAAATATAATTATAGAGATCTTTACTTAACGAGTTGATTAAGTTATCAGGTGGATTTGGTAAGGATATGAAGAGGTGGTTCAATTTTGGTATTATTAATGTCTTAACAATAGTGATACGTCCTATAGGGGTTATGATTCTTCTTTTCCATTGATTTATCAAAGTTTTTATAATAGGTAGTTGTTTATTATAATTAATATTAATCATTTCATCCAGTTTAACTGAGAATTCAATTCCTAATAAGTTGAATCTAGTAGGTCCCCATTCTAGTTTCCATCTAGAATGGTGATAGACATCCTTAGAAAATTTTTTTGAACCTATCCAGATTAATTTAGTTTTTTAGCTATTTATATGTAGTCCTGATATTTTTGCAAATAGTTCAAGAGTATCAAGAGATGCAAAGAGAGATTTTTTAGAGCCATCAAGAATCAGTGTTGTATCGTCTGCATATTGAGAAATCTTGTGTTCCTTGTTATTAATTACTATACCTTTAATATCTTTGTTATTCTTAATGAGGATGGAGAGAATTTCAGCACATAGTAAAAATAGGTACGGTGCGACCGGATCACCTTGCCTGCAACCGCGGAAAATACCTAGTTGTTCTGAAAGATGCCCACACTGAAGGATAGAAGCTTTTATATCTGTATTCAGGATTTTTATCCATGAAATTAAATTGCTTTTGAAACCAAAAAATTCTAGAACTTGGTAGATAAAGGACCAGGAAACTGAATCGAAAGCTTTTTCAAAGTCGATGAGTACTAATAAACCAGGGATAGAATTACTTTCTGTAAATAGCATAAGATCATAGATAAGACGAGTATTTTCGCCAATGTAACGCCCACTATTGGGTTTTCTAATTTTAACGCTGTGTCCTGATCCAGTTTTGGAATAGATAGTGAATCAAGTAAGTCTTCTAATTCAATATTTTCTAAGTTATCACTTCTTTCAGAGTACAGGGTTTTATAAAAGTCTCTACATTCTATCAAAATTTTTCTCTGGTCATATATAGTCTCTTTTCCTTCTATATCTAGTTTATAAATTATTTTGTTTGTGTAATTTCGAGATTCTAAATGACAGAAGTAATTTGATGGCTTTTCGCCTTCCTCTACCCATTTAGCTTTGGATCGAATTAGATTACCCTTCAATTTTTCTTGTCTTATATTTTCTAATTGGGCTTTTTTTTTTCTTGTAGTATATTCAAGATATCTACATTAACCTCATTTCGTATTTCCAATTTATTAATTTCATCAATAAGATTTTTTTCCATTCTATCTTTCTCTTTTTTGCGAAAGCTTGAATGTGAAATAGCCAATCCTCTAATCTCCATTAAAAGTACATCAAAAAATGAGCTATCACAGATTTTCAGGTCAACTATGTCATTTGGAACATCATCAATCATGTCTCTATTATAAAGAATATTTGAGTATTGGGATTTGACTCTTTTAATTGTATCTTTGACTTTATTTATAAATTCTTCATCTTTTGGCAGCATGTTATTAAATTTCCATATTCCATTCCCTTTAGTAAAATCACTGAGTTTCAGTTCTAATACGACACATGAATGATCAGAACGATAGCTTGCTAAAACCTGTATTTTTTTCTATCAAATTAGCTAAATTCTCAGATACCAAAAGTAATCAAGTCTACTACATTTGATTGGATTCTTTTTATGCCATGTGTAAATTTTCTTATCCGGAAATAGTACTCTGTAATAGTCTAAGAGGTTAAGATTATTCATCATTTGTATAACTCTTGTGCGGGCATTTGGATTATTTAATGATGTATAACTATATGAATCTAGATCGGGATCAAGGACTACATTATAATCTCCACAGATTATACAATAATCATTTTCAAAGTCTTTAATAGTATCTACAATATTTTCAAAAAAGATAGGCGAATCTTGATTCGGACCATAAATATTGATAAGAGTTACTCTTTTATCACAAATGCTTAGATCTAGCGCTAATAAATAACCATCGGAGTCCTTTTTTTCTTTGTGCAAAGTAAACTCGAAATTGTTATTGAACATTATTGCTACCCCTCTTGAATTAGAACTATAGGAATTAAATATGCACTTGTCCCACATCCGCCCCTACCTACCTACCCCACCCCACCCCCTTCCCCATTTTTTCTCCTCGTAAAGTTTACCTTTGTCATGAATATGCTTGTATCTAAATTTATATATCGTAGCAGACACTGATGATATGGAAAATAAAGTAATAAATGTAACAATAGCGTTACTACCATACTTTTTTCACAGCATCACGACACATGCATCATATGACACACGTGTACTCCGCCAGTACGTACTGTAAACAAGGTACATAAAAAGAATGATTTCGTACCTTTTTAAATAGTTTTGTCTTTGATTACATATATGATTGAGTATATTAGGATATTTTCTTTTTGCAGCATCTCTGTTTTCATGCAATTTCAACAAATACCTACCGTTTTCTCAATTTTTCTTATCACCCGCTCTGTAAACTGTCGGATCGCACCTTCCATCGCTTCTCAAGCTTCTCAGTAACGCAGAGTTCCCTAACAACGTAAGGGGTCACAAAGTGCACTCAATAGATTGGGGGTCTTCTCAAAGGTATATTGAATAGACGGAGTGTCAGCGATTGAGTAAATACATGACTTTTTATAACTGATAACTTTCATCCTTTGAATTTACAAAATATCATGAAAATTAATTGAAATACTGTGTTGCTACCGTACTTGACGACACGGAGTCTATGACGTCAAATGACGTTACAATATTTCGCGGCAAATTTTTGACGTAATATTCTATGGGACGCCTTAACATACCTGCGTAAAATTCATATTCTTTTTTTCGACAAAAACCACGAGAAACACATACCTTTCGATTTTTTTTATTATTATCATTCAGTGTGCACGGGGCATTGAGTTTTATATTTTATACGCAATCCTACCTTCCCCTCTCTCCTCAACAGAATTCAATTTTCATCTATAATCATTCTTTTTTTTTTTTTTTTTGAATGCATCATTGAGTCAGTTGTATATAGCAATAGATATGTAAGTTTTATATTATTATCTGCATTGTTATCATGATACTCAGAAGGATAGCATATACATTTTCATTAATTATAATTCGTATCAAAATTGATAGTGATGCTTTTATATAAAAAGAAAGGAGGGAGAGAAAGAAGGACAACTCTTACACACACTTGCATACTGGAATGAAGAAATATATTGGAAATAGAAGAATGGCATAACTATGAAAAGAAATTATCCCAGGGTCTCCACAAAGTTTCATATATCTCTTGTTTATTACTCTTTAAAAGTATAAATTTCTGTATTTCATGATTGATATTTAGATACTTTCTTAACCCAATTAGACTTGGGATTTTCTCTTTTTTCAGGTTCACATATATGTAATATTTAGAATATAGTATTATGAAATTTATCACTATATTTGCATTTTTAAAATCTTTTCCAAATAAAATATCTTGCTTATCCAGTGAAATAGCACTATTCATCGATGAAGATATCAGTTGCGTTAGATTGAGCCAAATATCATTAATGATTTCACAGTCAAAGAAAACATGTTGAAGTGATTCTGATTCTGTATTACAATTGAAGCAACGGTCATTTGAAATGACTCCTATTCTTTTGAGATAACTACCTACTGGAAGGATTCTATTTAAAAGACGATATTGAAACCATTGTATTTTCGTGTCTGGGGTGATTTTAAAACATATTTTAAAGATATCATACTGTGTTATTTTAAGTGAGTTATCTAATTTAGTTATCCATTTGTTTAAAGCAGGAATTTCAATGTCTGTTGTATTCACAAGTTTATATACCTCTTGATTTCCTTTCATCTGTTTCAATTGGGTTTACAATGTCATTTTGATTTCTTAAAGATAATTTTGTCTTAAGTTATAAAGATTTCACTGCATTAATCATGCCATTATACTTAAGGAAACATACATTTTCTAAATTAAATTTAGTTTCAAATTGCTCTTTAGTAAGAAACTTTTCATTTTCTATCAACATTCCAATTATTGAAACTCCCTTTTTGTAAAAATTTTCATAAAACATTGGCTTTATATTTACTAAAATGTGAGAGTTATACCAAAGAGGAAGGTAATAAAAATTGAAATGTGTATTAAGGTCACATTTATCCATCTGCACTTTCATAATTGACTTCCATGAAATAAAAGTATCTTCCCAAAATTTATTTTTGTTTTCTTTTAATAGTTTCTTTATGTATGCTTCACCAAAATCACATATCTTTTTAACAACATCAGAATCATTAAAAGAAGCTTCAAAAATACTTATCCAAGCCTGACCCCCATTTATAAGTCTTTTAATCCATGAACTTTTTAAAGATTGAATAAAATTTGTTAGATTAAACATTTTTAATCCACCTTTTTCATAATCCTGTTCAATGAGAACTGTTTTAACTTTATGGACATTACATCCCCAAATATAATTATAGAGATCTTTACTTAACGAGTTGATTAAGTTATCAGGTGGATTTGGTAAGGATATGAAGAGGTGGTTCAATTTTGGTATTATTAATGTCTTAACAATAGTGATACGTCCTATAGGGGTTATAATTCTTCTTTTCCATTGATTTATCAAAGTTTTTATAATAGGTAGTTGTTTATTATAATTAATATTAATCATTTCATCCAGTTTAACTGAGAATTCAATTCCTAATAAGTTGAATCTAGTAGGTCCCCATTCTAGTTTCCATCTAGAATGGTGATAGACATCCTTAGAAAAATTTTTTGAACCTATCCAGATTAATTTAGTTTTTTAGCTATTTATATGTAGTCCTGATATTTTTGCAAATAGTTCAAGAGTATCAAGAGATGCAAAGAGAGATTTTTTAGAGCCATCAAGAATCAGTGTTGTATCGTCTGCATATTGAGAAATCTTGTGTTCCTTGTTATTAATTACTATACCTTTAATATCTTTGTTATTCTTAATGAGGATGGAGAGAATTTCAGCACATAGTAAAAATAGGTACGGTGCGACCGGATCACCTTGCCTGCAACCGCGGAAAATACCTAGTTGTTCTGAAAGATGCCCACACTGAAGGATAGAAGCTTTTATATCTGTATTCAGGATTTTTATCCATGAAATTAAATTGCTTTTGAAACCAAAAAATTCTAGAACTTGGTAGATAAAGGACCAGGAAACTGAATCGAAAGCTTTTTCAAAGTCGATGAGTACTAATAAACCAGGGATAGAATTACTTTCTGTAAATAGCATAAGATCATAGATAAGACGAGTATTTTCGCCAATGTAACGCCCACTATTGGGTTTTCTAATTTTAACGCTGTGTCCTGATCCAGTTTTGGAACAGTTAGTGAATCAAGTAAGTCTTCTAATTCAATATTTTCTAAGTTATCACTTCTTTCAGAGTACAGGGTTTTATAAAAGTCTCTACATTCTATCAAAATTTTTCTCTGGTCATATATAGTCTATTTTCCTTCTATATCTAGTTTATAAATTATTTTGTTTGTGTAATTTCGAGATTCTAAATGACAGAAGTAATTTGATGGCTTTTCGCCTTCCTCTACCCATTTAGCTTTGGATCGAATTAGATTACCCTTCAATTTTTCTTGTCTTATATTTTCTAATTGGGCTTTTTTTTCTTGTAGTATATTCAAGATATCTACATTAACCTCATTTCGTATTTCCAATTTATTAATTTCCTCAATAACATTCTTTTCCATTCTATCTTTCTCTTTTTTGCGAAAGCTTGAATGTGAAATAGCCAATCCTCTAATCTCCATTAAAAGTACGTCAAAAAATGAGCTATCACAGATTTTCAGGTCAACTATGTCATTTGGAACATCATCAATCATGTCTCTATTATAAAGAATATTTGAGTATTGGGATTTGACTCTTTTAATTGTATCTTTGACTTTATTTATTAATTCTTCATCTTTAGCAGCGTGTTATTAAATTTCCATATTCCAATCCCTTTAGTAAAATCACTGAGTTTCAGTTCTAATACGACACGTGAATGATCAGAACGATAGCTTGCTAAAACCTGTATTTTTTCTATCAAATTAGCTAAATTCTCAGATACCAAAAAGTAATCAAGTCTACTACATTTGATTGGATTCTTTTTATGCCATGTGTAAATTTTCTTATCCGGAAATAGTACTCTGTAATAGTCTAAGAGGTTAAGATTATTCATCATTTGTATAACTCTTGTGCGGGCATTTGGATTATTTAATGATGTATAATTATATGAATCTAGATCGGGATCAAGGACTATATTATAATCTCCACAGATTATACAATAATCATTTTCAAAGTCTTTAATAGTATCTTCAATATTTTCAAAAAAGATAGGCGAATCTTGATTCGGACCATAAATATTGATAAAAGTTACTCTTTTATCACAAATGCTTAGATCTAGCGCTAATAAATAACCATCGGAGTCCTTTTTTTCTTTGTGCAAGGTAAACTCGAAATTGTTATTGAACATTATTGCTACCCCTCTTGAATTAGAACTATAGGAATTAAATATGCACTTGTAACCCCACTGGGCCTCGATATAAGGTTCCAGGTTTGAAACAAAGTGTGTGTCTTGCAGACAGATTATGCTATAGTTTTTAGATTTATAAAAATTAAGGACATCTTTACGTTTTGACGGATCACCAAGACCCTGACAGTTTATCGTAGCAATTTTTATTGTGTTAGTTTTAGCCATTCTTTGACAAATCCATAAACACAGCGCATTCGCACACAACATTCACACGAAAGGAGAGGGAAAGAAGATAAGGAGTTAAAGATATGAGAAAAAAGACAAAGTAATAGGCGTAAAGGTTCAAAAATAAATGAGTAGGCAATAAACGATGGTGGTAAAAGACTCATCTAGTTCAAATGGGCGACACAACAAAACCATAAAGAAACGTCAGAGGAAACCCGAGTACTCTCACCTTTAGAAGGCATAGTACGCAAGATGAAAAATGCATTATGGCGTTAGTAGAAATTTTCCTACTTTGTCTGAAGCTCAAAGTATGAAAACACTCGAGTAATAATATTGGCAATATCCTGTTATTTGTGCCGCGGCACAAATAAGTTTTTATCCTTTTCCAACAACCTGATAACAATCCCCTTTTGTTGTGTTCATAAATCTGGGTCATCCAGACGCTTGAATCCGTACGGAACAAACCGATTTTAAGATTTTTTTTTCATTCAATTCCCTTAATATCCTGTAGAACAAGTGTCTTAAAATGTGCGTTTTTCTAAAAAGCGGCACAAATAATTAAAGGGGGGCGGCACAAATAACAGGAGTATACATATACAGACGCATTTCATTTTCCATACGATCTTTTCATTCCGTTGAAAGGGGGAAGTGTCCCCCGGGAAGAGGGTTTCTTGGGGGGATTAATTCTATTAGAAAACGGGGCTTGGCTTTTTTGGAGGTTAGAACAAGTGTCTTAAAATGTGCAGGTTTTTAAAAAAAGCGGCACAAATAATTAAAGGGGGGCGGCACAATCTATAATCATTCTTATCAAATTTGAAGATGTAAGGAGATTGCCAAGAAAAGAAAGAGAGGCGGTATAAACCCCATATATATGTATCACATTTAAGATAAACGGACCAAATGTAAAGATGGTCCAGGATTTTTTCCCAAATCTATTTATTTTTCGAACTATAATTTAAACCAGGAATCTTAAAATATTCATTAATATACCATGATCATCACTCCGTATTTTTAGAAAAAAAAGTGTTAGATTCTCCATTGTTAGTCCCCTGTCGGCAACACCAAAAGGGACTCTTAGACTTTTTAATTGGTGTGTGTTGTGGGGGAGGGGGGACTCTTACGCATTTAAAAAGAAATTCTTACTTCACCATTTTTTTTCACAGATGTTTCAACCTTATTTTCATATTGACTCGTTCTTTGTATGTCTTCTTCTTTCATCCATTTATTAAACCTTCTTTGATTCCTTGAGATTAAAAAAAAGAGCTTTTTGAATATGACATTATTTTAGCTAAGATCTTTAAATCAAAATGTATTATCAGATGAAAAAAAATTGTATCAATTTGAAAAAGGAAGAGAAAAAAAGACGAAATAAATAAATTCAAGATGCGGAAAAAGATCATAATTACCGTAAAAACTCTTCCATGCGAACAGGGTGCAATGAAAACGTACACTACACGTGTACGCTGACCGCAGTCCGTGTACATGCAGCAAGTATATAAGTTAACATATTTAAAAAGTTTACATATCTAAGTATATTTTGAAATGAAATTTTCTCTGTGAAAATAAAAAGATTGAATTTATTATAAAGATATTCTTATTGCCCCTCTCCATATATATCTTATTTGAAATGGCCGCATGACCATATCACGCTCTGATGGTTTTCACACCTGGCAGGTAATGCATATTCGTACCCTGCACGGTTGATTGGCATGTGTGTACTTGTCAAAACAACGATTTGTTAATTGGGATGATACTTTTTAAGAAAATGGATTAGCGCAATGGACGTACCAATACGAATACGAAGAAAACCAACGATAATTTGTGATTCATAACACGGAAAAACTTGTTTTAAATTTACAAATAGATGTTTAAATATGCAGAAAAAATTCATTTATAGCATCTTTTTCTTTCAGCAAACATCTATAAATAACAATAAAACTAATTAGTCGGGTAATTTAAAAGATAAATAAGATATTTCCATCAAAATACGTTACCTGATATATAACGCGATTGAGGCGTGATGCCCGACTCGACGGCCATGACACCCTGTTTTCAGCACTTCGCCGCTAGGTGGCGCGGAACTGGAAAATGGTCAATTTGCTCCCAATAGCCCAATTTCGTCAGGGTTGGATCCAGCGCTGGGCAAAATATTTACAAGAGGATAACCATCTTTAAAATTACTCTTCATCAGAACAACTGGATGGATAGTTCTAAAAGTTATATATGCCTGGGTGATCTAGAAGGATTACATTACAATCATTTCCTAAAATATCATCTGTAATTTTTGAAGCGTTCTTGACGTATTTTCTTAGCGAAAACAAAAATGAGGACACATTCACTCCCTTTCTTGCTTTCTGGCTTAATAGATATATATATGCTGCCCCTATTAAGCTCACTTTTGCCATTAGTAGAGGTATGCTTATGTGAAAGAAATTTACAAAAGAAGAAAGGGACAAACATCTTTTCAATTAAATCGTTTTTCTTTTCCTTATGTTTCAATGTATTTTTAGATCAGCTGATTAATATCAATTTCATTTTGATACATGTTTGTGGTTTTAGTTCGAGATTTTAATCAAATTAACAACTAACCTTTATTTCTTTATTTGTAAATGTTGTTACATTTTGAGATGTTTTCCATGTCTAGGTAGCATTTAATCTATTAATGCTTTTGTGAATGCATTTTGATTGATTTTGTATGTTAAACTGATTTTTATAACAAGCATTTTTTTTTGGACACGATGACATAATAATTGAACAATGTGTACACTATTATGCCAAATAATTCTATTTAAACGTAAGATGGTTTAGTAGATAAAAGTAAATATACTTTTCATAAAACACATACTTTTTTCATAATAGCAACCCAGATTCGCCTTGTTGACGGACCAAACCAACATGATGGTAGATTAGAGGTGTTTTACAACAATACATGGGGAACCGTCTGTGATGATTCTTTTAATGAAAACTCAGCTTTCGTAGTTTGTAAAATGTTGGGATTTCATCAGTAAGTATGCATCTGATTACAAATATTAAATTACAGTATAATCTGTGTAAACCGGCTTTCATTCGTTCCGATTAAATCGGTTGCTTAAGAAAAGACTAGGTATACAAAAAATCGATATGTTCGACCCAAATAATATGCAAAAGAATAATTACTGCTATACTTCTACTGATAAATATTTTTTCAATCGTCATATTCATACATAAAATTAACATAATACAAACTGATACATTATTCAAACTGATTCCATATCATTGTCTTACTTTTGCTAGTCTGATGTAAACATTTTTAAGCACCGAGATCACGCCACTGTTCCTATCGCTAGGGGCTTTTATATTTCTCCCTTGGGGCTACAAGCAAACATAACAGTTACCTGTCCGTGTTTGGATAGGTTTTGTCCGCTAATGCACAAAAGAACTATTTAAAGAATTTTCATTACAATTGAATTCGTCAAAACCTTTGATATCTAGCAATTTTGTCGATCAAATTTTCTCTTAACTTTGCAATATTTTCTTGATTTACATCGGCACACTCTCCGCAAATGTAAGAATAAGCTATGCCAAAACGGTCTTTCTTACTTTAAAGCCAGCCCGTCGAGGCCTGGAGCATGCATATCCGAGTTTTGAGCAATTTCCTGGTGTCTCCTCTTACATAATCGGCCCGTTCATCTTAATTTTCGGAAGATCCGGTTTTCACAAAATATACCGCACATTATTCTCTAGTTTAAAATGTATAGGTACGATCAACCGTCTGACTATTTTAGATTATAATTACTATTCAAGATGTTACATAAAACACATACATGTACCCATCAAAGTGTATATATGCTTGAGAAGAATAAATTTTAAACTTTATCATTCTTACACAAATATATACGAGGGCTGTCAGTAAAGTTCGTGGACAAGTCTTAAATAAAGGAAACTTGGCGTCAAAGATATTTATTTTATTAATAGATATATTTATGTCATTGTTACAACTATGACTTCGTAGGAAGACAAAGGATGGTGACCCTGAGCACGGTGAATCTTGATTATGGTGTTTATCATTTCATTCATATGATTTTCACTTTGTAAAATCCTATGGATAAAACGATAAGTTTTACATTGTGACGTTGACAATAGTAATGACATGCAAAATTTGAACGTTCAAAGTTTCAAGATGACTGGGAAAACCGGATCTGAATGTCATAAGACGTGATCGTCATTGTTTCAAAAAATGACGTTTTCTGGAAAAGCAGAGCAGATAAAATTTTGCGTAGGCTTCCGAAAAACACCGACAGAGAACCATATACTCTTTAAACAGTCGGAAAAAAACATGCTGTTCGTAAGTCTTCAAGTGGCAAAGAAGATTTTAGGACGTTGGAGACAGTATACAGAATGGTATGCGCTTTGAAAGGCTCTCTATCAAAGACAGAAGCGATTTAAAACGAAGAACGTGACGTGATTCACAGTGATCGGCGACTAACATTTCGGGAAACTGCAGGTAACTGTGCAATTAAAAAAAACTCGTGCATAAGATCTTATCTCATTATCATACAACGACTCATATCTGTGCTGGATAGGTTCAGAACATTCTTAAAAATTTAAATTTAGCGAGGAGAGTGAAATTGGCAAGATAGTTTAAATAACGGATAACGTCAAGGATTTTCATGCTAGTTCTCCGGGTATGAGAAAGTGTCCTTTTCATATTGTATAGAAATAAAACAATGTTTGCTTTGTTTGTGATGAAATTTGGTATTTTATGAATATAAAACTTGAATTTAATAAAAATGATACTTTCATTTATTTTACTATTGTTTGCTCGCTTTTATCAAGGCAGTACACGAATTTTACGGGCAACCCTCGTACGTATTGTTTAGAATGAAACGTAAAATATGCTCGACAAAGGGGAAGGTAGTAAAAATTTGACGGTATCACAGGGCAACCTCTATAGCGTAAACGACATCGTTCCGTGATGATTTGGGAAAAAAAATTATATCAAAGAAAGAGTGCATTGATATCAATAAGACAAAAAAGGTAAATTACAGATTTACCGTGTAGGTAAAGAGAAACAAAAGAATTACCAAAAATCATGATGTCCTTTTTTGTCGCCTCTTGCTGTGGTAGACTCCCTTAATTAGTTCAAGTTGATTACCTAAGAACACGTGTCCGGAAAATACAAATTTTCAAAATCTGCAAATATCTTACATATTTCAATGTTACCTTATAATATGGCCATAATCAATTTTCATGCATAAAATTGGCAGATCAAGGTTTAGGTCTTATTAATTAATAAAACATGGGCAACGCAAAGTGAAGTATCCCTTCGCATGGCATGTAAATTAATGTACTCACTCGGGCTGCATACAATGATTTTAACTGTTCAAAAACTATGACCTTGACCTTTGACCTCGAAAATGAATAGGGATCTTCCTCTTGAGAAAAGAAACAAGTGAAATGAAGTTTGGCAAAATCCAATCGAAACTACGTCCTCTGGGTTGTATACAAGGATTTTGATTTTTTTTACAATCTGTGACCTAGATCTTTGACTTGAGAATCAAGTGGGCTTTTTCTCCAGTCATAAGCAAAAGGTGTATGAAGTTTGGAAAAAATCTAATGAAAATTGCGCCCTTTAGGTTGTATACAAGGCCTTTAACTATTTCCACGAGGATTTTACCTGTTTCTAAATTGTTACTTTAACCTTTGACCCATGACCTGGAAATTCTATAGGGTTCTTCCTCTTGCCATGGTGAATTGAGGAATAAGTGTATGAAGTTTGGTCAAGATCCAAACAAAACTGTGCCCTGTTTGCTGTATACAAGGACTTTAGTCATTTCCAATCTGTGACCTTGACCTTTAACGCAAAAAAAAAAATGAATAGGATTTTTGAAAATCAATAGGATTCTTTCTCTTGCCATGAAAAATAAGAGTATGAAGTTTGGTCATTATTCAATCAAACGTGTGCCCTCTGTAAAGAATGACTTTATCCATTTCCAATCTGTGAACTTGACCTCTTGACTTGAGATATTACCTTGAAAATCAATAGGTTCTTTATCTTGCTATAAGAAATACCTGCATGATGTTTGGTGAAGATCTGATCAAAACTGTATCGTACACACGCATATACTTACCCACTTCCTAGACATTCTTATAAATACCGTTGCCTTTCGATCACAACGACATTTAGAAAAATGTAATACCTTTTCATATGCGATCTTTCGATTTGTCTTTCACAGAATATTATATTGACTGTAAGTAGATACCACAATAAATGAAAGCCGTATCACACTATCAGTGCGAATGTTACATTCGTAGATTAAACTGCTCCAGTTGGCAATAAACTGAAAAGTGTATGAGGATACAAGAAGTAACTGTTCTGATATTTACGACTAGTTAATTCCAGATCTACTCGAGAAAAAAAACCATTGTTAGTTTAATCTATTCTACATAGATTGATTTCTATTGTTATATGTCTTTGCAATACAAAATAAGATTATTTTTTTCTCAGAGACATATTAAACCCAATAATGAATCAAAGTCTGTCACATTATAGTCCAGTAGCAAAGTACAGAACATTTAGTTCATCAGGGAACAAACAGATATGGCTGGACGAACTAGTCTGTTTAGGAACGGAATCAGATATAAAAGATTGTAGGCACCAAGCATGGGGATCAAACGACTGCAGTCATAGTGAGGATGTAGGCGTTTCCTGTTTAGAAAGTACGTATATTGCAGTAAGAAAAAAAAAGCTTAAGAACTACACTCAAACTATTGAACTTTAAGCAATAAAAATGCTCACGCTCTTCTTCTTTTTTTTTTATTTCACACGAGGTTTGTCGAGGAGTGTGAACTATTTATCAATGTTTATCATACCAATAACGTACTAGCCGAGGACAAGCTCTCAGTGGTCACAGTAGTCTCCGAAGAAATCATACATTTTACGCCTCGGCCTGCCCTCATTAGAATATTTTGTCGTATAGTTTGAAACGCTTAAAGAATATATAGGAGAAGAAGTACCAATCATAGTTCGAGAGTCAAAAAATAAACAAGGGAATATGGCATAATAGTATAATTGTTCATTTACAAGACAACGTACGGACGAACGGACGGACAAGTGCATCACTACCTCGGCCATTTATTTGGCGGGGGAATAAATAAGGTTGCTCTTAAACGAATTTTTGAAATGAGGTGCAACAGATTTTTGGATTTAGCGCGTTGATGCAAAAGTTTTCTGTCAAATTTTTCGGGTGATACCTGCAACAACAGAAAAAAATATCAGATTCATTTCTAATTATTTAATTATCATCTGTTTATGGAATTCAGACTGTTTTCTTGGATAAAAAAAAATTAATCACCACACTATATTTCGTAAGTCGGAGGGTTTCGCAGTGATACGTCTGCCTAAACAAGTTATGGCAACCGCCATGATTCAAACAGCGAACAATCGTCTCTCTATATCTTTGGGATAAGGACCAGTTTGAGCAAATTCTACATGCACAGTTAATTTTTGAGTAAGTAAAAAAGAAATGGTACCCTCCAAATGATAAGCAAACATAAACAAATTGTATTTTAAGCAACGAGTTCATCGTGTTTTAGGGAACCCCCGGTTCTAAAAATAGTGCTATAAATAGAGTTACGTGAAAAATTGTGTTGATCGATGTATCATCAAAATTTCTCAGCCAATCAGAATCTTCGTTTCTTGAAAATAACAAAAGGAAATTAAATGATAACACATTCTCATCAGTGGTACTTTATGCCAAAATAATTCAAATAGGAAAAAAAAAACATCGTGGCAACCTGAATTTATTTTTCGAACTCGCTAAAATCTATTTCACAAAGCGTTAGCGAGACCATATTATTCAGAGTAGTAACTTAATCATTCAATTTCCATTGTTATTTTCAAGAAGCAAAGATTCTTAGAGGGTGTAAGTAAGAATTTTATGTCTGGTTCCTGCTGAAAATTTATCAGTTCTGAAATGAAGCTATCAAAGATGAAGACGTTTAACATTGATACATCGATCAACAAAATTTTTCAAGGAGGTATATTTTTAGAACTATTTTTAGAACCGGGGACTCCCTAAAACACGAAAAAACTCATGGCTGAAAAAACAATTTGTTGATGTTTGCTCAAAATGACATGGGTACCATTTCTTTTCTATTTACTAAAAAATACTTAATACTTTACCCCTCGTCGGTGATTTTCAATCTAAACAATGTAATATGAACATAGAGTGTGAAAATAATTATATTCAAAATTGTACAGAAAGACATAGCAGGATGGGTGCGATATGATGCTACAGGTAACACGTTTTAAAAATTTCAACGAATTTTGATAACAGAAATTTTCGAAAGCGTTGAAGGACATATCAACAGAAGTTGAACGAACTTGGCTACATGTGCCATCGGGGACTACTGGTCCACCAGCAGTGACACTCACTAGGTGGTACAAATGTTAAACGTCTTCAAATTCAATAGCGTCCTATAAGAATCTAGGATTTAGGGAACTTTCCGTCGCTTGAATCGAAAAAAAAAAAAACCAAACAAAAACGGAAAAGTATAGAAATGTGCGATTGGTTTATTTATTGGCATTTCATTCCAATTTTTCTACCTAGAATTTTACAACATCTAAAGTCAGCTAAATGACGGCAAGCTTTTTGTAAAAGCTAATACTTGTACTGAAATCTTTATGGCTATATTACATTGTTTAGATTGAGGATCGCTGACGAAGGTTAAGTACCCGAAAAGTGCATGTCTGGTCCATGCTGCAAATTGATCTGTTCTAAAACGATGCTATTGAATTTGAAGACGTTTAATATTCCGAGCTACCTTATTGTAGATATATGTACCTTATGTTTTATTTCTTGCTCTTTCTTTCTGAAGTGCTTAAATCAATTTCAGATCGCAGGAAAGTTACTTTTCCGTTTTCTCCCGTACCCCTGTTATGAGTTTGTACTGTAATCATTTCTTTATATTATCTGATAGTAATAATACGGATTCGAAGTGGTCAAACTATATATTAGTCTAGTCAATATGCTGAAAATTATGCCAATTTCCTAACTAATTGCAACAGAAACGAAACATGCACCAGATGTTAGTATATAATCAAGGTTATATCATATTAAAAATTTAGAATTTTTCGCATGTGGGAAAGTGACTTTTTTTAAGGGCAAAAAAAGGGGAATTTTGAGAAAAATCAGTTTTATTTTTTAAATTTGTAAAATTTTACTATAGTACAAAATGTGAGATTATTAGCTGATTAATTCATTCCAATTTTGAGTTTTTTTCGTTTTATGAAATAATTTTTACTTTTATTCTCTGAAAAAAAATTGCTGAAAATACGTTTTTAGGATTTTTTGGGCTAAAAATACATTTAGAGTTTCTTAATTTGCAAAAAAATGAAGATTTTTTCTTTCTATCTTAAGAATTCAAATTCTACTTATACCCTTGAATTTGTAAAATTTAAAATGCTCCATGATGAAATATTGACACACAAAAACAATGAAATCTGAGTCAGTAAAATCTAATATATTAATAACGACCATAGCACCTTCCCATTATTTAGCGCCAACAAGAGCATCACGTGACGTCATTGCATCCGACTTCGCAAGATCAATAATTTGTTCTCCTGTTGTTGTTTTTTCCCATTTTCCTAACATTTATTGATCTTGTCTTATACATGTATGCAGAAACTGGCATGTCTATTTTGTCTCATATAATCAGATAAACGAATGATGCAGCTTGCTAAACAGTAGATGCTCAATCCTCCAATGGGCTTTCATTTTCAGTGTATCCATCTTATGATGCATATACATGTAATTTTCTTTGCACATGTAATTTTAGTGTATATCAATTGGAAATGTTTCAAATTGGAATATTTTATTGAATTAGTAAATACGCCATTCAATTTGTTATTTTAAGAAAAAAATTGAAACGTTTTAAAATTTGAAAGTATTTAAATGTTTTATGTAACAAATGAATGATTAAGTTTCATAGCATTGTCTGCATTAAAAGTTTTTTTCCGTCTTGACATAAGGGGGTAGAGGTGTCTCTTCAGTTATTTCCCATTGCACAACTCAACGTTAGATTAATCTTTACTAGTCTATGTTATCAATGTCTGATGAATTTAGGCAGTTGCCATGACATTCACTACAACTGATAGAACAGTCAATGTCATTTTTCCGACACGAGCACCGTAGAGTGTCACAATTTGTTTTACACGTGCACCTTATAATTTTGAGAAGTTTAGCTGGAGCTGCAGGTTTGATAGATTTGATAGGTAAGAGCGAATTTGCGGAATTTATCCAACCCCAATCACACGGATTTAACATTTCTCCTGTCATCCAATAATGGCACTGAAGGTAAGCCCGAAGACAATGTTGAGTAGCTGCATCCATTGTAGGTGGTAAAGCATGAATCTGTACTGAGATTGTACCTGCAGCAACTTTTGATCCAAATTTCCTGTATCTTAATATGTCTAGGCCCTCGTATGGCAAGCCGCCGTTCAGACATGATATAACCTCTGTTCCTTTGGCAATAACTGTTTTCTTGTCTCCATTTGCCTGTGTAAATGTTGTCATTGCTTCACGAAATTGCTCTGACAACTTCAACTTATTAATTGGGGCCGCCTTCCCAATCCCAAACATCCTCGATGTGGTATCACATCCTGTGAGCGCATGTATCCCTGGTAAAAGCTTAACTGCTGTTTCGCCCAAAACTTCTTTAGTTTTATTTATGTCCCAAATTCTTGTCATTTGTCCTCCACGTTTAATATCGGAACCAAAATGTAAGACGTATTCTGTTGATCTGTACAGTCCAGGAGAATACTAAAAACAGTAATATTACTTAAAACTGTAATATTACTGTTAACAATAATCCCTTGTATTATTGAAAACAGTAATGTTGCCACCCTATATTACATATTTCTGTAATATAGACAAAGTACAGTTTTAAGCCACTTGCATAGTTTCTGTCATACTATTCTTTCACTCAACAACAAATTATTAAATATGAAGAAAAAAATCTACTGAAAAGTGAAAATAATGTCCATTTGGAACCTATTTTTCATTTTTTCTTCTTTCTGAAATCACTTTTTCTTCAAATATGTTAAGGAAAAAATTTTCATGATGTTCTGAATAATTTTTCAGTGTACATATGAATGAGATACGCGGGTATGTTAAGGCGTCCCATGGAAATATCATCACCTTTATCGCACCTTTGTAATGGACACCTCTTTCCCTCAATAAAATATACTTTAATCAAAAGTATTATTATGTACTTTATAGAAGGAAAGTCGAGGGTCACTGGCGAGTTCTGCAGGTGTGTTGAAAGTCACGTGATCGCTATTTATAGCACATGTACACAGTACGAAAATGAAGCATCGAGCGCAAGTTGTTCCACTAATTTCTCAGTGAACTTATGGTTTATGTTGTGTAGAGAAATGTTCAAATTTCATATATCTTGCTACGACAAGTCGTGAATTCCATATATTTATGGATTAAATTAAGGAATTCTACGGCGCACCCTGGTATTTGCGTTACACCTTCAATGACTACGTCCTTGTATAGGTTTGATATGAAAAAAATCAAGTTGTCGTAGCAAGAACTATATAGATAAATCATGGAAGATTCGATTTACACCAAACTTCTCCCGAGAACCATTTCAAACGTTCAAGTGATGCGCGATTGACAGGGGGAGATAATTTCTCAAAAACGTTTCAGTACAGGTACATTTCAACGAAAATTCATATTCTTCTATCTCAAAATCGGCATGATCAAGTGAATTCGGCAAGAATTTAATTTTTCTTGAAGAATTTGAAGTGTAGAGTGTCAATATTTATTATAATATGTTGATGAAGACTTAAAGTAATGTGCAAATCCAATAGAAGTCATAATGATAGCCAATGCAGTAGATTCTACGCTTCATTCAAGAACCCTTTGTCCGCCCCTCTGCTTTCCTATATTGCAATATTTATCTGCGACAATGTATTTCAAGTTTCTATTGATTTTCAAACAAATTCATAATTTGATTTTAAAAGCATCATTTTAATTAAATTAATTAAGGTACGGTGTCCCTGAAAATTAATTAATTTTACAAAATTTCATTATGCAAAATCTTTCTTTTCAAATTAAATTTTACATTCTCATTTGATAAATTCAAATTTTCATGCGATTCTTACGTATATATTCGCAGTTATAACCGTTTGAAAACGTTATTTTTAATTTTGGGTGCGCAGCTCTAATTCTTTTCACTAACGCCACCTACAATATATTGCGTTTTTACAACAGAGGTGTATGGCGATTTAATTTTACAAATTCGACAATATTATGGTCGTTACTGCATATTTTTTAAATAAAACTTTATATGGCTTCTTTTTAGCTCGCCGGGACGAATGTCCGGAGAGCTATTGTCATACCCCCGGTGTCGGCGTTGGCGTTGGCGTGCGCGTGCACAAAAACTTTAACCTTGCTTATAACTTTTAAACCAATACAGATTGGGCTTTCATATTTCACATGTGCATTCCTTGTGACAAGACCTTTCCATGGATACCAAAATTTTTGACCTTGTGACCTTGACCCTTGGAGATTGACCTACTTTTGAAAAACTTTTAACCTTGGCCATATTTTTTGAATGGTAAGTGATAGGGCTTTGATATTTCACATGTGTATTCCTTTTGACAAGACGTTTCCATGGATACCAAAATTTTTGACCTTGTGACCTTGACCTTGGAGATGATTGACCTACTTTTGAAAAAATTTAACCTTGGCCATATTTTTTGATTAGTAAGTGATAGGGCTTTGATATTTCACATGTGCATTCCTTGTGATAAGGCCTTTTTTATTGTTGTTGTTGCAATTTACATATGGTTGCCACCGGCGAGCTATGTTGTCATTCTGACAAGTCTGGTTTCCTCAATCTATACCCTTCGAAATAAATTTTACGTTTTCAATAATTTTTTTTCAGGGACACTGTATCTTTAACGGTTTTATTATTTTATCACTATATTTATAGCTTTATCACTATATAGCCATGTCTTTCTGTTACATTTGTTTTATCCATTCATTTCAATTTTTTTTCTGCTAGTCAGAATGCTTGGAGGAGGGGTCAGATGCAGCGTCAAGTCTTCTGAAATTATTTTTCGTCAACCAGGAAACCTTTTTATTTTTTTTATTTACACTCTTAAATTATGCTGGTGATAATACAGGTCCATAATCGAGTGCAAAGGTGGTCACGAGGGAGAGAGAAAGAGAGAGAGGAGGGGGGGGGGTTTACTAGCTTATATATTTGTAGGTGCTGATAGTAAACATACGTTTTTTTTTAACAAGTTGAAAATGAAGCATATTCATTTCGTAATTCCTCGGGGGGGGGGGGGGGTCATTATGTTATTCATGTATGTAATACTTCTCTTTTTTTTAAGTTCAAGCCTCAAAGTTCAAGCTTGTCTATTTTTCCCTCCGGAAGAAATATTTCAATTTACTGCTTATCGGGAAGATTAACAAAAAAAAAAAAAAAAAAAAAACGCATCCAGATTCGAGGAAGAGGATATGATCAATACTACTATAATTATGTACCAATCTCGCATAATCATGACAGGCCATGCCCTTGACAATGGATGTAAGTGACGTGTAACTGCAATTACCTTTCCTCTCAGAAAAAAGCCGGAAAATACAATTTTATGCAAATGTGCAATGTTCAACGTCAGGGGCACCGAAAGGAGAAACCTACACTCTGTCGAGATAAATCTATATTTACATGTATACTTAATTGAAATGTAAACGTCTTCAAATTGAATAGCATCATTTAAGAACAAATAAATTGGCAACGTGGACCAGACATGCACGTTTCGGGTACTTAACCCTCATCAGTGATCCTAATTGAAACCTGTTTCTCGCCATCATCGACACAATTTTTACTTTGTCTTCCAATAATATTCTTTTTTTTTCTCATCACGTTTTTCGAACTCGTGAGAGGAGGGGGGGGGGGTTCCATCTTTCAGCTTAGTATAAAATCATTTGGTCATTGTTTTTCCTCAATCTAAGATGAAATCCATGGTCATATGTAAACCAACAACCCAGTATTATATACATGTATAATAGGCTATATCACCCTGCATGGGCAGGCTTGAACCCCCCCCCCCCCCCCCCTCCACCTTATAACTCCTTATTATTTAAATTTAGATCTGTACATTATTTAGATACAAAAAACGGAAGATTTGCTTTGATCAATTTCATTAAATTTGAAAATAAATAACTCAGCAGCTCTGTATTTATCAGGTGATAGACGTGAACTCCTTTGTATATGTACATTTAGAATGGCATCCTTTATCACAAGAATTGAATATCTCTGTGAAAACCATATAATGCGTTAGGACTGTTACTTTGTGAGAGTAACATGTCAGTCTTGTATAACAAAGTATCTTTGAGTAGACAGTGGCGTAGCTACCATGTATGCTAAAGCATCCACTTTTCCTCTAAAATTCCTCAATTCAGTAAAAAAATTTCCTCCCTCTGGAGATTTTTTTTTGTGAGCTGCTGGAGGTAAATCTTTTATTTGCATTCGACCTCCTTCATTGCCATTCGAATGTCCTCAGCTTCTGAACTCATTTTCCTAGTATAATGAAAGGATTAACTTAGTTTTGCCCAAGCTAAGCCACTGATAGAGTGGCTAGAGCCCATATTCAAAATAAAAAAACATGATATCCCTATGTTTATAGACATCAGAAAGACTCCAAATGTAGGCTTTTATAGTTTAGGATTAAATATATCACAAATACATGTACTTCTGTACAATAAAGATCTTTATTGACATATTTTTTAACATTCGCCAGACACTTGACGTGACATCTTCTTGCTGGCATTCGGGTAAAGTTATATTTTCTTCCAAAGGCAAATCTCTGAAATTAGAATAAAATTCAAATTTAGGTGAATAAATAAGTTTTTTTTTTGGTATTAAAATGTGATTTCTTACAGAACCTTTTAGGGTTTTTAGTGTATTCTTAATTTAACTTCTTCACAAGTTAATTATTAGATCATAAAAGAAAATAAAATGACACAAATAATGTTAACAGTTATAGATTTGTTCTGACAATATTCCTAGATAGATCTAGATTTATATCAAATGTCAACTATGTATATAATAATTATATGGGAAGATATTTTTACACTCAAGTCTCTAAAAAAATTAAATATCATATATATACCTGGTAATTGAAAAGTTCTTTCAATTATGAATCTGGGCTAATGCAGCATCCAACACTGATCCAGTGCCAAAATATTTCTGTTTTGTTTTTTAATGACTCAGAGATGATTAAATATTAAGTAATTTTCATCAGTCTGAAATACAAATGAACAAAAAATAAGTGTTATAAATTGTGTATTACAAAGTAGTTCCATTGTCACATACTTTAACAGTACACATGCATGTCCCACATCCACCCCACCCTACCCAAGCCCACCCCCTTCCCCATTTTTTCTCCTCGTAAATTTTACCTTTGTCATGAATATGCTTGTATCTAAATTTATATATCGTAGCAGACACTGATGATATGGAAAATAAAGTAATAAATGTAACAAAAGCGTTACAACCATACTTTTTTTTCACAGCATCATGACACATGCATCATATGACACACGTGTACTCCGCCAGTACTGTAAACAAGGTACATATAAAGAATGAATTCGTACTTTTTTAAATGGTTTTGTCTTTGATTATATATATGATTGAGTATATTAGGATATTTTCTTTTTGCAGCATCTCTGTTTTCATGTAATTTAAACAAATACCTACCGTTTTCTCAATTTTTCTTATGACCCGCTCTGTAAACTGTCGGATCGCATCTTCCATCGCTTCTCAAGCTTCTCAGTAACGCAGAGTTCCCTAACAACATAAGGGGGTCACAAAGTGCACTCAATAGATTGGGGGTCTTCTCAAAGGTATATTGAATATACGGAGTGTCAGCGATTGAGAAAGTACATGACTTTTTATAACTGATAACTTTCATCCTTTGAATTTACAAAATATCATAAAAATTAATTGAAATACTGTGTTACTACCGTACTTGACGACACGGAGTCTATGACGTCAAATGACGTTACAATATTTCGCGGCAATTTTTTTACGTAATATTCCATGGGACGCCTTAACATACCTGCGTACAATTCTTAATCACCCTCATTTCTCTCCGAATCCACTGGTATAAGAGCGAACTGACAATCTAAATAGTATTACTGTTTACAGTAATATAGAGAGATAGATTTCCAAGAAAGATAACTCTAATTTAATCTATATTATTGCTTTAAGTAATATTACTGTTTCCAGTATTCTCCTGGACTGCTGTAGTGGTGACATAAAAGCACAAGTATGTCAGTATCATCTCCAATCACTCTAGTGTGCTTCAATGAAGAACAAGACAAAGCTGTTTTGGCTATTAAAAGGTCTGCATCCCCGTCTGCGTGCAGCACTTCAAATCCCGAATCTTTTAATTTGTCTCCAAGAAGCAGAATGAATCTTTGTTTATTCTTTGTGTTAGCAAGAAACTTCTCCTTCACTGAGCGGCATGGCATATTTTCGTCAAACATAATTTGCGTTGTAGCGATTCCTTTGCTACGTCTGATATGAGTAAGATCTTTTGTTGTTGGATTCTCTGGGTAGCTATCAAAGATAATGATAGGATCATTGTACCTCTGCGATACTAAATTGATATATCGTTGACAAATGGAATTAAACGTTTCCCCTCTTAGCCAAGGAACGCGGTGGAGCAATGATCCGCCGTCAACAACATGTTTTATATCCTCGGTTGATTCTGCTTCACAATTTCCACATTTCCAAATGTAATCTGCCAAGGTTGACTTGTGAGCCTCGCGCATAAGTCCGTTTCCTTCGAATAACGCTGGTGGAAAACTGCACAACTCATTTTGAGCAGCCGATAAGAACCTCTGAAACAGTAATTTAGGGTCAATTCTCACAGAGTCATCTCCACTTTTCAGAAGATTTCTGTCATTCATCGTTTTCACTTGAAGAGATCTCTTAAACGTATGTGATGTTATGTGCTGACCTTCCATGTTTCGTATTATACTTTCTCCAATCTCTTTTGCCTTGTCTACGTTTACAGATGTTTCTGATATCACGCCAGTTTCAATATTTCGTAGCACGTCAATTTCCGCGAAAGGATCCCGCTCTTTCAAAAATGAAAATATCGTCATGACATCTTCCTTGTCTCTCTTCATTCTGGTTTGTCCTGTTTCTTTATGCTGTTCACTGGACGCGTAAGAAGATCCGGTAAGATCTAACATGGCATCACTTACTTTTGAGCAAGCTGGCATGGACAAGGTCCACTGAAGGCGTTGTGTTTCTGACATGCCACGTCCTCTGGTAAGACCTCCAGATGTCTTCAAACTACGCATTAAAACTTGCTCTATAATCAAGTCAGTTGAAAGACCTGTGCAGGCTCTGGCAGATCGCCTCATAACATGATGACCTTCCTTAAACTTTGCATAAATTTCTGGATGGTCCTCATGAAGATTCAGCATCTCAGTCAGATAGATGTAGGAAGATTTTGTATAAACATTGTGACCGGAAGAAGCGAAAAAGGGTAACATATCTCTGACAGATTTCAAGTGCAATTCCCAGTTCCCGGTTCATTCAGCTTTGATGAAGGTTTTCAGTATTCTGATCATTTCCATGTATTGTCCCCAAAGTCGAGCCGTTGGTGTGCTTTCCATCAATGATCTCAAATCAGTCATGTAACGATTACAGCAAAGCTTTATGGCCTCCATATTGCAAAGAGCATATGTATCTATGTCACCGCTTAGAAATCTATCGAAGATGTCTAAAGCCCTCGTTTTCAAATTTTCATCCTCAGTGTTTGGGTTGAGTGATGTTCCAGTACTTTCATCTCGACTCGTGTCAAATTTTGATTGCGCAAGCATATGAAGTGCAATTTCAACAAGCATGTGAGCTCGTGTAGCTCAAGAGACGGCTTTTCCCGAGAGAATATGAGGAACAGTATTTGCTGCGTATACTAATTCCAAGACTTCTTGCAATCCAGATCCCTGCATGATGTGACCCATACTACCGAGAAAGCTCATCATCATATGAAAACCCCCTAGGCGTAAAATCATTTTCTTCAGGCCACTCCCATACTCTTCGTTCGCTCTAATTTCGAAGGCTTTCCAATATAAAGGCTGGTCGAAGGTCAGTATTGGAACGGATCCATAAGTTTTGGATTGCTTAGCTACGAACTCCATTGTCGTATATATGCATAATGGATCGGATGGATTTAGATCTATCATTGGGAGAAAAACTATCGACGTCTTTCCAGGATATGTGGCATTATACGTCGTCTGCCACATACCAGACCAACCAGGTGTGGGTGATTTCAATGGCCACGCTATGTTGTAGACGATATCCAGAAACATGGTTGTATCAACAGTTGGTAATGGTACTAATCTCCCAAATTGAATCTTTGAGACGTCATCCGATTGTGTCCTGTAGTATTTTATATTAATTGTCCCTGCTAGAAGTTCTTCTGTAGATGTTTCAGTTCTTCGACTTCGTTCTTCAGCCGTCTCTTTCATAGGAGTAATTCCTGCAACAATTCCCATCCCATGAAATGTTTCCTTTCCGTCTAAAGTTCCAATATTATGGTCTACATTATCTGCTATGAACTGCAGACAATCTGTTTCTTCGTATCCTGGAATTTTCAAAAGGCCTTGTGAAATTGCTGCGCTGCTTTCAAATTTTTGAACCTCAGCATAAGAAGAGCAGAATCCCAAATGGTTCAATTCATCCAAAAGAAATCGAGATCCAAAGTTATGATGAAGTTGAACCGCAAGTCCAAGTTGCAGGGGCGCAATCAAACTTCTGGGTCGTGAGGCTTGCATTATAGCTTGGCCAATGGATGTCATCTTCAGTTGGCTTTCGGGAATCAGCTCTCGTAAAAAGTGCTGCAGTCCCTTTGATACGAAATCGAGATTCTTCTGTCCAGAAGATAATGTGTCTGTTGAAGGATAATACTCTCTTTCAACTGGTACAGAACGGATATCACTCTTAATAAGTTTTGCTGCTGTTAGAATGATTCGGTTTTTCTCTTCCTCTGAGTCCTTATCCAAAGGCCTTAGAAAAAAATCATTAAGAATGGATTTTGCAGTATCCCTCAATGTGACTATCCCGCCGGTGCCATATTTCTCAACAATGATGATATCGTCCTTGTAATGTTTTAAAAGACGTTGTTTCATATGGAAGGATGTAAATGCTTCATCGCCGCATGTCTCTTTCATTCGCTCCACAAGTTGATTCACAGATACTTGTTCATCTTGATGCGCATTGAGATATTCCAGAATTTCTTCAAAATGATCTTCTTTATTGTATGGACGTCCTCGTTTTGATGCTCTATCTAAATCATTTGAAAAACAAGATGGGATTGCCTTCATGGTCCGAAAGTTACTGCTGCATGTCTGGTGGTGTATTGCATCCGCTGCATGTAGATCATTTACAGATTTAATTTTTCCCAATACCTCTGTTCCCCAATAATCTCCTCTCAGTTTGCATATATCCAGGATTTTTGTTTGAAATTCATCAGTTCTGACTTGGTAGACCTCGCATGTCCTCTTTCTATCTTTTCTTGCTATCTGGCCACAAAATAAACAATGTGTCTTAAAGTCAAACTGTTCTTTAGATCTCAAGTTTGGCGTATTCGGGGTTTTACGAGGACCATCTTTGTTCAGATTTATTTTCACTTTTGCAATATTAAAAGGATTTACATAACTTTCTCTGCATTTTTTTTTACATATTGGCCGACGATGGTTAAAAAAGTGTCTTCACGCTTCCTAGATGCTTCATTGATCCCATTGCTTCCTTTCTCCCTTAGGCATATCAAAGGCTGATCGTCACTCTTCTGGCAGATGACGCAGTGATCCATAATTGAAGAACTGCTGAAATTAGAAAAAAAGTCAATGTATACTTTATACCATAAAAGTAACAAGAGGAAGTTATGATCAACAAAATAAATTAAACTAATCATTACTTAGTCAAATAAACATAAGGGAAAAACTCAAAACTAATTCGTTGAACTTAAGAAATTATATGTAAATTATACATACCTGTTTCGCCTTTGCATTCTTTGATGGTTTTTTTTTATAAACAAAGAAACGGAAAATCATTGTCAAAACAGTGAACTAAATAAAATAAACTTAATCTAGACTGATCATGAACAAAAAAGTAAATCAAAATGCGATAAAGACATTTATAGCAAATATTTCATATATATCACAAATATAGCCATATCCCTTATGTCAGAAATGGCGCGCCGTACTTTAAAATTTCGTCGGCGAGGACCTGTTTAGAGGATGGCCAAAAATCCGCTTTTTATTGAAATTATTGATGGAATGTGACTATTTCAGTAATTATTTCATGCACTTAATGTATGATATGTATATCCATCATAAAAAGTGACTTTTAATCGTTTTTAGGCACATTGAGAGAGTTAACACTATACGTAACAAAAAAGACATGAAAATTAATATAAATGATTGGACTTACCTTTGGTTAACTCCAATGTTTATCAGCGTTATAACATATAAAATCAATAGAAGCATAGTTTATCTTTTTTCATCGCTGCGCCGGTCAGAAATACATTCGTACTACGATTTTCGTAACTTGTTTACGTCAGAGTGAAGAATTCCATGGGTATGGTAGCGCAGTTGCGTCATTAAAAAAAGATAAAGATTTTAGACTCAAATTCGTCACTTTCCCCTTCATAGATTTATCTAATTTTTTTTCTCCTAAAATATGTTACAGTTAGAATTATTTCTATTGCAATTAGTTAGATTTTATTTGTAGATTGACTAGACTATATCTTCTCGAAGAAAATTTCAATCAAATTAATTATGCGCCAGACACGTGTTTCAGATATCAATACCTCATCAGTGATGATTCAAGTCAAAGTGTTTTTTTTTGTCATAAGCCGCCAAAATCTAGTCCAGTGGCGCCATCTGGTTATATTTTTTGAATTACATTTTGCACATATGTACTTGTGAACTTATCATGTAATTCTCTGTCCTCTTTGTTTTCAGAATACACATCATGTACTTCTATGTAATGACAGACGTTCTATTCTTAGCATTGACTAGATAGTTCTGTATTGGAAGCTTGTTAGTCTAGGTGTCATTCATATAACCGAACAATTGTAACGCAAAAAAATGCATTCATATAACCGAAAAATTGTAACGCACAAAATGTTTTGCATGAAAGTGTTGTCAATACCCTCTAATTTGATAATCTGGCGGATGCTTCTCTGGCATCCTTGGACATTTCGAAATTTTGGGGTGAAAGTGAAATTTTTGGAAGAAAACCCGTTGAAAATAGGAAAAATTCAATTACTTTTTCCATGCTGCAGCTAGATCAACAAAAGTGGTACCAAAAGTCTTCTAGTCTTAAGTTCAACTTACCAATTTACTTGTCAATAAAATGGGAAAAAAACTATGGATTTTCGTGGAAAATCGGAAAAATACAATATCTTTTTTATTCTGAAGCTAAATAAACAATGTTGGTACCAAATGCACAATAGATTTATTGCCTTTCATTTTAAATAATACAGAACTCAGAATCGCAATTTGCTGGTACTAAAAATTGAGAAAACAGTTACTCTTGGATGATAAATCGCTGAAAAATTGCAAAAAGCAATGAACTTTTTGAAACTGTAGTCAGTACGAGGTACAGCAATTATGGTACCAAAAGAAATTGTTTAATGTCTTTTATTCTGAATTCGTATTAAGCAACTTGCTAATAAATACAGTGAGAGAAGACCAATGAGGGAGAAAACTTTGATTTTTGAAGTTTTTTTTTTATTAAAAGTTGGGACTTTAGAAAATGCAAAACGTTCACAGAAAATCTAGAACAAAGATATATGTATTCAAATTAACATTATTAAAAAAAACAATTCACCAGTACATGGAGTCTTGTAACAAGCTTTTGAAAGACGTGGGCGAAATAAGAGACACTGCTCAAAATGAAGCGGCTACTGTCTATGATACATAGATTATTTCTGCCAGGATTGTGTAGTTGTTTTCAATTATTGAAGTGGATCTTTAAGTCCCTATGGTACGTCAATGTTGAAAAGATGACATCAGTTTTGCAACATCGAAATATGTTCTTAAAATAAGCTCCAGGTTATTCATTCGACAAAATGCCTAGGAGCTGATGATCGCTTGATATATGCAGGACTTTGGTGTATCAACTGACCATTTAATGGCAGAATTAATACCTTGATTGTTTGATTGCTTCTGGTCGTATATTTCTATAATGGAAAAAGAACAAGCAAAACACTTCAGATATTCAATAATAAGTGTTCCAACTATTTACCTTCTTGAATAAAGTTTTAAACCAATTTTGATGCACCAGACACGTGTTTCGGATAGAAGTATATGTGTAGACGTCTTCAAATTGAATAGCATCATTAAAGAACAGATAAATTGGCAACATGGACCAGACATGCACGTTTCGGGTACTTAACCCTTCATTCCTCATTATAATCAAAGTAGAGGGTATTCCCATCACTTTCATGCAAAAACATTTTGTGCGTAACAATTTTTGGGTTCCCCCCAAAAAAGCCATTTGGCAACTAGACTATGTTGAATTGTCTAGTCTTAGGAAATATATTTAAGTGGTTTGAATCTTTGAAGAATTATATTTCAGTGGCTTGAATCTTTGAAAAAGACGCACACTATCTGAGACTGTTTGAGAGACTGCTTGATTCTGATGATTGATAATTTGGACTGTTAACGGTGATTTACATACGATTAGATTCCATTTTGTGTGTATTGAATTAACAACAACAAAAAAAAAGGTTCGTGAGGAGTAAGAGAGAAAAAGAAAACAGATTCTTGCAAACATAAATTGATCGTTTGTGTTCAAAATCATGTACAAAATTCTTTAATTTTAGCTCCAGATGGATATGTTAGATTGGTCGATGGGCCAGATTCAAAGTCTGGAAGACTGGAAGTTTATCATCAAGGCGTTTGGGGTACAGTGTGTGATGATGGTTTCACTGACAACGCAGCAGCTGTTGTTTGCCGTATGCTAGGTTTTTCGACGTAAGTTGTATCATATTTGAGATGAATTATATTTAAATCCTTCAAAATACATTTTTTCAAGAAGTTGATCATGTTTATGTGACATCCGATTTGTTTGATTTCGAAGTCTTCGTGTTATACCAGAAAAGAAGTGCCGATAGTGGATTACTAGTATATGTCAAAGATTCAAGGGAATATGGTATATATGTGTAGGTCTCTATTATTTCAACTTAATTATCTAAAGCAGAAAAACATATATTTGTCTTAAAACATCTTTATCAGTCCAGAAGAATACCAAAAACAGTAATATTACTTAAAACTGTCATGTTACTGTTACATGTAACAATAATTCCTGATATCATTGAAAACAGTTATGTTGCCTCTGTACATCTTTCTGTAATATAGACATAGCAATGTTTTAAAGATACAAGCATAGTTTCTATCATGCATGCAAGCAGGAGATGCTTACTCTTCCTGGGCACCTGGTCTCACTCTCATATCGGTAGTTCGCTTCTTTTCATATGGTGGAGGTTTTTGTTTGTTTGCTTTGGTTCCTGTTTTATCCTGATTTTGTATGCCTTCGGATTCTGATTTTCTGGGTTATCGATTTTGTGCTGTAAACAGGGATATGGTCATTATCCATATTTGTCATACAATTCTTTCACACAGAAATTTTAATGTGATTTTATACTTTTTTAAGTAGTACGTATAAAAGGAATCAATTTACAAGATAGATAACTCCAATTTAAGGAGCTGTTAAGATAAGGGCCAGATCTAGCCCTCAAATCACTGGATTATTTCTCGTGCGCTGTCCTTCCAATTTAGATAAAAGTTGATCAGGATAAAAATATAAAGTATTATAAGATTCATAATAGATATTTTATTTTTTTAAAAATTGGTAAAAGATGACGAAAAACGTCGAATATCGAACGAAAATGCACAAAAAATGCATTATTTTACACATTTTTACGTTTATTATGCTTCTGTTACCTTCAAAATTCAAAACTGGTTAAGCGAAATTAACTTTGAGGCTATGACATCAATATAATCGGCAAACTCTGCAATCCAGAAGCTGAGAAACGGTTTTATAAATTTTCTTTCTTCTCAGCCACTGACGTAGCTTTCTGGCGCGAAATACACACGGTGTAGAAAGAGACAACTTTCTCGTTTATTTCCTTCTAGACGGTAAAATGTTTAATCGGAACACACTCTGAATAGAATGTTCCATGATATAAAATGAAAAAGATGGCAATATAACCTACTTTATCGCTCTAGAGGCAAATTTAAAAATAGTCATCCATCCCCCCTTTTTTCATTTTTCGCCTGTGGGACATTCTTCCCCATTGTTCCCCATTGCTTCAGAACCCAACTTGGCCAGAAAATGTGTTTTATATATACACCTTTGGTGAAAGTGGCATTGCAAATCGAGGGGGGGGGGACGATGTAGTATAAAACTTTTCCGTTTTCCATTGATTTCTGTGTAATAAAACGCTTATATTGACCCAAATATCGACCTTATTTTGCATAGATTATTCCATCTGACAGCAGATTCATATGCTGACCAAGTGGCTTGAAATTTCTACCGAAAAAAAAAAATTCTCAAATTTTGCATTTTGAAATTTCAACTTTTCAGGGCATATTTTACGCCTTATCTTAACATCTCCTTTATATTATTGTTTTTAGTAATATTATTGTTTCCAGTATTCTCGTGAACTGTTTATCTGCCTTTATCTAAACTTTATAAAATAATAATTAATAATATAATAATTAATAACTTTTTTACATCTCAGCGTTTCGAATTATTATTCTTTATTATAAGTTACAGAACATTGAGTGACATCTTCAACCAAAAGAAAATATACTAGCCAATGCTGAATGTATATGCATTACTAACATGACTAAAGACTTTGATGAATTCAAGATTCTAAGGAAATGGAAAATAAAAAAGGGGTTATCAATGGGGATCAGTCGCAACATCAACAGTAATATTCCGATCCAACAAAAAAAGTCAGCAAAAGACATATATAGGAGAGGAAAAAGACATTTCAAAACAAAAAAAAAAAGCAATAAAAAATCAAAAACACCAAATACAACACGTACAGTACCGACAACGTTATCTTACAAGCAATAAACGAACGGAAACGATTAACGACCCAGATGTAACGAACGCATAACGCATAACGATTAAGGAAAAACGAACGGTAACGTTTAACGTTGTGGGAATTGTTTCGTTTTAATCGTTATCCGTTATTCGTTATCCGTTAATCGTTTATCGTTATCCGTTTTTCGTCAAGCGTTATTCGTTAATCGTTTTCTATTATGTGTTATTCGTTTTTTATGTTCTTTTGTTCGTTATTAAACAAAAAGATACAAGAATTAACGAGATACATATTTAATCAGCAACGTACGTACATGTATATAACTAATGTACGACTTTAAAAAAAAATAAAATATCGAGTTTTTGCATGTTGATTTTCATATTGACTATGGATTATCTATATCTTTTTTTTCATTTGCGTTTTTTGTCGATTCCAATAAGAACTTGCTGAAAACTTTACAAATTGTTGGGTCACTTCCAGGAGGAAAGGAGGCTGGACGCCGCCTCTGCACCAAGTGAATCCATCTCTGTTAGTTTTTTATATGTCTCGTGTGGTTAGAATGTGTGCAAATGCACAGTTTATGCCTGCCGTACTTTTTATTCTGTCCTTTACTTAGACAGAGCATATTGTGAAAAGAAGAATTATCAAATGTATTTTAACTTAAATCAAATAAAAAAGATGAAACAGAAAGAAAAATGAAGGCGAATTCAATGATTTTCAACTCATCGAAATTTTGCAATTCTTGTCTCCTCGCTATCGAGGAAAAGAGATCAGACTGTATATAAAATCTTTTGCATGTATTTCTATTTTTGCCGGAGTCCGTAGACGTAGATCTAGTGTGGCCCCACTCTAAGCCCCGCCTTTGACCGATTCGGGCCAGCTGTCAATCATTATCTATTTCACGGACTAGTGACCGGTGAACTGTGTGATCAACCAAGCGTAGAAAAACTCCAGACTAGATGTAACATGGCTTCAATCTACTAATATTTCATGTCTATTTGAACTTTCATGAGTATTATCGCTGTATTTCAAAAGATATTATATATATATATATATGTATTAATTAATACGTCATTGTTTACACAATAAAATTTTCTCATAGTAGATATTAAACAAATTTATTATTGAGATCAGAGGAAGAACTTCGATTTAAAATTGTGGCCCCCAACGACTATCTTCGGCCAATATCGGAAATACGCACTTTCACAGTCAGAACAAACCGGCCTTTATAATTTTGCTCTCTCTCTCTCTCTCTCTCTCTCTTTCTCTCTCTCTCTCTCCGGACGTACAAATATACATACTGGCAAATGATTTTTATTGTCCCTCAAACGCGAGGAAGTTGACTCTTCAATCTACTAATTTGGATATTAGATTATCTTATGAAATGTTAGTGTGTATTTTAATAAGTTTCTTTTTTCCCAAATCTTTTAGAAGCTTTCTTTCTTTCAAACAAACGAAACAACCAAATGTAGTCTCAAGAGACGACTCCAGTCAACATTGCAATAAAAATATATAACTCCTTTCCTAGCCCCTAAAACTATAAATATGGCTTCTTGTATAGTATCTTGCCTATAAAGTCATGTGATAGGAAAAAAATAATAATTATTTACGATTAGATTTTCAGAAAAACAACATGTTAGAAAACCAAAAACACCCGATTATGCAAAAAAAAAAAAAAAAAAAAGAAAAGAAAAAATGCTAGCGCATTGTTCTGGTACATTGTACAAACAAGTCCGTAACAAATGATTTATCAAAGACAAAGAATCATGTAAAAAAAAAACCGGCATTTTTTTTCAGAATTGGTATATAATGCCATTCATATCTTCTTCCATTTCATCACTCTTAATAAGGTGTAATGTACGAGGGTTGTCCCAGAAAATCGTAGACATCGGCAATAAGAAAGTTGTAAAGGGCTGCATTTATATAAACTTTGCACTGATAAATTTGAAATACAAATCGGCTTCTGTGCATGAAAAATCAATAATTTATCTTCAATAGTAAAGTTTTTATAGAAGAAATAAAGATGTAGGGTGACTTCCCCCGGCGCATGATATGTAACGTCATGGATCCAGCGACTGCGGTTACGAATATGCCAAAAGGAAGCAACGCATAAATTCATCTCATATATTTGATAATAGACTTTGGCACTCATTGAGCAGAAACGAGATACATATCTAATCCACTTGACAGGATTATCTGCACAGTAAATTAACTTATATGTACCCTCTCTTCTATTTCTTTTACTGTTCGATGCCGGTCTTCATCAATGACGTTTCTCGCTAAATTTACTGTCTGAATATCGCCCCCTCCTGGTGCCCTTGTTTAGTTTTGTCTGTCAATTCGTCGGAAAATCTCTTGTACATACATGTATACTAATACTCTGCGAACATTTCCATACTTTTCTGATGTTTTTATTTCTTACTTTGTCAAAAAAGGGGTCAATCCACGATCAACACAATATCTTAGTACCATTTAGTGCTCCGCTAATAAACTTGACGTCGCCGTCTTTTGAATGATTGATGAGGGATTGCTTTATAAATTCCTTCATAATTAAATTGTTTATTACGTCATTCACGAAAATATAGCATGTATGTACCCGCTTAAATCAGTTCTTTCTGTTGATTAGACTTTTAGTACTATTTATACATGCATTGATAAGTATTAAACATGTTTTATTATCGATTCTTTTTTGGCGCATGAAAATTTCGGACTGCTCCGGTACAGTCCAACCGCTCTTCTAATAATTCAATTAATTTTCAATATTAACGGCAGATTTCAACACCATTAACATTTTATGCTTCCCATATACTTTAATTTACATCTGGGAAAATCTTGTTGAGATTTAATGCTAAATAAATGAATTGTGAGCAATGTCTACGTTTTTCTGGGACAACCCTCGTATATGGGCTGTATATGAAAGCTACATCAGTTGAAAAGAACGTTCATGTACATGATAAATTCTGACAAGCGGAATCGAGCCGGAGAAAAAATTGAAATGCTACTATCAAAATAAAAGATTTCCAATACAATTTTCAAATATTATGACAGCAAAAGAGGAATCGGGGCTTATTCGTATGAAATATATACCTTATACAAAAAAATCCAGGGGTTGTTCGGACCCCCTAACTCCCCTCTGGATCCGCGATTTCAGGCACTTCCGAAGTACCGATTGAAGGGGGGAGGGGGTACTATATCAGTCAGGGACATCAGTGATTTCAGTCCTCTTCGGAATGACTGATACTTATAATTTATTTCTGATTTCCTTTGTAATTCAGCACGATCAAAGATATTCATTTTGCAAAATGATAGAAATCAGTCACATAAAAATGATGGAATCCCGTCATATTCTTAAGTTTGTCCATTTGATTGCCTTTACTACACTGTTTAGGAAAATCTAATTTCATTGAAGTTTTAGTACTTACCATTCTGCACCCAATGAACTCATAAAATGAAAATGCACAGGAATGAATTTCTAGAAAGAAGAATGCGCGCAAAAAAGTATGAAATTCAGTCATTTGGAGGTAAAGCAGCAAGTAAAGTCAAAATCAAAATTACTGATGTAATTTCTGAAAGAGTACCGAAATCAGTTATGCCCCTGACTGTATATAGGCCGATTGGTAATGTTATGACTTAAGTCGACTATTTTCAGAACCATAATAATAGTTACAGTAATCATGGTAATATTGTTTTCGATGATCGAGCTATAAAAACAGCAGTTGAGGGAAAAGTGCGTCGCGCTTGTAGTAGTACGGATTCTAGATAATTTTATTTAAGTTTCGATACTGTATCCTTCATCTTTTGAAAGTAGTATAAGTTATCAAACATTAAATGAAATAATGAGAACATTATGACAAGTTCTTCAAAAGAAAAAAATAAATCAAATTCTGTCAAAAATGAAAGCAAGTCAAGTTTAAGTGATGGTGAAATCTTTCTTTATTATTCGTTTAAAACACTTGTCTAGATGTATTAGACTTTTTTCACCGTGACGGACTTGGCACTTCGAACTTCGTTCTTCGCACTTCGAACATCGAAGAAAAAGTGGCGTAGCTTTCGTTCGCGTATAAACTCATAAGCGAAATCATCTACATTTTTATTAGTATGCTCAATGGAATGATATATTGGACTTCCTGTACAACTGGCGCGCTTTTTTCGGCAACCAACTTATAAAATTAAAGTGCGAAGTTCGAACTGCGAAGTGCGAAGTTCGTCACGGTGAAAAATGTCGATCACCAGAGTAATTAGATTTGTGTATTCATTCTTGTTGTATCTGATGATCAAAGGTTTAATGAAATATAATGAAACACAGAATACAAGCAATTATAATGTATGAATCTAAACAACAATTTAGAATTACCTCAATCTTACGAGGGCTGATTGATATGTCGTGAGCCTCGGTTATCTGGGATACAGAAGTTTTTTTCCTGATAGATTATCTCCAAAAAGGACAAACAGTCAAGGGCACATACTATGGTTCACTTTTAAATAAATTGATACAGTTACATGAAAATATTGACTTAAACGCCGCGGAAAGATCAAAGGAATGTTGTTCCATCAGAACAATGCTCCTGTTCACAAATATGTCACTGCCATGACTGCCATTCCTGATTATGGCTTTAATTTGATTGAACATCCGCCTTATTCACCTGATCTTGCTCCTTCATATTTACATCTTTCCCAAAACTAAAAGCAGATATTTCTGACACCAACTTTCAGTCAGATGATGACACATTCTTGCAGTTGATGGCTTTCTGACTAGTTCAGATAAGGAGTTCATTAAAAGTGGTATTGAGACCCATAAACACAGGTCGCAATAGTGTATAGGGGTGTAGTGTACTGGAGGGGATTATATTGAAATTATGTAAAATGTCTGATAGAATCCAAATCCTTAAATACGCGGCTCACAACATATCTACATGTATCAACCCTTGAACATGAGGCTGCTTTTAGATAATAACTAGGAAGCAAGGAATACCAAAAAAAAAAAGATTTTGCTTATTTTTAGGACGTATGCAACGCAATACCAAACATTCAGGATTTCAGGAACTGGTCAAATATGGTTAGACGATGTCACTTGCCAAGGGAACGAAGGGAACATTTCAGAATGTAGTCATGCGACATGGGGGACAAATAATTGTGGACATGGTGAAGATGTTGGTGTATCTTGTGGTATGTTTACAATATGGTCTTAACAGCCAGTCCATGTAAAAAGCATGCAGGGTGTGATAACTTTGGTACTCGGATTTCAATGAAACTCTGCACAGATATTTATTTTAGTACCAAAAATACGTACTTTAAATTAAATGGCGTTTAATTAAAGGTTGCTATGGAAATGACATGTTCTCATTTCCTTTGCAACAATCCTTTCTTTGCAAGATTTTGCTGCAATATATACGTTATTTACAGCAATCAAATGAATCATTTATCTTTATGATTCAAATTAAATACTCTAAACGTGAAAAGAGTATGGCATGATGTATCCATTTTTTTTAAATTATGAAGAATTTATTTTATTGAGATTTAAGGGCAAAAATCTCACTTTTTGCAATTCTGCATTTTTGACAAAATGGCCGATTTTACATTATTTAAATCCAAAAATATTAAAAAGCCAAATTGTTACATGAAAAACATAAACATATTGTGACAGAAGAGGATTTGTTGTTATAAAGACATATTTTAAACACGTGGGATTTTTTTAAATTTGCCGTTGCCATGGCAACAAAATACAACAAGTTTCACAAAGTCACTTAATTGACTTTATTTAAGGCATGATTTCAACAGTTTCACCAGATGATGTGCTTGCATTACCTCTATAGATTAAAGGAACAACCTTTCCGCTAGAATAGAAAAATCTTACATTTGTTGATTTTTGATAAGCAAGCCGTTTCCATTGCAACAAATTTGCAAATCATTGGTAAAATAATTGATCTTGACTTATATTTATACTGTGTCAGTAGAGTTATATATAGGGATACCATTTAATATATTAAGTTTGTTTTATTGTATTTTAAAATTAATGTAGTGTTTCTGATTCGTAAATGCTGAATTTCTATCATTTTGACCAAAAAAACCCCTGTTGCCATGGGAACAAAATAATGATCATTTAACAAAATTGCCTATTTAATCCATTTGGAAACCTTAATACATTATTTTCATGACATGAATATAAAAAACTCGGTTATTGTGAAAAAAAAATAGGTCATACATTAAATTTTAATTAATGCAATTTGATTAAAACAATGTAATGGTGACAAAATTAAGAGATTTTGTTTGAATGGTTATTGAATTTGATTACATGTAATAAAAACAAATTTTGTATATAATATATGAAGCAATCTTTATGAATACTAAAACAAAATAAGTATTACTTTATCATATGCAATTTGATAACTTATTTCATTACAACAATAAGCTGCATGTTCAACACATTTTAAAAAAAAGTGTAAACTTTATTATCCCCTGCATTCATGTGTGAACGTCGCACTTCTTTTTATATAGCCGAGAGGGCATCGTTTTGATTGGATCTTGACAAAAATTCATAGAATCATTTCTTGTTGTAAGACATACAAACACATTGATTTCGAGATCATATGTCAACGGTCAAGATAATTCATTTTAATTGGTCAATATCCTTGAATAGACTCTAGAGATTTCATTCATTAGGCGATCTTGGTCAAACTTCATACAGTCTGCTGTATATACCTTTGATGTTATTACAAGATCACAGATATAAAGAAGGGCGGGAATAACATTTTTTTCCATGCAAGGGGATGTTTCTATTTGCGTTGCTTGGTATTTATCTATTTTAGAACGATTTACAAACAAGTCAGAAACTTGTACTTATTTAGTTCGATTGCTCATGCTGGTAATAGGGGAAGGAGGCTTAGCGTGCGATGAAATCGGAGTACTCAGAGAAAACCACCTTGTCCGATTTGGCGACAACTAACACTTCTCCCATCCAAACCCTGTTTACACATCCCCTCCCCACATCACCACGATCCCTACATATCTTACACATTTCCATAATTTTGGCAAATTATTAATTTTTATACTTACTAGACACTGAGTTTAAATAATTTTTATGGGGTTTACAAGTAAAAAAAGGCAACGCAAGCGTAGCATCCCCTTGCAATTGAATGTTCTTTACAATCAGCAAAATAATTTTAAGCAGAAGTCCACTGTGACATTGATCTTTGACCATAAAAATTTACAGTATACATTATCTCTCCATGGGGAACATTTGTTGAAGAATTAATGTTTCTATTATGATTGCGATGTCTTCTATGCTGTTCACAAGGCTTTTAAGCCTGAGTCGACAGTGACCTTGACCCTTGACCTTGAAATTCCATAGGGTTCATCCTCTCCCCATGGGATCATTTGTTGAAGGTTTGATGTTTCTATGATGACTACTTTGGCTTCTATGCTGCTTACAAGAAATTTAAGCCAAATTCTACTGAGAATTGACCTTTGACCTTGAAAATCAATAGCTTCATCCCCTCTCTATGGGAACATTTGTAGGTTTGATGTTCCTATGACCATGGTTTTGTCTTCTATGCTGTTCACAAGAATCCTGACACACACTAACACACGAACGCACGGTAGCGATGTTGTATTCCCTCCGCAACAAAGTTGCGAGGTGATTAGTGCTGTATATTGAAATAGAATTTTCAATAAAATACAATACATTTTGCTTCATTACTCAATATTTTCCATTTGATACAATACGCATTTTTATATTTTTCTCGAATAAATGATAATAATTGATTAATAAAAGGAGTTTTTATGGTTTAGTCAATGAAAAATTAATTAAACAGATAAAAATAAACAAAAAAATTATGTTTTCCATTATTTCAAAAACCAAAAAAAAAAAGGAATAAAAAGATGACAATGGCAGGTATGGAAAGTGTTTCTTTGTCTACCAAACACATTCTGGTTGGTGACTTGTCACGTGCAGATTCCGTGAATCGCGAATTATACACCCATGAAAACCAAAACTAACACAGTCATTGCTAATATTTATTTACATTTCTCTAAATATATCACCTTCATCTGATTTTGCATAATTTTTACACGGACTGGCTGTTAAATAAAAACAAAACAGCAATTTCTTGAAATATTGAATAAATACATTATTATTCGAAGCGAAGCGAGCAAGCAGACCCGAACGAGTTGCATATGGTACTGTGACGCCTTTATACAATATACCGAATATTTACTCTGAATTTCGTATATACTTACCGATCGAAATTATTTGTAACAATCCAGGAAAAAGGAGTGGGTGCGGTAACCTGCCATTTCGGCCCTATTTTCAAAGTTGTTCATATATCCATAATATTCTAGTCTATAGAATGTCAAATGTATGATTAATCCTAATCAAGAAAGCATGTTGTGATTTCACTGTCCTATGTTTAACGTCTTCAAATTCATTAGCATCATTCTAGAGCAGATAAATTTACAACATGGACCAGACCTGCACGTTTCTGGTAGTAGACCCTAGTCAGTGATCCTCAATCTAAACAATGTAATATGACCAAAATCTGCGAAAAGTATATCCTAATTATAACGAAAGTCGTAGCAAAATGGCTTCAATATGATGCTACAGGACCAAGGTTTTAGACATTTTAGAGAATTTTGTAAACAGAAATTTTCAAATGCGTTTGAAGAAACGACCAACCGAAATTGATCGAACTTGGGTACATATGCCCTCGGGGACTCTTGGTCCACAAGCAGTGACAGTGTGGATTCCGATGAAATATACAACTTACACGAATGAATAAACAATTATAAGATGTATGTTTCAACACAATGTGTTGTTCGCGCCTGACAGCTTACAGTGTAGCTGTTTTGTACAAAATATAACGGTTTTCGGTTTCCGGATTGCGTACTTTACAGATTACATTGATTATACTTGTTTCGAAGTTATTTTTTTCTTTTTCCTTTCTAATGTACATGTGTAAGAGGGGATTAAAATATACAACACTTAAAATATATTTCTAAGAAAAGGAATTTCTTGTATATTTTCAACATTTTCTTTCAAAGGAAAGAAAGCGCACGAGAAATAATCGAATGATGTCAAGGCTAAATCAAGCTACTGTTGAAACTGGTCGTCAGCAAATGTTCTTTGTCCAACGTAAACAAAGAAAGATAACTCGAATAATGTTAACCTGATTTTAGTGTTTGAACCGCAACCACGTCTACTGTCCTGTTCACTAAATCCAGAGCACCCTGTTTTTCCGGTTTTCTCGAAAATAGAATACTGTCATCATCCAAAAAGATATCAATTTTATAGTACTCCTATAGTCGTAACAGAAAATACCATTGTTTTGGCTGTACGTCAATTAAGTTAGAAATAGGACGGAAAATAAAAAAAAAGTCTACGGGGATTTTCTATAGTAAAATCGCTGAAAATTTCTGACTTCGGGAGCTTTGACGTCACTGTTTACAATTGTTGACATGGAGAGCAACCTAGCGGCGGCTTGAAATTAACATGGACATTTCCCGTAGACATTTTATTTTTCATATTGCGGTTTGAAGGTAGTTGAAAGGGTAAGTTGAAGTTAATTTCCAGTTACGACTAAAGGAGGTCAATTCTCGGAAACTATAATTTGTAGGAAAAGTCTTCAGATGACCGAATAAATCTCGAAAACAGGGTGCTCTGGATTTAGTGAACAGGACAGTAGTACTTATTTCTATTAAATAACAGACTTCGAAGTATTCAAAAGAACTCGAAATTGCAATTTCTGCTTCTCTATCCCTCTAATGCCCCCACCTATTCATACTTGGCGGAGAATCATGATTTTTGCAATGTGGATATATTACCCAAATGTAATACATGTAACAGAACCGAAGACATTGTTCAAAAATTCCCTCTCTAACTACATGAACTATTTTTGGGTATGTATCACATATGATACACCGGGTAGAATTTCTAAATTTTCAATTTATTTCTAACCAATTGATGTATAAAACAAACGATACGAATGATGGACTTTCCCATGTTTATGTGCACGGGATGAAATATTGACAATATACAAACTTGATAGATGGGATACATTTGTGGATAAATTTCATTTTTCCATCATTTTATGTCTCAACTGCCAAATGTATCATATATGATACAGTCATTTTTAGGAAAACATTTTTTTTTGTAGAAAGCCAAAAAGGGAGACAAATCCTTTAGAATGCTTATACCCTAGTGTGAAGTTTAGCAATAAATGCTGATTGAATTACTCTTCTTTTCAAAACAAATAAAATACAGACCAGCAAGCCAGTCCAAGAGAATACTGGAAACAGTAATATTACTAAACACAATAATATAAATTGGAGTTATTTTCTTGGACATTGATCTCTCTATGTACTACTCAAAAAAGAATAGAATCACACTGAAATTTCTCGTATACATGCAGCTTAGGGGTACATTACATAATGCCATTTTTATTTAAAATTATGACGAAAAAGATTATTATTTAAGAAAAAACTCCCACGATGGATAGCCAAAAACAGGATTAAATCAAATATAGGATCCATTTGATTCAAATATTTGTTGCTTGTAAATAAAAAAGAAATGCGATAGATTTTGCAATTTGGGCACTTCCTAAAATAATCAGACATGTATCTTCGTTACATAAGAGATCAAGAGTGTCTTGTTATTCTAAGAAATTGAAAGGTTTCTGAACCAGTTTTTCGGAAGGATTAATTCCAAAGATGTTATACTCCGATTTGCACAGGGAAAAGCTTTACCCTTTCAGTAAGATGAGTAAATTTCAGAATATATCAGTCATATAATTGTGAGAGTGCAATGAGAAGTATGCAAATTGGCTAGATGTAATAGGGAAATTGTGGTGTGATTCTACTTTTTTGAACGGTATATTACTGTAGGCAGAACTACTATTTACATAAAATTCAACATTCCGGAATTTTAAAAATTACCATTTCATTTCAAAACTTTCGTGGTTTTCGGAAGGATTAATTACAAAGATGTTATACTCCGATTTGCACAGGGAAAAACTTTACCCTTTCAGTAAGATGAGTAAATTTCAGAATGAATCATTCATATAATTGTGAGAGTGCACTGAGAAGGATGCAAATTGGCTAGATGTAATAGCTTTACCCTTTCAGTAAGATCAGTTCGCCCTTATACTAGTGGGTTCGGGGAAAAATGAGAGTAATAAGGAGCTGTATCTCATTCAAATGTACAATGAAAATTTATTTAGATTATCAGAAATGTTTTTTCTTAACATATTTTTAGCAAATGCGATATCAGAAAGAACTAAAAGCAAAAAAGACTCAAAGTGCACATTACATGTGTATTTACACTTTACAGTAGAAAAAACATATACACATGATCTAATTTATTTGTTGTTGAATGGAGGAATGGTTTGATAGAAACTGTGATTGTAGCTTTAAAACATTGATTTGTCTATATAACTGAAAGGTGTAATATAGAGTGGCAACATTACTCATGTTACTGTTTTCAATAACATCAGGGATTGTAACCAATCTACAGTCTTGTACAAGCGCATTCTTAAAACTTGCACTCTGACTGACAGTGACGACGGGACTCAATGACGGGCCCTGTCCAAAGCTCTTTAGAGAAGACAGGGCCCCGACCACCTGCCCTCTCTGAATGTTACTCGGACTCCTCGGGTGATAACATACATGAGCTCGCGGCGGCAGAGCACGGATTGTATTACGTACGCCCTCTTTATATATCCATTTACATATTCATCTGTGTTGCTTGGGCCCTTGTGCTTTGCGGTCTTGTTTATGTGTGGTCATCTGACAAGGAGGAGGTTGTTTTACACCAGAATTGCACGTTTGTCGAGGCCTCTGGGTAATCGGAAGAGTGAGAGGGTTGTGGGCACGTAATCCAGGATAGCCATACCTTCTGCTATCTCCGTGGCAGATGGCCGTCCTAAGTCGGAACCGGTTGCCCATTGGTCTCGTTGGTTTATGTGTAGTCTTTGTGTTTGATGTTTCTGTGTTGTGCGTTGACGTTCCTTGTCCTTTATGCGTCTCTTTCTGTGCTTGTCTGCTTTACGTTTTTTCATTGGGTGTTTTGGGGTTTTGCTGTGGGTGCTACAACCTGGTGTTGTTGGAGATCCCCTCCTTTGTTTGGTAACAGTAATAATACAGTTTTAAGTAATATTACTGTTTTTAGTATTCCCCTGGGTCCGTGTAACACTTAACAATTCAATTTTCTAAAACGTTTTGAAATTTTAGATTTTTGATATTTTAACCAAAAACCTAAAATTTCAAAGTTTTGAAATCGTTTTGAGTTTTTAGAAGTTAAGAATTTTGACTAAAGTTTCAAAAATCTATCACATTTTAAACTTTTGGAATTCTAGATTTTTGAGTGAAAACCTAAACTTTCAAATATTCAAAACCGTTTAAGACATTTCAGTTTTTGTATACCGTTTAAAATATTAAAACGGTCGGTTTTACACTTAACAATTCAAAATTTAAAAATATTTTTAAATTTTTGATATTTGATATTTTAAACAAAAACCTAAAGTATCAAAGTTTAAAATCGTATAGAGATTTTAGAAGTTTTGATTTTTGTCTAAAATATCAAAAATGTGAACCGTTTTGAATTTTTAGGATTTATGATTTTTGACTAAAAAAACTAAACTTCCAAATATCCAAAATCATAATTATCGTTTTAGATGTTTGGAGTCTTAGAATTTTTATGTATTTAGAGTTTTTACATTCAAAAATTTAAAAAGTTAAAAGAACCTTTAAAGCATGTGAATAATCATGATCCTGATCATGATCGGTACAGATTCTGAATCAGATATTAACCACAGACTACCATAGTAAATATGAATATGGGAAGATAAATCCATAATGCCATAGATCAAGCAATTTAATCGCAGGAGACCAGTTGACTAATCCTCTACTACTATCTGCCATTTACTATTAATTCCGCATATTTAAGGTGGATTCTTTATATATTATCATTGAATTATCGTCTTATTATGATTTGTATTACCCCCCCCCCCCCCCTGATCAAATGATCGGGGGCATATTGTTTTTGTCCTATTTGTCTGTTTGTCTGTCTGTTGTCAACTTTAACATTCGCCATAACGTTTGAACCATATGCATTAAAGATAGGGACGACATATTTGGCTTGCATACCCAACTAATAAATCCCTTTCAAAGGACACCAAGGTCAATGACCTTGTGACCTTTACCATGACATTTATGCTAAATATAAAAATAGCATTTTCCGACTTTGTTGTCACCGTGGGCACATACACATCTTGTTTTTCTTCTTCGTCTCCTTTCGTGGTGTGCTGTATTAATTGCGATCTTTATGACTAGAACTCTCCAAACTATCTGTTGACTTTTAAGACTTTTGAACGTAAAAACTCTAAAACTCTAAAGTTAAAAAAATCAAAAAACCTAAAACGGTATTTGTGATTTTGGTTATTTGGAAGTTCAGGTTTTTAGTCAAAAATCTATAATTCTAAAAGTTCAAAACGTTTTAGTTTATTGATATTTCAGTCAAAAATCTAAACTTCTAAAATTTTTATACGATTTTAAAAACATTGATATTTTAGGATTTTGTTTCGAATATCACAGATCTAAAATTCTAAAACATTTTAAAATTTTGAATTGTTAAGTGTAAAACGGACTGTTTTAATATTTTAAACAGTATACAAAAACTGAAATATCTAAAACGGTTTTGAATATTTGAAACTTTTAATAGGTTTTTACTAAAAAATCTAAAATTCCAAACGTTAAAAACGAGTTAGATTTTTGAAATTTAGTCAAAAATCTAAACTTCTAAAAACTGAAAACGATTTTCAAACTTTGAAATTTTAGGTTTTTGGTTAAAATATCAAAACTCTATAATTCCAAAACGTTTTAGAAAATTGAATTGTTAAGTGTTACACGGACCCCCCTGGACTGCAAACATGATGTATCATATTTGATACGTTGGTTACTAGAGGGTTAAAAAAAATTTCACCGCCGAGAAACGAGGTCAACAGTAAACAAATAAATGCATATAATACACAAAGGGGAATCCCCGGTTGCATGTTCAGGCGCAGCCCATTGGGATGTGATGAAGCTTTGAGTGTCAAAATGCGCGTGCGTCAATGTTTTGCATTGAAAAATGCAAGCAAGATCTCTGGTTACTTGTAATTTTGAAAGCGAAGTTGGAGTTTGAATATTTACATGCATAATGTACTCACTATGTAGACATGGGATATGCCAATATGTGTAGGCATATGTAGTTTATCGAATAAAAGAATTTGTATTTGATGCAGGAGAAACATCATAGATTGACTATGAAATACAATTTCTTATTCGTAATTATTATTCCGGTAACTTTCTGAGAAAGAATCTGATCAAATTACAATTGTAAAGAAAATACAAAATGTACATGTACCAGTCATGCTCGATACAGCATTTTCAAAAGAAAAGAAAATGAAATAATTGAACATGCATCAATATTACTTCAATATGTTCAAGCAAAAAAAAATATTCAAGGGAACTAAGTTTGCGAAGAATTTTCATTTAATTTTGGTTTGTCCAGAGTGTGCTGCACCTGTAGGGTCTATTCAGTATTTTCAATTAAATAAGAAAAAATATGTTACCGTTGTAGGGACCGTTCGATGATATTATCCTCATAATGATAATCTATTAATTATTAAGGTTCATAGTTACACCCTTTCCAAAACTCTCCAAAACACTATGTAACATCACAGGTTAAGTTTTATTGATTTTAATGGCAGACAACAATGTAATATATAATATTTTAATGAAAAAAGTATAAGTAAACGAGCTTCCAATGGATTTATGACTTTCAAAAGAAGTACATGTCCATTTTTTTCAATAATTTTCCCAAAATTTGCACCATATCATCAATATACCCCTGTTATTTTAAACTTAATGCATGAATGTATATGGTAATTCTTTTAATAACGAAAGAAGGTCTAAAACAAATGAAAAATAGAAAATACAACAATCCTGGTACGTCAAATTCTATGAAATAGTAAATATTGTAACATTTTTGGCTCTTTTCTTGACGTCATTTTTTTAGAATCCAACTGGTAAATGACGGGTTTAAGTACTTTGTTAACATGCCAGTGAAAGGAAAACTTACTATTTTAATCTAAGTTAAAATATCTTTCAAAAGTTAAAAAGAAATGTAGCGATCATCGCGCAAAATTTCAAGTTTGATACAAAATTATGAACCTACCCCCTTTCATCTTTTGTTAAAAAATACCGGCAAGAGATCCCGTCCGTGCTCTATTTGGATTAATATTTCCTGAACCTTTCATCTAAATTACTCCATTTTTCATCCATATATCAATTGGAAATAGAACTGATCAAAAAAGTGAAATCTGTAAACCATTTTATAATATTTACCCATTATATCACTAATATTTAACGCCTACAACAGTGTTACGCAAATGACGTCACGGGATGCATTTGGCTATTTAAAAAAAGGGTCCCGAATGAAATATGGCGATGAAAACAATATGTTTATCTTATGAATAGAATTATACATGTATCTATAACGTATTCAGACAAATGAATACGCAAAGAAAATTACTAATACTTCAATTACACGTCATATATGAAATATGATTAGTATGTTGCTATCCATTATAGCATTGGATGAGGAGAAAAGCCGGGGATGGCTAAAATCGGATTAGTGACTTCTGAGTATCTTTTTGAAATGAACAAAAAAATTGAATTCCTGTATTTTTTTAAAATCATATTTTTTCCGCATGACATCTGTTTTCTTCTTAGAATAAAGCCGAGAAAAGGGTATACAATACGACGTCGCCTTGTAGTTATAGAGATAAAAATCTAGGTTTCAAAACAGAGAACGTTTCAAAGGATATTCTATATTTTTAACCAAAATCAAAAACAAAAACAAAACCAAAAAATAAAACCAAAAAAACAAATAAATGTACATTTAATTCATTTCGACAATGTAAAATGCAATTAGCTCTTTTATATCACAGTAAAACAAGTAAAATCCTGCAACTGAGTTCTATATCTTCGATAAATATTATTTAAGTTCAATATCGTTTCTTTTTGTTTCACTGGTCTACTTGCACATATTTCATGTCACCATCATAGTCGCTAGATGACAAATTCTTTCTTGACTGTAAAATAGTTTTACATGTACAATGTAAGAGGATAAAAACAGCATGCCTTGCATTTACGGATTGATGGAGTGATCATATAATGCAAGTCCGTCGGCATATGTCTTTTTTTTTATCAAATATGCTGGGATATTTCCAGTATTATGACATCCAACATGGGTCAAGGTCATCTTCAGGATAAAATAGCCTTTGGATAATTTCAAAATGTGTATTTTAATTTTGCGCTCTATTGTGAGTGCTGTTGGGATTGTCGTCAGGAACTTCTTTAACTCATATGTACTCTCCATCCCTATATTAAACATATACTAAGCATCCTCCGTAAATAATAATTCACTGCCGGGGAGAGGGTGTAGGCAATAATACTGAAATCAATGATTCATAATAGGTCCATTTCAGAAAAGGAGAAAAAATAATGTAAAAAAAAAAGGATTTTTTCAAAAAAGAAGCTTCACTTTCAGAAGATTTGACTTCTATTACTATGAATTCGTCATAAAAATTCTTCTGTTCGATAAATTCAAAGTAAACCCAAACGAAAAAAATAGCCTAACAACTCGTATAAACAGATCATACACAAACCATGGTTTTGATGCGAGTTTCCCGGTTGAAATTTCACATGCAAATGAGCTAACGGATCGTATCATTTAATTTGCATATTGGTGGATCGCATGAAAACCTTAAATATATGTTATGATCCAAGTACGATCCATTGAAAACAACTCGTATACAGCTCATATGATTCTTCTACGATCCATGGTTTTGATGCGAGTTTCCCGGTTGAAATTTCACATGCAAATGAGCTAACGGATCGCATACATATTTGGATATCAACAAATCGTATGAAAACTGCAAGTTTGTGAACATGTAGATGTACAATCCAAGTATGATCCATTTAGAAACATCTCGCATCCAAACCACAAAACAACTCACAACCAAACCACCTAACAACTCACAACCAAACCACCTAACAACTGCATGAAAATCATATGATCCAGATATGATCCATTATCTATATTAATAACAACTTGCATAAAAACCTTGCATACATACATGTATTGTCACAAATTTTTAGGTCATCATCCCATGCATGTACCAGTACACATGTTACATATTAAGTGAAAATAATACGAAACGATATTAATTTGCAACAACATTCATTTTTCCGTATCTATACACATTTACGTATTGAAATCAAAATCAACTTTTATTTCATTTCATATAAATGCATTTTAATCCTATTTTCCAATTGACATTAATAAAATAAATCATTTTCTAATACATGTACATGTATAATCAAGGAAATCTATATTATTAATTACAAACATGATCATGATGATGCGTCAAAATTTTAACAATAGAACATACATGCATGTATTTCGATATTAATAATACAATGTAATATATTGTTTCAAGAGCTTATCGTATACATATTCATATTGAAAATTAAACTAAGAGGTACATGTATGTCACCTGTACCGTAGTATGCTTAACAATGTGACCTTGAAGGTGACTTTGAAAGTTCATAAGGTGTTTTACAATTATTGCAAGCTTTATATGGTAGAATTATAATGTATATCAATTAAGTTATAGCCATTTTTGTGTGAAAAACCAATTACCAGACAGTTGGACGGACAAACAGATCCCTATTACATGTATGTTGATCTCGAATTGTAGGTGACATAAAATTTTCAGTTTCAAATCAAGTAAAACAATTTTCACATGTTACATACACTTTCAAGCAAAGTTATTATGTATATATACATTGTATTCAGAGTGTACCAATACATGTACAATGATTATTGATACAAAATATGTGAAACTTTTCAAAACATTGAAATCACATCTTTTATAAATTTAAGATTTTCAAGGCATTGTAAGTTACATGTACATGATGTAGTTGCATTAACATAATAGTACAGGTGAATAGTGAATGTTTACTTGACTCAACTCTATTCATCAAGTTACATGAACATGCATTTAATTGTAAATTATTATAAAGTAAACAAATAAAACATTGAAAAAGTGGATCATAATTTTTTGCACGTTGTAACATCTGGTCGGAATACGGTTTGTGCATCGACTGCCACAATGGGTAGACATGGTAGAAGGCCTTATCTATATATGAAGTTACTCCATAACTTCTTAAATAACAGAACTGCAAACTCTAAAGAGCTTTATCCGTGGCCACATAATCAGTCCCGTTTAGCACAAAGTGACTGTACATTCTGATTCATCCCTCGTTAATATCACAGACTCACTATATGTATTTTCTGTAACAAATTCAAGGTTAAATTAGTAAAATCAAACTTCATATTATCTTTTTTAATAAAGTGTCATTATGGTCATAGGCTCATACTACATTGTACAGGTATGTAAAAAGAGAGAATCATGGTGTGTCAATTTTATGATCAAATACATGTAGTTAGTGGTACACGTATAACTATAAGCTAAATAGCGATAATCTAGCTTCCAATTGAGAACTGACAGTAACATTCATTACAATCGTTTGTTTACTGGACAGGTCCGATATATTTTGCCTATTTGTAGGATATGCATAATGCACATATACCTACCTATATCCATCTTATGCAGTTCCTAAATGCAGGAGTTCAGCTTCCTCCTCTATATTTGGACCCTGGCATGCTCTCTCATGAATTTGTATGTGACAAGCTCGCAGAACACATGTGTACATGTCATGCAGTGCATGGCATGCATACAATGTATGCTGTGAATAGGCAAAACGCATCGGACCTGTTTTATATAATTAGATTTACATTGAGATGCCTGATTATTCATATCATTTACTACATGTATTCTTCAACCAAATGGCCAATGCATCTCCGCATATATATTTGTATGAATGTTTGTCACACACTGTTTTACAAAAATTTACAAAAAATTGTACAGTGCAGAGTTCCTGAAAAGTGACGGTTGTATCGGATTTGCCAATAAGAAATTGTGTTGTATGATAAAAACTCACTTTTATATGTGAGCATAGTATTTGACTTACAGACATAAAACTTACACTGTTAGTTACAGGCCTTTATCAGATTTTCCCCTAAAATGGCTACATTGTAATCAGAAAATATTACGACATATCGAATTGAGTAAAACTACTATTTTCTGATTTCTGAAGTGAGGTTATTTGCTCTAAATATGTAGCAGTATTACCTCAAACTCAATTTAAACATCAGGGCCAGGTTGAACTTGCTTCAAGGAAAGAAATCCATCTCAATTCTAAGCCGTTAAAGCTCTACGTACACATTTGGACCTCCAATGCAGACACTAGAATTGGCTGACCAATGATTACCTGTAAATAAAATACTAGACATTATAATGCATGTCATCACTTACAAAATGGAAATTTCAATCATGAATGTGCCATCTCGATGCAAAACAGATTTGAAATGCACAATAAATTGTTAGTAAAGAGAATTTCTTAAATTACTGTCCTGTTCACTAAATCCAGAGCGCCCTGTTTGCTCGATTTATTCTGTCGTCTGAAGAATTTTGCTACAAATTTTTGTTTCTGAGAATTGACCTCCTTTAGTCGTAACTGGAAATTAACGTCAAGTTACCCTATCAGCTGCCTTCAAACCGCAATATGGAAAAATAAAATTTCTACGGGAAATTCCCATGTCAATTTCAAGCCGCCGCCATATTGTTCTCCGTGTCAACAATAGTAAACAGTGACGTCAAAGCCTCTGACGTCACACATTTTCAGCGACTTTACTATAGAAAATCCCCGTAGACTTTTTATTTTCCGTCCTATTTCTAACTTAGCTGACGCACATACAAAACAATGGTACTTTCTGTTACGACTAAAGGAGTACTATAAAATTGATATCTTTTTGGAAGATGACATTAACATATTTTAGAGAAAACCGGGAAAATAGGGTGCTCTGGAATTAGTGAACAGGACCGTAGCTTGAATTTCCTCTATCTCTTGAGTGTTCTCGTACTGTTTACATACCTTTCCGTCGACGTGATTCTGAAACCATCTTAGGACAATAGGCCTTAAATGCGTTTGATTCGTGTTCCAGTTGGACTAACAGATTAACGTACACCTACTCTTTAAAAGATCTTTTCCATCTCGTTCCGATCGAACTTGGCGGCTGAGATTTTCATTCGAAATTTCACAGATTTTCATTGGCCGAGAAAAATAAATCGTCTCGAACAACTCGTCCTCCTTCTGTTTCGTACTTTTAAGTCTCCGACGCAGCATGTTATGAACAGTTCAAGCAGGGGTTTTTATTGTTGTTTAAGTAACATATCCTTATTTTATTTTGTTTTTAGCGACGACTGAATAAGATGCTTAAGATATTGCATTCACATATTTGATGTTTATGCACTTTTAATTATTTCTTTTTTTCCCCCTTTTTTTTTTGCTCGTCATTTTGAAGCTCCATAAAATTTGGGGCCTTCAATTCAAGACTTCTAAACATTATTTATATGGTCAATGCTGTTATCATAAACGTTGGAAATAAAGCTTTATTAATACTACGTTTTTGTACTAAAAGGTATTGCATTGAGGATCTAAATCGATCTAAGATAAAGATTTCAAGAAGAAGTTTTTTTTTAATTGGGGTGTGGCCGGGGCGTTCCACTCCATCATTAAGGAACATTCATTCATTCATGCATTCGTTCATTCATTCGTTCGTTCGTTCATTCATTCATTCATTCATTCATTCATTCATTCATATCAGGGTTTAACCTAAGTATGATAAAGCACTGCTCAAAAAGACAAAGTAAAGAAATCACTCCAAACTCAGTCTGTTAGGCCCACAAAGTTAACAAACCACACAAAACTTATATACGCAGTTCGAACTAAGATAGCAAATCGTGTATAACTCACTTCGTTTGGTCCACAAAGTCAACAAACCACATAGAATTCATACAAACAATTAGAACTAAGTTAATGAACCATACATAACTCATTCTTTCTATTTGACGAAGATAACAAACCACAAGCAACTCATACCCAACTCTCAATCGACTCACATTTAAGAAACAACTCGCATCAGGATCATATGACCTTATATGTAATCAAATGGTCTGGATATGAGTTGATAAATGGAACATATGAAAACCATTGTAATAACCCATGGATCTGATGGTTTTGTATGAGTTACCTATAAGTTACATGTGGTTTGTTAAGAATTTTTTTCGTTTGGGAATCTTACACATAACGGAGAGAAATTGCGACATAACAGCATTACCCCCCCCCCCCCCCCCCCCTTCCTCTCATCGCCATGCTTGCTGTTCTAAATATCACTCCTAGATCTAGAAATTGTGCGCGAAATGTCCATACATTTATTTTACCCAAATTCCGCATATATAAACTTACAAGATGCTTCCTAATATAATGGACAATTTTGTGAGATCTATCTAATTTTAACCCGCATGTAAAAAAAAACTACGCTTGTTTCATTATAACACACACAATTTTAACCCCGCGTTTTGATCAAAAGGCTGTATACAAAGAAAACAAGCATTTATATATATTTTTTTGCGATTTTCTCATAGAGATAACGGTGAACGGCAGAATGCGCTGTCAGCCTTTTCTCTAACTGAACACACCCATCAAAGAATTGTTTTAAACCCATTTTTTATCAAGATTCATAGGAAAACGATAGAATTCTCAATCTAATCAAAATACAGCAATTTTATTTTGCAAAATCCCTAAAATACTAGTTCATGTTTCAGGACGTAGTTAGGCAGTGTCAAATAATAAGAATGCCGATGCAATTTTGGCGCGTTTTTCGTGACGTCGATTTTGGCGACGAGAGAGACTCCGAAGTGATATGTTGTTCGGATGGTGTATCCATGAACCTTAAGAGGTCGCTTAAAATAAAGAAAATGTTAAATTTCATGCTGAATTATACTTCTTCAAAGAAAAGCATTTCCTTGTTGCGGAATATTATGTTACTAAATTTCATGCTAAATTATACTTCTTCAAAGAAAAGCATCTCCTAGTTGCGGAATATTATGTTACTAATATCCGCTGTACTGTACAACTAGCAATAATTATAAATGATGAAGAAGCATATGTGAGGAATCTCGATGTAGCTATTTATTATGATTCAGACAATCTTTGCAGCATACAGCGCTTCTCTTTTCAGATCAAATTAATCTAAATTGGAGAATCCATGGTAAATCTTCTGGCTTACTAGAAATGAAATGGCAGGGGGATTGGCATCCACTATGTAAAGGGAAGAGTGACGAAGGATTAGCAAAGGTTATGTGCAATTTTGCCAACTTTTCGTCGAGGTATGCCTCATGTTTAATGCTTCTATTGCAATGACTTAATCATCGGCTAAATTCCTCTCGTTTGGACGAAAATTGTTCCAGAGATAATGTGATTTATGAAGCATAACTATTTGAAATCATTAATAACAATATTTGTGGGAAGTAAACAGGGATCAAAGAACTTCAAGGTATTGAAAGCTTGCATCGTCAGATTTCTTACTTTCATATGTCTACGGCAAATTCTAGTCCATTCAAAATACATCATGATACATAGAGCTGGCACTCGTTCCTCAGACTTGGTTACCTCGATATACAGATAGTCAGGATGTCGAGTGGCGGCCCGATTCTGTTCCTTAATTGAAGGGAGAACAAGTGTCAAAAAAAGTTCTAGTTTTCAATTTGAATTGAAATATAAGGTATATGGCTATATCTGATATCAAATGAGAGCTAAAATGTTCCTCGTCAATATATTATGTGTCGTAAGAAAAACATCATTTGCGAAAGTTGTGTTTTGGGGCAAAATCCTTCCAAGTACCAAGAAAATTACTACAAACAGAAACATCTCTACAATTCTTTTGAGAATAGATATAAACGAATGGGAAAATGTTGAAGTGATGTAGTTAGAATAATTTTCAAATTTGCGTAAGATTTAATGTCATCTACCGCACAGAGGTACATGTTTAGGGCAAAAAAGTTTATTTTTTGGAATTCAGAGAAAAAAGTCAGAAAATTTTTTCTTATATATTTGCTCCCTTATCCTGACAGTAGCAATTTTTCTAATTATGCATGACTTTAAAAATGACTAAAATGTCTGCCCTTCCAATAGACAATAACACTTCTTTGATTAACTTTTGAATAATTAGTCAAACAAATGACATACTAACGAAACCTTCGAGTAAATTTTGAGGTCACCAAGTGCAAAAGTGAATGTGTTCTTGAAAGAGAGTTCAATTTTCATTCAAGATACATAGATATTTGATATATGAAATCAAAACCTGAAGATTCGTATTCTATATGTTATGTGTAGAAAGAAAATTATCGGGTGCAAAAATGGTGTTATGGGGGCAAATTCCTTAAACTGGACGACAAAACACTAAATTTAACATGTATCTCAATTCCTTAGGGAATAAAAAATATAACGATAAAATCATGTATATATTATGTGAATGGAAGTATCTTTATTGTGTCTTAAATTCTTAACATTCAGACTCAACTTCGATACAGAAATGAATATTTTTTGGTCCAAAAGTTTATTCTTTTGCAAAATGAATGGAAAGACGTTGACTTGTACCAATTATAGCGAGTTCCTTCTCCAACGCAGATGAACTTATGATTTTGAAAATGATTATAATTTTGTACAATGCCTACTTTTTTCAACAGTCATAATTTTTTTCTATCTTTTTTTCTATGAAAATGTACAATATTAGGATTTTTAATAGAAACATTGTCATTCAAAATTGGAGAATTGTATTGATGCCTTTGAAGCCTTGATATTGAACTTTTCTTGGGAAAAGGGACGAAAATTTTATAAAATGAAAGATCAAGATAAATATTCAATGTTGTATTTTTGGGACAAAATATATTTTTCATGATATATATATATATATATATATATATATATATATATATATATAAGCACAAAAAAGGTACCTTTTTGTGCTTTTATATCTTTTTTTTCCAAGCGACGTGCATTCGCCCTTTGTTGGGCTGATCCGACATTGTCTGAATAGTGAACGTGGTTGTTTTCACCTCTTTTGTGCTGTCTATATATATATATATATATATATATATAAAAGCACAAAAAAAGGTACAAGCGACCACGACACTAAACGTGTTTAAACCCAGCGGAAGGGACAGTACATCCCTTGAGCCCTCTGGATACACGAATATGTACTTGTATCCAGACGGAACAAGGGACAGTACGTCCCTCATTCCGTTCGGACACAAGTACATAAAAAAAAAGAAAACATACACACACTCTCATGCTAGTCAGAACCTGTACTATACTGAAGCTCGAAAGGCTATAACTAGTAGCCAGGTAGGTAATATTCTCAATTCATGAACCAAAGCAGACCCCGCGAGGGGCGAGACCAGGTGCCTAGGTAGAGTCAGCGTCTCCTGTTTGCATGCAACACCCGCTGCCAAAAAGTCTGGACGGCCTGATCGATAGAAACACGTCCAAGACTTCTATAGGTTCAAAATAAAAAAAAAAAAAAAAAGCTGAAAAGATGCTCCCTGATTGATTAAGTAACATATTATCAAGTGAGTAAAATCAAACAAAAAACCGCCTCCCCCACTCTATATAAACGTAAGGGACTCGATTGACTAAGTAAAATGAAACGAAAAATCCCCCAATTAAAAACACGTCCGTCCTGAAGAGAGATACTCACTAAACTGACAACGAGCGGGTCAGTGTGAATAGAAAGTCATATCACGAGAGGCCCACATAAAGGAGTTTAAAAATACAAACTGTAAAAATGAAAAAATATAAGGTGTAAAGAACGAATCTAGCTACCGTCGTCGGTTTCGGAGATTGACCTCCGTATCCAATCAGAATAAATAGGGCGTGTTAAGAAATAGTACCCGTGAGGGAAGATCAAGCAGAACCTATCTCATAAAAATAGCAAGTAAAAACTCTAAAAATTGACAGAAGTCTGAAACTTCTTGAAAGCACTCAAAACCCGACATCATAAAGTTCAACGGCGACCCGAATTTTCATATATTTAACGTAATTAATACATAGCTATAAAACATGGAAAGAGCTGTCTCAGAGGACCGGTGCGACAAGTTTGAGTTCATGATACAACTTAACTGACAATACATACACACAGTAGCATACACCATATTCACAAGAATAGGAACGGATCCCAAAAAAAGGAATGCAATGTTGTTTTCTAGAAAAAAATAATATAGATAGCACAAAAGAGGTGAAAACAACCACGTTCACTATTCAGACAATGTCGGATCAGCCCAACAAAGGGCGAATGCACGTCGCTTGGAAAAAAAAGATATAAAAGCACAAAAAAAGGTACAAGCGACCACGACACTAAACGTGTTTAAACCCAGCGGAAGGGACAGTACATCCCTTGAGCCCTCTGGATACACGAATATGTACTTGTATCCAGACGGAACAAGGGACAGTACGTCCCTCATTCCGTTCGGACACAAGTACATAAAAAAAAAGAAAACATACACACACTCTCATGACTCTCAGACTTCTGTCAATTTTTAGAGTTTTTACTTGCTATTTTTATGAGATAGGTTCTGCTTGATCTTCCCTCACGGGTACTATTTCTTAACACGCCCTATTTATTCTGATTGGATACGGAGGTCAATCTCCGAAACCGACGACGGTAGCTAGATTCGTTCTTTACACCTTATATTTTTTCATTTTTACAGTTTGTATTTTTAAACTCCTTTATGTGGGCCTCTCGTGATATGACTTTCTATTCACACTGACCCGCTCGTTGTCAGTTTAGTGAGTATCTCTCTTCAGGACGGACGTGTTTTTAATTGGGGGATTTTTCGTTTCATTTTACTTAGTCAATCGAGTCCCTTACGTTTATATAGAGTGGGGGAGGCGGTTTTTTGTTTGATTTTACTCACTTGATAATATGTTACTTAATCAATCAGGGAGCATCTTTTCAGCTTTTTTTTTTTTTTTTTTTATTTTGAACCTATAGAAGTCTTGGACGTGTTTCTATCGATCAGGCCGTCCAGACTTTTTGGCAGCGGGTGTTGCATGCAAACAGGAGACGCTGACTCTACCTAGGCACCTGGTCTCGCCCCTCGCGGGGTCTGCTTTGGTTCATGAATTGAGAATATTACCTACCTGGCTACTAGTTATAGCCTTTCGAGCTTCAGTATAGTACAGGTTCTGACTAGCATGAGAGTGTGTGTATGTTTTCTTTTTTTTTTATGTACTTGTGTCCGAACGGAATGAGGGACGTACTGTCCCTTGTTCCGTCTGGATACAAGTACATATTCGTGTATCCAGAGGGCTCAAGGGATGTACTGTCCCTTCCGCTGGGTTTAAACACGTTTAGTGTCGTGGTCGCTTGTACCTTTTTTTGTGCTTTTATATCTTTTTTTTCCAAGCGACGTGCATTCGCCCTTTGTTGGGCTGATCCGACATTGTCTGAATAGTGAACGTGGTTGTTTTCACCTCTTTTGTGCTATCTATATATATATATATATATATATATATATATATATATATATATATATATATATATATATATATATATATATATATATATATATATATAAAGCACAAAAGAGGTGAAAACAACCACGTTCACTATTCAGACAATGTCGGATCAGCCCAAAAGAGGGCAAATGCACGTCGCTTGGAAAAAAAAAAGATATAAAAGCACAAGAAAGGTTCAAGCGACCACGACACTAAACGTGTTTAAACCCAGCGGAAGGGACATTACATCCCTTAAGCCGTCTGGATACACGAATATGTACCTATATACAGTCGGAACAAGGGACAGTACGTCCCTCATTCCGATCGGACACAAGTACATAAAAAAACCCCCAAAAAACATACACACACTCTCATGCTAGTCAGAACCTGTACTGTACTGAAGCTCGAAAGGCTATAACTAGTACACAGGTAGGTAATATTCTCAATCCATGAACCGAAGCAGACCCCGCGAGGGGCGAGACCAGGTGCCTAGGTAGAGTCAGCGTCTCCTGTTTGCATGCAACACCCGCTGCCAAAAAGTCTAGACGGACAGATCGATAGAAACATGTCCAAGACTTCTAAAGGTTCAAAAATAGAAAAAAAAACTGAAAAGATGCTCCCTGATTGATCACACATCTTAATATATCCAGTGAGTAAATTAAACAAAATACCTCTCCCCCCACTATAGATAAACGTCCATAATGAGAAAAGGGACTCGATTGAATAAGTAAAATAAAACGAGAAAACCCCCAATTAAAACCACGTCCTTCCTGAAAGATACTCACTGAACTGACAACGCGCGAGTCAGTGTGAATAGAAAGTCATATCACGAGAGGCCCACATAAGGGAGGTTAAAAATACAAACTGTAAAAATTAAAAAGTATAAGGTGTAAAGAACGAGTCTAGCTACCGTCGTTAGTTTCGGCGATTGACCTCCGTATCCAATCAGAATAAATAGGGAGTGTTAAGAAAAAGTACCCGTGAGGGAATATCAAGCAGAACCTATCTCATAAACGTACCAAGTGAGGACTTCAAAATGAGGGCCTAGTACAAAAATGGAAATTAGAATTTTTAATTCGTATGAAGAGTGTCAGAACATTTATTCAAGCCATCTGGTTCATTTGTTATCAGGGTATACTGCCCACAGTTTTCCTTAGCCACTCTCTGGTCTGTCGTCCAACTGGAGTTATGGTCTATGGGCACAACTTCCATGATGACCTGTGGTTGTTGATTCGCATGCCGGTTGCGCTGCTCTTCAATCGGGATAACCACTCCCGGGAGGACATGGAAGTTGTGCCCATAATGAATGAAGTTCAGAAATAACATACCTAAAGATTCATTCTCTATATGCAACAAAGTGGCTAGAAAATCGCATATCTAACATGTTGATGATTTTCACTTTTTAAGCCAAGTTTGACCCCCGCTTGACAATAAAAATGACATTAGTTTTTGTATATGGCCATCTGTTGCCATGGTGACCATACAAACCAATTTTAACCAGAAAATGAATGGCAAGCTCGACATTAGGAATTTCCACGTCTGTTTTTTACAATGATAATCTCTAAATTGGTTTTATTTTGACCTATACTGAAAACTACATACATTTATCTTTGATATGAGACGTTATCTTTTGATCGATTTGTGAAAAAGGGGGTTTTATCTCACTTGAACTTTTGTGATAGCACTTTTCCATCGTCCGTCGTACGTCGTCGTAAACTTTTCAAATTTTCAACTTCTTCTCCAGAATGGCTGAAGGTATTTTGATGTACTTCTTGTGGAATAGCTAAAATCGTTCCCCGTGACTTGATGTATCAATGACTTCTTTCCGCCTCTCTCACCTGAAAGAGGCTTCGTTTTGGCATTTCATCTATTTTACATCATCAATATTTTTATGCTACTTTGAAAACTTGTCATTCCATTCAAAACAATCATCTAAATTAAAGGATGTGAACATCTAAGCACCATCCCTCCTATGCTGTTTTGAGTATATGTTTTATTTGGATATGCTACTGAATCGATCCTACAGACAATTTGAAGCTGCGCACTCTCTGTAAAGTAAATGTACAAATCTAAATTCAAAAAGTAAAAGAGGGCGCTACTAAAATGAATTTTGGTGGATCCGCTAGAGGCATCACTGATGAGAATTTGATATTCGAAACTCGTGTCTGGTGCAGGAAAAATATGGTTTGAAGTTTTCTTCATGAAGGTACAGAGTTGGAACACTTCCGTATTATCATTCTTGTTGCGGTGTGGAACAGTTAAAATCGTTCCCCGTGACTTGATGTTTAGAAGTGTATTGATGACATCTTATCAGCCCTATCGCATGAAAGAAGCTTCATTTTGGCCCTTTATCTATTTGACATAATTAATATTATTTTGCAATTTTGAAAACGTGTCATTTCATTGAAAACTATCATCATTATTTAAGGAGGTTAACATCTAAGCACCATACCTCCATTTTGAACAAATCTTTTATTTGGATATGCTACTAAATCGACCCTACAGGAAATTTAGAGCTGCACACTGTCTGTAAAGTAAAAGAGGGCGGTACTGAAATGAATTTTGGTGGCTCCGCTGGAAGCATCACTGATGAGAATTTTAATATTCGAAACACGTGTTTGGTGCAGGAAAAAAATGGTTCGAAGTTTTCCTCATGAAGGCATAGAGTTGGAAAACATCCGTATTGTTGGAAGGTATGGAGTACAGTCCCGATTACGTTAACTGTCTACCCCTCAAGGGGGAATTTTTGTTAGACGAAGGAGAAATTGTGTGAGGTAAAATGCAGACAAAAAAATAGAAGATGAATTTTTAAGCCGAAATGTACAAGGCAAAATAGAGGAGAAATTTGCGAGGTGAAAGGAGAAAGAGAAGAGAAATTTGTACGGTGAAATAAACGAGAACCCTGAAAGTGAACTCGAAAGAGAAATATTCCTCCATTAATTCCCGCTTCGATTCTCTTCATGTTCTGTTATGTTTCTCTTACGAGTCCGCTTACGTTTCTCGTTCAAATTCCGCCTTCAGTTCGCTTTCAATGTTCGCCTCCAGCCTCGTTTTGGAAATGTATATGGGCGGGACTTAATGCGGTCAATGTAGGCTTAAAATCTAAATATTACAATATTTTTAAACGTTTATTTACACTCTTTTCTTTTATCACACTAATTATCGAATTATATGCTATGATAATTGTTTTAATATGTCTAGATATATTGAGTCTCTGGATAAAATTTAATAATTTTAAAACAGCTAAATCTGTCGTGTAAAATAAGTCCGTTTCAACGGGTTATAAAACTTATTTAACAATTATTTCAAAATATGAGTCAAGAAGCAAGTCATTTTATTCATCTAGATGTCAGTTCTCATTATTGACCCCTTGTACTTTACGTGTATATACCCAGTAATCGATCGATTATGACAGGTGTCGTTCAGGTAGGCATGGTTGTCTCCCTGTGTAGAGTCAGTCATGCGTTCAAGTATTTCCGTCCAAAAATGACAGTGTCTGGAATGGTCAGATATAAAATGTATAAAAAATATTTTATAGTGATAGTGTGTTTTATTTATATTCTTTCAACAATAACTACAGGAAACATGTAAGGGAATTCCCCCTTACGAATATTTGGGGTTTATTTATTCATTTATTTGTTTTTTTATTTTCGGTCATTTGTGTATACGGGGTAAATTTTTATACTCCATGCTCCCTTCCTTCTTCGCCATTACAAATTAATTTTTCATACCCATTTTGTTTTTATTTGCGGCAGGTCCAATTCCATGCTCTAAAAAAGAAGTTCTTACTTCACTGGGTTTTTTTTTCTTTCTTTTTTTTTTTTTTGTTTTAAATATTCTCCATCTTTATTTCGATTTTATTTCGTTTTTTCCTTGTTCTTTCATCCATTTACAAAAATCCTTCTTTGGTCCATGATGTGATTACAATTTCTCGCGGATTCCAACATAACGATCGCTGGGTACCATATCGGGAAGGAATACGGCCGTCTTATCAAACAATTGAAAACTTTTCTCGACGGACAAAAACTATATTCTTTCAATGTTTATTGGGGGCGCATTCCCGATACAACATGCTGTGCTTGATTGACGATCCTGGTATGTGAAGCCCTGGTCATGAGATGAATTAGGCACATTGTTGACATAATTTTTTTTCATAAAAATATTAACATGTAATAGATCTAGAGACATTGTTTGAATGAAAGCCCGGATCTAGAGCGAAAATAGAAGGACTCCCCATCTTTTCAGAATTTGTCAAAAATATTTATATATACATTGTACATGTATGATTATTTTTGCTTTGTACGTATAACTATTTATATGAAATAATAAACAGGATGCTCGCCATGATTTGCCCATCCCCTCCCCCCCCCGAAAAAAATCTTATCACCCTCCTTTCCCCTAAAGAATTGTTGATGATTTCGGCATGCCAAGCAAAAGAAGAGATAGCGTTAGAAAATGTAAACATTTATAGGGTTTCCTTTTTTAAAGATATAGACGTACGCGTCTGAATCATGTGCTCGGTCCAATCTTGAGTTCAAGCATGATCCAGAAGCCACCTTTTTTCAAAACTTTATCGGGTAAGGGCCCCTTAAGAACCCCCGCAAAAGGGAGGTATACCCATCCACCTACTCGGCTATCTGGCCTCGCAATTCATCCAAATAAAAAGCGTAAGTCCTTCTTGGCAGATGAGGTTCTGGATCCGCCCCTGCTTTTTGACTATGACAATTCTTTTCTTTTTTTAAACTACGAGCTTTCAATTGAAATGTATTACTTTATGATAAAATAGCCTTCAATATGTCATTATGCAAAAGGAAAAAAAAAACAATAAAATAAATAAAAGGTGAAGAAGAAAATATATCTCTTTAAAAATCCATCCTTGAAAACAGTGTAAAATGAGAAAGCTGAGTACGTGAAAGGTACATTTGTAGCAGGTAGTTTACATATTCAATTACATAATTAAATCAGGGATGTATATATTTTTATATACGTGTCTGATTATATCAATTCATAACATTAAATTTTAAATTTTTTAACTTAAATTCATTGGGAAGATATTCTCTCCCTATCTAAAGTTGAAATGACCGCATGGTGATATCACACTCCGACGATTTTCACACCTGGCAGGTAATGGATAAACGACACCTACGTACATGTACCCTGCGCGGTCGATTAACATGTGTGTATTTGTCAAAACAACGATTTGTTAATTGGTGTGTTACTTTAAAAAATTGATTTGTGCAATAGATGTACAAATGCGAAGAAAACAAACCACGATTTGTAACTTATACATACAAAAAGCTACTTTTCGATTTACTAATAAATGTTAAATCTGCAGAAAAAGTTCGTTTACAATGTATCTAGATAAAACTAATAAGTCTGTATTTTAATACAACACAAACAAATTACATCAAATAACGTTTGTACCCTCTATTCTAATTTAAGGGAAATTCCCTAATATGCAAATGAGGAAGCATCGCTTTGATTGACAGGAGGACTGAAAGCGGAATGAAAGCGAAATATTTCGCTTTCGTTTCTCTTCAGTTTACGCTTTGCGTTGCTCTTTCCTTTTACGCTTTGCTTCTGTTTCTCAAAAATTCGTGTTCATTTTTCTCTTCCAACACTGAAGGCGAAATTTTAAGGCGAAATAAAGGAGGAAAATTAGAAGAGAAATTTTGTGAGGGAAAATGAAGACAGAAAAATAGGAGCGAAATTTGGAGAGATGAAGGGAGAAAAAACGTTAAAGGGGGGACAGTTAACGTACTCGGGACTGTCTTAATGGTTCCCTACAAGTGTTGCTGTTTTTGTTCCGGATCTGTCAACAGATGGCGCCACCACAGGCAAAAGTAGGTCACGGTGGGTACCCTCCTTTTACAATTGTAAACGTCTTTAAATACAACTTTGAAAAACTTTTTCAGAACGGAAGACTTTATCGACAAACCGAAAGCCTCAGGATGATATTGAGAGGTGTTTTAAGAAATGTTGTTATTTTTGGTTCCAATCCGATGTCAAATTTTTGACGCCTTCTGACGTCTTTTCGGACTCAGTCAGAAATGCACTATTATATACTATTTCTAATGATAACTCAATAATTGTATGATTTTACACACTCTTTTACTGCATATTTAATATCATATTTAAGTTACTTAATTCTTTGTTATGCATTTTATGCTAAACTTTTAATTTTTTGATTTTTATTATTTTTTCTAATGTAAAAAGCAGAGGGTGGGTGATCTTCATGCATTTTCTACTTCTTTTTTTAACCACTCTTCAGATTGCCCTGAAACTTGGGAGGTATGAGGTACTCATGGTTCCCTACAAGTAAAAGAATGTTCTCAAGATATTCACGTTTGGATTTTTAAGGAATGTTTAAAATTGTACATAGGTACAATGTATGTGGACCCAAGGGGTGAGCGTTCAAACCCCGACGGGACCCCCCCCCCCCCCCCCATTTTTTCCCTTATTCATTTTTTGTGCGAATAGCTCTAACTGTATACCTGCTTTTCACGCAAGAGGGTCCCAATTTCGTACATGTTCAATTTGAAACACGAACCAATTATATCACAGGTTTTCAGCATTGTAACGTATTAATATTTTTATTTTCCTCCGCCGGTGAAAGTAAAGGACGTATGCTGCTTCTAAATATAAACGATGTGACTCTGTTTACTTCAGAATCAAGTTGTTTTGTTACGCAGGAGTGCATGTTTATGTAATGAAATAAACACTTACTGCTTTAGTGGGCAGGGATATAAATATTTTTAAAACACGATAAATAGAATATGTTACAATGTACATGCGTGGATACGTGATTATTTCACTGACGTGGGGATGGGTCATTGAAAGCATTACAGGTCACTGACATGGAAGGTAGAATTATGTATACTCTGTACGACATACCTCATACTAATCGGGGATATGTTTCATAACTAGTCATTAGTAGCTGTACTGATCCAATTTCCTGTCCTTTTGCTGTTGGACCGAAAATTGAACATGTGCACAGATGTGTATATAAACGTACGTCCCTGATGTAAAGTAAGAGAGCCCGAGGAAGGGGGATACAACTATATGGTTGCACTACACAGTATTAGCCATTGAAATTGAGCGTTTTGAATGAAAGGCATGCAATAGTTGACGTTATATTAATAATTTTATATTGCTCATACAATATAAAGCTACATATAAATAAAAAAGTACTCTTATTGCTGATTACTTCTATAATTCTTGATTTCATCTGAACAAATCATGTCAGTCAGACATGCTGCTCAAAGTTAAAGCCGTATATTAGAAGATGACATGGAAATGGGGCATGACCCCTCAAAGCGACTCAAATTTGACATCCTTCTCAAATGATTATCTTAATAAAGTGTATGTCTATTTGTTGCGTATTTCTTATTCTATAATATGTGCAATTTATTCGAATTTTCACCTGATGCAATTCGAGAAATATGACGTCAAAGTTTTCTCACCTAAAATATAGCACTCATATCTTTGCCCATGGCTAGACACATGACCTCTTACTTTCACATCCGGTTATACTATACATATGAGGTATACATTGGAAACAATGGGCTTTTCTCAAGACAACAAGCTTATTTTTTCTTCCAAATATCAAAAATCATAGTTATTTTAATTATAAAGCTCACATAATGAAGCTGGACCCCATCTGTCCCCTAATTAAAAAATCATACCTAGCCAAATTCCAAATGCGACACTGCGGATACTATGTAGTGTAAGCTATAGGAGTACATTTTTCTTTATCCGAGAAAATTTTTTTGTCGATATGTGATTTTTAAGATCGGTCGTATCTTGCGATACCAAACATTTTTTGTCACGCACTATACTTTTGTCGCGACACACCGTCAAATATCCCATGATACCTTCAGGCCTTAACCCCTATGTTAGATTACATGGCCATAATAGGAAATACATATATGATCAATAAGAGATATTTATGATGCTTAAGTACTAAAATGGTACATTAAAAGATAGTATAAAGGCTTAATGTCATTCTTAAGAAACCCTTGCCATGGCAACGACAAACATTTTTGTCGTAACGACATATTTTTGTCGCGTCGAAGCTCATGATATACCATAACGCTTAACCACAAACAATAGAAATGTCCATGTAAGCTATAATATTTTGAATAAGTTTTGGTTGCTATGGTAACCACATTGTGGTAAATTTAAGTCATTTGACATACTTTAACATTTTCAGAATAATCTGATACCTCTCATCATAGTGTAAACCTCTTATCTGTATGGCAAAGGTGCATAACATCCACATTGGTATCACAGACTTAACAGCATTTTTCCTGCATAAATGAGCTAATACTGGAGCAACATCAATTTTCATGACAATCAAATTTTTATTATATTTGAATTAAACACGTCTATATTTAATTTTTAAGAAACAGCAGAGTCAATACCTTTTTATGATATAAATGGTAACCATAGCAACCAAATATGAAAATTTGATTTGAGGAGCATATGTGCGTATAAGGTTGCACTACACAGTATTGGCCATTGAAAATTGAGCGTTTTGAATGAAAGGCATGCAATAGCTGACGTTATATTAATAATTTAATATTGCTCATACAATATAAAGCTACATTTCAATAAAAAATGCTCTTAATGCTGATTACTTCTATAATTCTTCATTTCATCTGAACAAATCATGTCAGTCAGACATGCTGCTCAAAGTTAAAGCAGTATATTAGAAGATGACATGGAAATGGGGCATGACCCCTCAAAGTGACTCAAATTTGACATCCTTCTAAAATGATTTTCTTTATTAACTGCATGTCTATTCGTTGTGTATTTCTTATTCTATAATATGTGCAATTTATTCGAATTTTCACCTGATGCAATTCGAAAAATATGACGTCAAAGTTTTCTTACCTGAAATACAGCACTCATATCTTTGCCCATGGCTAGTCAAATGACCTCTTACTTTCACATTCGGTCATACTATACATATGAGGTATACATTTTAGTCCAGTCAAAGTACAGCATATAGGGGCCCAACCTATAACAAATTGCAACACAAACTTTTTCTATTGATTTGATTACCTTATTGTAGTGACTTTCACAGGAGAAATTGTCTACCAAAATCAACCCCGTGGAAATTGGATTTTTTTCGGAAAATATGAAAATTCCAATTAAAAATCGCGTAAAACTGGAAAATTCAACTTACTCATTTATTTCTCATCCAAATTGGACCAAACCAATTCCTATTTTTCAATAACCTAAAAACGTTGTTCCTTGAAGCGATCTTATGATCTGAAAAACTGTATTTCATGCTTTATTTTTGGTGAAAAGGACGAAATTTAGTATTGAAATCTCTGAAAACTGGAAAAAGAGCATTCACACATAATGGCTTAATGTATTTATAATAGGTACATTTTGTTTTATACTTAAATTGAATATAAGTACACGAATAAACATTTCATGTACAGAACCTCTTAATTTTGATACCCTGAGACCCGAATAGGCCTATTTAGCTAACCTGAGGATGTGTTTAAAGTGCAATTATCGGGGTTTTTTTTAGAAAATTCTAACACATTTCTTTGTTTCATCTTTATTTTTGCATACATGGTTATGGAGGAAATGGAATAACTTTCTTTTTTAAACCGAAAATCTTATTTAAGCCAACTTTCATGTGTGGATCTAGGGTAGTAACGATAAAAAATGTTCCTTCATAAACGGCTTGATCCCTTTCTCTTTTCAGAAATCGAACTTAAACGTTAACTTCAGCGGAGCTAGATCCCATCTCTATTTCATGCCCAAGAACCCTGTACACGTGCCTTGCTTTATACACGATGTATATATGGGCGGACATAGATTTTCCTAGGGGGGGGCAACCCGTCGGGGGAGGGGATCCTGTCTATGATTAAAAAGATAGATTCATTAAAGCATAAAAACGGGGAAAATTTGCGGGTTTTTTTTTTTGCAAAGTCCAGGGGAGGTGTAAGAACCCCTCCCTCCTAAGGACCCCTTGACCCCCCTCTATATCCGCCCTTTCTGCATGTTTAAACAGTCAAAATAAAGATTTTTAAGAAGAGCACATATCTTCATTCCTTCCACATTGAGAATTCATTCATCTTAAACAGTATGCAGCTGAAATAGCCATCTTCTCGAAGGAATCGCTGACATTTCATGATATCATTTAATAGCATAAATTCTTCAACTGTTTATTTTGAAGCATTAAAATACATGTTTATAGTTTTAAACAAATCAAAAAATACTAAGTTACCGGGAAATTATTGGTATATTCTCCAGAACTTCGCCATTTATTTATAAAATTGCACATTGTGCATTTCTTTCATCACAGATACCATATCTATTTGAATTGACTCCGAGTTATCTCAAGAAAAACAAAATAATTGCAATGCAAGCCATTTGGACTATTTCAAAAAAGAGACTCGATATGAAGACTCATGCTACCTTGCACCCTCTCCACTCCATCATAGACAATAGAATTTGGAAAATGAAAAAAAAACCCCTAAAAATCTAATTCATCACACGATTGTCCTATAGATATACGTGACATCATATGAATTTTTTTGTTGTTGTTGTTGCAAATACTGCGTTTCTTCATAGTCTGATATAGAAAATTGCAAAAGTAGGATCGGGACATTTGAATGTCAGAGTAAATATGTAGAAGTTACCTTATACAATTTTATAATAAAACCTAACTATAACCTCATTTATAAGTTATAAGTTATTATAGTTGATTTTTCATGATCGCAAAGTCCGAATAAAAATGTAAGACAATAGTCGCGCATGTACGATCAGTTTTACTTTTTTAGTCTCGATAAGAAAACAATTTGTGATCGGGGACACGTTTCGGAAGACTGTAATATTTCATAATGATCATGTATTTAAAGCTGGCAAGCGCATTTTCAAATACTGACAAATATACATACACTATAAATTTCATTACAAGGCCATGTTATGTTGAACACAAGGGGGATGTCCGATAACCTCTCTGGACTGCACATTAATCTATGATGTATAGATAGATCTAGTAGTTCTTCGATTTGATCCTCAACAAATTCCTCTATTATATCCATCATTTGTGAACTCTTAGGTGCCCAAATCCCGAAAGCGTAATAACAAAGAATATAACATGTAACTCCCGCCAGTGTAACACAGATTATGTAGTTCGTATTTCAAGAGCATATTATTCGAAGAGAAGTAAACTGAATTGAATCTTTATATAAAAAAGTTATATTCTGACTTATGATAGTAGAACACTTCTATCTATTCCAATGTTAACAGCCAGCAGATCAATAGATTGTCATAATTTCAATACATCATTTTATTTAAATGCAGATAAGAATAGACTTTTTCGTAGTACAATGTATACCTACACATACAGTGGAGAGTATACGTCGGACAACCCTTGGAACAAGCGAGGTTTTCTGAATCACTTCATAAGAATGACGTTAAAGAATTTATTTTACCCTTTTCTTCTTTTTTTTTTATTTGGAAACGGTATTCAGCCATTTGTGTATATCATGCAATATGCTACGAGTTTTGCATGTTAAGAGAAATAATTTGTTCATGAAATATATTCGATTAAATAATTAACATCCTTAAGCCATGATCAATAAGAGTAACTTTATTGTATTCTTGTAATGGAATGAGAATTATTTCCCTGACGGACCACCTTACACGTATTTTTTAAACTTGCTATGGCGCATATTAAACCGGTATTTTTTAATTGTCTCTAAAAGATATCACATAATACTCTTTGTCTAAATGTTTTATAAAATTTTTTTTCTTTATAATGCATTATGACGACCACATAAATTATTATTTGAAAATTGTATTCGAGTAGTCATGTCGTCACCGGAAGTACGTCTGCCATACTAAATGCAAATGAATACAAGCTTGTTTATTAAGATAAAATACCAATAAGGAACAAATTATCCACACGCATTATGTGTCAAGAAAATTTTCACATCTAAAATTAAAATAATTCATAGAAATCAGGTACAGAATACAGACATTATTACATGAGTACGATATCCGGATTTCGTTTTATCATGTTGTATGGAAGCACCGAAGCGTATTTAAAATTAACGAAACTTCGAGGGTGGATATCAATGGATTCCACGCCAATATTTTTGGTAGACTTTTTAATTTCATATTTATTCCATCATATTAAAACACATAAAACACAAAAAGTTTGTGTTGCAATTAGTTCAAGGTTCAATATTACTTTGACTGGACTATTGGAAATAGTGGGCACTTCTCAAGAAAACAAGCTAATTATTTCTTCCAAATATCAAAAATCATAGTTATTTCAATTATAAAGCTCACATAATGAAGCTGGACCCCATCTGTCCCCTATTTAAAAAACCATCCCTAGCCAAATTCCAAATGCGACACTGCGGATACTATGTAGTGTAAGCTATAGAAGTACATTTTTTTTTATCCGAGAATTTTTTTTTTTTTTTTGTCGATATGTTATTTTTGAGATCTTTCGCATCTTGTGATACCAGACATTTTGTGTCACGCACTATACTTTTGTCGCGACACACCGTCAAATATCCCATGATACCGTCAGGCCTTAACCCCTATGTTACATTACATGGCCATAATAGGAAATACATATATGATCAATAAGAGCTATTTATGATGCTTAAGTACTAAAATGGTACATTAAAAGATAGGATAAAGGCTTAATGTCATTCTTAAGAAACTGTTGCCATGGCAACGACAAACATTTTTGTCGTAACGACATATTTTTGTCGCGTCGAAGCTCATGATATACCATAACGCCTAACCGCAAACAATAGAAATGTCCATGTAAGCTATAGTATTTTGAATAAGTACTGGTTGCTATGGTAACTACATTGTGGTAAATTTAAGTCATTTGATATACTTTAACATTTTCAGAATAATTTGATACCTCTCAGCATAGTGTAAACCTCTTATCTGTATGGCAAAGGTGCATACCATCCACAATAGTATCACAGACTTAACAGCTTTTTTCCTGCATAAATGAGCTAATACTGGAGCAACATCAATTTTCGTGACAATCAAATTTTTTTTATATTTGAATTAAACACGTCTATATTTAATTTTTAAGAAACAGCAGAGTCAATACCTTTTTATGATATAAATGGTAACCATAGCAACAAAATATGAAAATTTAAATGGAGGAGCATATGTGCGTATAAGGTTGCACTACACAGTATTGGCCATTGAAAATTGAGCGTTTTGAATGAAATGCATGCAATAGTTGACGTTATATTAATAATTTTATATTGCTCATACAATATAAAGCTACATATCAATAAAAATGGTCTTAATGCTGATTACTTCTATAATTCTTCATTTCATCTGAACAAATCATGTCAGTCAGACATGCTGCTCAAAGTTAAAGCAGTATATTAGAAGATGACATGGAAATGGGGCATGACCCCTCAAAGTGACTCAAATTTGACATCCTTCTAAAATGATTTTCTTTATAAACTGTATGTCTATTCGTTGTGTATTTCTTATTCTATAATATGTGCAATTTATTCGAATTTTCACCTGATGTAATTCGAGAAATATGACGTCAAAGTTTTCTCACCTAAAATACAACACTTATATCTTTGCCCATGGCTAGTCACATGGCCTCTTACTTTCACATTCGGTCATACTATACATATGAGGTATACATTGGAAATAATGGGCTTTTCCCAAGAAAATAAGCTAATTATTTCTTCCAAATATCAAAAATCATAGTTATTTCAATTATAAAGCTCACATAATGAAGCTGGACCCCATCTGTCCCCTATTTAAAAAATCATCCCTAGCCAAATTCCAAATGCGACACTGCGGATACTATGTAGTGTAAGCTATAGGAGTACATTTTTCTTTATCCGAGAATTTTTTTTTTGTCGATATGTTATTTTTGAGATCTTTCGCATCTTGTGATACCAGACATTTTGTGTCACGCACTATACTTTTGTCGCGACACACCGTCAAATATCCCATGATACTGTCAGGCCTTAACCCCAATGTTACATTACATGGCCATAATAGGAAATACATATATGATCAATACGAGCTATTTATGATGCTTAAGTACTAAAATGGTACATTAAAAGATAGTATAAAGGCTTAATGTCATTCTAAAGAAACTGTTGCCATGGCAACGACAAACATTTTTGTCGTAACGACATATTTTTGTCGCGTCGAAGCTCATGATATATCATAACGCCTAACCGCAAACAATAGAAATGTCCATGTAAGCTATAGTATTTTGAATAAGTACTGGTTGCTATGGTAACCACATTGTGGTAAATTTAAGTCATTTGATATACTTTAACATTTTCAGAATAATTTGATACCTCTCAGCATAGTGTAAACCTCTTATCTGTATTGCAAAGGTGCATACCATCCACAATGGTATCACAGAATTAACAGCATTTGTCTTGCAAAAATGAGCTAATACTGGAGCAACATCAATTTTCATGACAATCAAATTTTTTTATATTTCAATTAAACACGTCTATATTTAATTTTTAAGAAACAGCAGAGTCAATACCTTTTTATGATATAAATGGTAACCATAGCAACAAAATATGAAAATTTGAATTGAGGAGCATATGTGCGTATAAGGTTGCACTACACAGTATTGGCCATTGAAAATTGAGCGTTTTGAATGAAATGCATGCAATAGTTGACGTTATATTAATGATTTTATATTGCTCATACAATATAAAGCTACATATCAATAAAAATGGTCTTAATGCTGATTACTTCTATAATTCTTCATTTCATCTGAACAAATCATATCAGTCAGACATGCTGCTCAAAGTTAAAGCAGTATATTAGAAGATGACATGGAAATGGGGCATGACCCCTCAAAGTGACTCAAATTTGACATCCTTCTAAAATGATTTTCTTTATAAACTGCATGTCTATTCGTTGTGTATTTCTTATTCTATAATATGTGCAATTTATTCGAATTTTCACCTGATGCAATTCGAGAAATATGACGTCAAAGTTTTCTCACCTAAAATACAGCACTCATATCTTTGCCCATGGCTAGTCACATGACCTCTTACTTTCACATTCTGTCATACTATACATATGAGGTATACATTGGAAATAATGGGCTTTTCTCAAGAAAATAAGCTAATTATTTCTTCCAATTGAAATATCAAAAATCATAGTTATTTCAATTATAAAGCTCACATAATGAAGCTGGACCCCATCTGTCCCCTATTTAAAAAATCATCCCTAGCCAAATTCCAAATGCGACACTGCGGATACTATGTAGTGTAATCTATAGGAGTACATTTTTCTTTATCCGAGAAAATTTTTTTGTCGATATGTTATTTTTGAAATCTTTCGCATCTTGTGATACCAGACATTTTGTGTCACGCACTATACTTTTGTCGCGACACACCATCAAATATCCCATGATACCCTCAGGCCTTAACCCCTATGTTACATTACATGGCCATAATAGGAAATACATATATGATCAAAAAGAGCTATTTATGATGCTTTAGTACTAAAATGGTACATTAAAAGATAGTATAAAGGCTTAATGTCAATCTTAAGAAACTGTTGCCATGGCAACGACAAACATTTTTGTCGTAACGACATATTTTTGTCGCGTCGAAGCTCATGATATATCATAACGCCTAACCGCAAACAATAGAAATGTCCATGTAAGCTATAGTATTTTGAATAAGTACTGGTTGCTATGGTAACCACATTGTGGTAAATTTAAGTCATTTGATATACTTTAACATTTTCAGAATAATTTGATACCTCTCATCATAGTGTAAACCTCTTATCTGTATTGCAAAGGTGCATAACATCCACAATGGTATCACAGACTTAACAGCATTTTTCCTGCATACATGAGCTAATACTGGAGCAACATCAATTTTCATGACAATCAATTTTGTTTATATTTGAATTAAACATGTCTATATTTAATTTTTAAGAAACAGCAGAGTCGATACCTTTTTATGATATAAATGGAAACCATAGCAACCAAATATGAAAATTTGAATTGAGGAGCATATGTGCGTATAAGGTTGCACTACACAGTATTGGCCATTGAAAATTGATCGTTTTGAATGAAAGGCATGCAATAGTTGACGTTATATCAATAATTTTATATTGCTCATACAATATAAAGCTACATATCAATAAAAATGCTCTTAATGCTGATTACTTCTATAATTCTTGATTTCATCTGAACAAATCATGTCAGTCAGACATGCTGCTCAAAGTTAAAGCAGTATATTAGAAGATGACATGGAAATGGGGCATGACCCCTCAAAGTGACTCAAATTTGACAACCTTCTAAAATGATTTTCTTTATAAACTGCATGTCTATTCGTTGTGTATTTCTTATTCTATAATATGTGCAATTTATTCGAATTTTCACCTGATGCAATTCGAGAAATATGACGTCAAAGTTTTCTCACCTAAAATACAGCACTCATATCTTTGCCCATGGCTAGTCACATGACCTCTTACTTTCACATTCGGTCATACTATACATATGAGGTATACATTGGAAATAATGGGCTTTTCTCAAGAAAACAAGCTAATTGTTTCTTCCAAATATCAAAAATCATAGTTATTTCAATTATAAAGCTCACATAATGAAGCTGGACCCATCTGTCCCCTATTTAAAAAATCATCCCTAGCCAAATTCCAAATGCGACACTGCGGATTCTATGTAGTGTAAGCTATAGGAGTACATTTTTCTTTATCCGAGAAATTTTTTTTTGTCGATATGTTATTTTTGATATCTTTCGCATCTTGTGATACCAGACATTTTGAGTCACGCACTATACTTTTGTCGCGACGCACCGTCAAATATCCCATGATACCGTCAGGCCTTAAGCCATATGTTACATTACATGGCCATAATAGGAAATACATATATGATGAATAAGAGCTATTTATGATGCTTAAGTACTAAAATGTTACATTAAAAGATAGTATAAAGGCTTAATGTCAATCTTAAGAAAGTGTTCTCATGGCAACGACAAACATTTTTGTCGTAACGACATATTTTTGTCGCGTCGAAGCTCATGATATACCATAACGCTTAACCGCAAATAACAGAAATGTCCATGTAAGCTATAGTATTTTGAATAAGTAGTGGTTGCTATGGTAACCACATTGTGGTAAATTTAAGTCATTTGATATATTTTAACATTTTCAGAATAATTTGTTACCTCTCATCATAGTGCAAACCTCTTATCTGTATGGCAAAGGTGCATAACATCCACAATGGTATCACAGACTTAACAGCATTTTTCCTGCATAAATGAGCTAAGGGTCCCTGTAAAGTGCGAAACGAAACAAAAACGAAACGAAACGAAACGAAACAAATCGAAACAAAACGAAACAAATCGAAACGAAACGAAACAAATCGAAACGAAACGAAACAGATCTAAACGAAACGAAACAAAACGAAACGAAACAGATCGAAACAAAACGAAACAAAAGATAAAACTTAAAGAAAATGAGAAAAAGAGGAAAAATCGCCGAGAACGAATATTTCAAGACAAGATCAGCATTTAATATTGCCTTAATCCAAGAGTTCTACATTTGTAACTAGTGCCAAGAGTGTTTCTTGAAAGAGTCAAAGTTGACAATTAAAAATGCCATTCAAGTATTTAAGAGGAATAAATGGGAGGGGATAGAAAACCACGCTATGGCACCGTAATGAGATCATAAAACGGGGTGGGGGCACATTTTAGGAAAAAAAATCTTATCCTTTTTCAAACGAAATGTGCCCCCAAGTTTTTAATTGCTGTCATTTTTCTGATAAAATTTTCAAATACACTCTGCGCTAGACTCCTCCCTGCTAAATGATATTTTCCGTCTATGACCACAGGGATTCATGTCGTTTTCCTCGTTATATGATGGTATTAAGGGGATACCATCATATAACGAGGAAAACGACATGAATCCCTGTGTCTATGACGATGCTATTCATCCCATTCACTCTCCTTTCAAATGCAATTGTGCTATATACCGTATATATTATGTTTTAATCGTCAACTTTGATTCTTTAAAAAACCCTCCAGCCACAAGAACTAACGGTTGAAGGCAATAATGAGGGGATGGACAAGGACAAAGGGGGGGAGAGAAAGAGGCGGGAGGAGGGAAGAAGGGGGCGAAAGGAGGGACAAATGATTTGGATGGTAACAGTAACCTACAAAAATTTAGAAATTACTCTTAATATAGATAATCTTGCTCTTATGCGTTCATGTACATAATCTCAATTTTAAAAATTACCACGAAATTCATCTATATATACCTTAAAAAATTTTCCCGCTCGCCTCGCTAGCCGCAATTTTCAAATACTTCAGGCTCGCTTCGCTCACATTAGTTTTTCATCTGAACAGGTCTATTTCTTTTTTCAAGGTTTAAGAAAGGAAATAACCCAAATAACTTCACTATTGCACCAATTTACTTTTTAAAGTTTAAACATTTGTCTTGACCGCCCAAGACCCCCTCCTCCCACGGGGAAGGGGCGAGAGGAGGAGAGTGGTACCTCCTGACCCTTCAATAAGATCTTGTCTTGAAATATTCGTTCTCGGCGATTTTTCTCATTTTCGTTAAGTTTTATGTTTTGTTTCGTTTCGTTTCGATCTGTTTCGTTTCGTTTCGATTTGTTTCGTTTCGTTTCGATTTGTTTCGTTTAGTATCGATTTGTTTCGTTTCGTTTCGTTTCGTTTTTGTTTCGTTTCGCACTTTACAGGTACCCATGAGCTAATACTGGAGCAGCATCAATTTTCATGACAATCAATTTTTGTTATATTTGAATTAAACATGTCTATATTTAATTTTTAAGAAACAGCAGAGTCAATACCTTTTTATGATATAAATGGTAACCATAGCAACCAAATATGAAAATTTGAATTGAGGAGCATATGTGCGTATAAGGTTGCACTACACAGTATTGGCCATTGAAAATTGATCGTTTTGAATGAAAGGCATGCAATAGTTGACGTTATATTAATAATTTTATATTGCTCATACAATATAAAGCTACATATCAATAAAAATGCTCTTAATGCTGATTACTTCTATAATTCTTGATTTCATCTGAACAAATCATGTCAGTCAGACATGCTGCTCAAAGTTAAAGCAGTATATTAGAAGATGACATGGAAATGGGGCATGACCCCTCAAAGTGACTCAAATTTGAAATCCTTCTAAAATGATTTTCTTTATAAACTGTATGTCTATTCGTTGTGTATTTCTTATTCTATAATATGTGCAATTTATTCGAATTTTCACCTGATGCAATTCGAGAAATATGACGTCAGAATTTTCTCACCTAAAATACAGCACTCATATCTTTGTCCATGGCTAGTCACATGACCTCTTACTTTCACATTCGGTCATACTATACATATGAGGTATACATTGGAAATAATGGGCTTTTCTCAAGAAAACAAGCTAATTATTTCTTCCAAATATCAAAAATCATAGTTATTTCAATTATAAAGCTCACATAATGAAGCTGGACCCCATCTGTCCCCTATTTAAGAAATCATCCCTAGCCAAATTCCAAATGCGACACTGCGAATACTATGTAATGTAAGCTATAGGAGTACATTTTTCTTTATCCGAGAAAATTTTTTTGTCGATATGTTATTTTTGAGATCTTTCGCATCTTGTGATACCAGACATTTTGTGTCACGCACTATACTTTTGTCGCGACACAACGTCAAATATCCCATGATACCCTCAGGCCTTAACCCCTATGTTACATTACATGGCCATAATAGGAAATACATATATGATCAATAAGAGCTATTTATGATGCTTAAGTACTAAAATGGTACATTAAAAGATAGTATAAAGGCTTAATGTCAATCTTAAGAAACTGTTGCCATGGCAACGACAGATTTTTGTCGTAACGACATATTTTTGTCGCGTCGAAGCTCATGATATACCATAACGCTTAACCGCAAACAATAGAAATGTCCATGTAAGCTATAATATTTTGAATAAGTACTGGTTGCTATGGTCACCACATTGTGGTTAATTTAAGTCATTCGATATACTTTAAAATTTTCAGAATAATTTGATACCTCTCATCATAGTGTAAACCTCATATCTCTATTGCAAAGGTGCATAACATCCACAATGGTATCACAGACTTAACAGCATTTTTCCTGCACAAATGAGCTAATACTGGAGCAACATCAATTTTCATGACAATCAATTTTTTTTATATTTGAATTAAACATGTCTATATTTAATTTTTAAGAAACAGAGTCGATACCTTTTTATGATATAAATGGTAACCATAGCAACCAAATATGAAAATTTGAATTGAGGAACATATGTGCGGATAAGGTTGCACTACACAGTATTGGTCATTGAAAATTGAGCGTTTTGAATGAAAGGCATGCAATAGTTGACGTTATATTAATAATTTTATATTGCTCATACAATATAAAGCTACATATCAATAAAAAAATGCTCTTAATGCTGATTACTTCTATAATTCTTCATTTAATCTGAACAAATCATGTCAATCAGACATGCTGCTCAAAGTTAAAGCCGTATATTAGAAGATGACATGGAAATGGGACATGACCCCTCAAAGTGACTCAAATTTGACATCCTTCTAAAATGATTTTCTTTATAAACTGCATGTCTATTCGTTGTGTATTTCTTATTCTATAATATGTGCAATTTATTCGAATTTTCACCTGATGCAATTCGAGAAATATGACGTCAAAGTTTTCTCACCTAAAATACAGCACTTATATCTTTGCCCATGGCTAGTCACATGACCTCTTACTTTCACATTCGGTCATACTATAAATATGAGGTATACATTGGAAATAATGGGCTTTTCTCAAGAAAACAAGCTAATTGTTTCTTCCAAATATCAAAAATCATAGTTATTTCAATTATAAAGCTCACATAATGAAGCTGGACCCCATCTGTCCCCTATTTAAAAAATCATCCCTAGCCAAATTCCAATGCGACACTGCGGATACTATGTAGTGTAACCTATAGGAGTACATTTTTTTTTATCCGGATAATTTTTTTGTCGATATGTGATTTTTGAGATCTTTCGCATCTTGTGATACCAGACATTTTGTGTCACGCACTATACTTTTGTCGCGACACACCGTCAAAAATTCCATGATACCGTCAGGCCTTAACCCCTATGTTAAATTACATGGCCATAATAGGAAATACATATATGATCAATAAGAGCTATTTATGATGCTTAAGTACTAAAATGGTACATTAAAAGATAGTATAAAGGCTTAATGTCAATCTTAAGAAACTTTTGCCATGGCAACGACAAACATTTTTGTCGTAACGACATATTTTTGTCTCGTCGAAGCTCATGATATACCATATCGCTTAACCGCGAACAATAGAAATGTCCATGTAAGCTATAGTATTTTGAATAAGTATTGGTTGCGATGGTAACCACATTGTGGTAAATTTAAGTCATTTGATATACTTTAACATTTTCAGAATAATTTGATACCTCTCATCAAAATGTAAAACTCTTATCTGTATTGCAAAGGTGCATAACATCCACAATGGTATCACAGACTTAACAGCATTTTTCCTGCATAAATGAGCTAATACTGGAGCAACATCAATTTTCATGACGATCAATTTTTTCTATATTTGAATTAAACACGTCTATATTTAATTTTTAGCTCACCTGAGCCAAAGGCTCAAGTGAGCTATTGTCATAGTGTGGCGTCCGGCGTCCAGCGTCCGTCGTCCGTCGTCCGTCGTCCGTCCGTCCGTCGTCAACTTTTAACATTTTCAACTTCTTCTCAAGAACGGCTGAAGGGATTTTGATGAAACTTGGTATGCATGAAGTACTAAAGGTCCTCTACCAAGTTTGTTCATTTCGGCTTGATCCCTTCAGGGGTGGATCCAGGGCGGGGTCAAATAAGCCCCAGAGGGTACCCCTCTTCAAAAATCTTCTTCTCCAGTTCCACTGAATGGATTGAAAAACTAATTGTATCTAAGTGATCTAGAAGGATGTACGATTCAAGTTTGTTCATTTCGTTAAAATCCAATAACTAATTTTTGACGCGTTTTTGACGTCTTTTTCGACATTGCATTTTTAATGCAAAAATTGATATTTCTCTTAATATTTTCTTTCTTATTGAAAAATTCTGCTCCAGTTTAGTTTAATTTAGCCATTTTTAAGCAAAGGAATGCTTTAGTGAAAGAATTTTGCTGAAAGGTTTATTTTTGAATTTTTAATGATTTTTTTAATACTGTAAAAAAGGAAGGGAGGGTGGTCATTTTCATCATTTTTGGCATTTTATGGTTCTTCCCATGAATGATTGTTTTAACATTTATCATATTTATTGTAAGGAATGTAACAGTGAAAGAATTTTCTCAATATCTTTACTTTTAGATTTTTAATGATTTCTTTAATACTGTAAATAGGCATGTTTTCTTTGTCAATGAGTACCAAGGTAGCGAGTTCAAATCCCGGCTGGGCCTTAAAAATTTTTTTTCTTTATTTTTCATTTTTCATCCATATTTTAAGCTTTGAATGCTATTTTTAACTTACCTGAATAATTTTAATGCCATTTTTGCCACCTTTTTAACTTTGGAATTTTTTATGAAGTTTGGCATTTCCCCTTGGGTTCATATTGATATTTTTAAAGCAATATTATAGGTTAAATTAAATTATAAATTTTGATGAAACTTGGTAGGTATGAAGTACTCATGGTCCCCTACAAGTGTTGTTGTTTTTCGTCCGGATCCGTCAACAGGTGGCGCCACCACAGCCAATAGTAGGTCACGGGGGTACCCTCCTATGACAAACTTCTTCTTCAGAACCGAAGCATGTATCGACAAACCGAAAGCATCAGGATGATCTAGAGAGATGTCTTAAGAAGTGTTGTTATTTTTGGTTCCACTTCGAAGTCAAATTTTTGACGCGTTTTTGACGTCTTTTCGGACTTAGTCAGAAATGCACATTTTTGCACTATATCTTTAAATAACTCAATAAGTGTATGATTTTACACACTCATTTACTGCATATTTATCATATTTAACTTACTTAATGCTTTGATATGTATTTTAGGCTTAAATTTTATTTTTTTGATTTTTTATGAATTTTTTTCTTATGTAAAAAGGAAGGGGGGGGTGATTTTCATACATTTTCTGCTTCTTTTCTATAACCACTCTTCAGATTGTCATGACATTTTGTAGATATGAGGTACTCATGCATGGTACCCTACAAGTGAAAGAATTTTGTCAAGATATCCACTTTTAGATTTTTAAGGAATATTTTTGGCCTAGGACATCTTTGGCACGCATAAAAACGAAAGAAAAAAGGGGGTCATGCATACCTTTTCTGCAAAATTCACTTGTTTAATGACCCCTCCTTCCGAATTGAAAATTTGCTAATTTTTATATATTTTCAAATCGATCTATTGATTACATAAAAGGCAAAATCATGTCCAAAACTCAATTTCTACAGACAGCAGGGAATCATACATTGATTTAATGTGCTATTTTTAAATTTTCAACAGTTATGACCAATGAGGTGACACTTTTTATTCAGCCAGGTTCACCAGTCAAAAGGGAAGGGATTCCCTGCTAAAATGATTAACTGTAGTTACACCTTCTAGGCCAGAGACAACCAAATCATTTTCCATAAGCCGTTATGTTAACGAAATGCCTTATAACGTCTATACTAACATTGCTGGCCATGCATGTTATATACCGATTTGTTCATTGATTCAAGCTTTATACGAAACTAAATTAAAAAATATAGCATGACCTGCTCTTTTTCGCACTATTTGCGTCACAAGGTACCCCGCAGAGAATTTTCAAATTTTCCCGCGCCCGTCCCCTTTAGCGGATCGGGAGCTAGGGAAATATCCGGGTATCGAGTCATTTTAATTGCACTTATTTTTTACCTATATATATCACATTCAAACAATATACCAAAAGAAAATAGAATTGATAGCCAATCACATCTTCTGTCACATTTAAAATAACAGGCCCCTTACCCTACAGGTTTTTCTCCAATCAGAGCCGGCCTTTTAGTGGTCTCTGATCTATACTGTAAACAAAATCGCTGGACTTTAGATTTGATCCGTTTAATTCCTCCACAACCCTTTAGTACTGCGATACATTTCAGGAGATACAGTGCAAACGGAATAGATTTTTATTTAATGTGCATTATACTTGGAACACTTTCATAATGGTTATCATTCATGTACTTGGAACACTTGCATATACTTGTTATCATGTATAAAGTTTGCTTGAATTTCCTCTGTCTTAGACTCTCTTAGATGAAGTAATTTACGGACTGATTTCTTGAAGAAACGTCGAATGAGTAATCTCTTCCTCTGGATCATGAGGTTTGATACACCGTACACTGCTTTTTGGAAAACAAATTGGCCCAATTTCTGCACAATTCACTTGAATTGATAAATATTGGATTAAAACGATTTTAACTGTACGTTTCATGTATTTGAGATGAAATCAATACTATTCAAAAGCATTCTTAGATTTCAGTATACTTTAATATGAATAAAGGCAAAATCGAAAAATCTTTCTTTTTTATGCCCCTGGAATAAAAGATTCGGGAGCATATAGTTTTTGACCTGTCCGTCTGTCTGTTTGTCTGTTTTCCGAAAAACTTTAACATTGGGCATAACTTTTGAATGGTTAGTGATAGAGGTTTCAATTTTTACATGTGTATTCCTTGTGACAAGATATTTCCATAGGTACCAATATTACGCTGACCCTGACCTCTCACATACTTAACAGAAAATGGCGTTTATACTAACAAAGATGCCGCCGGGGGCATTCTCGTTTCACAGACACAGCCTGTCAGGCTTTATAATTTCTGGCATGATAGCTATCAATAATGAAAGGTATGGTCGTTCAGTTTTAAATAAACTTAATCTATGAAATCATTTGATTGTTTTATTCTTTTTCTGCTGCGCATTAAAGTGGGATTTTACAATATGATTTTATTTTTGATGTTGCATAATTGAACTATACTAGTTGAGCAAATGACTTAAAAAAAGTTATTGTTTTGAAATGTGACTATTTTTTCTTGTTTAGTGTACATTTAAAGGTTGTCTGAAAAAAAAACTTCTCTGCATCCGGCAAAAATCTTTTTAGAAAGGTTGTGGGCTAAAATCCCGGTACTGGCACTATCAGTATTCAATAGCAGTATGTCAATTAGAGCGTTCATGGGTATCAGGTGAGCGTTGTGCCCCCTGGGGCTCTTGTTAAGAAACAGCAGAGTCGATACCTTTTTATGATATAAATGGTAACCATAGCAACCAAATATGAAAATTTGAATTGAGGAGCATATGTGCGTATAAGGTTGCACTACACAGTATTGGCCATTGAAAATTGATCGTTTTGAATGAAAGGCATGCAATAGTTGACGTTATATTAATACAGCACTTATATCTTTGCCCATGGCTAGTCACATGACCTCTTACTTTCACATTCGGTCATACTATAAATATGAGGTATACATTGGAAATAATGGGCTTTTCTCAAGAAAACAAGCTAATTGTTTCTTCCAAATATCAAAAATCATAGTTATTTCAATTATAAAGCTCACATAATGAAGCTGGACCCCATCTGTCCCCTATTTAAAAAATCATCCCTAGCCAAATTACAAATGCGACACTGCGGATACTATGTAGTGTAACCTATAGGAGTACATTTTTCTTTATCCGGGAAAATTTTTTGTCGATATGTGATTTTTGAGATCTTTCGCATCTTGTGATACCAGACATTTTGTGTCACGCACTATACTTTTGTCGCGACACACCGTCAAATATCCCATGATACCGTTAGGCCTTAACCCCTATGTTACATTACATGGCCATAATAGGAAATACATATATGATCAATAAGAGCTATTGATGATGCTTAAGTACTAAAATGGTACATTAAAAGATAGTATAAAGGCTTAATGTCAATCTTAAGAAACTTTTGCCATGGCAACGACAAACATTTTTGTCGTAACGACATATTTTTGTCGCGTCGAAGCTCATGATATACCATATCGCTTAACCGCAAACAATAGAAATGTCCATGTAAGCTATAATATTTTGAATAAGTACTGGTTGCTTTGGTAACCACATTGTGGTTAATTTAAGTCATTCGATATACTTTAAAATTTTCAGAATAATTTGATACCTCTCATCAAAGCGTAAACCTCTTATCTGTATGGCAAAGGTGCATAACATCCACAATGGTATCACAGACCTAACAGCATTTTTCCTGCATAAATGAGCTAATACTGGAGCAACATCAATTTTCATGACAATCAATTCTTTTTATATTTGAATTAAACATGTCTATATTTAATTTTTAAGAAACAGCAGAGTCGATACCTTTTTATGATATAAATGGTAACCATAGCAACCAAATATGAAAATTTGAATTGAGGAGCATATGTGCGTATAAGGTTGCACTACACAGTATTGGCCATTGAAAATTGAGCGTTTTGAATGAAAGGCATGCAATAGTTGACGTTATATTAATAATTTTATATTGCTCATACAATATAAAGCTACATATCAATAAAAAAATGTAATTAAAAAGACATCATACAGCCAGACTGGTCCCAAAAATTACCATGACCCTACACTCTTGACCATCTCCATTTTAATTCATAACTATTTCCTGATTCATAAAGTTTATATGTAAGCAAGATTGAAGAGTGTTTCGGCGGTTTTAATATCAGAAATAAAAATTCAAAGCCTAAGGCCCGCCTCGTCAGGGATTCACCTTAGTGATTATTATCTGGCCGTGGTAGATGTTGTTATGCTTGCTGTATTAAATTAGCGGCTTCCTTGCATGAAAATTCGTCAGTCATATCAATCCTGTATTTCAAAATCCTTTTCTTGATACCCTTGATGAAAGGATTATATTTAGTATCCTTGACTAAAGGTGTTTGATTTACATATATGTGGTTGAGTTTTTGAAGCGTCAATTCTCGAAGAAATAAAAATGTTTTCCGAATAGCCTCTCAGATATACAACTTCCTATTAATTGTTTGTAAATTATTTCTTTGTTGGTGTTCCGTAAGTGTCTGTAACATAGAATCATGCGTGTCCTTTATATAATTATGTTGATTGTTTTCCAACGATGAGCAGTAAAAAGTTATCACAGTTAATGCCGATTTACAAATTTGTGTTTAATCGGACGTCCAGGTGGCAATTGTCTAAGACTGCAGAGGTTATTTGAGACCGCCATATATAATTAGGAGTTTCACTCTTCAATCTTATGTATCCTAGGGAGCAAGTATGAACTCACATATTGTAACTTAGCTATAATGTATCGTCATCGAAATTTCACTTTTTGTAAATGTATGTTACTTTGTCCTGTATTTTATCATTCAATGTTGATACGTCTGGTATGAATATTTCTAATGATTTTGTAGTTTCTCGTTGTTTTCTCCTGAATCCGGCATATTATGTTTATCATTTCCGTTGAAACTGCGTATCGTAATGGCACACTGCAAGGGTATAATCATGCATATAAGACAAATTTCCCGTCGTTGCAGTTTTACAAAAGAAAACTTGGAACAACGCTCATAAAAGAGCTGAGAAAAGTCCGTCATATAAATCGCTAGGCGAGATATAGAGGACAAATTTACATATATATGAAAATGTCCAAGAACAGGTACAACGCTCATTAGAGAGCTGAGAATATCCCGTCATATAAATCGCTAGGCGAAATATAGAGGGCAAGTTTTCATATATACGAAAGTTTCCAAGAACTGGTACAACGCTCATGTCAAGAGCTGAGAATATCCCGTCATATAAGTATAGAGGGCAAATAATTTCAGCAAATGTTAGTCCATTAATCCAAAAGTCAAATGAATGGTAGGGCGTTTGGTGTTTATACGTTCGGGATAGGCACGCCTTAGAATATCTTCTTGTCCAATGAAATTGCGGCAATAGCAGTGATGTAAGTACGGTACGTTGACATGATTTAGGATTTCAAAGTAACATGTTTACATGTGGATCGTATGATTATCAAAGCAATGATATACTTTAAGTAGATGTACAAATCAATGATATCCTATTCCATAGTTAAGTCCAAGCGTTTTCTCATCATTGTGCTCTTTTTGTTGGCGAATCCTATATACTTTATGGTTTCATATCTGGTCCTATTACATGTAGCATCGGGTTATTTTCTCTTGATCTTTTAAATGTAATCAATGTTTTTCTGACACACCTGCGTAGAGGGTTAATTGTTCAGTTCTGTCCAGTAGGTTTTGAATTTCTCGGCATCCACTTGGTCATCAATATTTAGGAAATATTTAGGTTTGACTAAAAATCCAACGACGGGTATTATTCAAAATTTTGTCCATGGATCAAGCTTTCACGCTTCTTAGCCAGAGTGATTCTCCCGCTTAAGATATTCTTTATTTCTCGAAGCTTTTTGGATAAGTAATATTCTCTTGATGATCTGGTAAAGTGATTGATAAGTCTAGGTTTCCAATCTCCAAAATCCTTTCTTGATTAGTGTGTAGTTGAAATTATTTTCTTCCATTTTGAAGTTGTGTGTTTCTTTAAGGAAAATTAATTTGTACATAGTAATCCATGATGTGGTATAAATCTGTGATACGAGTCAGATTTCACTTTAATTGTTAGAGATGTGGTAATTGGCAAAACAGCTTTGATAATAAATTACTTCCGGTGTAATTAAAAAGACATCATACAGCCAGACTCGTCCCAAAAATTACCAGGACCCTACACTCTTGACCATCTCCATTTTAATTCATAACTACAATTACGCTCTTAATTATAATGCGGATTACTTCTATAATTCTTCATTTAATTTGAACAAATCATGTCAATCAGACATGCTGCTCAAAGTTAAAGCCGTATATTAGAAGATGACATGGAAATGGGGCATGACCCCTCAAAGTGACTCAAATTTGACATCCTTCTAAAATGATTTTCTTTATAAACTGCATGTCTATTCGTTGTGTATTTCTTATTCTATAATATGTGCAATTTATTCGAATTTTCACCTGATGCAATTCGTGAAATATGACCTCAAAGTTTTCTCACCTAAAATACAGCGCTCATATCTTTACCCATGGCTAGTCACATGACCTCTTACTTTCACATTCGGTCATACTATACATATGAGGTATACATTGGAAATAATGGGCTTTTCTCAAGAAAACAAGCTAATTGTTTCTTCCAAATATCAAAAATCATAGTTATTTCAATTATAAAGCTCACATAATGAAGCTGGACCCCATCTGTCCCCTATTTAAAAAATCATCCCTAGCCAAATTCCAAATGCGACACTGCGGATACTATGTAGTGTAACCTATAGGAGTACATTTTTCTTTCAAGTCATGTTAAACTGGAAGTACACTGTACAGAATAAAGTCACGATCCATTTAGGGTTCTGGATATTTGGTCATATGTTTTTAATTTGCTTGGCTGCGTACAAATATGAAAACTGTTGATATTGATATATACTTACATGTCGCTTACATGAGCAATTCTATAAATCTTGAAAATTGCATCACATTGCATCGTCAGTAGAGAAAGTGAAGTTGACACATGATGAACATAGAAGGAATAATGACATTATATATGACGCGTTAAAGAATGCATGCTGTGTATGGCTGCCCAGCCGTAATATGATGATAGAAAAAAAATCGCCCATAAAAGACGGGATTTTTTGTTAATGGTACGATGATTTTTTGTGGATTTTTGTTGTTATACTCTTTCTTTTGCAGTGTTTACTAAACTACGACAGAATAGATTCTTTTGTAATTTGTTAAACGTAAACTTTTCATTTGACTTGACTATTTAGGAATATTTTACCGACGACTTCGATTTAAAAAAAAAACAGGATGATTAACATAGAATAAGTATTGATAACATTTTGTATCTATGAAAATCAAGAACAAACATTTCGTGTTGAATTTTGCCAAACGCAGTGTTACTGCAAAAATGGAAATAAGTTTTCTCAACTATGTATCGTAAATGCAATATCGAGGAAAGTTACCAACGTTTTTTTTATTTCCTGTGAGGAATTAGACTGATTTCTCTCATCAATTGCACATAATTCTAATATGACATTGTCAGAAAATATTGTTTTAGCTCACCTGAGCGATGCTCAAGTGAGCTATTGTCGTAGCGTGATGTCCGTCCTCCATCGTCCGTCCGTCCGTCCATCCGTCGACCCGTCCGTCGTTAATCTTTTTTTACATTCTTAACCTCTTCTCAAGAACCACTGAAGGGATTTTGATAAAACTTGGTAGGAATGAAGTACTCATGGCCCCCTAAAAGTGTTGTTATTTTTCGTATGGTTCCGACAACAGGTGGCGCCACCACAGGCAAAAGTAGGTCATGGGGTTACCCTTCTTTGAAAAACTTCTTCCAATTTGAAGCACATATCGACAATCCGAAAGCATCTAGATATCTGGCATGATTTAGAAGGATGTCTTAATAAGTGTTGTTGTTTTTGGCTCCAGAAATCAATTTTTGACGCATTTTGACGTCTTTTTGGACTATATCAGAAATGCTCAATTTTTAACTTTTTCTTTGTATATCTCCAAAAATGTGGTTTTATGTCCTCAAATACTGCCTATTTTTTCATATCTAAGGTATTCATTGATCTCATATTGATTTTAGTTGAAAAATTAATTTTCATGATTTTTCGTGATTTTTTTTTTCTTATGTGAAAAAAGGAAGGGGGTATTTTCATGCCTATTGGACAAGTTATCCAAAACCACTGAAACTTAATAGAAATGAAGTACTTATAGACTTCTACAAGTGTTGTTGTGTTTAGTCTGATTCCGTCATAAGATGGCGCCACCATAGGCAAAAGTATGTCATAGGGGTACCCTCATTTGGCAAAATTCTTCTTCAGAACAGAAGCACATATCGACAAAGCGAAAGCATCTGGATGATCTAAAAGGATGTCATAACAAGTGTTTTTGGTTTTAGCCCGAAGTCAAATTTTCGACGTGTTTATGACATGTTTTCGGACTTTGTCAGAAATGCTAATTTTTTAACAGTTTCTTTGACTTATTCTATAAATGTGTGGTTTTGTGCCCTTGTGTAGTGCATGTTTGTCATATTTAAGTTACTATTTGCTTTGGTATACATTACATGCTTTAATCTTCTTTCTTTTGCTTTTGATTTTTATGTATTCTTTAAAATACGAATAGATATGTTTACTATGCACAGGGGCCCAAGGATTGTGGGTTTAAGTCCCGGCACGGGCATCCCTTTTTTTCTTTCTTCCTTTTTCATTTTTTTTTCCATCACGTCAGCTTTTTCTACACTTTTCAATCGTCAAAATACCTTTGATTACTTTTTTAACCTAAAAAATATTTTTTCTTCCATTTTCAGTTTTTTCCGTTTATCACACTCATTCACTGTGTACACTCGTCATATTTAAGTCTCGTAATGCTGTGATGTATATTTTGTGTCTTAATTTTATGTTTCAAATTAAAAAAAATAATTTATATGCATATAGACCAAAGATTGTGGGTTTAAATTCTGGCACTGACACTATCATAATGCAATGTTAGTATGTTAAGAATGTGCATGGGTATCAGGTGAGCGTTGTGCCTCCTGCGCCTCTTGTTTGTTACGTGTATGAAGTTAGAACCTAGGAGTACAAAATCTTAAATTTACTAATATAACTGAAGGGATTTGTAATATATAATTCAAAATGACTATAAAAGTGAGAGTAGGAGAAATTATAATTTCTAGATAATAAAAACAGAGTAAGAAATTACATTAAAACAAAACGGTTAATATCTTTAGGAAGTTCGCTGAGTTTTGATATTTAAACAAACATAATCGATTTTGTGCTGTATACAGGGATATGGTCATTATCCATATTTGCCATTTTTACCGCTGTCACTGCTGGTGGACAAATTGTCCCCGAGGGCACTTGTCGGGCAGTCTTTTGCTTCAATGGATAGTACATAGGAGACCTACAAAGTGGCTGGGGCGCTCACTATAAAAAAGCCCCAACCTGTTGCGTCAACGGAAACATACGCAACAGGTAATTTAGGTGTCCCTAGAATTAGTCTACATGACATCAGAGACGAAACATTTGTAGTAAGTAGAAACCATGAATTTTGGTACAAACATGCAGATGGGTATATTAAAATCAAGCCCTGTAAGATTGAAGTGGTCGATATACTAAAAGAGCACCTATTTTCACCAAGCGATTGCTCAGTTTCTAAGTGCGGCACGAAGAACTGCAAAACTTGTAACATCCTAATAGCAGACACTTCATTCTCAAGTAATCTCACAAAACAAACATTCAACACGCATAGTTTTGAAAACCTAAACTGTATGACATCTAATGTTGTGTACGGAATAGAGTGCTCACTTTGTGGATTGATTTATGTGGGTGAAACCAAAGGTAAGCTCCGAACCAGAATGTCAGGACATCGGTCAAAAATAAGTCAACTTCTTTATCGGCATTTTGACCAGACCGATCATTCTGTTTTATCTATGAGAGTCAGAATCCTGGAGAAAATATATCACCCCACAAACAATCCCAATTTGAGCACACCTTTCCTTTTCGCAACAGAGAAGAGTTCTGGATAAAAAAATCTTAACACTGCAGCGCCCTATGGGTGCAACGATAATATCAAAAGCTTAGGAAACTTAACAACTCCCGGTTGTCAATCGGTAAAAGTGACTAGCTTATAACAGACCACAAAGAAGACCTCGAAGTCATAATCTTCGTAAATATAATAGGCCTGAGATACATACAGTGGTGATCGCGGGAGATTACACACCTTTACCGAAGTTTCCGAGGCTTAACCGAAGTTTCCGAAATTCGGAAAAATCCTACCTAAGTTTCCGAATCCTTACTTTACGAAAATTACCGCTTTGACCGAAGTTTCCGAATTATTCAAATTCGGTAGGAAATTTAGGGTAAATCGTGAAAGTTAGGTATTTCAGTTAAGTTTTTTTAGGAAAAAGCGTAATATTTTGGGTTTCTCGGGGTAATGGTAGTTTTAAGATTGATTTCAACAAAACGAAATTTCCATTTTATAAACAAAAGGAATGCAACATGTGTTCGGGAATTCATGTGTATGCCGGGGTGTAATTGAGAAGGGGGGGGGGGTATATCCCTTCAAAATTTCCAAACATAGTCATATACTATTTTATTGGCAATTTGCAATACTAGGGACGTATTTTTCTTAAATAAATACGCTCACGCTGTTATAACTCTTCCCCTCCCCTGATTGTCTAGATTAATTCGCACATACATCGGTCAAATTTGGTATTGAATAAGTCACAGGGGGCCGTAGCCAGGTTTCTTTTATTTCCATGAAATCATTCTACCATCAAAATCCACCCCCCCCTTCCCTCGCTACATTTAATCAGCTATGTACAACGATTTTCCACAGATTCTGTACGAAAGATATATGGAATCTGCGGAAAATCGCTGTACGTTACGTAGCTGATTAAATGGAAAGAGGGACACGTCAGTCATTGAAATATTAAAAAAACCTTGCTTCGGCCCCCTGTGTACAATAAATGAAAAAAAAAATAAAGAAAAGATCCGATATTAGAAATGTATTATAAGAAAAGATCGTTGAACTAAAGAAAAGATATCATCTAAGAAAAGATCGTTGAATATAAACAATTCGAATTTCCTCTGATCGACGAAGTTGTACTTTTCGCAGTGGAAACACTTCGGCATTTTCAAAAATTCTTAGAGATTTTTTAATTTCAAATTGAGAAAACTAATGTAATTTCAAAAGACAATAAGTAATATATAATATTCCTACATAAAATGCTGATTTTACACTGTGTACCGACTATAAACCGAGCTAATGATCGAACTTGTTTACAATTTCAGGCGAGTTCTATGTGTGTTTTTTAATATCCTCATTGTGTGTTTGTGAGTGTGTGTTTTTTATTTTGATTTTCTAGAATTTCAGCTGTCCTTAGCCGGGGACGTATATAATACGTCCCTGTCGTGGCTTTTAAAAATAATAGCATTTTGTACAATGGAGAGGCGTTGAGGGTTTGTTGTTTTTATGGAGACCCTCGATCAGGGCCCGATTTTTTTTTCTGTTCTTTAGCGGATGCATGAACAAAGACAATTCAGCAGACCCTTCGGGCTAGATTCTTTTTGGGGAGGTGCAAACTTTCTGGACATTTTTCTTGGGGAGGGTGCAGTCTTCCTGCCCCTCCCCTCATAAAAATCATTTGGGGTTCCTTTGTCCTTCTCAATATTTTATAATTTTTTAGACCAATCTGTTAAAATTCTTGTCTAACTACCATTACATGTACAACTCTATATCTAACAAATTCTTTCTAAGGTGTTCTCAATCTTATGACAGCCCTTTGCACTAATTGTGATTGGCAGAATGAAAAATGCATGTGGCCGGTCCAGGAATCAAACCCGAGACCTGCTTTGGAGGCAGACGCTCTTAGCAACTGAGCTAACCAAGCACGATAACATTACCGTCACACACTATTTATAATTTTTTTACAAGTTCCGAGATACAAATATGTTGCCGGACTCTGTCCGAAAACCTATGATTGTCTGCAATCTTGAGGTAAAAACTCCTATGCAAGATCTGTCATAAAGGAATAAATTATACCCTACTATTCATTCAAAGTATTCATACTGAATCTTCTACACAGTTTTATAAAAAAGTATATTGTGACCTTGACCTCTTACCTTTATTTAGGAGCATAATACACCCTTGGGTCCTAAGAGATAATTATGTTAAATGTTTTTGAAAACCATGTAGAGGGGAAAAAGTTTTGTCACAAAGTTTTGCCATGAAAGTCTATTGTTACCTTGAACTCTGATCTAGATTCAGGTCATTAAAAAAACCTCGAGTGCTATGTATACGTAACAATTCTGCAAACAACATAATAAAATTGATAACCAGGAGGACCGGAAACTGATTTGTTCAAGGAAAGGGCAAATTGCTCGTTGCAGATTGACCCTCAATATGTGACTTTGATTTTGAAGTTTACTTTTTTTCCGCATATGCATGTTGTATTTGCTTTGCAGTGAGTAAAGTAGAAATCAAAAGAAAGTGTAACATAATGAACTGATGAGCATGATCATGTATAAACTGATATTCAAATAAGTGATCTAATGATTCTAATCACATCATCAATATAAACTTACATGTGTAAACATGATCTATAGACCTTTGGCTGATCCAACTTCTGTAAGTGCTAAGTTGGTTTTTTTTGCATTTTGTGCTGACATGTTTGTGTATATACATTTTTGCAAAGATTTTTAACCCTTTCAATTTCATTGTAATTGTAATTATTATAGCTTATTCAGCTCAAGTATAATGTGGGTCAATATTCAACACCTTCAGGTCAAGAAGGTATAGCTAAAAAAATTAACATTAGATACCAAAACCCAGTTGCTTTACAATTTATTTCCTTTCTTGCAACTGATGAAGTACATGTAGAATACTATCAATCTGACAATAAGAAATTTACAACTGTAACTGTCAAAAGACAGCAAGTGTGAATGGCAGGAGATAGTAAATCACTGTCTACATTTGAGTACAAAAATAACACTGTTCAAGAACAGGTATGTCACCTGTCACATTTTTGACCCTAAAACATTGCCTTGACCTTGAAAATGACCTTGAGCTAGACTTCAGCCTCTAAACATACTTCATTCTGATGCATATCAATTAGCTATAGATAATGTAGCCATATATATATATGATCATGTATCTTAAATGAACATCCCCCTCCCTTTTCACTTAAGTTCACAACTATGTGACGCATGATCTAAAAACCTGTGACATATAACATATGGCTGGTACAATACTCTGATTCATCAATGCATCACAATATTTTTTTTTTCGAGATCCAACTCCAAGTATCCATATATCCAAACACACCAAAGTTAAAATTTACAAAAAAAATTATATTTATTGAATTTTCTGAATTTTTGCCCCCACGCCAAAAACAAAAATAACTTTCAGAGAAAATGAAAGTACATGTAACATTCGGAGAAAGTGAAATATGGCTATGGGGAAGTGGATTAAGTTAGAAATGCCAAGTACAGCACAAGATTGGTGAGGTAAACTTTTGGTTTCCTGGTTTATGAAGTACATGTGATAGGAATCGGGAAAATTCTGGTCAGAAAGCTAGTATTGAATACATATAACCTGTTGAATGAAAAAAAGCGACTTATACATGATGAATATAAATAGTATCAAATAGGATTTTGAGAAGGTTTTATCAATTTACTTAGTATTGCGATACATATTATATCCGATATCAGGTATCATGATACGTATCGGATCAGCTGGTGCAGTATTGTCCCTGTCCTAATATATCACATGCCGATTTCTTGAATTATACAATGTTTCAAAACCTTTTGATGAAAAATAAATGAAATTTTAAAATTTTTAACTAAAAATGCTTCGTAATAATCTTTGACATTGAAAGTGACCTTGACCTGCTGAGTCTCATCATGCTTTACTATCTCTGCAAGTTTAAAAAAAATGTTTGATGTATATCAAGTAAGTTACAGACAAATATGTGACAGACTGACAAACAGACAGACAGTCAGAGACAGATGAACAAACAGCCTAACAAAGCGATTTTTATATGGCGACATTAAATTTCTCAATCTGAGTAAATCAGAAACCACATGTTTTTGCCATTCCATATACATGTATTACATGCCATATACATGATATAAATATGTTAATTTTTCTTCATCTTGTCTTGATTCTGGTGTCCAAGATACACAAATTATGAAGGAAGGAAGCTATGCCACACCAATCCATGATCACTCACTTCTGTTTGACCATGTTGTATGTGTTGACTCTCATTATCCTGAAATAAAACGAGTTCAACTTTTAAATGAAACAGAAAAAAAATGTGATGATAACAAACATCTAAATCACATCATCTAACAATAAATCATAAAGGTAAATTCCTATCATTACCATATAGATTTCATTGTATAGTTCTCACATAGTCGTAAATTATATGGTTATATGGTAGAGGAATGCAATAATGCAATTATATTTTATAAACAAATAAAACACTGCTAAAGACAGTGTGGCTGGATTGCAAAGTAAGTTTTTGTCACTAACTGGGTCAAGGTCAGGTCAAATGTTACTGCATAAATTGAAAGGATTTGTCAGAGGCAACCAATAAGTATAACATTATGTTTCTACTATGTATATAGCTCCTGAGATTTTGGTTCAATCAGAAACTTAAGTAAAATCATTAACTAGGTCAAAGCCCTAGGTCAAGGTCACTAGGTCAAATGTTACGAGATCAATGGAAAGGTCTTGTCAAAGGCAACCTACTAGGGCTGAGTGTCGCAGGTAAAATTTATATTGCGATATCTAGGAAAGTATTGCGATATATTGCAATATTTTATAACATTGATATTCCTTATCTTTTTCATTTTCCTACTACAATTTTGCTTTCAAAATTTTACTTAAAAAATCTGAAAATGATTCCATAAAGAGAATAAGTGTCATAATTTGTACATACAGACAGTGCAAAAAGTCACTCAAAAACTTACTACTCTAATTGAATAAATGAGAGGAAAGGCTCACATCCGTGAATTTCAAACACAACAACGTTGTACTTTTAACAATCTGCCAATCATGAACTAGATACTTGCTAAGAATCTAGCTAATATGTTCAAGTCTTTCTTGCAAATTGGTATACCAAAATAAACGATTATTTACTTTTGTCTTTGACCTGTGCAGTGTGTTGACGTAAGGTCAAACAAGTGTCAGGCTGTGTAGCATAGTGCGGACACTTCGTCTTGTTTAAAAATGGCTAGTCGGAAAATTGTACAATTTAAATGACCCTAGCTATTGATTATTTTGAGTAGTAATTCGCGTTCACTAATTATTTTCAAAGAAACAACATGAAAATATGAATATAAAAATACCGTCAAAAACCGGTTTTTGAAAACAAATACCGTGGTACGTATTGCGAAGCCTCGTATCGCAATATACCGGTACCACGATAAAACCGCTCAGCCCTACAACCTACATGTATAACATAAAGTCTCTACTGCATAAAGATCCTTAGATTTTGCTTTAACCAGAAACTTCAACCAAAATCTTTAACTACGTCAAAGTCCAAGGTCAAGGTCAAGTTTCTTAGATTTTGCTTTAACCAGAAACTTTAACCGAAATGTTGATAATGGATGACAGACAGACGGATAGACAGACAGGCGGACATGGTCAATTTATGGACTGGAATTGCTTTGCAATCAAGCCAAATACGTTTTAGATGGGGGCAATTTCAATGTCTAGCTTGTCTTCGGGCCAGTGGTTGAATTTTTTTTTGTAAAGACTGGTGGACAGTGATTTAAATCATAATCTCTTAATTTTGTTATTCAGGCACACACCGTTCTAATATGCTGCTATTTACTGATAGTCCTAACCCGAGTAAGGATCGATCTATCAGTCAAATATTATACTGCTGTCGACTTACTCGAGTAAGGACTATCGGTCAACGGTAGCATAATAACCGTAACTTATATTACACTGCCATTGACTGATAGTTCTTACCCGAGCAAGGATTATCAGTCAACAGCAGCATAATAAAACGGTCCGAGCCCGAATCACAAAACGAAATAGATATTATACATCACCAGATCATTTTACATGTACTACGTGTACTAACCTACCATTGAATTTCCAGAATACTGCATGGGCCAGTGCAATCCGTACGTCAATCGTTGATTATTGGATTGAATGCAGTGGCTCTGACAGTAGTTTGCGATTCCTTCATTATGTTTGGACCATGTTTGTTGTTGTTTTTGATACGTACTATATACATCCTTGGTACCATTCATCAGTACATGTAAATGCATGCAACAATTCAACCATGCACATCTTGCAGATTCTTGGATACCTTGCTGTCAGTACAGACATTTTACCAGTCTGTTCTTCAATGTGTAACACGGCTATGATCATTCTTCATCAAATTCCTGACTGTTTCATGCATTTCATCAAGGGAGAAATATAAAACATCAAGTTTTACTGCTACAAAAATTCGATCGTAGTTATGTTTTGAAACCGAAAGTAGACCTAGAACATTCCGAATCCGACAAAATGCAGAGCTATACATATTAAAAAAAGGGGGAAAATAAAAATAAAAAGAGAGAGAGATAAAGCTGTTTTATTATCATAATTATGCAATATGTCATTTCTCGGTAGTGAGTGAAAAAATGTACATGTAAAAAAAAAATGTATGTCTGTGTTTGATTGGGGAGGGGGGGGAGGATGACCCAGACCACGCCGTCTAAAGGCAAAGGGGATCACTTGTCTAATTTAAAATTTTATATCAAAATTATCCTAGAATATATCTTATTTTCTAATATTTGAGGAAATTAACATCGACTTATCGTAAAAAAATTACAGATCCGTGGTTTGCAATGATAGATGAATTGTATCGTCACTTTATGGTGCAAATGATGCTCGTTAGACAATCAGATAGAATCAGTTGTACATTTGATGCCTTCAAATGAAAAACAATTTCGAAATAATATATTTATTAAAAGAAATAAACAATAATAATAAATATTCACACAGCCTCGCTTTGGATTTCGGGTAAATACAATTATTTAGGTTATTCCGGTGAAATTCGGAAAGTTAGGAATTTTAGGTAACATCGGTAAATTTAGGGCGGAATTTTGCCCGAAGTTTCCGAATTACCACTTTTTCCTAACGAAGTTTCCGAGGTGTGCCCGAAGTTTCCGAAAAACAGTGTGTAAACTACTACGATCACCACTGTAGTTTCTCCTTCGATGATTTGGTTCCATTTTTCCATTTTTCCTCTAGGCCTGCATTATATTCGTACCAAATTATACTCTGTTCCTTTACGGAAGTTACACGAAATATACGAATATACGAAGGACCTCACATATACCGACACACGTTCCCCAGAATACAGACTACAAAGAGTCATCTTGGACATTTCTACTATTGGTTTATTTCAAGTAGTTATATCAGATAAATCAGAGCAGAAAACAAACCGTCCTTTCATTAAAGTAAGATTTGCAAGCAAAGGAATTGATAGATAGAATCTTTGTCAAATTTTGAATCACAAAAATGTCACAGAAAAAATCCCACCATATTTCAAAAGAAAAGAAACTCCTTGTATTTCCTATAGCTACACACCAACAGTTGCATCTAAAATTTACAATTACAAACGATTCTTGCAGTGTATTGATTTAAGTAATCCCTCACTACATCCACTTCCTTGCGAATGTTCTTCATCGGATTTCAACTACTCTCCTTGTTGACACGTTATAACTGGTGACCTTAGTATAGTCAAGAACGACAAGTTGAGAGAATTGTTTAAAAAGGGTCCCAAATACAGAGAAAGTATATCCTTTACATGGAACCAAAATGTCAAAATTATCATGTGCTCTTGTGAGGAATATGCTAGACGTTGGGCAAAGAAAGAGGATGTACAGCTCGACACCCTTTCCGAATGAATAAAATCAATCAGAGCGTTACTTTTATCTAGAATTTACCGATTAAAATCAACTGTGAACACCAGATTCGACTCTATATTTAGAGACCCTGATGTTATCACAGAGCTTACCTACCTCCAAGAACATTATGTCATGACACCAGTGGACAAAGCCTCAATTCCCTACTCCCAAAAATTTACAGAATTTATAGATATTGAAGACAGAATTAGTCACATCTGTTTGTTGCACAACTCAGATTTCATGTACGACTGCAACAAATCAATAGGACAGATAGAGGTACAGACGCGATTGGCAAAATATTATCACAATAGGTCTCAACATTTAAGAAAAATTAATTCTTTCAGCAGATCCAGGTTTGATTGAACTGCATCTTAAGAATGTTTCCTTGTGCATGGCTAAAAATAATAACTTTTTGTTCTTGACATTTTATCGAAATTCTTCAATTAACTGTTGGTAGTAATGACCATCCAAGAGTTTTGAACTCTTATAGCCCATTCCATTCAATCGTACACTGGACCTGACATCAGATACACTGTCTAGATTCTCTAAACCATAGTAATTCTTTATGAATATCGTGGCCTCAGTCACAATCTTTTCAATATCTGAATTAACTTCTCTAAAATTTGACACGAAACACCACTTCAAAGGCTTCCCCAGAACAACCTTTGACTTTCCAATACTATCATATGTTAATGATATTCATAATCATGATCTGTTCTCAATACATACATCTCCAGAATGATGTGTAGAATGCGAGTTCTTTATCAATCGGATTGCTTTCTGATCAACTGATTGCAAATACATGTATCAATCAATTGCACTTCATTTCCTGAGATGTAGCTTTCCTGACTGAATCGTTTATGTCATTGTGATAGTAAGTAGGGGACAATTGAATATCATTTAAATTTGCTCTCTGCAAAGTGATACCAATTTTAAGATCGGAAAATAGGGCCAGGGACGCTGCTGGAGAGGATTTTTGGCTGTGTCATGAAGTCACTACAATATAAAGCATCACTGATGAGGAATTTTCTAACCGAAACATGTGTCTGGTGCATCAGAATTGGTTTAAAACTTTCTTCAAGAAGGTAAATAGTTGGAACGCTTATTATAGAACATCTGTGTTTACTTTAGAAATATACGACCAGAAACAATCAAGGTATTAATTCTGCCATTTAATGGTCAGTTGATACACCAGAGTCATGCATACATCAATCGATCATCAACTCCTAGGCATTCTTGTCGAATGAATAACCTGGAATTTATTTAAAGAAGATATCTCGATGTTGCAAATTTTCAACATTGACGTAGGGACTAGAACAATGTCACGCGTAATCAGGTCTTTAAGATTCACTTTGATAATTGAAAACTACACAAACCTGGCAGAAATCATCTATGTTAAACGTCGTCACATTCATAAGCATCATTTAAGAGCAGATTTATTAACAGCGTGGACCAGACATGCACGTTTCGGGTATTTAACCCTCGTCAGTGATCCTCAATCCAAACAATGAAATATGGCCAAAATGTGTGATAATTATGTGCAAAATATACCGAAAGACGTAGCAAGATGACTTGGATATGATGCTACAGGATCCAGGTTTCAAAAATTTGTGATAATTTTGTGTAAACAGAAATTTTCGAATGCGTTTGAAGAAACGACCAACCGAAATTGATCTAGCTTGGCAACATGTGCCCTCGGGGACAGAAATGCTCATTTTTTAACAGTTTCTTTGACTTACTCTATAAATGTGTGGTTTTGTGCCCTTGTGTAGTGCATGTTTGTCATATTTAAGTTACTATTTGCTTTGGTATACATTACATGCTTTAATCTTCTTTCTTTTGCTTTTGATTTTTTATGTATTCTTTAAAATACGAATAGATATGTTTACTATGCACAGGGGCCCAAGGATTGTGGGTTTAAGTCCCGGCACGGGCATCCCATTTTTTTTCTTCCTTTTTCATTTTTTTCCCATTACGTCAGCTTTTTCTGCACTTTTCAATCGTCAAAATACCTTTGATTACTTTTTTGACCTAAAAAATATTTTTTCTTCCATTTTCAGTTTTTTCCGTTTATCACACTCATTCACTGTGTACACTCGTCATATTTAAGTCTCGTAATGCTGTGATGTATATTTTGTGTATTAATTTTATATTTCAAATTAAAAAAAATAATTTATATGCATATAGACCAAAGGTTGTGGGTTTAAATTCTGGCACTGACACTATCATAATGCAATGTTAGTATGTTAAGAATGTGCATGGGTATCAGGTGAGCGTTGTGCCTCCTGCGCCTCTTGTTTGTTACGTGTATGAAGTTAGAACCTAGGAGTACAAAATCTTAAATTTACTAATATAACTGAAGGGATTTGTAATATATAATTCAAAATGACTATAAAAGTGAGAGTATGAGAAATTATAATTTCTAGATGATAAAAACAGAGTAAGAAATTAGATTAAATTTGATCAAGTACAAAACAGTTAATATCTTTAAGAAGTTCGCTGAGTTTTGATATTTAAACAAACATAATCGATTTTGTGCTGTATACAGGGATATGGTCATTATCCATATTTGTCATTTTTACCACTGTCACTGCTGGTGGACAAATTGTCCCCGAGGGCACTTGTCGGGCAGTCTTTTGCTTCAATGGATAGTACATAGGAGACCTACAAAGTGGCTGGGGCGCTCACTATAAAAAGGCCCCAACCTGTTGCGTCAACGGAAACATACGCAACAGGTAATTTAGGTGAACCTAGAATTAGTCTACATGACATAAGAGACGAAACATTTGTAGTAAGTAGAAACCATGAATTTTGGTACAAACATGCAGATGGGTATATTAAAATCAAGCCCTGTAAGATTGAAGTGGTCGATATACTAAAAGAGCACCAATTTTCACCAAGCGATTGCTCAGTTTCTAAGTGCGGCACAAAGAACTGCAAAACTTGTAACATCCTAATAGCAGACACTTCATTCTCAAGTAATCTCACAAAACAAACATTTAACACGCATAGTTTTGAAAACCTAAACTGTATGACATCTAATGCTGTGTACGGAATAGAGTGCTCACTTTGTGGATTGATTTATGTGGGTGAAACCAAAGGTAAGCTCCGAACCAGAATGTCAGGACATCGGTCAAAAATAAATAATAAAGGAAGTCAACTTCTTTATCAGCATTTTGACCAGACCGATCATTCTGTTTTATCTATGAGAGTCAGAATCCTGGAGAAAATATATCACCCCACAAACAATCCCAATTTGAGCACACCTTTCCGTCGCATCAGAGAAGAGTTCTGGATAAAAAAAATCTTAACACTGCAGCGCCCTATGGGTGCAACGATAATATCAAAAGCTTAGGAAACTTAACAACTCCCTGTTGTCAATCGGTAAAAGTGACTAGCTTATTCAACAGACCACAAAGAAGACCTCGAAGTCATAATCTTCGTAAATATAATAGGCCTGAGATACATACAGTGGTGATCGCGGGAGATTACACACTTTTACCGAAGTTTCCGAGGCTTAACCGAAGTTTCCGAAATTCGGAAAAATCCTACCTAAGTTTCCGAATCCTAACTTTACGAAAATTACCGCTTTGACCGAAGTTTCCGAATTATTCAAATTCGGTAGGAAATTTGGGGTAAATCGTGAAAGTTAGGTATTTTAGTTAGGTTTTTTAGGAAAAAGCGTAATATTTCGGGTTTTTCGGAGTAATGGTAGTTTTAAGATTGATTTCAACAAAACGAAATTTCCATTTTATAAACAAAAGGAATGCAACATGTGTTCGGGAATCCATGTGTATGCTGGGGTGTAATTGAGAAGGGGGGGGGGGTATATCCCTTCAAAATTTCCAAACATAGTCATATACTATTTTATTGGCAATTTGCAATACTAGGGACGTATTCTTCTTAAATAAATACGCTCACGCTGTTATAACTCTTCCCCTCCCCTGATTGTCTAGATTAATTCGCACATACATCGGTCAAATTTGGTATTGAATAAGTCACAGGGGGCCGTAGCCAGATTTCTTTTATTTCCATGAAATCATTCTACCATCAAAATCCACCCCCCTTCCCTCGCTACATTTAATCAGCTATGTACCACGATTTTCCACAGATTCTGTACGAAAGATATATGGAATCTGCGGAAAATCGCTGTACGTTACGTAGCTGATTAAATGGAAAGAGGGACACGTCAGTCATTGAAATATTAAAAAAAACCTTGCTTCGGCCCCCTGTGTACAATACTATAAACCGAGCTAATGATCGAACTTGTTTACAATTTCAGGCGAGTTCTATGTGTGTTTTTTTAATATCCTCATTGTGTGTTTGTGAGTGTGTGTTTTTTATTTTGATTTTCTAGAATTTCAGCTGTCCTTAGCCGGGGACGTATATAATACGTCCCTGTCGTGGCTTTTAAAAATAATAGCATTTTGTACAATGGAGAGGCGTTGAGGGTTTGTTGTTATTATGGAGACCCTCGATCAGTGCCCGATTTTTTTTTTTCTGTTCTTTAGCGGATGCATGAACAAAGACAATTCAGCAGACCCTTCGGGCTAGATTCTTTTTGGGGAGGTGCAAACTTTCTGGACATTTTTCTTGGGGAGGGTGCAGTCTTCCTGCCCCTCCCCTCATAAAAATCATTTGGGTTCCTTTGTCCTTCTCAATATTTTATAATTTTTTAGACCAATCTGTTAAAATTCTTGTCTAACTACCATTACATGTACAACTCTATATCTAACAATTTCTTTCCAAGGTGTTCTCAATCTTATGACAGCCCTTTGCACTAATTGTGATAGGCAGAATGAAAAATGCATGTGGCCGGTCCAGGAATCAAACCCGAGACCTTCTGCTTTGGAGGCAGACGCTCTTAGCAACTGAGCTAACCAAGCACGATAACATTACCGTCACACACTATTTATACTTTTTTTTACAAGTCCCGAGATACAAATATGTTGCCGGACTCTGTCCGAAAACCTATGATTGTCTGCAATCTTGAGGTAAATACTCCTATGCAAGATCTGTCATAAGGGAATAAATTATACCCTACTATTCATTCAAAGTATTCATACTGAATCTTCTACACAGTTTCATAAAAAAGTATATTGTGACCTTGACCTCTTACCTTTATTTAGGAGCATAATACACCCTTGGGTCCTAAGAGATAATTATGTTAAATGTTTTTTAAAACCATGTAGAGGGGAAAAAGTTTTGTCACAAAGTTTTGCCAAGAAAGTCTAATGTTACCTTGAACTCTGATCTAGATTCAGGTCATTAAAAAAACCTCGAGTGCTATGTATACGTAACAATTCTGCAAACAACACAATAAACTTGATAACCAGGAGGACCGGAAACTGATTTGTTCAAGGAAAGGGCAAATTGCTCGTTGCAGATTGACCCTCAATATGTGACTTTGATTTTGAAGTTTACTTTTTTCCGCATATGCTTGTTGTATTTGCTTTGCAGTGAGTAAAGTAGAAATCAAAAGGAAGTGTAACATAATGAACTGATGAGCATGATCATGTATAAACTGATATTCAAATAAGTGATCTAATGATTCTAATCACATCATCAATATAAACTTACATGTGTAAACATGATCTTTAGACCTTTGGCTGATCCAACCTCTGTAAGTTCTAAGTTGGTATTTTTTTTGCATTTTGTGCTGACATGTTTGTGTATATACATTTTTGCAAAGATTTTTAACCCTTTCAATTTCATTGTAATTGTAATTATTATAGCTTATTCAGCTCAAGTATAATGTGGGTCAATATTCAACACCTTCAGGTCAAGAAGGTATAGCTAAAAAAATTAACATTAGATACCAAAACCCAGTTGCTTTACAATTTATTTCCTTTCTTGCAACTGATGAAGTACATGTAGAATACTATCAATCTGACAATAAGAAATTTACAACTGTAACTGTCAAAAGACAGCAAGTGTGAATGGCAGGAGATGGTAAATCACTGTCTACATTTAAGTACAAGAATAACACTGTTCAAGAACAGGTATCTCAACTGTCACATGTTTGACCCTAAAACATTGCCTTGACCTTGAAAATGACCTTGAGCTAGACTTAAGCCTCTAGACATACTTCATTCTGATGCATATCAATTAGCTATAGATAATGTAGCCATATATATATATGATCATGTATCTTCAATGAACATCCTCCTCCCTTTTCACTTAAGTTCACAACTATGTGACACATGATCTAAAAACCTGTGAGATATAACATATGGCTGGTACCATACTCTGATTCATCAATGCATCTCAATATTTTTTTTTTCGAGATCCAACTCCAAGTATCCATATATCCAAACACACCAAAGTTAAAATTTACAAAAAAAATTATATTTATTGAATTTTCTGAATTTTTGCCCCCCACGCCAAAAACAAAAATAACTTTCAGAGAAAATGAAAGTACATGTAACATTCGGAGAAAGTGAAATATGGCTATGGGGAAGTGGATTAAGTTAGAAATGCCAAGTACAGCACAAGATTGGTGAGGTAAACTTTTGGTTTCCTGGTTTATGAAGTACATGTGATAGGAATCGGGAAAATTCTGGTCAGAAAGCTAGTATTGAATACATATAACCTGTTGAATGAAAAAAAGCGACTTATACTTGATGAATATAAATAGTATCAAATAGGATTTTGAGAAGGTTTTATCAATTTACTTAGTATTGCGATACATATTATATCCGATATCAGGTATCATGATACGTATCGGATCAGCTGGTGCAGTATTGTCCCTGTCCTAATATATCACATGCCGATTTCTTGAATTATACAATGTTTCAAAACCTTTTGATGAAAAATAAATGAAATTTTAAAATTTTTAACTAAAAATGCTTCGTAATGATCTTTGACCTTGAAAGTGACCTTGACCTGCTGAGTCTCATCATGCTTTACTATCTCTGCAAGTTTAAAAAGAATGTTTGATGTATATCAAGTAAGTTACAGACAAATATGTGACAGACTGACAAACAGACAGACAGTCAGAGACAGATGAACAAACAGCCTAACAAAGTGATTTTTATATGGCGACATTAAATTTCTCAATCTGAGTAAATCAGAAACCACATGTTTTTGCCATTCCATATACATGTATTACATGCCATATACATGATATAAATATGTTAATTTTTCTTCATCTTGTCTTGATTCTGGTGTCCAAGATACACAAATTATGAAGGAAGGAAGCTATGCCACACCAATCCATGATCACTCACTTCTGTTTGACCATGTTGTATGTGTTGACTCTCATTATCCTGAAATAAAACGAGTTCAACTTTTAAATGAAATAGAAAAAAATGTGATGATAACAAACATCTAAATCACATCATCTAACAATAAATCATAAAGGTAAATTCCTATCATTACCATATAGATTTCATTGTATAGTTCTCACATAGTCGTAAATTATATGGTTATATGGTAGAGGAATGCAATAATGCAATTATATTTCATAAACAAATAAAACACTGCTAAAGACAGTGTGGCTGGATTGCAAAGTAAGTTTTTGTCACTAACTGGGTCAAGGTCAGGTCAAATGTTACTGCATAAATTGAAAGGATTTGTCAGAGGCAACCAATAAGTATAACATTATGTTTCTACTATGTATATAGCTCCTGAGATTTTGGTTCAATCAGAAACTTAAGTAAAATCATTAACTAGGTCAAAGCCCTAGGTCAAGGTCACTAGGTCAAATGTTACGAGATCAATGGAAAGGTCTTGTCAAAGGCAACCTACTAGGGCTGAGTGTCGCAGGTAAAATTTATATTGCGATATCTAGGAAAGTATTGCGATATATTGCAATATTTTATAACATTGATATTCCTTATCTTTTTCATTTTCCTACTTCAATTTTGCTTTCAAAATTTTACTTAAAAAATCTGAAAATGTTTCCATAAAGAGAATAAGTGTCACAATTTGTACATACAGACAGTGCAAAAAGTCACTCAAAAACTTACTACTCTAATTGAATAAACGAGAGGAAAGGCTCACATCCGTGAATTTCAAACACAACAACGTTGTACTTTTAACAATCTGCCAATCATGAACTAGATACTTGCTAAGAATCTAGCTAATATGTTCAAGTCTTTCTTGCAAATTGGTATACCAAAATAAACGATTATTTACTTTTGTCTTTGACCTGTGCAGTGTGTTGACGTAAGGTCAAACAAGTGTCAGGCTGTGTAGCATACTGCGGACACTTCGTCTTGTTTAAAAATGGCTAGTCGGAAAATTGTACCCGAGCAAGGATTATCAGTCAACAGCAGCATAATAAAACGGTCCGAGCCCGAATCACAAAACGAAATAGATATTATACATCACCAGATCATTTTACATGTACTACGTGTACTAACCTACCATTGAATTTCCAGAATACTGCATGGGCCAGTGCAATCCGTACGTCAATCGTTGATTATTGGATTGAATGCAGTGGCTCTGACAGTAGTTTGCGATTCCTTCATTATGTTTGGACCATGTTTGTTGTTGTTTTTGATACGTACTATATACATCCTTGGTACCATTCATCAGTACATGTACATGCATGCAACAATTCAACCATGCATATCTTGCAGATTCTTGGATACCTTGCAGTCAGTACAGACATTTTACCAGTCTGTTCTTCAATGTGTAACACGGCTATGATCATTCTTCATCAAATTCCTGACTGTTTCATGCATTTCATCAAGGGAGAAATATAAAACATTAAGTTTTACTGCTACAAAAATTCGATCGTAGTTATGTTTTGAAACCGAAAGTAGACCTAGAACATTCCGAATCCGAAATGCAGAGCTATACATATTAAAAAAAGGGGGAAAAATAAAAATAAAAAGAGAGAGAGATAAAGCTGTTTTATTATCATAATTATGCAATATGTCATTTCTCGGTAGTGAGTGAAAAAATGTACATGTAAAAAAAAATGTATGTCTGTGTTTGATTGGGGAGGGGGGGGGGGGGTGACCCAGACCACGCCGTCTAAAGGCAAAGGGGATCACTTGTCTAATTTAAAATTTTATATCAAAATTATCCTAGAATATATCTTATTTTCTAATATTTGAGGAAATTAACATCGACTTATCGTAAAAAGATTACAGATTCCGTGGTTTGCAATGATAGATGAATTGTATCGTCACTTTATGGTGCAAATGATGCTCGTTAGACAATCAGATAGAATCAGTTGTACATTTGATGCCTTCAAATGAGAAACAATTTCGAAATAATATATTTATTAAAAGAAATAAACAATAATAATAAATACTCACACAGCCTCGCTTTGGATTTCGGGTAAATACAATTATTTAGGTTATTCCGGTGAAATTCGGAAAGTTAGGAATTTTAGGTAACATCGGTAAATTTAGGGCGGAATTTTGAATTTTGAATTTGTGTGCGAAAACGTGATACATCTTCAAGGAAGCTGTGTGATTCTGTGAGATACGAAACGGAATTTATTTGTGAGCGGAAATCGAAAAATTTTGATAAGAGTGATCGAGTATTACCGATTCAACCAACAACAAAGTTAGCAGGGACCGTAGATGACAACATGACTTACAAAACAAAACCGCCGGATTTACATACCAAGAAGATACCGATGTCTGGATGTAGGATAGTGTCACGGACGTATCGAGGAAACCCCGTGATACAGAAGAAAGTGATGTGTTAAAAAAAAGGAGGATATTATCACGGACGTATCCAGGAATCCCCGTGATAAAGAAGATTCGATAAAAACGTGAAATTTGGAGATATCTACGGATGCTTTCATACATATTCCCGTAGTTTGGAAATGTTAAGATGTTTTTGGCAAAGGATTCTATCACGGACGTATCGAGGAATCCCCGTGATAAAGAAGATAGACGAACGTAAGGACAGTATTACGGACGTGTCGAGGAATCCCCGTGATACAGAAGAAACTGATGAGATGACGAGAAGGATATTATCACGGACGTAACGAGGAATCCCCGTGGTAAAGAAGATGAACGTTAACCAAGAAGATGCCATGATGATGATAATATATAGACTATGAACATTTTACGACTTTGAACTTTTCATATGATGCATTATTGATATTTATGATATTTTGACATTGCTTTTGAATTGTAGATTGTATATTTTTCATACTTTTCTAATGATATTTTGTACTTTTGTTTGCCAGGGGTCAAACTTAAGCGGGGGGCAGTTGTAGAAAAGTATTGAAATGCATTGTTTACATGTTTGTTTACAGGCGAGATACAGCGGCCGATCTCTTTTGTATGTTGTTTGTACATAATTATTTGTTTACCTTTGATTGTATTAATTATCTTTAATATCTTAACTTTCATATTTAATCGTAATAATTGCCGTATTTGTATTTTTAATAGCTTAATTTATCAGTTTAATTATATCGTTGTTTCATAACCTAATTAGTATTCATAGAAAGGTCGATCCCTAATTAATTATGTATGTATTGGCCGATCATTCCAACTGACCAATCAGAGGCCGCGACCTTTGTTTACATCGGGTCGATCCTTGCCTGAGGGTATAAATAGGACCCCCGATTCTGCATATTAAGAGATAAGTTTTGTGATGCCAAGAGACACGTTGTGATGTGATTTCTTTTCTCATACTGGATTTTGTACATAGTGTAAATAAAATGTCAACTTTATTACTTTGTCTCACTTCAAGAACACTTGGATAATTCTCGTCTGGGACGAGTGTGGATTAATACTTTGTCGTCTGGGATGGCTGGAATTCTCGTCTGGGACGAGTGCTATCGATACTTTACACAGTGACTTAGCCGTCTGGGACGACAAGTTTACGGATTGTCTAAGAAAGACACGCTACCAAAGATTTGTTTAAGATAGACACGCTACCAAAATTAACACGCATTCAAGGCTACGCTACTGTACCACAGTTTGAAAAGTTCATTGTATTTTGCAAAATTTCAGCGATTTTTCATCCAAGAGTAGTTGTTTTTCCCAATTTTTCGTAAGAGCAGTTTGCAAATATGACGTCTGTATTATTTATTATGAAAGGCAATGAATTTATTGTGCGTTTGGTACCAAGATTGATTATTTAGCTACAGAATGAACAAGATATTGTATTTTTCCCAATTTCAACGATTTTTCATCGAAAATCCATAGTTTTCACCATTTTATTGACAAGAAAATTGGTAAATTGAGCTTGAGACTTAAAGACAATTAAATTGTCTTTCTTTCGGTACCAATTTTGTTGATCTAGCTGCAGCATGGAAGAAGAAATTGAATTTTTACTTTTTTCAACGGTTTTTCTTCGAAAAAATCCATTTACCCCAAAATTTCGAAATGCCCACGGATGCCAGAGTGGCATCCGCCAGATTATCAAATAAGAGGGTATTGACAACACTTTCATGCAAAAACGTTTTGTGCGTAACAAAATTTTCGGTTTCATAAATGGCACCTAGACTATTTCCGATAGGCGAGATAGAATTACTTTTGAAGTACGTTCTAAAGTCTCTCCAATATTATTTATTCTTATATGTGCGAATTAAATTCTGGTACTGTCGTAGCAAAGTGACCTGACCGGACGGAGCTAATTCAATCAAGCGACTTAGATGAATCGATACAATTTAAACTGCAAGAGTAAATATTCATTACCTGTAAGTGTGTCAAGGGGTATGGACAAACCGTTATTCGCCATATTGGATTTTATGTAGTGTGTTATTGAAAATCTTTCCTTACACCGAGTCATGGCTCCAACTTCAACTATTTTGATCCCAAGTATTCTCAACCCCAAAAGCTACATTTTCCCATATTTTCTACGGATAATTACAATGAAATATTAACATTAGAAACTTTTTAAATTCATGCACCGAACTGCACAGCTGCACCTCAGGGGAATTTATGAATAATACTATAACTTACCTTAAACATTACATTGATACTATATCTACAACCATTTGTCCTTCGATTTTGAGTACAAGGTCTCATTATCATATAAATCTCTTGTTAATCCAACATGGTGTCTTTTCGAACACGAGTTTTTACAGGCAGCCATTTTCACGTGCCGATCCGCCCCAACATAGGTAAAAAAAAATAAACGATTTTAAAGTTCCTGGGGAAATTCACTAGAATTTCGACTGTTTTCGATTCAATTATTAATTATTTACATGATATATATTAGAAAAGTGGGATAGTCATGTGAATTATAGGTGACAAATTACAAATGTGAAACATTCCGGGGATCCGCCCCTGGATTCATTTCTATGTTGATATGGCTACTAGCCCCTTGCGTGTAAAATGAAGATACCCGGTATTTTAAGAAAGTATGATCAAAATTGGAGGACAAATGTTTGTAGACATAAGATGATAGTAACGTTTAAGGTAGGTTATAGTATTAATCATGAGTCCTGCAAACCTGTAGCTGCGCAGTTCGGTGCACTAAGTTCAAATGGTTGTCATTTAAAAATATTGATGCAGTTTTTGTTCAAAATGTTGGGAAAATGACTATGTTCAGGTGAAGAAAACTTAGTATTAAAATGGTTAAGATTGAAGTCTTAATTCTGCAGAACGACACATTTTCAAGTATGTTTCACGTCAAATCCAATATGGCCGATAAACTTTTGTCCATACCCCTTAAGCTTATATCACCCGGACAGAATTAAACTCTTGCGATGAACAGGTTAAAATAAGCTCCGCCTGGTTCAGGTCGGTTTGCTACGAAAATATGTTAAACGTATTCAGATTGAATACCAACATCATAGTCTAAAACTAAATTGTTTAAGGCCATATACTGTTTATTCAGTTTTAGGATAGATATCCTTTATATTTAAATCAATTTCATCGTATTGTATGTAAAAATGATGTGTAGTGTGACACTTGATGAGGTCACCATAAGAACATTGAAGTTCTCAATACTTCCAAAATAGACTCATGCAGTCATTTTCAATTGCCAACCATGGAATATTCAAAATTATACTCAATAAGTTTTTTTTATTGTTGTATGATTTTCCTTCATATTTGGAATACAATATATTGGATATTCTACTGAATGTTTGAAGTGAAGAATTTGAAACCTTTCCGTACATACCTTCCTGTAAAATATTGTAAAAACTTTTATTCTAAAATGTTTTTCAAAAAACTTTATAATGGAAATCGGAGTTATCTTTCTTTGTACGTCAGAAATACAGAATACTCTTCGATGTGAATATTCAAAATTTTTGGTGCCGGAAACGAAATGAACTACTTTAATTTCTGTTTATTTTTATCGAAGTTTCGTGGTACCGTAAAATATCAAAACAGAAGACCTTATTTAAGATAATTTCAAATCGCATGGTTTTATTTGCTTTAATTTTCAATGGTTCACAAATCAAACTCGGAAATTACCACAAGGGTCCGCTCACCAGTTTCTCTTACCACGCAGAAATGTTCGACAATCATACATAATTTGACGTCATCTCATTTTATTTCTATATACTCATATTCTTAAGGTATACATCATTAATCTGTTCATTATATCTCCAGCTTTTATAGGATACTAGTTTCAAGGTAATGTTAAGATTGCCATACATAATAAATATCACATATGTTTGCTAAATAAATCACGTGACATAAAAACTTGAATGCTCTTTCACAAGGCAAGTTTGCATCCTACGCTGGTGAAATAAATTGGGCGGCTTATGAAAATCTCATTAGCTTGAAGCATCACTGATGAGAATTTAATATTCGAAACATGTGTCTGGTGCATGGTAAATTGGTTTTAAATTTTCCTTAAGAAGGTAAAGATTTGGAACCCTTCCGCATTATTACCATTCCAGTATACCTCAATTAATGGTCTTCTCAGCCCAACTATGAAAATACCCAATTTCCCCTATTTTTGCTCTTCCACCCTGGACATTCTAGGTTAACTCTAAAATCGGTAAGCGAACCCTAACAATTCCCTCTTTGTTCGATTTCAATTTTGTTTCCTTATTTAATGATAGAATTCGCACAAATTGATGTACTGCATAGTGTCGAAACGAAAATAACATCACAGAATGAACCATTTTCCCTTCATTTTCGACAATTCGTAACCGGTTACTTCTTTTTTCTAACAATCAAAGTATGCTTCTCTGAAGCCTTGAAGTATTTTGTGAAGTATGGTTTGTTTGAACTTTTTTTAACAAAATTTCTTGTCGCAACACTATCTTCAACTCTATTAGGGTCCGCTCACCAGTTTCTCTTACCGCCAGAAATATTGCGCAATTATGATCATTTTGACGTCATCTCATTTTATTTCTATACATTCAACATTAGAATATATATTATTGTTATATACATAATTTTTTGTGCTTTATTCAACATTATTATACTATATATCAATATGTTCGTTATATCTACAGCTTTTATTCGATACTTGTCTCAAAGTCATGTTACGATTGCTATTTATAATCAATGTCACACATGTTTGCTAAATACGTTTTCAAAATTGGCCTAAAATGTTTGCCATTCTTTGTGTATTGTATCTGGTCTCCTGGAAAAGTTTAAGAAAAAATGCTTATATTTCCTTGAAGCTATTATCTTATACTCCATTCTAGCCAAATTTATAAAAACAAAAACAGTTCAAAACATGTAACAAAAAAGGTGTAAAACCCCCCAAAATTCTATATAACCCAGTATGAAGTATTGTCAAACTGGGAAAATCCGATATGCCTTTTAAAATATCTAAATTTAGTCTAAAAAAGTCACGTCACCTAAGAACTTGAATGATCCTACACAAGGCAGGCATATTCTACAATATGTATCGAACCATTATAGAATACCGTCATGAGGGTCTTCTCAACCCACCTATCAAAATCATTCAATTTCCCCTACTTCAACGTTCAAACCTGAACCATCTGGGTTAACTCTAAAAACAGATGAGCGGACCCTAACGTCAACAATGTTTACCTCAACTAGCCAATGCTAACAATTATGTAAACGTGTCAGTCTATATACCTTTCTTCATTATAGCGGAGCAAAAATCAAGTACGGAAACCCTACTGGAACTTCGCTTCGACAACCTCTGAAGAATGAAATGACCTGCTCTGGAGGCGAAAGTAACCCAAAACAATGTTTACATTACCCAGGTGTTTCTTACGGTTCCTGTAGTGAAAAGGACATCGTGAATATTCATTGTGGTAAGATTTGATGAATATAAATGATGTGATTGATATGATATGTATTTGAAAGATATTAGACAAATATAACATCAGCCAAACGAATTTATTGTTCATATTATCAAATGTTAAAATCATATAACAGGGAGACACATCTCAGGCCATTTATGTAACGTTCTCTATTTTAACCTACGTAAAATGCAGCTATGTGAGCGACATCTCATATCGCGTGAAGCTTTTGTTTCGATTGATTACGCTATTGTGACCTCATGATTTCATGTTTTTGGCTGTAATATGTTTTACTGTATATCGATGCACATTGTCAAAAACCAATGCACAAACAAAATATAATCTGCATCGCGGATTATATAGATTGTACATCTATTATTGTCTATAAATCGATAGACAGAAAATTATTACAATCACTCCTTAACTGTTAACGTGTTATGGTGACATTATCTCTTCATGGCCTTTAACCTACTTTACAAAAACTAAAAAAAATGCATAAAACGTTAATAGATTGATCAGAAAGAAATACAGCTGTTCTGCTGGATTTATTTGTTTGTACCGTTTCTCTCAGGTTATTGTTTATTTTTTGGCCAGTTTTTAAACGTTTATTAAAATGTAAGATTTTACAACGTTTTTATGAAACATGAATATGTGTTGTTCGATTAATTTAGTGTCATTAACACAAAAGTATGATTACGCTTAATTAAGCGACATGAACGAAAAATGATCTCAGTTCTTAATATCATTTCAGAATAAGGTAATACTTCTTGTCATGCAGAGCTTCACTGCGGTACATTTTGCATGAATGGTTTAAATGCATTTTAAATGCGACAGTTTGTGACGGCATTTTCCCAGATAACGTCTAAATGACGCTGTGGTTTGCTCCTGGATAAAACTCTCAAAGTTTCAAAACTCGCTTAAATTTCTTCAATTTACGTAGGAAGTTATTCAAACTTCATCAGGATACTCAAAGGTTTTATCAATTAGGGTATCAAACGTTTTAAGGAAAAAAGGACTGCACTTTTCCTAAGATATAAGAAAACAAATAATGTCGTCACCATTCCTCCTTAAAAGACCAAGTGCCCTAAGAACTGCTGATGTTGTTTTTATAATATCTCAGAATATCACTTTATTCACATACAAGCTATAAAAACTCTGATAAATACGGATTGATATGAATTCTTGAAATTTCACACAATACAGAGGTATGTAAAGCTGTCACATGGACTTTTCAAAAAACATTAAAATGCTTAAATAGAAAAAAATTTGACGTTTGTAGAAAAAAAAGCAAAAATGATACGGGCAAGTCTTGATTTTTATGCCCCGGAATCAACGATTCTGGCACATATAGTTCCTGGCCTGTCCGTCTGTCAGTTAGTCTGTCTGTTTGTCCGAAAAACTTTAATTTCGAGCATAACTTTTAAATGGAAGATGATAGAACTTTCATATTTCACATATATATTCTTGTGACAATAACTTTACATTGATATCAAAATTGTTGATCTCGTGACCTTGACCTTTGAATTACGTACATTTCAAAAACTTAACTTTAAATGGTAAGTAACAGGACTTTCACATAGCACATTTGTATTCTTTGTGGCAAGACCGTTCCATTGATATTAACATCTTTGACCTCTTGTTCTTCACTTTGACCTTTGGCGTTCTTTTCAAAAACGTTAACATTGACATTGAACTTTTGAATGGTAGGTGATAGGGCTTTCTTATTTAATATCTGTATTCCTTGTGACAAGACCTTTCCGTTGATATCAAAGTGTTTGACCTCGTGATCCGGTCTTCTCTCCTTTCACCTACTTTAATAAACTTAAACATATCTTTTGAATTAAAAGTTATATGGTATTGATGTTTCACATGAATATTTCTTTTCACACCAACATTTTAAAGCTCAGAGAAAATGACCTTGACCTTTCACCTACTTGCAGATAATGGTGTTTAAACTAACAGATATACATTCGTGTTTTACAAACGCAGTCCTTATTTCGTTTTTTATTTATTTGGTGTGAATAGTTTGAGGAGATCTTCCTCTCCATGTGATCATATCCATCTTTTTCTATAAAAAGTCGCATCCCTGACGTTAATTAACGTTTGGAAAATAAAGGAGGTGATCTTCAACAACACTAGGTTACAGCACCCGCAACAAAACTATAAAACACACAATGTTAAAACACAAAGCAGACACACAAAAGGGACAAGGAACACCAACTCTAAACATAAGGTCATCAGACACAAAAAAAACACACATAAACCAACGAGACAAATGGACAACTGGCGACGAATTGAGACGGTCGTCTGCCACGCAGGTAGCAGACGGTGTAGTTATCCAGATTATGTGCGGATAGCCTTCCCAATTTTCCGATTACCCAGAGGTCTCGAAGAGCGCTCAATTGTGGTGTAAAATAACCTCTTTACTGTAAAATGATCATACCAACAGCACGACGCAGGGGCCCAAGAATCACACAGATGGATTAGTAAATTTATATAAAAAACAGAAGGCATACAAAATACAGTCCGTGCTGTGCCGTCTGTAGAGAGCTCATGCATGTGATCATCCGAGAAGTTCAACTGAAACTGTTTTGTTCAGGCGTTCAAAATTAGAATGTGTTATATCATGTGTACCTTAAATAACTCATATACGTGTATAAGAAATACAACCTGATCAGTTACGCTTTTTAACGCATCGATGTAATGAATGCAATTATGATAAACTATTGTCTGAAGTAAAGGGAAACATAACAATTTTTACAACACAGTGACAACCCCTGTTCGACTCATTGGAGGAAATTCCACCGGTGAAGGACGAGTAGAAGTAATGTACAACAATACATGGGGAAGCATATGTAGGAATAGCTTTGATGTGAACGATGCAAAAGTCATCTGTAATATGTTAAACCTCTCGAATAAGTAAGAATCAATTTTAATTTGAAGTACAATTACTTTTTCTAGTAAGAAAGTATTTTTGAAAAAAAAACTACATAATGCTTTACAGATGAAGTAGAATATATCTTACAAAATGACAATTAAAAGAAAACCCTCCTTATATATTTTTGTTTGCGTCGGGAGCACATATTAGTGATCCATGATTTTTGTATTTTGATTCGTGCTTCATGTTTGGTATTATTTGTTTACCGTTACGTATTGGTGTTCTGGGTCTTATTGTATCCAATCAGTTGCTTTATTGATTTACCTGGAGTTCGATGTGTCATAAGGATAGACTGTTCGTGCACCTTATCATCACCCAATCGCTTGCTTTTGTATATAACGTAATTACTTTTTTAATCCCTCAAACGTGGTATCAAAATTTCATGGTATAAAGTTCTTTCTGCCAGTCGAGATCCTCGGTACAAAATGAGATTGAATCCTTGGAAACATTGTAACGGAGGTCATAGATAACCAAGCGTAGCCCAGAAACAGACATGTGAATTCTTTCTTTTATGTGATGGAATTTATAGGATTTTGGAAAGGGATTTACAAATTTACAGAGTAATTTTCACTTAGGCAATAGGGGTGTGGTAATTGACCGAAGAGGCACGACTTTGGCAATGTTTGGAACTCCTTGCCGACATTTTCCTTTACTCGTTCGAAGCTGAATTCATTCCATCTTTGGTCCCTGAAGGGAAAAGATACTTAGCTTCTGACTTCAACTTCACTTACAGATACATAGAAGATGTGTTGTCCATCAATAATCCAAAATTCACGGATTACCTCAACAGTATCTATCGTTTGGAGCATGAAGTCAAAGAAACTACAGAGACAAATAATTCAGCATTCTATTTGGACATAATGTTGTCCCACGACACTGATGGTCACATGAACACCTCACTCAATGACAAACGTGACGACTTCAATTTCAGCATTACAAACTTTCCTTTTCTGAGAAGCAACATCCCTTCATTGCCTGCTTATGACGTGTTCATATCTCATTTGATACGCTATGACAGAGCAAGTACCAAATATACGGATTTTGCTCTGAGAGCTAGGCGTCTTTCATATAAGCTTCTCAGTCAGGGATATGTTTGTGACCGACTAACATCGTCACTGAGAAAGTTCTACGGTCGATATGGGGAACTCGCCATACACTCTGATGTCCCACTCTCCAGAATGGTGAATGATATTCTGTCATAGACCATTTGGACCATCCACCAAATATTGTACTCTATGTCTTCCAAAATGGAAATATCCGGATGTGACAGTTCTACCGAATTTAAGCGGCGGGTGTTGCATGCAAGCAAGAGATGCTTACTCGTCCTGGGCACCTGGTCTCACTTCCATATTGGGAGTTAGCTTCTTTTCATATGGCGGAGGTTTTTTATTGTTTGCTTTGGTTCCTGTTTCATCCTGATTTTGAATGCATTCGGTTTCTGATTTTCTGAATTATTGATTTTGTGCTGTATACAGGGATATGGTCACTATTCATATTTGTCACTATACATTTCCACGGTGAGTTGAAAGAGACATTAAAAAATATCAAATATCTAAATGTATGTTAGATATGGAAGTACACATTTTCTAGCTATTCGACGACATTGTTATTATACACCTTATGCTTAAGTTAGTATAAGGAATTCAAACTGAATCGAAGGATTCATATCTAATTTTTGCCTAACGGATATTATCTGAACAAAATTAAACAAGAGCCCCAGGGGGCACAACGCTCACCTGATACCCATGCACGCTCTAATTGACATACTGACATTGAATACTGATAGTGCCAGTACCAGGATTTTAGCCCAAAACCTTTCTAAAAAGATTTTTGCCGAATGCAGAGAAGTGTTTTTTAGACAACCTTTAAAAGTACAAAAAAGAAAAAAAATAGTCACATTTCAAAACAAGAACTTTTTTACTGATTTGAAAAAACGGATAAAGTGGTCCAACGTCATATGCCCAGCTAGTATAGTTCAATTATGCAACATCAAAAATAAAATCATATTGTAAAATTCCACATTTATGTGCAGCAGAAAAAGAATAAAACAATGTAATAATTTCACAAATTAAGTTTATTTAAAATTGAACACAAAACCTTTCATTATTGATAGCTAGCATGCCAGAAATTATAAAGCCTGTGTTTGTGAAACGAGAATGCCCCCGGCGGCATCTTTGTTAGTATAAACGCCATTTTCTGTTAAGTATGTGAGAGGTCAGGGTCAGCGTAATATTGGTATCAATGGAAAGATCTTGTCACAAGGAATACACATGTACAATATGAAAGCCCTATCACTAACCATTCAAAAGTTATGCCCAATGTTAAAGTTTTTGAGAAGTACGTGAAAGGTCAAGGTTATGGTCATGAGGTCAAAAATTTTGGTAAATACACATGTGAAATATGAAACCTCTATCACCAGCTTCCATTCAAAAGTTATGCCCAATGTTAAAGTTTTTTCGGAAAACAGACAGACAAACAGACAGACGGACAGGCCAAAAACTATATGCTCCCGAATCTTTTATTCCAGGGGCATAAAAAACAAAGATATTTCGGTTTTGCCTTTATTCACTGAAATCTATGAATTATGCTTTTGAATAGTATTGATTTCATCTCAAATACATGAAACGTACAGTTAAAATCGTTTTGATCCAATATTCATCAATTCAAGTGAGTTGTGCAGAAATTGTGCCAGTTTGTTTTCCGAAAAAGCAGTGTATGTTGTATCAAACCTCATGACCCAGTGAAGCCACTTGAACAAATAATTTTCAGTAAATATGCTGAAATGCGACGCTTCTTGCCTATGCATATTTCAACAGGCGAGAAGGAGCGTCGCATTTCAGCATACGCTGTTCAACAACTCAAGTGGTTTCTCTAGGTTTCGCAGTTTGAAACAAATTAAAAGGCCCATGAAATTGTTAAGCTTGTCCAACTAGCAGACCTACGACATCGTTATTTACTGTTAACTAATTGTTTTACCTCATCATAGGTCTGTTACACGGACAAGTTGTTAGCGGAGAGAGTTCATGAAATGTATCGGTTGCATTGGATTTGCCGACAAGAAGTTATTTGGTCCGATAAAAACTCATCATGTATCTATTATTTGAACAGATAAAAATCCCCAAATGTCTTACCACAGGATCCTGTCTTTTTATGAGAGAAAATGTTTTATTATTCACAACCTCAGGCCTCTGTGTTCCTTTTAGAAATATTATACATACAAGATGACGAACACAGTGGCTTAAGGTTGTGAATAATAGTTTATTTTCTCTATTAAAACAACAGCTTCTGTGGTCCAACATTTCATTGGAAGATTTCAGGAAATCTGAATGGAAATATTTATTTTCAAGAATTTCAGATGTTAAATGTCCTATGCATTTTCAAAATCCAGAGGAAGAGATTACTCATTAGACGTTTCTTCAAGAAATCAGTCCGTAAATTACTTCATCTAAGAGAGTCTAAGACAGAGGAAATTCGAGCAAACTTTATACATGATAACAAGTATATGCAAGTGTTCCAAGTACATGAATGATAATTATTATGAAAGTGTTCCAAGTATAAAAATCTATTCCGTTTGCACTGTATCTCCTGAAACGTATCGCAGTACTACTTTGCGGTTTGTATTGCAATGGAGCGCCTAGCGGAATACGATGCGCCTTGGGGACGAAGATGAATTACTGCATATCTAGGTCATTGTCCTGTCAAATAGTTCCGATTATTTTCTTATTATTTTCAACAATTGGTGGAAAATACACACAATGTTTATCTTGAATTGTCTTCCCGTGATTGTTTACTAGATAGATGAAATAAAATTTTGAATATAGTTTAAAGTGTGTGAGACATCTACATGTGTGGAAGAATACGTGTGAAAATGGGTCCTCAGATCATAAAATTCGAATAATTCCGGTCCGGAACCAGGTGCATGGCTTTGAAAAAATATTAAAAAAGTTGTGTACTTTAAATTTTTACGGCATTTTTTTTTTGTGATTCAAATAAAATTTCTTCATTCAAAAGTAGTATCAATGTGTTTAACCCGGTGCGATTTGAGAATTTTTCTCCTATTTTTGGTAAGAAAACATACACGTACATTATACCTATGTACAATCTTAAAAAATATTCCTTAAAAATCCAAAAGTGGATATCTTGACAAAATTCTTTCACTTGAAGGGTACCATGCATGAGTACCTCATACCTACAAAATGTCATGACAATCTGAAGAGTGGTTATAGGAAAGAAGCAGAAAATGTATTAAAATCACCCCCCCCCCTTCCTTTTTACATAAGAAAAAAATTCATAAAAAATCAAAAAAATAAAATTAAAGCATAAAATACATATCAAAGCATTAAGTAAGTTATATATGATAAATATGCAGTTAATGAGTGTGTAAAATCATACACTTATTGAGTTATTTAAAGAAATAGTGCAAAAATTTGCATTTCTGACTAAGTCCGAAGAGACGTCAAAAAAGCGTAAAAAATTTGACTTCGGAGTGGAACCAAAAATAACAACACTTCTTAAGACATCTCTGTAGATCATCCTGATGCTTTCGGTTTGTCGATACGTGCTTCCGTTCTGAAGAAGAAGTTTGTCAAGGTAGGGTACCCCCCGTGACCTACTTTTGCCTGTGCTGGCGCCACCTGTTGAGGGATCCGGACGAAAAACAACAACACTTGTAGGGGATCATTAGTACTTTATACCTACCAAGTTTCATCAAAATCCCTTAAGCCATTCCTGAGAAGAAGTTGAAAATGTGAAAAGTTTACGACAGACAGACGACACACGACACACGACACACGACGGACGACGGACGCCGGATGGATCGCTATGACAATAGCTCACTAGAGCCTTTGGCTCAGGTGAGCTAAAAAAACGTGCGGCGTGTTCACTCAGATGTTGAGTATCCGCTCATAAGATCATCAAAGAAGTACCTATCATTTATTCAGTCTCAAAGTTGAGAGGGCAAGGCAAAATCATGAGAATTTTCATTGAAGCGGCTGCAAACTCCTTACTCGGAATAAATTACATTCCAAAGTGAGACCAGGTGCCCGAGGAGGGTCAGTGTCTCTTGATTGCACGTAACACCCATCGCAACAGCTCCATGGAATCTTGTCAAATTCGGTGATTGTCTCGATGAACATTTTGTTGTATATATCTTATCTGTTTATGATTACAACCAGCTTCAGTTAATTTCATGTATCAATACAGCTTAGGGAACGCAAAACACGAAATCTGTATGCACAGAATCATAATGCTTACATTATTTGATTGTGCATTATTTTGCCTCTTTTACATAAACAAAGATTGCTCTGTACGGTGTTTCAACTATCCCATTCAGCTATGGTGCATCTGTTGAACACAGTAATTACTTACTTGATGTAACCTATGAAACGGATCAATCTCTCTCACGACATAGATAACTAGGTATTTCCTTTTTTTCTGAATCAAGAGGTAAATCCTTTACATCTTTCACTTGATCGTACATAAACGTTATTTACGAGTGTGCAAGTGCATTATATGTACACATTTCTAAGAACTAGACTTTGAACGGTTACCTAATAAAGGTTAGCATAAGAAAGGTACTTGCGATGAAATACTGTTGATACACATCTGACGGTGCATTTGACTCTTATATGCATGAAGAGGCAGTAAATGTACGAATTGTTCTATTTATAAATCTAACCAAAACTTCTAATTCATTTATATCTCCCTTCCTTAACATTTTGTTACAATGCATCATTAAAATTGATGTTGAACCTTTGAAAACCTGACAAATATATATCATATCGAACACATTCTAAGATGGATATTGAATATCCTGACAGTAATATAAGAAAGAAAGGATCGCTACATATATTCAAGATATATTAAATATGCATATATAATTGTGTAAATCGTATGTCCCTTTCATGGATACGTGTGCGATATATAACCAATTAACATGATAACTTTTTCAGCTTTTTTAGGACGCAAAAGACATAATTTAACATAATATTGCGTGAATATTTGATTATTATTCCATAATTTAATGTATATATATGAGGGAAATTAACTTTTAGTTAAGGGACAAGTGATGACTTTAAACAGTTAAAGATAAGGGAATATGTACCTTCTCAGTAATTTCGATATACTATTTCTATAACTACAAAGAGAAGCATCTAACAAGAATTATTATTTCAAAATGAATGCTTCTTATTTCCTTTCAATTGATCAAAGCGTTAACTATTGAAAAAAAACATTAGTGTTACATATTACATATTCCTTATTACAATTGTGGAATTACATAAGAGCACCCCCGAAAACTCAGCAGATGTATGATAGACAGTTTCATGAAACAAATATTCTTTATTAGACAAATTTGCCTGGTTTTTAACAAAATGCATACAGGTAATAAAAATTGATTGTGCAAATTCTTTAATTCAATCACAACTTGGACATGAGAAACGTTAAATGGCCAGGTAAGGACTTCACAAAAGTACCAGTTTGTCTTTGATTACCCGAAATTCACTTTTCAATGAGCTTAGGGGCGCTTCTAAAATGTTTCTGAAAAATCACTTTGGCTTGAGAAAAAAAGGAGGAGACCTCCCGACAATACTCGGCTGCAGTATCACCCAAAAACAACAACCGCAAAGACAAAAAGTGACACAAAAGGGACAAGGAACATCAATGTTAAACGTCTTCAAATTTGGTAGCATCATTTAAGAACAGATAAAATTTCAGCATGGACCAGACATGCACGTTTCGGGTTCTTAGCCCTCATTAGTGATCCTCAATCTAAACAATGTAATATGGCCAAAGAGTGTGAAAAATATTACGTCCATGTATCGAAAACGTAGCAGGATGGGTGGGATATGATGCTACAGGACCCATGTTTTAGAAACTTTAAGATTTTTTGAAATCAGAAATTTTCGAATCCGTTGAAGAGACAGACGACCAACCGAAGTTGATCAAACTTGGCTAGATGTGTCCTCGGGGACAAAATTCATATGACAACCGGGACAACTTTTGAGTTATATTTAGGTCTGTCAGTTGAAAGAGGGGAATCTCCCTTAGTGATTTTTTTCTTCGCTACCAGACACCTACTAGGTATAAGAAATATACAGCTTTGAACTAAAGAAAGAAAGTTTCAGCTGTGATTGAGGGTTGAATGCCATGCACTTTAATTATGGTATTTTGTCAGCGCGACGTCAGCGTGGAGCATCTTAACTTAGCAGTGTACAATAATTATCTTTATGATTTGTCAGTGTGGTAAGAGTGTGCATGGTTATCAGGTGAGCATTGTGACCCATTGGGCTCTTGTTTTATTAACACAGAACATACAGAAGAATATGTCAGCCGACCCGTAGTCCTATGGTCCGACGCCCTTACCACCAGACCACGGCCCCGATATTCGTTAAAGTTTAGATGAGTTAAAAATGAAATGGTTTCTAACGCATTCTACTTAAGTGTTTATTTAGTACAGACAACAACGATCCCTTAAACCTCTAATTAAGAAGATACTACTGTTTGTAAGACGATGGAAGCGGTCCAACTTGTTACCTTTTTAAACACATTTTCAAACCACATTTCTTGCAATAGATATGTGTTTCGCAAATAAATCCTCATCAGTGCTACTACAAGCTATAGTGAATGGTTTTCAAACACAGCCATAAACGAGCAAGAAGCGCTCTCTAATTTGATTTTTTATATATCTATTAAAAGATCGCTTCATTTGCATGGAAAAAAATCTGTGAACAAAATAGCACTGCTGGAACGCACTAGGGTGTTAACGTGTAACCTGCTAGTTTCGTAATGTTCTTTTGGCGTCCTTTGTTAAAACAAAAACCTGATTCATAATTAACAAATATTTTTCTTTTATAGAATAGGTGAACCAGAATTCAGTTTAGCCTCATCAAATTATGGTTCAGGAAACGGACCCGTATGGCTTAGTAATTTAAATTGCCAGGGACATGAAAATGATGTATCAGCCTGTTCACATAGCACCCTTAACAATACCCATTGCAGTCATAATCAGGATGTAGCAGTAAATTGTAGTAAGTATATAGATACGTTTGATTTAATGAATTAAGAAGAAAAGATTAAACGGGAGAAATATTAAACGTCTTCAAATTCAAAAGCACAGATTACCTTTTTTTACCATTTGATGATAAAATCAGATGGATTTCCAGTTTCTTTTTTCACATATCAGTTTTACAGAACCAAAATATAATTTAACTGATCATTTCTTATAAAAATAAAGATTTCTGTGTGGTATATTCCAATCAATTTCGGTTGATCGTATCTTCAATGTATTCTAAAATTTCTGTTATCTAAATTTCTTGAAATTTCTAAAACGTGGGTCCTGTAGCATCATATCCCACCCATCCTGCTACGTCTTTCGGTACGCTTTTTCGACGTAGTAACTTTCATACTTTTTTGGCATATTACATTGTTTTGATTTGAGGATCACTGACGAGGGTTTAGTACCCGAAACATGCATGTCTGGTCCATGTTGCCAATTTATCTGTTCTTAAATGATGCTATTGAATTTGAACACGTTTACATTGTGAACAATGGAAAGAAACGTAATGGCAGTAAAATGAAACATTTTACAAATAAGAGACATATAGCTAAATCAAAACAAGACTCTAGGCCATACAGATTATCTAAGTCAATGTGATGGCATATCTAGATGTAGATTTCAATTCGACTTTGTGATTTTACTTTCTAACGAGTGTACGGCTCCCTGTAGGATCGATTCAGCAGCATAGGTAAATTAATCTATTGTTACAAAGCATAGGAAGAATGGCGTTAATATGTAACGTCCTTTAATATCTAATAGTATAAAATATTTCCAGAAAATGTCAAGTCTATGAAATAGCAAATATATATATGATGCCAAATTGACAAACGGTCAAAGTAAAGCTTCTTCAATGCCAAAGAGCTGAAAAGAAATTATTATCACACATTCAATCAAGGGTATGACTTTAACCTCTCTACCGTGCAAATGAAAATAAGTGTTTGATATGTTGATATTGTAAAAGAAAGATGAGTTGATTTTGTAAGAATAGAAAAAAAGAATCTTCAGAAAAAAATCTTAAATTGGTATTCGTGTAAACGATGTATTCGTATTAGGCATTTACAATATTCTCAATAATATCGAAAAAAGAGTGACTTCGTTAGAAGAACTATATATATTTACATGGTTAATCATTCTTATCGGTCATCGAAAAATATCGGTCATCCCAAAGAATTCATGTTAGAATATCTAAAAAAAACTATTTTGGAATCATTCACAGACTTCACACCTGTACGGTTGGTAGGAGGACAATCGCTTGCTGAAGGAAGAGTTGAATTGTATCACAACGGAGAATGGGGAACAATATGCGATGACAATTTTGGTCGAGAGGAATCAGAAGTTATTTGTAGAATGCTTGGTTTTTCATCTTTGAGGTAAGTGCAAAATTATTATGATCCCCAAATGCACGTAGAATTTTAAAGTTCTATATTACACTATTCGCTTTTAATCATTTATATACTGCATAAGTTTTGAATCTAAATATGTACATGTACATGAAGTGAAATGATAAATGATTTTAGGACTGATTTTCATTTCATACCATAACCAACTCGTAACTTAGTCACTTCGTACCCAAAAACTCGTATCAGCTTCCTGACTCGTACGATAAGCAGCTCGTACCGTTCAGAATCTCGTAACAATTTACATTTACTCCTACTATCACCAATTCGTACCCATTGTGAATTCATTGGATATTATGCTTTTATTTGATTTCTTTATACGATGTATGATAATTAAGGTACCACTGACTAAATATCCGGAACATACATGTATGGTGCAGACAAGCTTTTTGAAAAACTCATACTTGGACATGTAGTAACACTAATATCACACTGTAGAGACGCCATTGTTTCCATTCTTGATTAAGATGATTATCGAAGCAAGGTACATATGTACAACGGTGCCTCTGTTCTACTGTCAAAGCAAATTTAATTATTTCTACGGAATTTGACATCTTTCTTTCCATCATTACATTGAAACATCTCAATTTTAATCGGATTGTCTATTATCTGGGCCATGAGAAATTGAAATCAGTCTAACATTTCGATATTGGATAATATTACCCTCTAAGTAACATGAAATTAAGATGAACTATGTAACTATTAACCAACGTAACGAAGTCGTATATGGCAATTTATTACCGTAAAAGTCAGCTGCTCATAGTTTGAAAAAAACATTGCATCTTTTGAGGACTTCGACTTTTCAGTTGACAGGACGTTGATAATCCACTGTACGCTTTTAGGCATGCCATTCAAATATTGTTTTGGGATTTAAAAAAATGATTGCTTTTTATCTCTTTTAAGGCTATAAAGGGTTCGGCATTGGTATTCCACATACAATTAACTGATTTGAGACTTGTACCAGAACCTCAGACTTAGTTACTTCGACCTTGGACTTAATTTTACTGACTTTTCAAAAACTTTGACCTGATTGATATCTCCTCAACTATAACAAGTTTAGCTCTGATATTTCACATGTAGATATATTGTTATAAACCTTTCATTTGAGTCCATTTCCTTTGTCCTGGTGACAATGACCTGGACTTTGATCTACTTTATAAAAAAAATATTCTGAGTTATTTCTCTTCGCCAGTAAGGTGTAAAGTTTTGTTATAATTTTGCCTGTATATACCTTCTGAGAGAACCCTTCATTTGTTGAGATAATGACCTTTGACCTAGTTGCATTGACCTTGACTTATTGTTCAAAATTTTAACTTGATTATTTCTTTTCACCGGTATGGTATAGGGCTTTGATATTTCACTCTTAGACATATATCTTTTTACAAGCCCTTTCATTTGAGATCATAACCTATTTACGAAACCTTGAGCACGGACTGTAACTTTTTCTCAGAAATGTTAGCCTTTACTATTTTGATTCAATAATATTAATATTTAAGGTTCGTCATTATTTACGGTTGTGGACCATTCTTGTACATCTCCTGTTTCAGCACTGATTGAGCTTGAATGATACAGATATTTTGATTTATCATGGGCAATATATCATTTCTGAGCCTATCGGATAATTTCATTCATTACCTTAAAGCGGATACGTTTGAAAAGATATTGATTTAAACTGAATGAAGTATGCGTAAGTAAAAGCTTCGCTGTTATGTCTATTAGAAGATGAGCTGGATGTATTTTTTTAGCTGTTTGGGTTTACCCTACATAGCTAAAAGCTCAAAGTTTACGTACGGAATATTATCAACAACTATCAAGTAAGGACAATTATATTGTCGTAGCAAACTGACCTGACCGAGCGGGGCTTATTTTCACATGATCAGCAAAGAAATTTACTTCTGACCAGGTGATACAAGCTATAAAAATTTCAGGTGGTGGGTAATTACTCTAATTGCTTACATGTATATATGTATTCCATAGTGTATCTATCTTTAATTTTAATTGACTCGTCTCATTCGCTTCATTGAATTAGCTCCGCCCTGTCAGGTAACTTTGCTACAATAATAGATACTCAAAATTGCAATATTTTAGACGAATTTCATACCTATCGTTGTGATTCAGTTTTTATTTGTCAACCAAGCTTTTAATTCCAAAAACATAGGATGATAAACAAGTTTGAAATACGTACATTTAGGGCAATTAGTTTATCATATAGAAAGAAGATATTAATGATGAACACAAAATTATTCACATTTAATACAAACGATGTAATAATCTAAATCCGTAATGGTAACAGAGGCGTTCCAGCACTGTGAATAAAGACACTGCGATGTAACATTGTATACGGTACAATGTCAAGAGTTAGTAGTGGGATATGTTTATGTATCGTACGAGTCCCTTGACATGTACATGTTTTGTAGATATTGTTTATTTTCGTGCGTGAACATCGACAGATGGTACGGTTAGCCAAACAGGGGATGCTTACTCCTCCCGGACACATGGTCCCTCATTTAGCTTACAAGGAGTCCGTCGATGTTCATTTGGTGATCAATTGTGAGTGCTGTTGAAAATGTCGTCAGGATCTTCTTTATATCTCTTGAATGTTATACTGTTATCATATATGATACATATGGTTATGGTACTAGTTTATATATAACAGGAGTCTATAGTACGAACAGTAGTTCAAAAGTACGATTTTATGTTAAGGATATTGGTACCAAGGTACGAGTTGTTAATGTTACGAGTTTATGTATGGTACGAGTTTGTAGATATTATGGTACGTCTTGGCCATGGTATAAATTGTTTTCGGTACGAGTTGTAAGTAAGGTATGATTCGAATAGGCAGGTGTGAGTTGGTTATGGTACAAATTGACAATACCACCATTCTGTTGAACTTAAGCAATGCATTTTCTTTCATTTCCGTATGATGATATAATATAACATACATTTTCAGTAAATTTTAAAACGGAAACAGTTATGGAGCTGAAGCCAATTATTTGTAAAACATATACCATGCTAATATTAACATTAAAAAGTAGCTAACAGTTATTCAATGTCGGATATGTCCAAAGATTTCCATCAAAACAGATCCTAACATCGAAATAAACAATATTCCGAAGTATGCTGGCAAAAAATTTATTGAGAAAAATATTTTCTTTTTTTTTTCAAAAACGAACTTTACGTTAAGTGCGAATATGCAGAGATTACTATCCCGGACGAGCCCTCAATTCTGTTATGAGTCAGAATACCCCAAAACGCCAGCAAAAATCAGACAAAGACAGAATGTAAATTTACAAGTTTAATTATGTACAAAACTATATCTATCGAAAATGATTACAACTTACTACTATACAATGTCCGGATCAAAGTGTCTGTTTTGAAGAATTCTGAAATTCTAACAAATGCGGAAGTGAAACTCGGACATCTTACAGTGCATCAAAAAGAGGAAGTGCACCAATTAATGAGGGAATATACCACCATCTTTCCGGACGTTCCAAAAAAGACGAATGCATCTCATAATGACATCATTGTGGTGATGCGTCACCTATCAAACAGCATCCCTATCGATTAAACCCGATAAAACTTCAATAAATGCGGAAAGAAATTCAATACATGCTTGAAACTGACATTATTGAAGCCAGCAATAGTGAATGGAGTTCCCCATGTATTCTTGCTCCGAAGCCAGACGGAAGTTATCGATTGTGTACGGACTTTAGAAAAGTCAATTCAGTTACCAAAACTGACTCTTATCCGATCTCACGAATCGATGACTGTATCGATAAAATTGGCAGTGAAAAATATATCAGTATATTTGATTTGCTTAAAGGCTATTGGCAGGTCCCGCTTACCGAAAGAGCCAGAGAAATATCGGCATTTGCGACTCCAGATTGGCTACACCAATATGAAGTAATGCCCTTTGGTATGAAAAACGCACCAGCCACATTCCAGAGGATGATTCATTCGCTCCTAAATCATCTCGAAGGATGCGAATCGTATATCGATGACGTCATCATCTACAGCGACACCTGGGATGATCATCTCCGAATCATGCGTACTTTCTTCGACATACTGGCGAAAGCAAACCTCACAATGAACCTTGCGAAAAGTGAATTTTGTCATGCGACTGTAGAATATTTGGGTCACAAAGTAGGTCAAGGTTTTGTTAGTCCTATCATGGCCAAGGTGGAAGCTATTTCAAAGTTCCCGATTCCTACCAAAAAGAAAGAGATAATGAGATTTTTGGGAATATCCAAATTTCTCGTCAGTTGTTGGTCCACTTACCAATCTGTTACAAAAGAGAGTGAATTTTGCGTGGACTAAAGACTGTGACGAATCTTTTAAGAAAATCAAATGTGTTCTCATGGATAATCCTGTCCTGTCAGCTCCAAATTTTGATAAGAAGGTTAAGCTTACTGTTGATGCCAGTGATGTAGGAATCGGGGCTGCTTTATTTCAAGAAAATAATGATGATGTAGATAGAGTTGCTTGTTATTTTTCAAAGAAATTGACTAAATGTCAAAAGAATTACTCTACTATTGAAAAAGTGTCTTACATTATTGTTAGCTTTACAACATTTTGATGTTTATTTGAATGTTACTTTACATCCCATTCTTGTATATACTGACCACAACCCTCTCACATTTTTGCACAAAATGTCAAACAAGAATCAAAGTCTTACAAGATGGAGTTCATTGTTGCAAGAGAACGATATCATTATTAAGCATATCAAGGGCAAAGACAATGTGATTGCAGATGAACTATTGAGAGTTTCATGAGTGATTTTTGCAGAATTTACCACCTCATTGACATTCAAACTTTTTTAAGGGGGGAGGTGTTGTGGGTCATGTATTATTTTAGTTTTACTTTATGCGTAGGTACACATGTACTTAGTCATGTTATTTAATGATTTCATAATAATTTTTTTTCTAGATTTTACTATGTCATGTTTATTTCATTAAAGAATATTCCAGTATGTTCTTTGTTACATCATTATCATCACATGACTGTGATGTCTAGAATTTACTAGATTTGTTAATCATTTGTAATGAGTCATCGTTCTAGAAGCTTCTTGTAAATTCATTGGTATTTTAAAAGTATAGATACCTCTGAGGAACTGTGTTGATGGGTCATTCGTACACATTCGTAGACACGATTCATTCATCTATTCTGACAAACTGGGATACTTTATTTGCTGAGACTTTAATCCATTTAACAACGTTTGGACACCGAGCTTTCGAGAACGTTTGTGATTACCGGAAACTATATATTCGATAGACTCTGTGGAACGTAACGGACACTGCATTGTAGATTGTAATCATTTTCGATATATATATTTTTGTACATAATTAAACTTGTAAATTTACATTCTGTCTTTGTCTGACTTTTGTCTGTGTTTTGGGGTATTCTGATCCATAACAAATCCTAAACTAGCAAGTTTACTTGTCAGCCGTCTATTTCTAACGCTGGAATATGCCCTGGCGACCTAATAAGCTGAGAAACAAGAATGTCATCAGCAAGAGAATGTTGGATATTGCTACGTCTGTCATATAAAATCAGCCATATTATCTATGCCAATTCTATATGTATTGCTGGCGGAGTAGTGGTTATCGCGATGGATTACGAACCCATAGGTCGTGGATTCGAATTTCACCGGTTCCGATCATTGCAAAATCATGGTAACCTTGGGCAAGTTACTTTACACTACGTTGCACTCTATCCATCCTGGAGGAAACTGGGTACCTGGCACATGAGACGAGCTTGTAATGTGAATGAAAATCATTCGAGCCTGAACGGGGAGGTAATAGTTGTTAAAGTCGCGTGATGCTTAGGCGAACGAGACTATAAACCCTATCTTTACCTTTACCTTCATCTTTATTAAAAAATTGTAGTATGTATCATGCATTTGGTTGCTACAAACCATGACTTTCAAAATTAACCGTCAGAAATGGTAATTCCAAAGCAAAGAATGACTGTCTTGCATTTTGTTAGTCAATCAAATTATTCTTTTTATTTACCCTGTCAATGAAAACGTCTTGATTATTTCTTTAAGCTCGATAACATTTTACGGCTCAGCTCACTTTGGACAAGGAGTAGGGTCGATACTTTTAAGGAATGTCCAATGCACCGGAAACGAAAAAGATATCACCAAGTGTAACATTATTGATGGTTGGATACCAGGGGGCTGTTCTCACAGCGAAGATGTATCTATTAATTGTGACCCAAGTAAGCATAGTTATCATTGAAAAAAAATTCTAGTTTAACATCTTATTCATGTATATCTTATACTAATTATCTATCTGTCATTATAAAAGAACGGAGGAGATCGCCAACAACGCTCGGTTGAAGCACCCGAAGCAAAACCCCAAAACACCTAATGCTAAAACACAGAACAGACACCCACGGAAGGATAAGTGATTTTTGTGTGTATTTTAACGTTTGATTTACGAAGTTAAATAGAATACCAAACACCCAAAAGATTTACAAGAATGAGTTAAAGAAGACCTTGACAATAATCTCGACAGCACTCACAATAGAGCACCAAATTGATCATCGACGGACCCTAGCAAGCTAGAGGTGGGACCAGGTGCCCTTGAGGAGTGAAATTTATCGACTTAACATTTCATAGCAATTCTCTGTAAGGACCAAAAGAATTTCAATAGCACATGGAAATAGCATGTTTCCAATTTTATGGAATTTTGGTATGGGAGGTATATATGATGTGCTGAGTCAAAGTTAAACTTCCTTTTTACAAATTAAGATTTCGTTGCCATGGAAACCATGTTTGAAATTTAACACGTCAGTAGAATTTCAATACTTGGCATTTTCACTAGGCTCGTTTCTATGGTAACAGCGAATTACTAAAATTTCCTTGATTTTTTTTTCTTTAAGTACATGTCTTTCGTTGTATAAATACTTCACAAGAAGTATGCTTCCATCCCCGATTCTTTTTGTCAATATGCTCAAAATGTAGGCAAAATCCTGTTTGAAGTGGCCCTATTTAACACCGGAAAAGCTCATAATTTAACATTATTTTGTTCAATTTTAAGGGCCAATAATCTGAAATGTAAGGCTAACTTGATTTCTACTGCCAATTATCTTTGAACTTTAAGAAAATGTTAAAATTTGAGTGGGACCTCTTCACAATTGTATTCGAAAGGGTACAAAAAATGGTTGCCGTGGTGATATTCTGTTCAGTGCGCTATTACACAGAGTTATTTACTAGTAACTTTTTTAAACTGTCAATTATATATTTTTAATCTTTTTTTTTATCAGAGCATATAAAAGATCATTATTAGCATTATTGATTAAGATAAAGCCTTTAAAATGTTCAAGGTCGCAGGACTCAATGTCCAGGTCATCTTAAATACTATTCACAAAATTTGGGAAAATTCTGTGATTTTTAGCTAACCTCGACGAAGTTGAGTGAGCTTATGCTATAACCCCGCGCGTCCGCGAATTTTCCGCCTCCGCGTCCCCTTCCGTGTCCGCGTCCGTGACCGCGTCCGCGTCCCCGTCCATGTCCCGTTCAGAAGTTAGGGGTAGCTCAGTGTTTGTGTCGCCTGCGAAGCATAGCGACACCTAGGGATCACTTTGTCAGTTTTCCGTCTGTCCGTAAGTCAGTCGGTCAGTCCGTCTGTCTGTCTGTCTGTCACACTTTGGGTGTCAAACCCCATAACTTTTCATTGGTAAGTGATAGGGCTTTGATATTTCACATGTGTATTCCTTGTGATGAGACCTTTTTACACATACCATAATTTTTGCCCTAGTGACCTTGACCTAGATATTTGACCTACTTTTCAACAAAAATTTAGATTGGCTATATCTTTTGATTGCTAAGTCATGGGGCTTTGATATTTCACATGTGTATTTCTTGTGTTATACTATACATGCCATAATTTTTGACCTAATGACCTTGATCCAAATATTTGACCTATTTTTCAACAAAACTAAGACTGTATCTTTTGATTAAAACATTACTGTACATGCTATTATGTTTGACCTAGTGACCTTGACCTATATATTTGACCTACTTTAAAAAAACTAAGATTGGCTATATCTTTTGATTGGTAAGTGATAGGGCTTTGATATTTCACATGTGTATTTCTTGTGACATAACTTTACTACACGTACCATCAATTTTGACCTAGTGACTTAGCCCTAGATATTTGACCTACTTTTCCAAAAAATTAAGATTGGCTATATCTTTTGATTGATAAGTGATATGGCTTTAATATTTCAAACATGTATTTCTTATGATGAGTCCTTTCTTTTATACCCAAAAATTTATACCTTATGAACTTCACCTAGATGATTGACCTTTTCTGAAAGTAATAGATTGACCATATATTTTAATTGGTAAGTGAGAGGTTTAATATTTCACATGTAAGTTCATTCGACAAGACTTTCCCACTGATACATGTACATATATTAAACCAAGTCACCTTGACCTACATATTTCATCATTTTTTTTTAAAAATAGGCCTCTTCGGTCTGTACTGATGATACAGTAACCAAATTTGCACAAGTGACTCATCTTGGGATGCGGAGGGAAACCTATGCATCGGATGCTGCATCTGACCTACATTTTCCGCTTGAGTGACTTGGTTAAGAAGTTTGGGGTAGCTTAGTATCTGACAAGGTACTCATGCTACAAGTGATTAATCTTGGCATGCTGAGATGAACCAAATGTGGCCGCATGCGTTAACTAAGTTGAAACGTTTATGACAAAAAATAAAATGATAATCTTTCACATATGATTTTTTCATCTTATAAAATGCATGCAGCCAATGCTTATATAATAGAAATAGGTAGTTTTTACATCAATTTCACGGTGTATGACCTATTTTGGTGTTTCAAATGGCTAAAAACTATTAATAAACGCAATGTTTACAAAAGATAGATCCGTAATTCAGTAGAGAGCATTTTTAAATGTCAAATAACGTTAAAAATTATATGAAGTACAATGTTCAAAATAAGCTTCAATATCGGGCTTTGTGACCCTACCCCATTTGAGAAAAATTAAATTGGCGTCTAGGTGTCAAATACCTCCTTAACTACAGTACTAACAGCGTGTTTGTAAAACAGAAATTTTGAAAGTTTCCCAGACTTTTTTTCGCAGTCGTTGCAGATATTATCTCAATGTGATACAGACCACGTTTCAGCTTGGTTCCGATTGACCTATTTCCACAAGAGTTATGGCCCCTGGACATAGCAAATTTCATGAAATTATCAGTTTTCCGGACGTTTCTCGGCTGTTGTCATAGATATTGAAATAATTTTTTATATGTGATTACATCTTAGTGTACCGATTGACCTATTTTTACAAGAGTTATGGCCCCTGGACTTAGCAAATTTAATGAAATTCTCAGTTTTCCGGACATTCCTTCCATGGTATTTGAGATATTAAAATTTATTTTTGATATGTGAATATATCTCAGAGTGATACAAATGAAGTCCGTGTTTCAATTTTATTGACCCATTTCTACAGGAGTTATGGCCCCTGGACTTAGCAAATTTCATGAACTTCTCAGTTTCAAGTCTTTTCATGCCTGTTCTTGTAGATATTGAGCTGATTTTTGGTATGCAGATACATTATAGTCTGATAAAGAATAAGTTGAAGTTGGATTTGATTTATTTGTTCTTACAAAAGGTATGGCCTCATAACAAATTTAATTAATTTTCCTGTTTTCCAGACCTTTTTCTAAAACACATATTGAACTTATTTTGATTTTGGATTCATCTTTTGATGTAAGTACGGGTCAAAGCAGAGTTGAAGGACTTGATTCATGCCGGTAGGGGAATTATATCGCTTGCGATTCATAAAATTATTTGTTGAGATTGAAAAGTAAATCTGATTTTTACCGAAGATATACAGTTTGCCGTTACACATAAGAAAATAGGTGGTTAATTACATTCTGAATGTGCTAAGCCCTTTAAATGTAAACTGGTCAAGTTTAGATTATACAATAGCAAACTTGTAGATGTGATACTTAGATTTATGCTAAGATAAACGACTTAGATGCTATCTGACCAAACAAAGTCGACATTTCCCTATTAGTATAGCAAAAATGATTTTTGTAAGACTTAAACTTATTGATAGTGCTCTTTTTTATATATCCCCATTTCAATTCTTTTCTCTTTACTTCTCCTCATTTGAAAACGAATCATAATTTTCCGTTCTCTTAGCGACCTGTTGGTTTTTAATGCTTGATATCACGGCTATGCAATCAGTTATGATAGCATATTATCTCACAGTAAAGAAACTAGGATATTGATTACCACTGGGTAACCGAGCATCTGGGAAGGTTGTGATCACGTAATCTGGATAATAACAGAATTTCTTACTTGCAAAGCAGATCGTCCTAAGAAGGCATCCCCAGCTGACAAGACATTGTGTGATCTTTTGTTATGGGTGTTTTCATACCGCCTTCATTTGTTTGTTTGGTTTGGTCCTTTGTCCTTTTGAAGTCCTCTCGTGTCCTTGTCCCCGTTGTGTCTTTTGTAACTAGTTGTAACATCTCAGTTCGATAATCCCCTTCGTTATAATGCAGTCGTGTTGATTCAATATGGAATAATGACATAATTTTGTTCATAATTTATGTTTTATCAAAAATGGACTGGACTGCTTTTCAAACATTCCAACTTTATTTTAATTTCTGATATGATTTACTGAAATAAGTAACACGTTGGAACTAGTTTTACTCTTGGGTCTGTCAACAAGGAACTAATCGAACCTTGATTACCAACATCAACAAGCGAACTTTATACTACGGATATAATCCTTATGTCACCAGATAGGCATGGTCCAGTCCACTCTGCTACCTTGTACAAGCTTATTCTTAAGACTTGCAATCTAACTGACTGTGACGACAGGACTTCATGAAGTGTCCTGTCAAAACCTCCTTAGAGAAGACATGACCCCGACCAGCTTACCTCTCCGTGTGTCGGTGTGACTTCTCGGGTTATAACATGCATGAACTCGCTACAGCCGTTAGAGCATGGGCTGCATTTCGTACCCCCTCCCCCTGCGTGGCAGATGGTTGTCTTAAGTTGGCACCGATTTTGTCCATTGTACTCATTGATTAATAATTTTATATATAGTCTTTTGTGTTTCATGTTTCTATGTCGTTTTTCTCTTTTACGTGTTTTTGTGCTTGTCTGCTCCGTCTTTACGCATCTGGTGGTTTGGTGCTGCAAGAGAGTCTGGATAGAGATCCTCTCCTTTCCTGAATAATATTTGTAGAAATCTGAGCATGTTTAACTAAGAAACTAATTGATTTTTTTTACTGTAATATCCATCATTTACGATCAAATAGTGTACCTTTCATTTGAGAAGGATAAACAAACTTTAAATGAAATGTAACATATTTTTTACCATGTTCATTTCAGATTTTGATATGTATTTGACATCTATTCCGACTGGATATGTATATGTAGTACACAACGGCAGAACATATACATTATGCGATGACGACTTGTCGAAGTCTACCGCTGATGCTGTTTGCAAGAGTATCGGATACAATACAAGGTAAGAAAAAGTTTACGGACACGAATTTGATATAAAAGAAAGCCATCCTTTTTGACATAAATGATTGAACTTGGAGGAAATTATCTTTATCCTCGAAAGACTAGGGTGTTGAAAACTAGAAAAGATATAATAGTATGAGTGTGAAGTTTATTAGAGATGAGCTAGCATTTCAACAAAATTGAAATTGGCAGGGTAAATTGCAATAAGCACATACAGTACTGTATATGTTTCAAGAAAGACATATGGATAGAATAAGGAGCTTTGGATTCATTAATGAAATCAATCTAACAATGATTTTCTCTATTTGATATCGTACAAATTTAAATTTAATCTAACTCAGATGTCACAAATATATAGTCTTGAAAAGGGGGTAGGGGCAAAATCTGCCGGTTTTGGTCCCATTTTTTGCAATGTTCAATAAAAAACACATGTAAAATATCAAAGCCCTATCACTTACCATTCCAAAGACATGGTCAAGGTTAAAGTTTTTTTTTTCAAAATTAGGTCAAACTCAAAGGTCAAGGGCACAAGGTCAAATATTTTGGTATCCATGGAAAGGTCTTGTCACAAGGAATACAGATGTGAAATATCAAAGCCTTATCACTTACCATTCAAAAGTTATGACCAAGGTTAAAGTTTTTGCGGACAAACAGGCAAAGAGACAAACGGACAGGACAAACAATATATGCCCCCGAATCTTTGACTACGGGGGCATACATTTTTTCATATTTTTGTTATCTTTCAAATACTAGTAGAGATATTGTTGTTTATTGGAGCTGAATCAAAAATAGTTATAATCAACTATTATGAGTGCTATTTCCCGCCAAAATTGCCTGCTACTATGGATATTAGTGGTAAAATGATAACAACCAGATTATAGTAGTTTATAGTATATATAGGGCAAGCGCATGTAATAAGGTAATACTTTCCATGCACACTCAGAATTTAAAAAGGATGTGCCATATAAGTATGAACTTTTACATAAACATCCCCTTGCTCTAGGGCTTGCAACAGTAGGTTTGTGTGTCCCTTGCCAAAAATCTGTATTTCTAATGTGAAGACACTGTGCTAAACATTGTTATTTTTTGTTTAGAAGAAGCATACTTAATAGGAATACATAAACTTCTTTAGATATTTGATTTGGGCCAAAATTGTCACTTTTGCCCCTAACCATTTCATCACAAATCGAACTAATGTGTTATCGTCAAGTTTAATGATGTGCACTGTTTATTTATATTATTATAATTACCAAATGTGTTTGTTTATCTGATTCTTTGCATTTTGATTGGTCGATCGCATTCATTTTGACTTCCGTTAAGAGATGATAAAATGTCAAAATTGACCGGAACTACTTTCAAGCTAACGCAAAAGAAACCAAGAATTAGCCATTTTCACATAACTGCGGTCCAGTTGTTTTAGACGGCAAAATAAGTACTTTTCCCGTAATATGACGTCAAGGACAATCAATTTTTAACTGTGACGTAACGAGAGTCGGTACTTGCCGTCCACAAAATGCTAGGAACGCAGTTACGTGAAAAAGGCTTATTGTCTACTGCGGTAACGCATGAAATAAACAATACCAATGGTCTCAAATAATCAGTTAAAATTAGAGACCGTTCCATGTATCGACTTATAAACATCACAACACAGTCATCGGTTGATACGCGCATGATTTGAAAACTGCAACAAATGAACGGCAGTTTGTATATGGATATCTTGTGTTTCAAGGGAAATTATTATTGACCACTACTAGAAATGCATGAAAAAAACTTGTCCTTTATTTGTTTGAAATCACCGAAATTAATCTAATACACATGGGTATATACACCCAGACAAAAGTTAAGCAACACCCCAATATTTTGGAGTCCTTATACTTTAAACGATAGCACCGAGAAGTTTTCGTAAAATATATCAGATACCAATTCTTTTGTAGATGACTTTACACCTTTTGTTAACATATAACACTAAAATGATATCGAAATTGAACTAATTACCTTGAATAGAGCCTCAAATGAAAAGAATGTACTTTTGAGGGAAAATAATGTAGAATAAAGTTTGAAGTGAAGTATTGAAAAATTAAGGTAACAGGTACTTGAAAAAGAGATAAACCACATTAGGCTCAACATTCACAAATCTAATGCGATTTTCTTTCAAAAATTTAGTATTATATTGTTTTAGTTGACTTCCGGTTGAGGTTTATTCCAACTGCCCTCTTTCAATCGCTCTTGTTAATAAATTGCCAATAATTCCCGTTAAAGACATTTGTTGCTCAAAATTTCTTTATATTCCATGTTCACCGATGTTAATGATGACTTGCAGCCAAATAATGCCGCAAGTTGGCCGAACGGGATGCACATCCGGTTTTTAATTTTGTCATTAAATGAGAAATTTTACGATTCGACGGATTAATCTCTTAAGCGGAAGTGACATTTTCGCAGATGGTTGTCCCACATAATGACTGATATTGGTCGAACTAGGTTTGATTATAAAATTCAAGAAAGTAGTGGTCACGAAGATGTTATTCTTTAAAAAATGAAAAAAAAAGCACCCAAAAAGATATCGTTGTCAAACTTTATTTTTTTGATAAAAACGATAGTTATAAAAATGCAACATCAAAATATCTAATTCATGGTCTAAATGTGTGTCTGATAATAAATTTAGTTCTACCGGTACGTAGGCGCTTAACTTCACTTCCGGTTTCATAAACGCGCTTTTTGACATGATATATTTTTCAAAAAAAATTACTCCCAATTCTGAAGAGATAATTCACATTATCTCAATATTTTTAATACATATGCAGTTTTGAATTTCATTAGATTAACAATTTGATTCATTTTACCATACTGAACAGCGAATTTTACGAGATAAATCAACTCCATGAACTTGATATATAACTTGAATTGATTAAAATCATACCCGTCCCCATTTCGATCTCGATTTAAAATAAGTTGCATAATAAGATTACGTTAAATGAAGTAATAGTATCGTCGTCAAAGGTCAGATCTATATCATGATACATAATTTTCAAATATTTTTAATCAAACGTGCATTTTGCTTAAAAAACAATTTCACTGTTGCTTAACTTTTGTCTGGGTGTATATGATAAATAAATTTGAAAGTACTGAGCAAAAGCTACGCAATCGCGACTTACCACACTTGTCATGCCGATTTCGTTCTGATTCCTAAGAAATAATTTACAGCTGATGTTCCGATACCTGTAGATCTTAACAATGTGTTTTTTCTTCACACATAAGATCTACAGGTACAAGAAATGCTGTCTGAGAGTCCGTATAAATCCCAACACAAATTGCTTCATGTTCTACTTTCAATTGTCATGTCTGATGCTTTCGATAAACAACGCGTCACAAATTACGTCATAACAGTACAGTAGTAAGTGCAAATAGGAAACACATGCTGAGGTTCTGAAGGGGGCAATGCTTTTTTTTCCATCTTTTAAAAATACAGACTTGTGTTTTCCTCTCTAACATTTTTGTTGTCAGGGAACTAGTTCATTCCAGTTAAATATTTTCATACGCCACGTACTCAATCGTTTATCTTCCTTAGACTTTGTACGAATTTTGAATAGATTTATATGTTTGGTAATTATAAGTATTGAATGTTTATTTTTGCCATTTTATTGGATGATAAAATGTCAGTTGTCGTATCACAAATTTTGCGTAAAACCGGTTCGCTACGCTACGCGGTTTTACACAATTTGTGATACGACAACTGACATTTCATCATCCAATAAAATGGCAAAAATAAACATTCAATTCTAAATTAACGGTAAAGTTAAGTAATATCCTTGATTGCTGAGACAATTGGTAGTGTGAGAATAATCATTATCTAAACGAAGAATTTGCTTTTACTCGACTTACTAGAATAAAAAGACTGGTTACGGTCACCCGAACGAGATCGTAATAGAAAACATCTTCAATACGACAACCTTGCACATTTTCATCAGTCAAGACGCTACAACGACACACACATCAATACCTATACACTATTATGAGAATTTTCAAGCATATTGAACTAAATTCTGTACATTTCATCCACAAAAATCTGTCAAAGAATTTCACATTTGATTTTGTTTACAAAGATTGACTGCTTTCTTAATTTCTTTTCTTACACATGTGTAAAAAATGTATCTTCAAAATAAATGTTGTGTTTTTGTTTTTTGTTTTTTGTTTGTTTGTTTGTTTGTTTTTTTTTTTTTTTTGCTTTGTATTTAAGTAGAATCGGACAAGACAAAAGTTCATTTTATATGACAAGATAACTCTGAAACTCATTATTTTTCAAATAGTTTTTAGGGGCTTATTATGGGGGTTAGTCTCAAAGTAAATTCTACGTCTTTCATTTTTTATTCACCATATCAACATGATCAATCTAAATTTATGTGCTCTTTTACTAAGTATTGTTCAACTGTTCAATTCATTTCTGAGAATCTTCTCATGTAAGAATTGAGACCTTGGACCAATTTACTTACAAAAGATCGACATCTGACGAGTGAATGTATTATAGATATAAATTATATCAAAATGATTTGAATTTTATGGCACTAAATAAAGTTTTAGAAAAAGAACCCGGTATCATGAATAAAGGCCGTGTAACTATTCATCCAAGGTACATCTGAATCAGTAAGGAAGAAAAAAAATAAAAATGTATAAAAATGACTTTTTTCCCTCCTATTTCATATTACCTCATAACACTGTACAGGAATGAAATGAAAACTTGAAGTCAAATTCAAAGCATTAAGTTATTTACATGTGTATGTACAAATATAAGGGGAAGTAAGGTCGTAAAACAGTACCAGTTCCTCAATAAGTTATTCGAGGAAATAATACAGTGGTTAGCATTTGGATATTTAAAAAAAAGACGTAAAACTGCGTTCAAATGTTTACTTCGAAATTGAACAAAATAAGCATAACTTCTTCAGGTTATGGTTGCAACTACAGAGACACCTTGTTTTATTCATAGCATGTGATGCTGGAAATCAACATGAACTTCTATTAGCATTACCTCATTTCATACTTTCATTTAGAAAAATACAATGTATAATGCTCAGGGGTTTTTTTTTCATAAAAAATAACGATGGAAAAAAAATCAATTTTCCTATGACATATAAAATATGAGAAGATGATGTCTATAAGACTCTTAAAGATTTAGTTTTTTAATTCGATTTCCTTACCTTGTAATTCTGAGGTTAAAATTTAAAGTTTGCTCAAATTTTGTGCAGGTTATATTACAAGTTTAGTATAGTGTTGTTACCATGAACTGGTTATATCAATGTATATCATTGCAACATCTACGTCGTTATCAATGATTCTTTTAATTGAAATTTGCCAGTTGATTTTTAGCTCACCTGAGCCAACGACTCAAGTGAGCTATTGTCATAATGTTGCGTCTGTCGTCCGTCGTCCGTCGTCGTCGTAAACTTTTCACATTTAAAGAGTCATTCTCTGTAAGCATCAAAGAATTCTCAGAAAACTCGGAAATCGCATATCTCAGATTTTGATGATTTTCACTATGTAAGCCAAGTTTGACCCCCTGACAATGAAAATGACATTCGTTTTTGTATATGGCCATCCGTTGCCATGGTAACCATACCACCCCATTTTGGCCAGAAAATGGGCTTTTGCAAGCTCGAAATTAGCAACTTTCATGTCCGTTTTTCTCAATGATAGTCTATAGGTGGGTTATATTTTGACATATGATGAAAAACTACTTACATATATGTTTGATATGAGACATTACTTTTTGGTTGAAATATGGGGGAAAAGTATTATTTTTTATTGCAAACTGTCCATATTTTGACATTTTCCAAAAATACAAAAATACACAATTTTTGGCGATTCATAGAAAAATAACGCAGCATAAGTTAAATAGCGGAACAGGCCGTAATGAATCATTGATCCATTTTGAGAAAAATATAAAAAATCCAGAGATGTTTTTTCGTTTAAAGGAAATAATTTCAATTTTAAAATGGTTACCATGGCAACATCTGCATTTTACATGATATATGTTTTCATCAAGTACCTTAATTTATGGACAAGATAAACGATCAAATATGGTATATTAAGCAAGTTCACACTTTTTGTAACATTTTAATATCCACTATATTGGTATCTTATCGTTGGTTGCTATGATAACCATGGCCGAAAAGGTACAATTCTTACTTTTTATTCAAATTTTCCGTCGTTTTTAGGGGTTTTTGTACATTTGAATTAAATTAAATAGATAATTTCTATGTTTTCCTTTGAATGATATTCCATTTTCCCAAAATCATTGAATTTCTGGAGAAATATATAGAAAAAAACACAAGAACTTCTCCATAGCAACGTACACAATCGTTGCAGATACAGAGCTTAAACAAAGCCATGTTATATAATTTTTACAATAAGTATCTCGAATCATGGGAGAGATAAACAACCAATTGTGGTATATTAAGCAAGGTCACACTTTTTGTGACATCTAAATATCAAGTATATTGGTATTTTATCATTTGTTGCTATGGTAACCATGCCCTGAAAGGGTATCATTTTCACTTTTGATTCAAATTTTCGGTCTTTTTAGCTCACCTGAGCCAAAGGCTCAAGTGAGCTATTGTCATAGTGTGGCGTCCGGCGTCCGTCGTCCGTCGTCCGTCGTCTGTCGTCCGTCGTCCGTCGTCCGTCCGTCGTAAACTTTTAACATTTTCAACTTCTTCTCAAGAACGGCTGAAGGGATTTTGATGAAACTTGGTATGCATGAAGTACTAAAGGTCCTCTACCAAGTTTGTTCATTTCGGCTCGATCCCTTCAGGGGTGGATCCAGGGCGGGGTCAAATAGGCCCCGGAGGGTACCCCTCTTCAAAAATCTTCTCCAGTTCCACTGAATGGATTGAAAAACTAATTGTATCTATGTGATCTAGAAGGATGTATGATTAAAGTTTGTTCATTTCGTTAAAATCCGACAACTAATTTTTGACGCGTTTTTGACGTCTTTTCGGACTTAGTCAGAAATGCACATTTTTCCACTTTTTCTTTAAATAACTCAATAAGTGTATGATTTTACACACTCATTTACTACATATTTATCATATTTAACTTACTTAATGCTTTGATATGTATTTTATGCTTAAATTTTATTTTTTTGATTTTTTATGAATTTTTTTCTTATGTAAAAAGGAAGGGGGGGGGTGATTTTCATACATTTTCTGCTTCTTTTCTATAACCACTCTTCAGATTGTCATGACAATTTGTAGGTATGAGGTACTCATGCATGGTACCCTACAAGTGAAAGAATTTTGTCCAGATATCCACTTTTGGATTTTTAAGGAATATTTTTTAAGATTGTACATAGGTATAATGTATGTTTTCCATGCCCAATGGACCCATGGGGAGTGGCTTCAAACCCCGGCGGGACCCCAACAAATTTTTTTCCCTTTTTATTAGCTCACCTGAGCCAAAGGCTCAAGTGAGCTATTGTCATAGTGTGGCGTCCGGCGTCCGTCGGCCGTCGTCCGTCGTCTGTCGTCCGTCGTCCGTCGTCCGTCCGTCGTAAACTTTTAACATTTTCAACTTCTTCTCAAGAACGGCTGAAGGGATTTTGATGAAACTTGGTATGCATGAAGTACTAAAGGTCTTCTACCAAGTTTGTTCATTTCGGCTCGATCCCTTCAGGGGTGGATCCAGGGCGGTGTCAAATAAGCCCCGGAGGGTACCCCTCTTCAAAAATCTTCTTCTCCAGTTCCACTGAATGGATTGAAAAACTAATTGTATCTATGTGATCTAGAAGGATGTATGATTCAAGTTTATTCATTTCGTTAAAATCCGACAACTAATTTTTGACGCGTTTTTGACGTCTTTTCGGACTAAGTCAGAAATGCACATTTTTGCACTTTTTCTTTAAATAACTCAATAAGTGTATGATTTTACACACTCATTTACTACATATTTATCATATTTAACTTACTTAATGCTTTGATATGTATTTTATGCTTAAATTTTATTTTTTTGATTTTTTATGAATTTTTTTCTTATGTAAAAAGGAAGGGGGGGGTGATTTTCATACATTTTCTGCTTCTTTTCTATAACCACTATTCAGATTGTCATGACAATTTGTAGGTATGAGGTACTCATGCATGGTACCCTACAAGTGAAAGAATTTTGTCCAGATATCCACTTTTGGATTTCTAAGAAATATTTTTTTAAGATTGTACATAGGTATAATGTATGTTTTCCATGCCCAATGGACCCATGGGGAGTGGCTTCAAACCCCGGCGGGACCCCAACAAAATTTTTTTCCCCTTTTTATTAGCTCACCTGAGCCAAAGGCTCAAGTGAGCTATTGTCATAGTGTGGCGTCCGGCGTCCGTCGTCCGTCGTCCGTCGTCTGTCGTCCGTCGTCCGTCGTACGTCCGTCGTAAACTTTTAACATTTTCAACTTCTTCTCAAGAACGGCTAAAGGGATTTTGATGAAACTTGGTATGCATGAAGTACTAAAGGTCCTCTACCAAGTTTGTTCATTTCGGCTCGATCCCTTCAGGGGTGGATCCAGGGCGGGGTCAAATAGGCCCCGGAGGGTACCCCTCTTCAAAAATCTTCTTCTCCAGTTCCACTGAATGGATTGAAAAACTAATTGTATCTATGTGATCTAGAAGGATGTATAATTCAAGTTTGTTCATTTCGTTAAAATCCGACAACTAATTTTTGACGCGTTTTTGACGTCTTTTCGGACTTAGTCAGAAATGCACATTTTTGCACTTTTTCTTTAAATAACTCAATAAGTGTATGATTTTACACACTCATTTACTACATATTTATCATATTTAACTTACTTAATGCTTTGATATGTATTTTATGCTTAAATTTTATTTTTTGTGATTTTTATGAATTTTTTTCTTTTGTAAAAAGGAAGGGGGGGGTTATTTTCATACATTTTCTGCTTCTTTTCTATAACCACTATTCAGATTGTCATGACAATTTGTAGGTATGAGGTACTCATGCATGGTACCCTACAAGTGAAAGAATTTTGTCCAGATATCCACTTTTGGATTTCTAAGAAATATTTTTTTAAGATTGTACATAGGTATAATGTATGTTTTCCATGCCCAATGGACCCATGGGGAGTGGCTTCAAATCCCGGCGGGACCCCAACAAAATTTTTTTTCCCTTTTTATTAGCTCACCTGAGCCAAAGGCTCAAGTGAGCTATTGTCATAGTGTGGCGTCCGGCGTCCGTCGTCCGTCGTCCGTCGTCTGTCGTCCGTCGTCCGTCGTACGTCCGTCGTAAACTTTTAACATTTTCAACTTCTTCTCAAGAACGGCTAAAGGGATTTTGATGAAACTTGGTATGCATGAAGTACTAAAGGTCCTCTACCAAGTTTGTTCATTTCGGCTCGATCCCTTCAGGGGTGGATCCAGGGCGGGGTCAAATAGGCCCCGGAGGGTACCCCTCTTCAAAAATCTTCTTCTCCAGTTCCACTGAATGGATTGAAAAACTAATTGTATCTATGTGATCTAGAAGGATGTATAATTCAAGTTTGTTCATTTCGTTAAAATCCGACAACTAATTTTTGACGCGTTTTTGACGTCTTTTCGGACTTAGTCAGAAATGCACATTTTTGCACTTTTTCTTTAAATAACTCAATAAGTGTATGATTTTACACACTCATTTACTACATATTTATCATATTTAACTTACTTAATGCTTTGATATGTATTTTATGATTAAATTTTATTTTTTTGATTTTTTATGAATTTTTTTCTTATGTAAAAAGGAAGGGGGGGGGTGATTTTCATACATTTTCTGCTTCTTTTCTATAACCACTCTTCAGATTGTCATGACAATTTGTAGGTATGAGGTACTCATGCATGGTACCCTACAAGTGAAAGAATTTTGTCCAGATATCCACTTTTGGATTTTTAAGGAATATTTTTTAAGATTGTACATAGGTATAATGTATGTTTTCTTACCAAAAAAGAAAAGAAATTCTCAAATCGCACCGGGTTATACACATTGATACTACTTTTGAATGAAGAAATTTTATTTGAATCACAAAAAAAAAATGCCGTAAAGATTAAAAGTACACAACTTTTTTAATATTTTTTCAAAGCCATGCACCTGGTTCCGGACCGGAATTATTCGAATTTTATGATCTGAGGACCCATTTTCACACGTATTCTTCCACACATGTAGATGGTAAACAGAGACGCCATGTTTCTTGTGTTACAAATTTGATTGGTTCAATACCTCCCCGCCCCCTTTCACACGTATTCTTCCACACATGTAGATGCCTCACACACTTTAAAACTATATTCAAAATTTTATTTCATCTATCTAGTAAACAATCACGGGAAGACAATTCAAGATAAACATTGTGTGTATTTTCCACCAATTGTTGAAAATAATACGAAAATAATCGGAACTATTTGACCAATTGTTGAAAATAATAAGAAAATATCGGAACTATTTGACAGGACAATGACCTAGATATGCATTAATTCATCTTCGTCCCCAAGGCGCATCGTATTCCGCTAGGCGCTTCATTGCAATACAAACTGCAAAGCAGTACTGCGATATATTTCAGGAGATACAGTGCAAACGGAATAGATTTTTATACTTGGAACACTTTCATATTCTGTATCTGTATCTGTATGGGCACGTTGAATTACCAATACTGGCTTGTGATCAACGGAATGAGAGAGCGCATAAACTTACTTAATCGCGCTTCAGGCTGAATCTAAAGCCTTCCACAGTCCTTGACAGCACTTGATGGTTATCCAGTTCGTTCCACTCTGTGACTGTACGTATGAAGAATGAGTTCTTCCTGATGACGGAATTACATGTAGGTATGTTAAAGCAGCGAGTATGGTTTGAGCTATGAACAACGTTCATAATGGTTATCATTCATGTACTTGGAACACTTGCATATACTTGTTATCATGTATAAAGTTTGCTCGAATTTCCTCTGTCTTAGACTCTCTTAGATGAAGTAATTTACGAACTGATTTCTTGAAGAAAAGTCTAATGAGTAATCTCTTCCTCTGGATATTGAGAATGCATAGGACATTTAATATCTGAAATTCTAGAAAATAATTCCGTTCAGAGTTCCTGAAATCTTCCAATGAAATGTTGGACCACAGAAGCTGTTGTTTTAATAGAGAAAATAAATTATTATTCACAACCTTAAGCCACTGTGTTCGTCATCTTGTATGTATAATATTTCTAAGAGGAACACAGAGGCCTGAGGTTGTGAATAATAAAACATTTTCTCTCATAAAACGACAGGATCCTGTGTTAAGACATTTGGGAATTTTTATCTGTTCAAATAATAGATACATAATGAGTTTTTATCAGACCAAATAACTTCTTGTCGGCAAATCCAATGCAACCGATACATTTCATGAACTCTCTCCGCTAACAACTTGTCCGTGTAACAGACCTATGATGAGGTAAAACAATTAGTTAACAGTAAATAACGATGTCGTAGGTCTGCTAGTTGGACAAGCTTAACAATTTCATGGGCCTTTTAATTTGTTTCAAACTGCGAAACCTTAGAGAAACCACTTGAGTTGTTGAACAGCGTATGCTGAAATGCGACGCTCCTTCTCGCCTATTGAAATATGCATAGGCAAGAAGCGTCGCATTTCAGCATATTTACTTAAAATTATTTGTTCAAGTGGCTTCACTGGGTCATGAGGTTTGATACAAGATACACTGCTTTTTTGGAAAAAAAACTGGCACAATTTCTGCACAACTCACTTGAATTGATGAATATTGGATCAAAACGATTTTAACTGTACGTTTCATGTATTTGAGATGAAATCAATACTATTCAAAAGCATAATTCATAGATTTCAGTGAATAAAGGCAAAACCGAAAAATCTTTGTTTTTTATGCCCCTGGAATAAAAGATTCGGGAGCATAAAGTTTTTGGCCTGTCCGTCTGTCTGTTTGTCTGTCTGTTTTCCAAAAAAACTTTAACATTGGGCATAACTTTTGAATGGAAGCTGGTGATAGAGGTTTCATATTTCACATGTGTATTTACCAAAATTTTTGACCTCATGACCATAACCTTGACCTTTCACGTACTTCTCAAAAACTTTAACATTGGGCATAACTTTTGAATGGTTATAGTGATAGGGCTTTCATATTGTACATGTGTATTCCTTGTGACAAGATCTTTCCATTGATACCAATATTACGCTGACCCTGACCTCTCACATACTTAACAGAAAATGGTGTTTATACTAACAAAGATGCCGCCGGGGGCATTCTCGTTTCACAAACACAGGCTTTATAATTTCTGGCATGCTAGCTATCAATAATGAAAGGTTTTGTGTTCAATTTTAAATAAACTTAATTTGTGAAATCATTTCATTGTTTTATTCTTTTTCTGCTGCATATTTATGTGGAATTTTACAATATGATTTTATTTTTGATGTTGCATAATTGAACTATACTAGCTGGGCATATGACGTTGGACCACTTTATCCGTTTTTTTTTCAAATCAGTAAAAAAGTTATTGTTTTGAAATGTGACTATTTTTTTCTTTTTTGTACCTTTAAAGGTTGTCTGAAAAAAAAAACACTTCTCTGCATCCGGCAAAAATCTTTTTAGAAAGGTTGTGGGCTAAAATCCTGGTACTGGCACTATCAGTATTCAATGTCAGTATGTCAGTTAGAGCGTGCATGGGTATCAGGTGAGCGTTGTGCCCCCTGGGGCTCTTGTTTTTCAGAATTTTTGCACAGTTTGAGTAGATTAAAAAGGTAATTCCTATGTTTTCCTGTGAATAATATTCCATTTTCCCAAAATCATTGAAATTCTGGAAAAATATATAGAAAAACGCAAGAATGTCTCCATAGCAAGGCATGCAATTATTACAGATACACAGCTGTATTAAGGCCATGATATTTTAAATTTAGTATCTCGAGTCATGGGAAAGATAAACAACCAATTGTGGTATATAAAGCATGCAAAAAAGATACATTCTTTACTTTTTCGATGTTTATGTACATTTGAATTAAAAAGACAGATCGATATTTTCCTATACTTGATATTTATATTTCTGAAATTTTTTTGAGAAATGTTCAGTAAATGTAATAAATCTCCATAGCAATGCAATCAATTAGAAATGATACACAACTAAAACAATGCCATGCTTTATGTTCTACATTCAGTTGCTCAAATTATGAAAGAGATAAACAGTCAATTTTGATGTAGAAAGCAAGTTAACAGTTTTGGTGACATTTTAATATCAATAATCTTGATATTTTGTCATCGGTTGCCACGGCAACCATGCAAAAAAGGTGCAATTTTCACTTATTGAGCAAATTTTCCGTTCTTTTTTTTTATTGTTTTTGTATATTTGATCTAAATTAAGGAGACAATTCCTATGTTTTCCTATAATTAATTTTCCTTAAAAGTAATTGAACTTCTGGAGAAATATGTAGAAGAAATGCAACAAGTCTCTATGGCAAAGCACACAATTTTTACTAATACAAAGCCAGAATTTCGTATAAAGCTTTTGAAATTTCGGGTTTTTAATATCTCACCAATGAATACTCTGTTGCATAAAATAAGTACATTTTATGAAAATAATGAGATTTGAATACCTACAGGCATGCTCTTCTCATTATTCTTCATCAGTATGTCGAATTTCAAAAGTCTAAGTTGAAAAGCTACATGTATACCTTGGAAGCTGGAGTCATCGGTTCATATCAAAATAATGATCTTACTAGATCTGCTAAAGATTGGCCTAGCTTCTTTTACTTCATTCTGTTATAGTTTGGAATTTCTGGGTGTGTTTCTATCATAGTTCTAAACCAGGATATGAAGCATAAAAAAGCTTCCTTAGATACGTACGTATTCAGTTATTGCATTGATATTTAATAAAGATTTACCTAAGTTTGACCTTGACTTGACCTTGAAGGTTTAAAATTAATAGGCATATTCAACTAAGGATTCTTTATACATGTATGTATATTATATTTATTTATTGAAATTGCCAAGTTTGACCTTGACCTCTGACCTTGAAGGGTAAAAATTTATACGCATATTTCACAAATGATCTTTAATTTGTGTAAGAATTGTGAAAGCTGTACCTCGAAAACTTTTCGGGTCAGAACTTTTCGGGTCGGAACCAAATTAATGATATTTTATTGAATTTTTCCAAAGATTGACCTGGACATTAGACCATGAAGTTTAAAAATGTATAGGCATGTTTCTCTCATGATCCTTTATCTGAAAGATGTACACTATTTACTTGAGTTATCGCGTCAGACAGACGGAATACGTGATTCCTATAGGGCTCCCACATTATCAAACAGGGCCTTAAATAGTTGGAAATTGCAGAAAATCAGCAAATCAGATCTTATAAAGCACGGTTGCTATGGAAACCATTTCAAAAATATAGACAGCTTGACTTCCCAAATTGATTTAATTGATTTAGAATCATCATTAAAAATGAAGTTTATACAAAGATACAATTCTGTACATCTTTAACAAATTAATTTTTGAAGTTTTTTGGTGATTTTTATATTGAAAATACAGCTATTTTCCATATCATTTCATGATTTCCACCTGAATTTCTTTTGAAGGCTTCATATTTTATCTATCAAGTTTCAAAAATATTTTTTTGCTTTAAATTTTAGAGAAAAAGACCGAAAATAAAAGTTTTTCACCAAAACACTGAAAAAAATATGTCAGTCTAAAAGCTCGTAAGAGCTTATGTTGCACTTGTTACTTTGACATGCCGACTCAAAATAAAGCTCATCTTATCTTTAACAACTAGGAATTTGCACAATGGAAAATGGAATATTATTTATTGGAAAACACAGGAATGGTCTCTGTAATTTAATAAAAATATACAAAAACAAGAAGAAAAAAAAAGAATGAATAATTTGCATAAAAGGGAAAATTGTACCTTTTTTGGTGTGGTTGCCATGGCAACCGACGATTGAATATCAACATCATTGATATTAAAATGTCACAAAACTGCTAATTTGCTTAATAAACCAAAGTTGATTTTTAATCTTTTTCATAATTTGAGAAACTGGATGTAAAACATATATCATGTATTTCTTTTGGATGTATATCAACTATAATTTTATGCGTTGCTAAGGAGATGTCTTGCATTTTTTATACATAATTCTCAAGAAATCCAATGATGTTAGTGAATGGACAATAAGGTATAGGAATACATAGGAACTGTCTCTTCAATTCTATTTAAATGTACCACTACAGTCCAAAACAATTGAAAATTGGCAGAAAAAGCTAAAATTGTACCTTTTTTGCATGGTTACAATGGCAACCAATTACATAATACCAACATTATTGAACAAAAGACTATTACAGATACTGTAAAATTGCTGAATATACCATAATTTGTTGTCTATCTCTTCAATGATTTGAGATACTTAATGTAATACATATATTACTGCTTTGTTTTGGTTGTGTATCATATATGATTGTGTGTGTTGCTATGGAGATTCCCTTGCATGTTTTCTATATATTTTGAAAACATTCAATAACTCTGGAAAAATGGAATCTCATGTATAGGAAAACATAGGAATTGTCTCTTTAATTTAATTCATTTAAACATCAAACAATGACTGGAAATTAGTATAAAAAGTGAAAATTGTACCTTTATGTGGATAATTACCATGGCAACCGATGATGAAATATTGACATTATTGATATGAAAGTGTAACAGTAACTGCTAACTTGCTTAATATACCGAAAATGGTTGCTTATTTTTCTCATGATTTGAGATACTTATGTAAAACATATATCATGACTTTGCTTTAGCTTTGTATCTGTTAGAATAGTGTGCGTTGCTATGGAGACTTTCTTGCATTTTTTTCTAACATGTCTCTCGAATTTCAATGAATTTTGGAAAATGTAATAGAATTCATAGGAAAACGTAGAAATTGTCTCTTTAATCTAATTCAAATGTACAAAAACACCGAAAAACAACGGAAATTTTGAATAAAAAGTGAAGATTGTACCTTTTTTGGGCGTGGTTACCATGGCAACCGATGATGAAATGCCAACATATGTGATATTAAAATGTCAGAAAAGTATGAACTTGCTTAATATACCATAATTGGTTGTTTATCTTGTCTATGAATTGAGATAATTAATAAAAATTATATATCATGTAAAATGCAGATGTTGCCATGGTAACCATTTTTGAATTGAATTTATTTTCTTTGAACAAAAAAACCTCTCTGGATTTTTTATATTTTTCTCATAATGGATTAATGATTCATTAGGGCCTATTCCACTATTTAACTTATGCTGCGTTATTTTTCTATGAATCGCCAAAAATTGTGTATTTTTGTATTTTTGGAAAATGTCAAAATATGGGCAGTTTGCAATAAAAAGTATTACTTTTTCCCCACATTTCGACCAAAAGTTGATGTTCCATATCAAAGATCAATGTAAGTAGTTTTTCATCATAAGTCAAAATATAATCCACCTATGGACTATCATTGTGAAAAACAGACATGAAAGTTGCTAATTTTGAGCTTGCAAAAGCCCATTTTCTGGCCAAAATGGGGTGGCATGGTTACCATGGCAACGGATGGCCATATACACAAACCAATGTCATTTTCATTGTCAGGGGGTCAAACTTGGCTTACTTAGTGAAAATCATCCAAATCTGAGACATGCGATTTCCGACCCACTTTGTTGCTTACAGAGAATGACTCTTAAACTTCTTCTCCAGAACGGCTGAAGGGATTTTGATGAAACTTTGTAGGTACACAGCCAATTTTGCCACACCTGTATTACACGTGTTTTACAAAATATATGAAATTCATATAAAATTTATATGCAATACACATATTTCTGAAAATATGTGTATTTCATATGTGATTTTTATATGAATTTCATACATATTTTACATATGAAAAATATATGTGGAATTTCATACATGTAATACATGTGTTTAAGATACATGTATATTACATATGAAATTCATATGTTTCGTATGAGTATTTATGAACATATGTTTTACATATATGCAAGATGTATGTATTTCATATGTTCTACATATGTATTACATATGAAAAAATGTAATGCAATTTTTTAACATTTTTTTTTAAATTCTTTATTTATGAAAGCAAAATTAAATCACAAGTGAAAATATTAAATGCACAAACTTAAGTGCTTTCATTTAGATATTATTATATAGAGAGATTGATTTAGCATGGATTAAGGGTTTCCCTCTCGCATTGGTGGGGGTTCGGGTGGCCTCCCCCGAGAAAATTTTGAAAAAATAAAGCAATTTGGTTGCATCTGAAGCGTATTTGAACTGAATTTAGAAGGGATTCCTTCATTGTCAGCAACGATGATTTGTACATTTAAAAATTTTCGACATTTTCTGTTGCTCGGCCTCCCCCGAGACAATTTTGAAAAAATAAAGCAATTTGGTGGCATCTGAAGCGTATTTGAACTGAATTTAGAAGGGATTCCGTCAGTGTCAGCAAACAATTATAATTGTATATTTCTGAAAATATGTGTATTTCATATGTAATTTTTATATGAATTTCATATATATCATGTCATATGAAAAATATATGTGGAATTTCATACATGTAATACATGTGTTTAAGATACATGTATATTACATATGAAATTCATATGTTTCGTATGAATATTTCTGAACATATGTTTTACATATATGCAAAATGTATGTATTTCATATGATCTACATATGTATTATATATGAAAAAATAAAATGCAATTTTTTTTAGTATTTTTTTAATTCTTTATTTATGAAAGCAAAATTAAATCACAAGTGAAAATATTAAAATGCACAAACTTAAATTGTTTTCATTTAGATATAATTATATAGAGAGATTGACTTAGCATATGGATTGGGGAGGGTTCAACCTGTGACTGATATGGAAAAAAATCAGAACTGAGAAAAATAAGCAATGATAAGGACCTGTTGTTCTGAAAGCAGAGCTACATATAATGTTGATGATGCACAGACATTGTATTTTTGAAAGAACTTTACAACCTTGAAACGAAAATTACTTAAGGAAATGCCCCTCCGTCCAATTACACATTCTTGGACTTCGCTTTTCGTTGCCAATTTGGCAAAACAGAAAATTACAACCCGTGCCTACACACTACCTACCCTCTGATATAGTCAAATTTAGGTATTTGTCCAGGACTCAAACTTGTGTGTGTTTACTTACTTTCTGGTCATTTTGGGTGAATTTCAAACATTTTTGCTGGCTTAACTTGCGCATCACTATATAGGCAATATTTTATGCCCAACTTACGTGTATATCCAGAGAAGATCAATTTTTTAACTTACAGGTACCCTTATAGCAAATAAGGTAAACGAGATGGCATTTGAAAAAAAAAATAATATAAAAAAAATTATCTTGTTCCTCTGAAACGGGAGGGGGCTTGATTCTCCACAAAGATTTCATTGAGTACCGTAGATGGCTCAGACTACATGCCCTTTTGATTTTACCGATCTCTCCTTTTTTCATTTTAAAAATATGTTACCAGGATGTACCCAGATTGATGAGATTATGTGTCAGTTAATAATATCCCTTTTCTTATCGTATGTACATAAAATGTAATTTCAATGTTTATTAATTTTCGAGTCGGAGGGGAGGGGGGGATTATGAATGTTTATTTCAATGAAATCGGATCAAATGTCAGCCCTAACTGTAGTATCGCCGAATCGGCAGGAAATTGATGTACATGTAGCTGAAACATTCCTAGCAATAAGCCCCTGTGCAATTAAAAAAAAAAGAAAAAGTAAGGAATTGTAACCCCCCCCCCCCAAAGAAAGAAAGAAAAAAAAGGAAGCGCAGAGCAAGCGGAGATAGAATCAAAGCGGAGCGAAGTGGACATATCGCGAATCTTCTCATGTAGCAGACGGCAAGCGAGCGGATTTTTCACTCAATTTCAGGGTCGATTCCAAGGTTTTTAATGTAATCAGAGATTCTAAAACTACCATGTACGACGAAAGAGTGGTATCTAGACGTACGCTGAGTAAAAGAAATAAGGTACATCTACTTTGAGGAATGTTAAATTGGAATGGCAATTAGCGTCTCTCCCGAGTTTACTCTGACTAATTGAAAAATGAAATATTGGGTATGTATCGTATGAATATACATCTTTTCTGCTTTTTTTATGACTCATAAGTAAAGATTATGTTTCAGGAGCAATTACAACTTATGAGATATTGATGATTGTAATGGTCATGGTAATTTAGCAGGTAGATCGCATGCAGGAGTTTGATGTATCAAGTGAGTAAACTGTTCAACACACAGGCACACACATGTAGCAACCAGGGTTTTCATTTACCTTTCGATTCCAGGGGCCTGAGCCTTCAAGATAGGGAAAAGTAGCGACATTTGGTTGAAATTGGGAAAAAAATACTGTACAAATAAATAGAAAAAATAAGCAAAAACTATTATCAATAGACTGACTCACCCTTGACGTTTATTCCTGTATGCAAAATAAGTCACATGATATCACATGTCAACGATAGAGGGCGCTTATTAACCTACTTCTAGGCCGTTCCTATTTTACGACAGAATGGCGAATGCTCGAATGGTTTAAAGAGGCTGATACATTGTCGATGATTTTAAATGTTATGCATTTTTTGTAATGGAACTTCTAAATACATACAATTGTTATTTAGAATATGTTGAAATTATTGAATGAAACTCCACAACATGCCATTAAAATGATTAAATAAAACATTAAAGAAATTGGATGTATAAGGAAATATTCATCATTGCATTTCTCGCGGATAGGTACATTTTTAAACTATCCGTGTTTCTCTGTAAGATAATTTGCAAATTTATATTTATCTATATTTGTTTGATTTTTCTGTCAGATTTGAACATTTATTTTCCAAAAAGATTTAAGTCATAACATAGGAATATCTATTATTAATGAAATAAAATTATATGTATGATGGCACAAGAGTCAAAAATGGACCGTTCCATTTCTTTAATATGAGATTGTAAGGGGTCAATATTGAGCAGTTTTGGAAAAATTAACTCCGATTTTTTAAAAAATTGGAATATTTTCTCCATAGATATCTGTTAAAATGAGTTTTAGAATGTTTCCTTCATTAAATATCAGTACTTGTTACAAGGGTCATCCGAATAATTGAAAAAATATGTTGACCTAATTTTCGTCTTTATTCTATATTTTGTAAACAGGAAGTAACACACCTTAACACTCAAGTTGCACCAGACTCGGTACTAGACATACACTGTATGTGGAAAAAAAAATAAACGGGAAATCACATGCATTATACTTCATAATTATCTTGAATTAAAAATGCGTTCGAGCATTGCCCGTTCGAGCATTGGTACGCATAGTCTATTGCTACAAAGGTAGCCTAGGTATGAAATTTGTTTTAAATAATTGTCTAAGTGTTTATTTTTTAAAGATTCGTGATGAAATTATTTTATATTGTTTATTGGAACTTTATTTTTTCACATTGAGAATCTTAAGCTCAGAAATGGGGAAAAATGCATTCCAAAGTTACTGAAAAAACTGTCAAAACTTGATAACAGACTCGACTCATTACTTCTCAGGGCTCTCGCACCCTTTTTTGGGACTGGGGCCCAAGGTATTTGAAATTGGGAAAAATAGCGGCGTTTCTCAAAAATTGGGAAAAATATAAATGCAAAATGAAGTAGAATGCTTTCATTTTGATCGCTCAATTACAAAGAAGTACTTCTAAGTTCTTTGTACGGATCTGTTCTTAGATTTCACTCAAAATAATGCATATATAATTTAATTCATTTTTTTCCAAATTTTCAAGGGGTGTCAAATTGGTAATATTGGCCTAAAAATTGGGAAAAAATTATTTTGCATTGGAGGTGGGGCTGATTATCAGCCCCAAATAAGGTCGATCGAGAGCCTTGCTTCTTAAAATTACAGTAACTTTTGGCATTACTCCACACTCTGAGTATTCTTTCCAATGTTTGGAAAAACAGTGCCATTTTGAGCAAAAATGGCACTTTTACAAATTACAACTCGGTAAGATATCAAGAATATTCATTTTAACCCTGAGGTTTATTAAGGCAGGATCCTCTATTCTGTGAATTTTTTGGCCTAAAATGGGAAAAACATAATTTTTAAACAATTTTGCATTGGGAATGGGGCCAAGAATACTGAGTTTAAAACATGTGCAACTTCAAGGTGCGCACTACGGTAAAAGTAGTAGTCCGAGTCCTAATCAGGAAAAAGCTGACTTGAATTAAGATTTTCGTTTCGCCTGTGAAGCATACCGACACTTAGGGATCACGTTATCCGTCCGTCTGTCACACTTTGGGTGTCACAGCTCATAACTTTTGATTGGCAAGTGATATGTCTTTGATATTTCACATGTGTATTCCTTGTGACAAGACCTTTCTACACATAACATAAATTTTGACCTAGTGACCTTGACCTAGATGATTGACTTTCTTTTCTGAAAATTTGAGATTGACCATATCTTTTAATTTATAAGCTATCCCATTGGCCAAAACGCGGTCACGTGCAATGCGATTAATCGTCGTATTGAACCGGTCATATTGACGCATTTCCGGTTTTGCGTATTAGAATAAAATGACAATCGGTAGCAAACTGTGTGTTGCTGCCATGATTGATTATGATGTTTGGTTAAATAGAAATAATAAAAGATGAAGAAGAGTAAATCCTTTCACTATAAAACAAAATGTTTATCTGAAAAAAAAATTGAAAGCGAGCAGTGCTACAGAAACAAACCATTGTAGTTACTCTTTTCCTTTACAGTTTTCATGTATATGATAAAACAGTTATAGCACAGTGATGATGTCGATATGATGATTTATGGAGTGATAAAACCAATATCAACCTCGGCCTTCGGTCTCGGTCGATATGGTTTTATCACCATAAATCTTCATATCGACCTCACCACTGTGCAATAATTGTATAATATTTCACATGTGAATTTCATTTTACAAGAATTTCCTACCGATACAAGTAATTTTGAGCCAGTGAAATTGACCTACTTATTTGATCCACTTTTTAAAAAGAATCCGCTTTGCAGGTGACACAAGCATTCCTTGAACTGCTATTTTTATACCCTTTGCAAACGAAGTTTAGGGGTGGGTTTATAGGAATCACCCTGTCCGTCTGTCTGTGTCCATCTGGTTAATAAGAAGGTGTGAAAGCAGATTTCTTTTAATTTTTTACATTTTAATACTATTAATGGAAGGCCTTTCATATTTCATAAACACATTCAACATAAAGTGTACTACATTTTAGTACCAGGAATTTTGACCCTGTGAACTTCTGACCTTGACCTTCTGACACCCTATACAACATTTATGTTAAGATGTTTTGAAAGCAGATTTCTTTTATACTACCGTATTAATGGTAGGCCTTTCATATATCATACACACATTCACCATGAAGAGTACTACATTTAAGTACCATAAATTTTGATCCCGTGACCTTGTGACCTTGACCTTCACCATATACAACATTTTATGTTGAGATGTTTTGAAAGCAGATTTCTTTTATACTATTAATAACAGGCCTTTCATATTTCATACACATATTCACCATAAAGAGTACTACATTTTGGTACCATGACTTTTGACCCTGTGACCTTGACCTTTACCCTATACAACATTTTTTGTTAGGATGTTTTGAAAGCAGATTTCTTTTATCCTATTAATAGTAGGCCTTTCTTATTTCATACACACATTCACCATAAAGAGTACTACATTTTGGTACCGTGACTTTTGACATGTGACCGTGACCTTCAACCTATGCAACATTTTATGTTTTGAAAGCAGATTTCTTTCATACTTTTAATGTTAGGCCTTTCATATTTCATACACGTATTAACCACAATGAGTACTACATTTTGGTACCATGACTTTTGACCCTGTGACCTTGACCTTTCACCCTGTACAACATTTTATGTTAGATGTTTTGAAAGCAGATTTCTTTTATACTATTAATGGTACGGTAGGTCTTTCACATTTCATACATGTCAAACATTCACCACTTGAATTTGGACTTATGTTTCAGTTTAAGTTAAGAAGATAAGGAAGCAGATTTGTTGCATACTATAAATGGTAGGCTTTTCATGTTGCATCATAAATGGTGCCATTTATAAAAAAAAAGTCACGCGGGGATTATAATTTGTCCACTTAAGTGCAGACCTAGTTTGTCAATGGGGTGATAGATTTTGATGAACTTTTCAGAAAATATCTATTTTATACATGTACATACAAATCGATATATCTTATTTGAATTATTTGTTTATCTTGGAAGTAATCGGCTATAAAACGATTTTTACCACACTAAAAGTGGTAGTCCGAGTTGAAAAATAAAAATGCACAGTATAAAAAGTTTATTTATTGGAAGTTATTTTCATTATCCTACTGTTAGTTGTCTTAATCATTCATTCTTCATTATTCAGGTTCAATTATAACAATCTAACTGAGTTTGGATGATGTGTTCATTAAAGAGAAAAGAGGTAAGATTGAAAATGCAAGTTGCATGTTGCCGGGATAATTCTACCATAATTTGTCTTTACATCAGATTCTCTTTTTGCCATAACTTGATAGTCTGTGTGTATTATTTTTAAGCGTATCCAAAACCATCATATGCAAGCTTGAATTTCATTAATGTTATTCTTTAAAATATTGGAAATATATATATACACAGTCTTTACAAAAACTCACCAGCCCAGACGCCTAAGGCTGTTAGGCTAGTAGAAATTTTGACGGGTTAGTAGCTTATTTCAGTAATAAATTATACAAATATGCAGTAGAAATTGCCTTGATAAAAGTTCTCGTGAAGACTGTTCATAAGTTTTAAGAAGATAACTTTGATAGTTTTGTACATTTGTGTTAATTATTGTTCCCCTACTGGCAACTCCGAAGGGGACGCTTAGTTTCCTCTTGGTTTGGCTGTCTGTCCGTCCATCCCTCTTTCCGATTATCAGATTTCCAGACTTTTTTCTGTAAGGGATGGAGATATTCAGATGAAATTTGATACACAGCTTGGTCTTGGATAGTTACAGAGCAAGTTTGACTTTCGTCACACTTGACCTATTTTTCGAGGATTTATGCCTCTTGATGACTTGGAAAATTTAGTTTTTGTCAGTTTTCCGGACATTTTTCTGCAACGGATGGAGATATTCAGATGAAATTTGATACACAGCTTACTCTTGGATAGTTACAGAGCTTGATTGACCTGTTTTTATCTCACCTGAGCCAAAGGCTCAAGTAAGCTATTGTCATAGTGTTGCGTCTGTCGTCCGTCGTCCGTCGTCGTCGTCGTCGGTCGTCCGTCGTCGTAAACTTTTCACATTTTAAACTTCTTCTCCAGAACGGCTGAAGGGATTTTGATGAAACTTGGTAGGTATGAAGTACTCATGGTCCCCTACAAGTGTTGTTGTTTTTCGTCCGGATCTGTCAAAAGGTGGCGCCACCACAGCCAAAAGTAGGTCACGGGGGGTACCTTCTTTGACAAACTTCTTCAGATTCGAAGCATGTATCGACAAACCGAAAGCATCAGGATGATCTAGAGAGATGTCTTAAGAAGTGTTGTTATTTTTGGTTCCACTTCGAAGTCAATTTTTTGACGCGTTTTTGACGTCTTTTCGGACTTAGTCAGAAATGCACATTTTTGCACTATTTCTTTAAATAACTCAATAAGTGTATTATTTTACACACTCATCTACTACATATTTATCATATTTAACTTACTTAATGCTTTGATATGTATTTTATGCTTAAATTTTATTTTTTTGATTTTTTATGAATTTTTTTCTTATGTAAAAAGGAAGGGGGTGGGGTGATTTTCATACATTTTCTGCTTCTTTTCTATAACCACTCTTCAGATTGTCATGAAAATTTGTAGGTATGAGGTACTCATGCATGGTACCCTACAAGAGAAAGAATTTTGTCAAGATATCCACTTTTGGATTTTTAAGGAATATTTTTTAAGATTGTACATAGGTATAATGTATGTTTTCCATTTTTAGATCGACCTTTCATCCATAGTTACAACTGATAATTCAACAAGTGACACATGCTCCAATGTCTTATTGATTGACCTTTTATGTGATATGATTCAATTATTTAAATTCTTTATACTTGTTTAGAATTTTATTTTTAAAGTCGGGAACAAGCCATTTTTTGCCGTGTAGGATCCAGATCCCAGTTATTTTTCAAGTACTTTCTTACCAAAAATAGGAGAAAAATTCTCAATTCGCACCGGCTTAAACACATTGACACTACTTTTGAATGTTTAGAAATTTTATTTGAATTACATAGAAAAAAATGCCGTAAAGATTAAAAGTACACAACTTCTAAAATATTTTTTCAAAGCCATGCACCTGGTTCCGGACCGGAATTATTCGAATTTTATGATCTGGATCTGAGGACCCATTTTCACACGTATTCTTCCACACATGTAGATGTCTCACACACTTTAAACTATATTCAAAAAATTATTTCATCTATCTAGTAAACAATCACGGGAAGAAAATTCAAGATAAACATTGTGTGTATTTTCCACCAATTGTTGAAAATAATTAGAAAATAATCGGAACTATTTGACAGGACAATGACCTAGATATGCATTAATTCATCTTCGTCCCCAAGGCGCATCGTATTCCGATAGGCGCTTCATTGCAATACAAACCGCAAAGTAGTGCTGCGATACATTTCAGGAGATACAGTGCAAACGGAATAGATTTTTATACTTGGAACACTTTTATAATGGTTATCATTCATGTATTTGGAGCAATTGCATATACTTGTTATCATGTATAAAGTTTGCTCGAATTTCCTCTGTCTTAGACTCTCTTAGGTGAAGTAATTTACGGACTGATTTCTTGAAGAAACGTCTAATGAGTAATCTCTTCCTCTGGATTTTGAGAATGCATAGGGCATTTAATATCTGAAGTTCTTGAAAATAAATAATTCAGTTCAGACTTCCTGAAATCTTCCAATGGAATGTTGGACCACAGAAAGCCGTTATTTTATTAGAGAAAATAAATTATTATTCACAACCTTAAGCCACTGTGTTCGTCATCTTGTATGTATAATATTTCTAAGAGGAACACAGAGGCCTGAGGTTGTGAATAATAAAACATTTTCTCTCATAAAACGACAGGTTCCTGTGTTAAGACATTTGGGAATTTTTATCTGTTCAAATAATAGATACATGATGAGTTTTTATCGGACCAAATAACTTTTTTGTCGGCAAATCCGATGCAACCGATACATTTCATGAACTCTCTCCGCTAACAACTTGTCCGTGTAACAGACCTATGATGAGGTAAAATAATTAGTTAACAGTAAATAACCATGTCGTAGGTCTGCTAGTTGGACAAGCTTAACAATTTTATGGGCCTTTTAATTTGTTTCAAACTGCGAAACCTAGAGAAACCACTTGAGTTGTTGAACAGCGAATGCAGAAATGCAACACTCCTTCTCGCCTGTTGAAATACGCATAGGCAAGAAGCGCCGCATTTCAGCATATTTTACTGAAAATTATTTGTTCAAGTGGCTTCACTGGGTCATAAGGTTTGATACAACATACACTGCTTTTTTGGAAAACAAACTGGCCCAATTTCTGCACAACTCACTTGAATTGATAAATATTGGATCAAAATGATTTTAACTGTACGTTTCATGTATTTGAGATGAAATCAATACTATTCAAAAGCATAATTCATAGATTTCAGTGAATAAATGCAAAACCGAAAAATCTTTGTTTTTTATGCCCCTGGAATAAAAGATTCGGGAGCATATAGTTTTCGGCCTGTCCGTCTGTCTGTTTGTCTGTCTGTTTTCCGAAAAACTTTAACATTGGGCATAACTTTTGAATGGAAGCTGGTGATAGAGGTTTCATATTTCACATGTGTATTCCTTGTGACAATACCTTTCCATTGATACCAAAATTTTTGACCTCATGACCATAACCTTGACCTTTCACGTACTTCTCAAAAACTTTAACATTGGGCATAACTTTTGAATGGTTAGTGATAGGGCTTTCATATTGTACATGTGTATTCCTTGTGACAAGATCTTTCCATTGATACCAATATTACGCTGACCCTGACCTCTCACATACTTAACAGAAAATGGAGTTTATACTAACAAAAATGCCGCTGGGGGCATTCTCGTTTCACAAACACAGGCAATATGATTTTATTTTTGATGTTGCATAATTGAACTATACTAGCTGGGCATATGACGTTGGACCACTTTATCCGTCTTTTCAAATCAGTAAAAAAGTTATTGTTTTGAAATGTGACTATTTTTTCTTTTTTGTACTTTTAAAGGTTGTCTGAAAAATAAAAACACTTCTCTGCATCCGGCAAAAATCTTTTTAGAAAGGTTATGGGCTAAAATCCTGGTACTGGCACTATCAGTATTCAATGTCAGTATGTCAATTAGGGCGTGCATGGGTATCAGGTGAGCGTTGTGTCCCCTGGGGCTCTTGTTTTGGGAGTGGGGTAGATTTTATTCATAATAACACAAGCAAAAGGTCGCAATTTTGTTTCGCGCGCTATGACCCTCTTTTTCATTACCCAAAGAGGGTCACTGACGCTCTTTTGTCTGAAAAAAATTGACAGGTATGCTTATATCGCTCAGCGATCATAAGGTTTTTTTATAATTGTATGGGTTAGGGTATAATACATATATCCATAGTCTTTTTCTTTGTTTTGGATCCCTCTTGTTGTATTTCATTAAATGTTTCGAATGTATCTTTCTCTACATGTACGAATGTATAAATAATTAACAGACTCCTTTCAGGTCCAAAGATCCCTCTTAATCTTATCCTCAAAGTTTGAAGAAAGAAGTGCCACTGGATCAAAGTTCTGAGTAAATGTCACCATGACAAGGTTAGTTTTGACAGTATTTCAGTGAAACCAAAACTTCGTCGGACCGACAGACATGTCCGATGATTTGTCCATCGGTTCGGCAAATTTGCTAAAATTACTGGACCAAATGTCCAGTAAGTAAGAAAAAATACAAACTGAAAACTGAAAAAAACATCGTACAAATCAAAATTGATAATGATAATAACCTGTTTTTAAAAGTTCTGGTTTTGTTTGTCTCCGGATCGCGATGGTCGAAACTTTTCATCATTTAATGGTTACATCAAGCGTTTAGATAACACGAATGTTTTACTTTCATTTTAGATGTCTTGCATGCAGTAAATTGAAACTCTTCTCCCGTAAATCCATGTTTCTTATTTAAATTATGTATTTCAAATTGAAGTATGTGGAGGTTGCAATCCCTGGAAAACCCTTAAAACCACAGGAACCAAGCAAACAAAACTGCAAAAAAAAATATATAAAATATGAATTGAAAAGAGATAGAAAGTTCAATTAGTCCTGGTCAGAGGGGCGGCCTTGGTTGATATATGAGCAAGAATAAAATCTAATGAAATGTTCCTACTGCATTGCACGTTATGGGGAGAATCCTGTACATCTGACAAATCTTAAAGGACAAAATACTTTTTTGAAGGGATGCTCAAATTTCAAAATTTCGACCCTTGCTGATCATGTGTCCATTATGTTCAAAAGAAACTAAATCAACCAAAAAGGACATTTATTTGAATCATTTTGCTTTCTTTATTACCCTATTACGTATGGATCACTTATGATAAGGTGAGAAAAAATTGATCCGGTAATATTTGATTCGGTCCACACAAGACAAAGTTGAGTGAGCTTATGCTTTACCTCTGCGCACCCGTGTCCACGTCCCGTTAAGAAGTTTCGGGTAGCTCAGTATTTGGCAAAGTACTGATGCTACAGTGACCAAACTTGCACAAGTGATTCATCTTGGGATGCTGAGATGAACCCATGCATTGGATGCTGCATGTGACCTACATTTACTGCTTGAGTGACTTGTTTAAGAAATTTAGGGTAGCACTAGCTCAGAGTCACTTGGTTAAGAATTAAGGTTGGGTTAGCTCAGTATCTGAGAAAGTACTTATGCTACAGTAACAAAACTTGCACAAGTAATTCATCTTGGGATGCCGAGATTGACCCATGCATCGGTTGCAGCATCTGACCCACTTTTTCCACTTGAGTGATTTCGCTTTTAAAAGCCAATATTGAGCAAAGTATAAGTGGTACATGTACCAAACTTGCATATTGGATGTACATGTATCTTTGATCAAACATTCAAAAAATGAACTTGACCTCATTTTTTTCGCATGAGTGATTTTGCCTTTAAAAGACAATATTGAGCAAAGTATAAGTGCTACATGTACCATACTTGCATACTGGATGCATCTTTGATCAAACGTTTATAAAATGACCTTTACCTACTTTTTCTGCTTGAAATATTTTTTGCCTGTAAAAACTAATATACATGTACTTAGAAATATGTTTGAATTGAATTTTGCTGCCACGAGGTGAGCTTCGTAATCTGTGATTACCTATGTTTTTCAGCTGACGTCATTAACGGGACCAAAGTTTCAGCACAAATCAGTTATCAAGGCAATGTTACCCGAATGAACATGGTTCATGCATCAGAGGTGGAGTACAAAAGGGTAAGGGAAAAGGTAAACCTATATATATTTAGTCAAGGTTCTAGCAATTTTGTGATAAAGATAATAAAGAATCCACTGTGACTATAGATCTACCTTAAAATTGATTGAGAACTACCATGATAACAGAGCATATTTTGATAAAAAGAATTATACTCAAAATGAAGTACGGTACTTGTAGGTCAGTGCCAACTAAATCATTTTCCATAGGCCGTAATGTTAACAAAATGCCGTGTAGCTTCTATACCGACATTGCTGGCCATGCATGTTATATACCGATTTGTTCGTTGATTCAAGCTTTATACGAAACTAAATAAAAAAATATAGCATGACCGGCTCTTTTTCGCGCTATTTGCGTCACAAGGTACCCTGCAGTGAATTTTCAAAATTTCCCGCCCCCGTCCCCTTTAGCGGATCGGGAGCTAGAGAAAAAATTCAGGCATCGACATTTTAATTGCAATTATTTTTTACTTACATATATCATATTCAAACAATAAACCAAAAGAAAACTTAATTGATAGCCAATCACACTACAGGTTTTTCTCCAATCAGAGCAGGCCTTTTAGTTGACTCTGACCTGTAGTATAGTTGCTGTTTTGTGTAAATTTCCATCCCCTGTCCGTCTGTCTGTCAAATAATATCTCTTTGACGCTTTGCAGAATTAGAAGGTTGACTGTTTAACAAAGGTCTCTCTGCGTAAATTTGACTTAGAATTGTCTTATTATTTTTTCAAGAGTTCATTGAAACTTTCAATTACACAAAATGCTAAAAGTCGTCATTTATGACCAAGGGGGCATATAGCGATTGGTCCGTCTGCACATCTGTTCGTTTATCTGTCATTCGGTCCTGACTTCATTAAAAGGGTTTGAAATTTTAAGTAGAGATGATAGGAGTTTCAAATTTTGCATGTGTATGTATCTTAATAGAAGGTGCATTTTTTGATACCAAATTTTCTGATCTTTTGAACTTGAACTTTTTATCTACTTTTTTTCAATTTTTAAGGAAAATACTAAAGAAATTCATAGAAAATGTATTTCTCCCTGAAACGCCTTCAAATTTTGTATAGTTCAAGCAATGCATATGCTATGTCATATATATAGAAATTTTATCACGTTTTCAAGATATCTTAGCGAATGGAAAGGGGGGATGCAAACTAATAAGTGAAGAACTTGTTTATATCTTTTGAACCATAAATGGTAGGGCTTTGATATTTCACATGTGGATACCTCATGACCAGACCATTCATTTGGGACCAAGAGTTTTGACCTAGTGACATTGATCTTGAAGTTTGACCTACTTTTAAAAAAAATATCTGGGCTGTATCTCATTTACCTCAAAGGTATGGCTCTGATATTTCACATGTGGATACCTCATGAGCAGACCTTTCATTTGAGAACTAGACTTTTGACCTAGTGCCATTGACATTGACCTTTGACCTACTTTTGAAAAAAAACATTGGGCTATATCGCAAGTTCTACAAAGTGTATGGCTTTGATATTTCACATGTAGATACCCAATGACCAGACCTTCCATTTGAGACCTTGACTTTTGACCTAGTGACCTTGGCCTTGACCTTTGACCTACTTTTTAACTATAAAGTTAAGGGTTTGATATTTCACATATACTGTATACATAGAATCGCTACTTTCGCGGTCAGTCTTGTACCACGAATGTTTGTCTCAGTGATTGAAAATGTCAAATGAATAATTCAATAGCATCAGGAATGGATCCGCGAATCATTGTCCCAGTGAAAAGGTTTACTTTTATAAAACCGCAAAAGAATGTACCAGTGAATGATCTACTTATAAAGTAGGTAGATTCATCGTGACCAGAGCTTTCATCTGATACCATGACTTTTGAAATAGTGTCCTTGACCTTTGACCTACTTTTAAACTATAAGGCTTCGATATTTCACATATAGATTCCTTATAACCAGTAGGGCTGGGACCATACTCTGATTTATCGATGCATCGCGATATTTTACTTTGCAATCCAAGTATCGATACACTCCGACAATACCTAAGTTAAAATTTACAAAAAAAAAAATGTGTTCAAATTTTCCGTCATACCTAAACGATAATAACGTATCGTATACTATTCTATCATGATAAGTATTGGATCGGCTGGGTGCAGTATTGTCCCGGCCCTAATCTGCCATGACATAAACGAACAATAGGGGGTTTTAATATCAAATACATATCAACATTGTAACTTGTATTTACGACTGAAAATTACTGAGAGTAGACATAGTTTTGACATTCATTGTCGTTAAGCGTTTAGTATGGTTGCTGTCTGGCTCATTCATCTATGTGACATTTCAATACCAAAAAGCAAATTTACTCATATTTACGACGGTCATTTTGACCGGCATGGACAAGTACTTTGCCGGTCGCAATAAATTTATGCATTTCTGTATATACCTTTGTAATATTTACAGATCCACTTCAAGTTTCAGAAAAATTGACTTATTTTTAGCAGAGTTATGGCCCTTGAACATAGAAATTTTCTGATATTTTACAGATTTCTGGACTTTTTTTTTTGCAGCCTTTGCAGCTATTGAAATGAAACATGATACATGCCTTTGTAATAAATAATTACAGAACCAGTTGGAGATTCAGAAAAATTGATCCATTTTCAGCAGATCTATGGCCCTGCTTACGTTGCTCTTCGCAGTATAGGCTAGTACCGGAGGACTTCCAAAGTGCAATTTGGAAGGTCTCCGGTACTAGCCTATACTGCGAAGAGGAAGGTGAAGGTGGAATCAACTTCACATTTCCTTTTGCAATGGTTCTCGATACGGGTGACAGATTACACTCAATAACTTGCTCAGGTAAATGACAAAGTTGATCATGTACTCAGAAAGAATAGACGCTTTTTGATCAATCGGTACCAAGTATTCCCCATTTTGCACAAAATTTGAGCTAGAAATTGATTTAGTGATTCGGGCGATATCATCATTCGAGTTACCCCTTGTGTTTCTTTACGTATTATAAGTGTATAAGTGGAGGGGGGGGGGTATTTATTCTGTACTCTTTGTGTACTGTATCCCCTGTGCTTAGGGTTGCTATTTTTACCTCTTGAGCTTCACCTTGACCTTTGACCTACTTTTCAAAAACTTTAACATTAATTGTAAGTGAAAGGGCTTTCATATTTCACATGTGTATTCCTTGTCACAAGACCTTTGTATTGATAGCAGCATTTTTGAAGTTGTGACCTCGACGTTGACCTTTCATCTACAGGTAAATTGGGTTGTTTGTTAAGTGATATGGGAAGTAATTTGTCTCTTTCATGTTGTTTTAACGACCTGGGCTTGTATTATTATGCACTGGTGTTAAACCGATGATAGTAACTTTAGTTACTATCATCCCAAGATGGCGGACGCAAAAATAGGCAGAACCGATTTTTTCCAAATATTGTCTTTTATGCGATGTATAACAAAAAGTTGATGCGGCCAATTTGAAGAGAATTGATATAAAATTCCAATTATACCATTAGATTTTATTGTTTCAACGTTATATTCAAGAAAATGCCGGGTCAAAAAATCATCGATGATGATAGTAACGCAAAAATGCCTGACAACGCATGATGATAGTAACTGGAAAATAAAATGATAGTAACTCGATGAGCAGCAATGTTGAAAATCGCCTTTTGTGATAGAATTAATTGATTTATTTGGTTTAAAAGCCTGAATTTAGCTACATAGCATCTACATGTAAATCGCTAAACACTTTATTTTAAAATTCTAATCTATTATGTCGTTATTAAGGCCTTGAAGTTTCAGTTATGTATGAATTATACAATTTTACATACTTTTCGAACATCGCCTTTCAACAAAAAAGTTGTTAAAATTGAATTCATGTATGTTACGACGTTACGAGATTTGTTGACGTCATGCAGCAAAACTGATGTTTATTCTTCCCGCCATATACGTCGCAAATGCTACAGTGATGCATTGTGTAAGAGAAGAACACATATAGATAATAACTGATCATTTTGAGGGTTTTTAAACAGATAACGGCAGTAGAAAAAAATATTTTTTTCATGAGAAATTTGTAAATTTAGCAGAATTTTATTTAAAAGTAACGCGTGACTGCAGAGATTTAGATGATGGCTAGAATTTTTCATGCCCTCCTAGCTCCTCTTATTCTGACTTCATGATATACTAGTACATATTGATAAGATTAAGTTTAAAATTCGAGTTGAATCTATTGAATTGGAGTAATCAACGATTTTGATGACTTCTAAAAAAAATTCGGCTCCACCAAAACTCTACTGTGAAATAAACATGCATGTTTGAACATTACATTTTTAAAACGTTCTACGACTTTTAAGTATCTTATTGCATCGAAAACAGCTGTTTATAACATCACCAGGCTCGAAGCCATTCTAGGCCAAGGTCAATACCTGCAATAAACAAAAAAAAAACTCCAGTCCTTTCCTATCTCGATTCAATGTTAAAATATGAAATTCCGAGTATAATTTGTACAATAGAACTACATGTATATAAAATGATATTTTCTAGATCAATATCAAACGCAACGGTTGAACAAAATTGTTGGCACAGACAGATAGACGGACATCACCATTTCATAGGCCGCAATTAGACCAAAAAGAGAAAAATGTGCGTGTTTAAAGGGGGGGGGGGGTGAAGTTTCAATTATACATGTTTTCTATTTATCACTCCTATACAGGTATTGAGTATAATCATACATAGGCGGATCCAGACTTTTTTAAAGGGAAATTGAAGGCTCAAAATTTTAAAATTCAAAATTGTGTTAAATTTCCTGTCATTTTTTTGAAAATTTACATGTAAACTGGTAGCGCGGCGAACCGAACATTTTCAAGTTAATCTTATTTCAGTCCTTGTAGGAGATGATTTACTTGCGTATATATATATCGGCGAATTCAGGATTGTTTTTTGCTTATCTAGGGAATGTCATAAATGGTTTTTTTCCAACAAACATTACACACACACACACAAAAATCTACATAATTTTAATCCCTTTGTAAAAAAAATGTACTCTTCTTAGATAGCTACAAATATACATGTACCATGTCTTTAAAAGAACAAACGTTTCAGTGCTAACCAAAAGGGAAAATTAATTATCTCTCTCTCTCTCTCTCTCTCTCTCTCTCTCATCTGTCAGCTTACTGTAAATGAAAAAGAAAAAATAAAACTACATGTATCTAATATGTTTCAAAAGATACTTGTAAATGTAGTAAAGTCGGTAATTTTAAAAAATGAATCTTGACTATCAGTTTTCAAAAAAATGAAAGAACCATATTTATTTCAGGTCTTTTTTGGAGTGGAGTTATAAAGGGTTCACTCCGTAACTGAGTTTCGGTGTATAAATACTATTTCTATACTTCTTTCAGTCTGTGGCCTCAGCTCCGTCATAGATCTGATTGTCTATTTTGCCGGCCACAGTTGGGTGTGTAAAGTTGAAACAAATCCTTGTTTACAAAGAACTTTTTTTTAATCTGATATTTTCCTAACTTCTAAAATGAATGGCTTTAAACAGCGCTTATTACATAGTGCATAAAAAAGAAATAACAAATTTATCAATATACATGTATCAACTATGTCTTCTTCCGGAAACGTAAGACACTGATTGTCCGTTTAAAACCTAACAAATATAAAACCACGTAAATTTCCGTATGAAAGAAAAGTTCGTTTGGTGGGATTATTCATCATTTATTTGTGTAGTTTTACATGGTCAAGGAGCGCAGGTACAGTACTGCAACCCACTTGTTTGACAATTCTATCCTATCCTATCCACCATCCTACATCCTACATCCACCTCCTATCCACTCTATCCTATCCTATCCTATCGTATCCTATCCCATCCTATCCTATCCTATCCTATCCACCTTATTCAAATTTATTTGTATCCAATCCTATCCTACATCCTATCCTATCCTACATCCTATCCTATCCTATCCTATCCTACATCCTATCCTACATCCTATCCTATCCTATCCACCTTTATCTACTTCTCATCACCTTTAGCGATATTATGATTAAAACTTAATGACTTGATACAAAGTCATGCATAAGTAGTAAATTATCTGTAATTATTGCTGTTTTTTGGATTTTATAAGATGAAAATTATTTAGATGATTGAATACCAGTTTTGTATTTGCTGTGAAAGAAACAAAAATATAACATTAAAACCTCCAAGTTTGTTTTTTTATTGAAATAAAATTTATATTACCCATTAAGTCAAGTGAAATTTTTCAATGGAAATTTTCGAATTTAATCAAATAAGTATGTTTGTCTCCTAATAACTTAAAAATTAAGAAAAAAATATTAGATTGAAGAACGAGGTGGATAGGATGTAGGATAGGATAGAATGTAGGATAGGATGTAGGATAGGATAGGATGTAGGATAGGATGGGATTGAGGTGGATAGGATTGAGGTGGATAGGATTGAGGTGGATAGGATAGGATAGGATAGGATGGGATAGGATAGGATGGGATAGGATAGGATAGGATAAGATTCTATCCACTTTCTATCCTACATCCTGCATCCTACATCCTACCCTATCCACTTTTTTGTCAAAGAAGTGGGTTGCAGGACTGTATTATGTAAACTGAAGAAATCCAATGCTTGATATTCATCTGAGTATGCATGCTTGATATGAATCCAAATGGTGACCATATGAGGCGTTTTTACTGTAAACAACTTTGAGCAACCTTGGATAAATAACGATGTATCTGCATTTGCGATATTGACTACGTGTACATGGTGATATTCCAGTGGTGGATCAAGGTTAGTGACTTTAAAAGGTCGTTTTCTACTGCAGAATAATCTGTGGCAGTCATTAAAGTGAATTTACGTAAAAAGAAAACATCTTGCATGCCCATTTCTTAGTACGTACTGGTTAAAATGCCCCTTCTGGATTTTTGAGGGTGCGTTACTATCATCCCATGAATTTCGGGAGCTTTGAGTTACTATCATAAGGATTTTGCGTTACTATCGTCTTGGCTGAAAATTTCGCTGCCTATTTTCTGCTCTAAATAGAAAGATAATAGATTTATGAAGGTTCCCCTATAATAATACTTTGTATATGTATATTTCCATCGCTTCAGATTGTTAATATACACTAGAATAAGTAAAATAAAAGGGAAAAATCGTTTCTGCCTGTTTTTGTGTCCGCCATTTTCGGATGTTAGTAACTAAAGTTACTATCATCGGTTTAACACCAGTGATTATGGGAATGTCTATAGGAAGATGATCGTAAAAACTGAGATTTATGCAGACGAAAAGGGACAAATGTTTTTATAGTGTTTAAAACAATTGAAGCAGTGAAATGTCAAGAATTCATTTCAGACAAAATCATTCATTATGGTATAGCAATAACTAAATAAAAATATATCTAGCCTAGCAAATTCAACTATGAACCTTCAGGCCTTGATAGATAAGTCCTAATATTTTACACATGTGCTACATTATCATGATTATGCAGTATTACAATTTAAATAAATGCTTTACATGTCTTAGATTGAATGAACTTTATTTTAGCTCGCCAGGATAAAAAAGTCTTGAGAGCTAATGCCATACCCTCGGCTTCGTCGTCGTTGTCGTCTGTAGACAAAACTTTAACCTGGGCTATATCTCTTGAACTATAAGGGGTAGGGCTTTGATATTTCACATGTAGATACCTTGTGACGAGACCTTTCATTTGAGACCATGAGTATTGACCTAGTGACCTTGACCTTGACCTTGGACTTTGACCTACTTTTCAATAGCTTTAACATGGTTTCTGACAAAAACCTGTATAGGCGAGCTATGTAATCTTTGATTACCCTATGTTTTTTTGGGGGGAGGGGGTTAAATTTTATTCATAATGACACAAGGAAAAGGTCACGATTTTGTTTCGCGCGCTATGACCCTCATTTTCATTTCCTCTCACGAACGGGCATTAATGGGTTTTATTATAGTCCTATACTTGTTTTTTTTTCCTATATAAAAAGATACTCATTAAAACTAGCTGTAATCCGCTTGATGAGACTATTTCCCTGCAAAGGGTGCCTTAGTTGAGAAGACTATTTCCGTAGGGATATGGCTTCAAAATGGGGTGGAGCTACAGCGCGTGACTTTGAAATGGGGCGGAGCTACAGCTCGTGACAAATAAAACAGTTCAAGCAGTATAATAAAACAGTTAAAGTATACCATTGCGGGAGTTGGCATGATTCTGGTTTCCCTCGACCAGACCTATTTCCCTTGGCTTCGCTTCGGGAAATAGGTCTAGTCTCGGGAAACCAGAATCAATTGCTAACTCCCTCAATGGTATACTTTAACTGTACATGTATATTATAGTGCATCACGTGACTGTAGTCTGGGAATATTTTTTTGCCCCTATTTTTGGGCTGTTATTCCACCCAATTCCCAATGAAAAATAGTATCTATTTTTCCTAATTGTGGCTCTAAAATTTCCCAATCATTTATTGATAGAATTTTCAAAGAGATAAGTGAAATTTTCTGGCTCAAAAGTAGCAAATTTACTAATTATTTGCCATATTGTTGTTCGCTTAAGAAATTAAATCATATCTAAAAGAAAATTATTTGATTAAACATTCAATATAAACTATCATTTTACTTTTATTTTACTTAAATGTTCCCAAACGTCGTTAATTTTCCCAATTGCATAGGCCTCGACCCCATTCCCAAATTACTGAAAAAAATCTCTCTTACTCCCTGTGTGCTTAACCAATGGAATTCTGAGGATTTATCATGTGATGCACTTATATTAGTTATAGTGTTAGTCCCTGTCATACCTCCTCCTCAAAGTAGGTGTGTAATTTTGTGGGGGGTGAGGTTGTAGGTTGAACCCCCTTCTTTGAGTTGGAGGTATGACGGGAACTTACCCTATAAGAAATTTATCACCAAGAACCATTTTGTAACGTTTTATTTGTAATTTTTGACATTTGAAAATTTAGTGACCTATGTTCGCGTCAAGTTAGGACACCACGTGACCGTCATACTGCAGCGTCATTGGCTGAAATTAGTACGAGGCGTGATAATGACCTGTAGGTTAAGGATGTATAGTTTGGGTTGTGTTTTAAATAATCGTTTTGCAATGTTCAAACCGAATAATAGTTCTTAGTTTATTGAAAGCGTTATTTCTCGAACTTAAAGTAAAGTAAATTATCAAAGCTATAGTAAACCCACATTAGTAGATGCCATACCCATGTTCTTAATTGATAGGTAACATCTCTTTTGCAGGCGCAACGTAGGAGAGAAGATCAAAACTCGAATGTCAAGAAAGAAGAAAAGAAGAAAGTATAGACCCAAATAACTGAATATTTTATTTTATTTGTTTGTTGGATCATGTGAAAATGATGCATCTGTTTTTATTTATCTTTTTTATTATCTTTAAATATGAGTAGAGATTCATGAAATCAAATGAGAAAAGGACCTTGCATTATTGTTAGGTGTTGAAGGTGACTGAAGAGAGTAGAATCTCCTATTGTGAAGTATTCAGGTCAAGGGTTTTTTGTTTTCAAAGTAAAAAAAGGATACGAATGTATTATTCAAATGAATATGTGTTCAAGAGTATTTCGCTTTCTTTATTTTCAAGATTTGGAATATGTGAAATGAACTCTTTTACCTAGATATATATTGTATTATATTTCAAGGTCATTTCTCATAGAGAATAAAATTATGATCTATATTTTTTATTCGAATGATGGAAAATCATATGAAGGATGAAGATTCCTATATAGAAATGCATCTTTTCAATACAAGTGTATGTAATAGTATCTCCATTGTGTTGAATGGTTAGATGTTCTTATATCTTTGTAAATACAGGCAAGTTTTCGTATGATATATGCATGAGGGGAACAATTCGCACACATAAAAATTACATATGTAAAGCACATAAAAATTTCATACATATGTAAAGCACATAAAAATTTCATACATATTTCATGCGTAAAAAATATTACATTCATATTGAGAATTCCAACACATAAATTTCATAGGCGTAATACATATGAAAATCTTCGCATGTATTATGTATATATTTCATATATATTTCATGCGTAAAAAAATATCACATTCATATTGATGAGAATTCCAACACATACATTTCATAGGTGTAATACATATGAAAGTATTCGCATGTATTACGTATATATTCACCATATGTATGAAGTATACATGGAAAACATATAAAATTTACATGTATCCTACATATGCATAATACATGTTTTTTAAAATACATGAGATATATATATGATACATACATAATACACATGTGCTCATTAATATGACATTCATGCGTGTACGATTCATGCGTAGAAAAAAAAATTTCATATGTAATACATATAAATTTTGTATAAATTTTATATGTAGAAATATTGCCCGTGTATGAAGTACTCATGGTCCCCTACAAGTGTTGTTGTTTTTCGTTCAGATCCGTCAACAGGTGGCGCCACCACAGCCAAAAGTAGGTCATGGGGGGTACCCTCTTTTGACAAACTTCTTCTTCAGAAACGAAGCATATATCGACAAACCGAAAGCATCAGGATGATCTAGAGAGATGTCTTAAGAAGTGTTGTTATTTTTGGTTCTACTTCGAAGTCAAATTTTTGACGCGTTTTTGACGTCTTTTCGGACTTAGTCAGAAATGCACATTTTTGCACTATTTCTTTAAATAACTCAATAAGTGTATGATTTTACACACTCATTTACTGCATATTTATCATATTTAACTTACTTAATGCTTTGATATGTATTTTATGCTTAAATTTTATTTTTTTGATTTTTTATGAATTTTTTTCTTATGTAAAAAGGAAGGCGGGGGGGGGGTGATTTTTATACATTTTCTGCTTCTTTTCTACAACCACTCTTTAGATTGTCATGACATTTTGTAGGTATGAGGTACTCATGCATGGTACCCTACAAGTGAAAGATTTTTGTAAAGATATCCACTTTTGGATTTTTAAGGAATATTTTTTAAGATTGTACATAGGTATAATGTATGTTTTCCATGCCCAATGGACCCATGGGGAGTGGCTTCAAACCCCGGCGAAAATACGATTTTTGAATTCATGGGACCCCATTTAGATCGACCTTTTATCCATAGTTACAGCTGATAATTCAACAAGTGACCCATGTTTCAATTTCTTATTGATTGACCTTTTATGTGATATGATTCAATTATTTAAATTCTTTATACTTATCTACAATTTTAAATTTAAAGTCGGGAACAAGATTTCAATAGCGGCCATGCTTTGCCGTGTACCCGAAGGGGATTCCCCATTTAGTGCTGTGATACCTGTAACTGTAAACAAAGTCGTCCTACTTTAGATTTGATCGGTTCAATTCCTCCACAACCCTTTAGAACTGCGATACCTTTCAGAAGATACAATGCAGACGGAATAGATTTTTATTTAATGTGCATTATACTTGGAACACTTTCATAATGGTTATCATTCATATACTTGGAACACTTGCATATACTTGTTATCACGTATAAAGTTTGCTCGAATTTCCTCTGTCTTAGACTCTCTTAAATGAAGTTATTTACGGTCTGATTTCTTGAAGAAACGTCTAATGAGTAATCTCAGACTTTTCCTCTGGATTTTGAGAATACATAGGACATTTAATATATGAAATTCTTGAAAATAAATTATTCAGTTCAGAGTTCCTGAAATCTTCAATGAAATGTTGGACCACAGGAAGCTGTTGCTTTAATAGAGAAAATAAATTATCATTCACAACCTTAAGCCACTGTGTTCGACATCTTGTATGTATAATATTTCTAAGAGGAACACAGAGGCCTGAGGTTGTGAATGATAAACATTTTCTCTCATAAAACGACAGGTTCCTGTGGTATGACATTTGGGAATTTTTATCTGTTCAAATAATAGATACAACATAAGTTTTTATGGGACCAAATAACTTTTTGTCGGCAAATCCGATGCAACCGATACATTTCATGAACTCTTTCCGCTAACAACTTGTCCGTGTAACAGACCTATGATGAGGTAAAACAATTAGTTAACAGTTAATAACGACGTCGTAGGTCTGCTAGTTGGACAAGCTTAATAATTTCATGGACCTTTTAATGTTTTAAACTGCAAACCTAGCGAAACCACTTGAGTTGTTGAACAGCGTATGCTGAAATGCAACGCTCCTTCTCGCCTGTTGAAATATGCATAGGCAAGAAGCGCCGCATTTCAGCATATTTACTGAAAATTATTTGTTCAAGTGGCTTCACTGGGTCATGAGGTTTGATGCACCGTACACTGCTTTTTGGAAAACAAATTGGCCCAATTTCTGCACAACTTGAATTCACTTGAATTGATAAATATTGGATTAAAACAATTGTAACTGTACGTTTCATGTACTTGAGATGAAATCAATACTATTCAAAAGCATTCATAGATTTCAGTATACTTTAATATGAATAAAGGCAAAACCGAAAAATCTTTGTTTTTTATGCCCCTGGAATAAAAGATTCGGGAGCATATAGATTTTGGCCTGTCCGTCTGTCTGTTTGTCTGTCTGTTTTCCGAAAAACCTTAACATTTAAGATAACTTTTGAATGGAAGCTGGTGATAGAGATTTCATATTTCACATGTGACACTTGTGACACCACCTTTCCATTGATACCAAAATTTTTGACCTCGTAACCATAACCTTGATCTTTGACGTACTTTTCAAAAACTTAAACATTAGGCATAACTTTTGAATGGTTAGTGATAGGGCTTTCATAGTTTACATGTGTATTCCTTGTGACAAGATCTATCCATTGATACCAATATTACGTTGACCCTGACCTCTCACATACTTAACAGAAAATGGTGTTTATACTAACAAAGATGCCGCCGGGAGCATTCTCGTTTCACAATCACAGGCTTTATAATTTCTGGCATGCTAGCTAACAATAATGAAAGGTTTGGTGTTCAATTTTAAATAAACTTAATTTATGAAATCATTTCATTGTTTTATTCTTTTTCTGCTGCACATTAATGTGGAATTTTACAATATGATTTTATTTGATGTTGCATAATTGAACTATACTAGCTGGGCATATGACTTTGGACCACTTTATCTGTCATTTCAAATCAGTAAAAAAGTTACTGTTTTAAAATGTGACTATTTTTTCTTTTTTGTACTTTAAAAGGTTGTCTGAAAAAAAAACTTCTCTGCATCCGGCAAAAATCTTTTTAGAATGGTTGTGGGCTAAAATCCTGGTACTGGCACTATCAGTATTCAATGTCAGTATATCAATAAGAGCGTGCATGGATATCAGGTGAGCGTTGTGCCCCCTGGGGCTCTTGTTAAGTTTACCTGGGCAAAGCTCAAGTTAGTTATTGTCATATAGTCCGACTGTCCGGCATAAACTTTCAACTATACGACTTCTCTTCTGCAACCGCTTGACGAATTTTGACAAAACTTTTCATACAAAATATACTCAGGTCCCTTTGCACAATTGTTCCCAGGACCTAGATCCCTTGTTAATCCTAAAATTACTCGATAAAAGCATGCCATTATGTACTCATTAACCGCATATTTGTCATATATAGGAAAGGAAGGGGTAATGCATATAATTTCAGCATTCTCCAGAATAAAAAGGTTCCCCCACGAAAATTGGATCCGGAATCCTTTTCCCTTCAGGGATTAATCGAGGGCATGGCTAAAACTTCTCTTCAAAATTCGTGGTCTCATTTAAGTCAACATTTATTTTAGTATAGTACTCTCTAGAACGTTAGTTAACATAATATATATCCTTCCATTGCAATATGCGCAGCATTCGTTTTATATAGGGATAGTGTTACCGCATGGTTTATTTGAACCTTATGTTGTATGATTATCGAAGAATAAAAAGTAGGGTTTTTTTTCAAATGATTAAACTATTTGTAAATCTATATTCTGATCGGACTTCGCTTTCAAAATATTAGAAGTTGAACTTACATTTAAACAACGAACATATTGCTTCATTCATCCTTACCCTATTGAAATACATTTGAAATCATTTCAAAACAAGGATTTTTATGTTTAAGTATGTACTAAATAATCAATATTTTCAATTTTTTATACCTTTTGATTTGACATTTTCAATTTGTTTCATGTACGTCCAAATATTTGTTAAAAGATGAAAAGTGCTAATATTTTCACTTCTTCGATAGAAAAATGATTACATTTAAAAGAACTGCACTCATCAGGGCAAGAGAATATTGGAAACAGTAATATTACTAAAAGCAATACTATGAATAAGATTGGAGCTATCTCTTTGAAGTTTATCTCTTTATATTACTGTTAGCAGTAATACTATTTAGATGGTCAGTTTGCTCTTATACCAGTGAATTCGGGGAGAAATGAGGGTGCTTAGGAGTTGTATCTCATTCAAATGTACATCGACAGATTATTCAGAACATCAGGATTTTTTTTCCTTAACATACTTGAAGAAAATGTGATTTCAGAAAGAAGAAAAAGTGAAAAATATGCTCCAAATAGACATTATTTTCACTTTTCAGTAGATTTTTTTTTCATATTCAACGAATTTGTTGTTGAGTGAAAAAGCTGTATGTCATTAATATAAACTGTGCTGGTGGCTTTAAAACTGTACTTTGGCTATATTACAGAAATATGTAATATAGGGTGGCAATATCATTGTTTTCAATAATGTCAGGGATTATTGTTAGCAGTAACATTACAATTTTAAGTAATAATACTATTTTTAGTATTCTCCTTGACTGCTCATCTGCATTTACTTGTCAGTGAACGATTTAATTAAACATCTATTTGTTTATATGTTTTTTCTTTTTTTTTTTCGATGGATTATTGGCGTCCTTATCTAAATAAGTATGAGATATCAAAGAATTTTTTGTGTCGCCTACGAAGCACCTTTCAACATATACCATTATGTTTTAACCTAGTGACCTTGACCTAAGTATTTGACATTAAGATTTGATATATATTTTGATTTGTAGGTAATATGGCTTTGATATTTCAAATTGTATTCTTTGTGACAAGACCTTTCTTCATTTACCATAATTTTTACCTGGTGACCTTGACCTAGATTCTTTTCAAAACAATTAAGAATGGCTATATCTTTTCATTGGTAGGTGATAGGGCTTAAATATATTACATATGTATTCATTGTGACAAGATATCTTTACGCATACCATGTTTGACCTAGTGAACTTCACCTAGACATATGTCCTACTTCCAAAAATACGATTGACTTAATATTTTATTGGTTAGTGGTACGCCTCCCAATATTTTACACGTGTGTTTCTTATAAAGATTACTTCTTTTTGTCACCAAAATGTTTTACCTAGTGACCTTGACTTATATCATTGACCTTCTTTTGTAAGAGGTCTAATATTTCACATGTGAATGTTTCATTTGACTTTCCTACTTATGCATGGTGTACGAAATATTTTGAACCAAGTGACATTGACCTACACATTTGATCCACCTATTAAAAATAAGCCGCTTCGCAGACGACACAAGCATTCCTTCGATTGATATTTTTAACAATAGACATATCTATCTTGCTTATAACCTCAATCATTATCATATTATTCTTGCTCTTATATGCTGAATTTTTATGTCTACCAATCTTATTTTCTCATCACTTTTAAAATACAAATTCGATGTTGACGGATTTACACATGTATATACTCATATTCTGAAATTGCTGATATTGTTTTTTAAACAATAAAATTTCATTTCTCTTTTTATTTTCAACAGTTCTTCAGTACGACCAATATCAAATAATTTGCCAAAGATTGCCATGACGAAGGAATGTGAATTTGATAAAAACTCGGGATTTAATTGCAGTTTCATTGTGAATCCTAAGAATTGCAATCCATCCGATTCTGTGTATCTTACATGCGGTAATACAACACTTTATTTTCCGCTTTACACCAGTCCTTTTCAAGTAATGCAGTATTCACTCAGCCTTAGATTTCAAATATTGGATATAAGATCAAAGTAAAAACAATACATACAATTTTCTTTGACATAACATGGTTATTCCTTTATGAATTTTCGAATTCGTTCTTGTGATAACATGACTATAACTGCTTTTAAGATGAGAATGTCGACTTGTGTACATGTATCAACAATCTGTGAGAGTTATTATCCCTTGTGCAAAGGTTAAAAGCTATATTGTTATTTTCAGATACATATGGAGACTACATGCAATATCGTCGAATAATTTCGATTATTATCAATAACTTGTATTTCTCAATAAACAAACGCATTAGGCTGTACTATTTGACTGGATATGTGACCCGGAATTTAAAGATTTTGAAAGAGTATCAAAAATAAGATGTTTGACATTAGTATCACTTCGTGAATGTCACTGCTGATGGACCAGGAGTCCCCGATGGCACATGTAGCCAAGTTCGATCAGCATCAGTGGATATTCTCTTCAACGCATTCGAAAAAAAAAATCGTTTGAATCCTTATTCAAAGAAATGAACATCGGAAAGTATATAATTGTTAAACTTCATCAAATTCAATAACATAATTTATGAAGAGATAGATTTGCTGCATGGACTAGACACCCTCAATCTAGCCATAGAGTGTGAAAGTTATTATATCCAAAAATGCACCGAACGACGTAAAGGGATAGGTGGGATATGATACTGTAGGACTAACGTTCTACAATATTGAAGAAATAATAGAAACGAAAATTTTGAATGCATTCAAGAAACGATCAACTGAAGTTTATCGAACTTGGCTACATGTGCTCTCAAGGACTCCTGGTACACCAGCAGTGACACTCACCAAGTGGTACAAATCTTAAACGTCCTCAAATTAACTAGCATCATTTAAGAACAGATACATTTGGAGCATAAACCAGACATGAAAGTTTCTGGTACTTAACCCTCGTCAGTGATCAAACATTTTTATAAGTGAAAGGTTCCTAACCTCCTGTTCTCTCTAAATTTCGGTCCTCGGGTGATAGCATGCATGAAATCGATACAGGCGGTAGAAGTCAGAGTGTTAAATACGAATATATCTGTGTTCCTGAGGCCCCTGCGTTTTTGTTTTTGTTTTTTTTGTTTTGTTTTTTTTGTTTTTTTTTTTTTTTGTTTTTTTTGTTTTTTGTTTTTTTGTTTTTGTTTTTTTTTTGGGGGGGGGGGGTCCTTGTTTGCCTGATCATCTGACAGTTAGGCGATTTTTTACACAAAAATTGTGCGTTCTTCGAAACATTTGGGTGAATTGAAACGTAGAAGGGTTGATTGCACACACTCAGGATAATCATACCATTTGCTAGTTTTGTATCAGACAACCGTCATCACTCAGCAACGATTGCCAATGGGCCCTGTCGCTTCATGTGTTGTCTTTTGTATTTAGTGGTACAAATGTTAAAAGTCTTCAAATTAAATAGCATCATTTAAGAACAGATGAATTTGCAGCATGGACCAGATATGCACGTTTCGGTACTTAACCCTCGTCAGTGATCCTCAATCTTAACAATCTATGACCACGCAGCTACGTTAAAGTGCTCCACGCAATGACGATAGAGAAAATTCCGCGAAAACATTGTGTGACGTTATAAATGACGTCACATAAGTTATCGTATGCTAGGGATATTTCAAGGGATAAATTGTACTGGATCGATTTTCAACATTATTGAGCTTACATTCTATTCCTTACATCAACTCTAAATGTTCCCAGTATCTTATTTACGAGAAGTAATGAAAGAATACGTATTTTTCCACAGTTTTGCACATCGGGTCATTGTAGGTCAAGCATGCGCAGTCTGAGTTCAGGGTTAAAGGGAAGCTTTGGATGAGAATCCGCTTTTAATTCACCGTCAGAGGAATCGTTGAGTAAATCAATATAAGGAATTGATAATGGTATCCTCATAAAGGAGCACAATTTTTATTTAGATTTTTTGTTAGATATTGTCCATATTTAGCTATTTAATGGAGTTTTACTGATTTACCGGCTTTGAAATAATTATTTCTTATTCATTTTTATATTCATTTAGTTGTTGTTGCTGCCGGGGTTGGGGGGGGGGGGGGGTGCCAGCTCATGCACATTAATACAGTTTATTCTCAAGCATTATTTTTAAAAATATATATTATATATATCATTACGAATGCGGTGCTAAAATACTTACTGTCAATAAATGGCTATACAGGCACCGTATACATAGCCGGTACAACAGAACAATATTGAGACTTCAGATACCATCAACTTGTACTAGACTAAATCTAAGAACAAATAAAAATAATAAGAAAACAAATTGTAATCAGCAAGAGATCGGGCGGGTTATAATTAGACTGAAACATGATTAGCCTAGCCGGGAAAGAACCCCCCCCCCCCCTTTCTCTCTCTTATTTATTCAAGTTATATACATTTTTTTATTATGATTATTTTGTCACCGATAGAGCTCTGCTCACGAAAGCACTGTAACAAGTTTACAATCAATTTTGTTAAATACAAAATTTGAAGACGGTCAGTATGGCGGTCTGAATAGTCCGCCGGGTTGGATTCAGTACGAGGAAATATTGCATTGATACATGTATAGATTTCAATATTTGATCAGCAGAAGTTTTATTGTCTAGCGGCAACCTTTATTACCAGAGTTATTCCCTACCACAAACTTTCCCACAAAGAAAATGTATAATGTTTAACTTGAAAAACATATATATACTAAAAGCTGATGCCCGCCCGGACAAGGCTTACCCTCCCGGGTCAGTCCTCCCCCCGGCCGGGCCTGCCTTCTTAATATATGTATATTACATTTTCATCGTTTAAAAATAATACTTAAATAAAAAAAAACCCACTTTACATTGTATCAGATATTAAAAACCCGTGTTATTATGTTGTACACACGTATATGTTGCCTGTTTACTAATGCTTTCCCGCTAAATTTCTATGACGCAATCTAGATCACCTGTGCGTTTATGTCCAATCTGAAAATAGACTGATATAGGGTAGTTGTAAAAAACGTAATTTGCAGGTGACTACCCTTGTACAATTTCGATATTTTTATACAGAATCTATAGAGGACACTTCAATTTACCAAGATTTTGCTGCGCATTTAATAGAAATTTTAATAGCTGTGTAAAATTTGGATGTAAAGTCGAGTTTTGCAGTGTTTATACCACTTGTTTTCTTTCTCAGTATATTTTCTCCTCTAAATCGTTTTAAGGGTCACAATGCCCAGCACATTTCTAAATCTTCAGGATTTACTGAAGAAAACGATATAACATTTATATTATTTTTTCCTTATTTACCACTTGCAAAATTCAATTTAAAACCGAGACAAAACTGTAGAGTTATATTAAGGGCTGTCACGTGACACAAGGGAATCCCCCTGGTGATTTTTTTCTGAGCTACCAGACACCTACCAGATATTAAAAAAATAAAGCTTTGAACTAAAGAAAGAACTTTTAAGCTGTAATTGAGGGTTGAATTGCAGGCACCGTAAAAATGGAATATTTTCAGCGCGACGTCAGCTTGGAGCACCTTAACGCAGCCGCGCAAAGTGTGTGAACGTTATCATGTCCAAAAGACGTAGCAAGATGGTAGGGATATGATGTTATAGGACCCACATTTAAGAATTTTCAAGAAATTTTGATAACAGAAATTATTGACCCATCGTTCATCCTCTTTCTCTGCCCGTCCGTGGAATTTTACATCATTACTTATTTTACATTACGAAGTACGCTTGCTTTCTCCTTGAAGTCCTTTTTTTGGTCTTTTAACAGTCGGCATATCTATATGGAGAGAGAACACATGACAAACAGTAAATAATCATTCAATTATGTTTGTATCTTACACCGACTGAAAAAAATAGTCAGTTAACTAATATGTATAACTTGAAAGTTTGGATCCGGTTTTAACCAGAGATGGTACACCTTGTCAGAAATAATTTCGAAATCCTATATCGAATAATGAGTTCATCGACTATTTTGTGTGCATTTTATAGAAGGAGACTGATTAAGGAATATATTCATAAAAGTTCGAATTAAGGTTTTCTTTACATTGTATGTACAAAATGGAAATGGTAGCATTTATAAAAGTTAACTTTCCTTTTTTTAAGAGAAGACAAAGATTCGTTTACGTGGAGGTACACAAGTTGGCAATGGACGTGTTGAAGTTTTTCATGACAACCAATGGGGAACCATCTGTAGCAATGGTTTTGACTCAAATGATGCTAAAGTGATATGCCGCACACTTGGATTCGGAGATGGGTGTGTATCTATTATACGATTTATAGTATTGAAACAAAGGAGGGGATCTCCAACAACACCAGGTTGCAGCATCCACAGCAAAACCCTAAAACACCCAATGCAAAACACAGAGCAGACAAGCACAGAAAAATACACAAAAGGGACAAGGAACGTCAACGCAAAACACAGAAACATCAAACACAAAGAACTACACATAAACCAACGAGACCAATGGGCAACCGGTGCCGACTTTGGACGGCCATCTGCCACGGAAATAGCAGAAGGTGTGAAATTTCAACGATGTTTTCTTTCCACGACAAAGTAGAGAACATTTATTAATTACACAAAGCGAAGTACTAAGTATGGCTTGTAAGCCCGCATCGGCTTACAATTCCAACACATCACTTCAGCACAATGTCATGTTTTATTACTGTAGACTGGGTATTCATGGAAACGCTGAGAAAAGATATCCTTTCCTCCCATATTCACAGAGTTATGCTCATTGAAAGTACAAAATGACAAATCCATCATCAACAGGGGATGAATGATAAGCTACACATGCGAACGTTGACTATCGGACTTCAGATAAGAGTGACGCGCTGCGCCGCTAAAAACTTGATCAAAAAATTGAGGAAAAAATATTTAAGTATGGGAAACTTTTCTAACTTTGATCAGACATAGGGAGAAAAATAATCAATCCTAGGGTGTGATCATTGACAATGATATCCAACCCTCTTTGGATTTGCTTCTGTGCATGATTCGAGAAGCCACGTCTTTTTTCAAGCAAATCCTTGACTTCGGATTGGATTTCCTTGTCAATGCTTGATCACATCCGGTGATATATTCTATTCTACTTAACCCTATTTTCACTTGCCTATTAACTTGATGCCAATACAATGCAAATTAATATATGAAAAAGAAGTTATTGTTGATATAACGATCAATGATACCCCCGCCCGGCATATTTTACATAAAAGCAATGTATAAAACGTTTGAAGAGGACCAGTTTTCCACAAATTTGAGGAACATGACCCTGTATTTAAAATTGACCTGTATCTCTCAATGTAAAGCTATATCTAATAAATAGATATATTCCTTGTTACAGTTTTCATTTAAATGTCAGGCAAGCACAAAATATTGATTTTTTTCCAAGTTCTAAGGGACATAACTCTGCATGAAATAGAGCCATATTCAAACCTAACCAGAATCGCAGCACATTTAAGGCCTTCCATGACGTCATTAACAAAATTTGATGTCAGTTTTGATAGCTATTTTCAAGGAATTATTAAATTGTCCAAATAAGATGAAATGAAATAGTTTATGTATCAGTATAGGTGATATATCATAATTAATCTGTTAATTATTGATATATGCTCCCCGAACGTCGGGTTGTCACGTGACACGTATATTTTCGTAGATCAACACTGGTCATACAAAATCAGATGGCGCAAGGTGAAACCATATCATTCAAAGAAAATATTGATACCATACTACAAAGGGGGGTTTTATTTACCTACTTCTTGCTGGGGAAATCTTTGATAAAGAACGACTACTTGAAAAATGGAGAAAAATATACCCATTTCATAAAAAATTACCGACACTGGCACGAGTGGCAGAGAATTTAAAAGAAACAATAGAATGTAAACGATTCCCCCAGTTGAACTATTGAAGAACACCTATCCCTTAAAATGTGTGCAAAATTTCACTTTAATTTATGTACAGTAAAATCTTGCGCCAATGCAGTTTTTCTGACAGATGCTAATCGGTAGTTCGTTCGTTTACCAAATAAACGTTCTGTGGAATCAGATTTATTCAAGGGACGTAATCGCGTTAATTGCTCTCTGTAAATTCCGTTTTAATTTTTTAAATGATAATTTGAATAAACTTTTCATTTCATCATATGAAAAAAAAAATCAAGCATTATTTATTCAAGTCTGTTAAATTTCATTTCACTTTTTGTATATTGAGGGGTGAATCGCGGGAAAAAAAGGAGGGGGGGGGGGGAGAGGGCGCCACGCCGGGTGTCGGTCGTGCCAGTTACCGTACTAACCCATGAACCCAATATACATGTTAACATGATGCTCCATAATATCGGACATGCATTAGAATTGCATGGATTGATTATATTATTTCGTAATATTTATTTACATACATTATACGTCCCTTTAATAATCATTGCAGAAAAAAAAACTTGTTCGACTTAGGACGCCTTTGACCGCAATAGGATCGATAACATACATAAATTCTTCACTGTTTATCCCAAAATTTATGTTATGGATTCTTTGCTAAATCTTATTTAAAGAAAGGAGACCTTATCTACTATATACTAGTATAGTCCTATGCTCCAACAGGTAATTCTACATCCAATATTATTTTTTCTAGACATCGGGAAAAAAATAAGGGTAAAAAAAAATAATAAAACTGATGTGTTTCCCAGCAAAAAAAAAAAAAAAAAAGAAGCAAAACAAAACAAAATTTGATCTAGATTGGAAATAGAGGAATCGGCAAATTCCGTGGATGATGTCCATTGTCATATTAATATTAAAATTTAGGTATACCTCCATACTGATCATGGGCGGATCTAGAAATTTTTTTCAGGGGGGTCCTAAAGTCCGAATTTTTTGAAGAGCAAAAAAAAAAAAAAAAGAAAAGAAACAAAAAATGCAAACGCAAGAAAATAAAGATATTGATTGATGACTGGCAGTTCTGTTTCTTAATTATTAATATAACTGGTGACTGGAGAGCAATGGCGGGCAAACAGCTTAAAATTTTGAATTTTCACATCATATACATGTACATAGTAATTGACTAAATTGATTGTCAGTTCTAATATGTATAAATACAACAAATGGCGAGCGATAGCGAGCCAGCGAATTTTTTTTTCCAAGAATTGGAATAAAATCCACTATTTGTGTCTTTTCAGTTTCTTTTCGTTTCCTTAGTGCCCTTGTTTATTGACCTAGGAGTAATGTATAGGAAGGCGCAGATGCATCATTAAAAAATAACGTACATGTATGTAATAAATTCTTGCGAGCGGAAGCGAGCCAGAGAAAATTTTTGAAATACTGACGGCAAAATATTATCAAAATGAAAGATTTCTAATACAAATTCATGATATATTTTTCAAATATTATGACAACAAAAGGGGAATTGGGACTTAATCTTATGAAATATGTATATTAATAACAAAAATTTAGCAATGTTTCGAAAATTCCAAGGAGGGGAGGTCCGGACCACCCCCTCCCCGACCCCCCCCCCCCCTCTGGATCCGCGCTTGCTGATTTAGAATTCAATTTCAATGTGTCAGAAGACGCATAGGCACTGTTTCTTTTTTTTGATATTTGTCAGTGTATGTTTTCTATAACAAAAATAAATAATAATAATAATAAATAAAAAAAAAAAAAAACAAGCCATGTAAAAGCTTAGCTGACATTGACATTGAAAAGCACTTATAATTTACAATTTGCAATTGCATGCAAAAGTTGATGAAAATTGAAAGTAAAGCGTGACCTCGAGTTTCTATTCATCACCCACGCTGCACTGACATTGGAAATCTTCTGCTCGATTTTATTTAATTAAATTTCATAATTATGTTTTATTTGAATTCCATGTCCCCTGAAAGTGAATTAACACTTATAGATTCTTCATGAGATCGACGAAATACATGGTAGTGCGTTTGACAGAAATTTAAAGAGCGGTCATTGATGTATGGGGCCGGGAAAGGGGGTGGGTCGGGCAAGAGGACTTTTCAGTGAATGTATAACGGCTTTGTTTTGGGTGGGTTTTTTTTCTCTCCTTTTGTTTGCATTTTCAGATCATGAATTTATTTGATAGTCGTCCAGACAGGATTATTATTTACAGCAGATGCAAAATTCAGAGATTTTTGGGGTCAAATCTATAGCCGGATTTCATGCAGCAATCATGTTTCCCTTCGCCTTTCAAAATATTCGAAAGGTTACTCCTTTATTATGATATTGGATCCTTGTCGTAACAAACATTTGTATGTGTAAGATCAATAAATGTGCCTCGGAATGGTCGAGCAGCAATCCTACCTTGTTTCATTACTCCCGATAATTTCGTGACAACGTAATGGGAGGGGGGGGGGGCAACAGACAAAGTGATCCAACAAAATTTAGATAAACTTAAGCAAATTTGTTGAATATTTTCAGTATTTCAATTTTGTTATTTGACCGATGACCCAATCTTATTTTTTATTTTTTTGCATTGTAGATATCAAATAAGATACACGTTATTGTAAAGCTGGAACAAATTAATGGTGCGTGAATAACTCTTCCCAGGAGCTTGAGATTATTTGTCATTTTTTTCCTAACACCATAAGAGTGACCGATATTTTAATAACTGGTATCATTGGACCTTTCCTTAACAGCCACCTTGTACGAGATATTCTGCAAGCACAGCAATATATAATTTATTTACATGTCTTTGTTACATACCATGCAGGTGTCAGTAGCTACATGTATCTTTTGAAAGCAAAGTCAACCTTAAATTTCAAATCTTCGTATCTGCTCTTGTCCTGCACATAGGAATTTGTGTACATGTTGACCTTGAAAGCCCTCTTATGCTTCAGGCAGACAAACTATCAAAACCAGACTCGTCAGAATGACAACATAGCTCGCCGGTGGCAACCATATGTAAATTGCAAGAACAACAATAAAAAAGGTCTTATCACAAGGAACGCACATGTGAAATATCAAAGCCCTATCACTTACCAATCAAAAAATATGGCTAAGGTTAAAGTTTTTCAAAAGTAGGTCAATCTCCAAGGTCAAGGTCACAAGGTCAAAAATTTTGGTATCCATGGAAAGGTCTTGTCACAAGGAATGCACATGTGAAATATCAAAGCCCTATCACTTACCATTCAAAAAATATGGCCAAGGTTAAAGTTTTTCAAAAGTAGGTCAATCATCTCCAAGGTCAAGGTCACAAGGTCAAAAATTTTGGTATCCATGGAAACGTCTTGTCACAAGGAATACACATGTGAAATATCAAAGCCCTATCACTTACCATTCAAAAAATATGGCCAAGGTTAAAGTTTTTCAAAAGTAGGTCAATCTCCAAGGTCAAGGTCACAAGGTCAAAAATTTTGGTATCCATGGAAACGTCTTGTCACAAGGAATACACATGTGAAATATCAAAGCCTTATCACTTACCATTCAAAAAATATGGCCAAGGTTAAAGTTTTTCAAAAGTAGGTCAATCTCCAAGGTCAAGGTCACAAGGTCAAAAAATTTGGTATCCATGGAAAGGTCTTGTCACAAGGAATGCACATGTGAAATATGAAAGCCCAATCTGTATTGGTTTAAAAGTTATAAGCAAGGTTAAAGTTTTTGTGCACGCGCACGCAGACGCAGACGCAGACGCCAACGCCAACGCCGACACCGGGGGTATGACAATAGCTCTCCGGACATTCGTCCCGGCGAGCTAACAAAAGCAATTTAACCCCCCCCCCCCCCCCTACCCGCTCTTGGAGATTTGAGCATGAAGTCTAGTACAGATCAATTTTAGGAGACATGAATTTTCTTTATTATATATTCAAAGTAACATTTCTTCATCTGTAATGTGTGTGGTTGTTCAAAGTTATTATTCAAGCATTCACTCTTCAAGACAAGGATCTGAAATAGAAAAAAATATTGACTATATAAATCTAGCTTTCAAAATCCAAACTGTATGGTACAGCTTGGACACAAAATTCATAATTTTACAAGTTAGTTATATAACATACATGTATGTCCTAGCGACATAAATTACAAAGAATTCGCAGTGATATATTATATATAAAAACTGATAAATTACAAAGAATTCGCAGTGATATATTATTATTTCATGAATAGCTAAATAAGCTTGCTATGGCTATAGTTTTAGATTATTCACTATAGATAGTAAATGCATTTATTTTATTTGACTTCTTTTTTAAATCATTAAAATATTCCTAAATAGGCAAAACAAATGTTACTCTACACATAAATTTAAAAATTCTGTACCTAAATCTATCCAAAATAAACAGTACTGTGTGGCTATATGATACATGCATGTGTTTCTGAAACTTTCACTGTGTGTGACAATATTTCTTTTCATGCAGCTGCTGGTGTGAAATCCATTCTAAGTTAATATTCTGAAGAAAAAAAAAACAATAATTGGTATTTGAATATTTCAATATTTCGGTGCACATACTACTGCAAGTATAACTTAGTTACTGTACAAGTGCACTCAGATGCAAACATTTTTACAGGTACATGTTATGAAAACAACATACACATGGGCATGGGCTATTGCATTAGTATCACATTCGCCCTTCTTTCCTCTTCATTCAACTTTCGTACGAACTGATATCATAATCTACAAGTGTCTAAACTATTCACATAAAGTTTAGCTACTATTCAGCTTTGCAGTAACAGTGTAAAAGAAAAACGCGTTGAAATTCTGTCATTTACACATACATTTCACACATGTCTCTTGGTAATCCAACGAGTTTCCTTTTATTTCTATGAATAAATTGATTCCATGATGTAATTGTACTAATTCTAAGATATTTCCTTCATACAGCACCAATTATTGAAGTTTGATATCGCTTATACTTACCAAAATCTGCCTTTTTTTCGTTTTACCCGCTCTATTAACTGTTGATTCGCACCTGTTCATCACCTCAAGCTTCTATGTAACGCAGATCACATTCTTCGGTGTACGGGGTCACAGAGTACAGATATATAGATTAGGGGTCTTCTCAAAAGTATATTGACTCGGCGATGTGTTAGTGATGAAGTAATATGTTTTGTTTTTTGTATAAATGCAATTCTATCTAGTAAATAAAGGAATCAACGATAACGAAAGCTAATGAATGTGTTGCTACCTAACCTGACGACACGGGGTCCATGACGTCATATGACGTTACGTTATTTGGCGGAAAAATTTCTACGTCATTTCTATGGAAGGCCTTAAATGTGCTGCGATTTTTTTGGTATTAAGCTACATTCAAGAGATAAATTTGGTATAGCTATATTCAAGAGATGAACTTGTCATAGCTATATTCAAGAGATGAATTTATTATCAGTAATGGTTTTACAGCTTATGTCCAGAAACCACAAAATTCTGAATTTTCTAAGTTTCAAGGGGCAAAATTCTGCACAGAATTGAGGGACATGACCCATATTCGAACTTGATCTGTATTTATTGGTGTAAAAGCTTTTTGCAAGAAATGAATTGATTATATTTAAAGGTTTTACTTTAAATGTCCGGAAACCACAAAATTTTGATTTTTCTAAGCTTCAAGGGGCATAACTCTGCACAATATTGAGGGACAAGACCAATATTCGAACTTGACCTGCATTTCTCCGTGTAAAAGCTACATGTAAGAAATGAATTGATTGATTGTATCAGTTTTCCTTTAAATGTCTGGAAATCACAAAATTGTGGGGTTTTTTTTTCTAATTTTCAAGGGGCATGACACTGCACGTAATTGAGGGACATGACCTATATTTGAGTCTGACCTGTATTTCTTGTTGTAAAAGCTACAAATGTATATGCAAGAAATGAATTGATTATCTGTTACGGTTTTACTTTCAATGTACGGAAACCTCGAAATTTTGAATTCTTCTAAGTTTCAAGGGGCATAACTCTGCACGTAATTGAGGGACATGACCAATATACGAACTTGACCTGTATTTCTTCGTATAAAAGCTATATGTAAGAAATGAATTGATTATCTGTAACGGTTTTCCTTGAAATGTCTTGAAACCACAAAATTTTGAATTTTTCTAAACTTCAAGGGGCAATACTCTGCACAATATTGAGGGACAAGACCAATATTCGAACTTGACCTGCATTTCTCCGTGTAAAAGCTACATGTAAAAAATGAATTGATTGATTGTATCAGTTTTCCTTTAAATGTTTGGAAATCACAAAATTGTGTTTTTTTTTCTAATTTTCAAGGGGCATGACACTGCACGTAATTGAGGGACATGACCTATATTTGAGTCTGACCTGTATTTCTTGTTGTAAAAGCTGCAAATGTATATGCAAGAAATGAATTGATTATCTGTTACGGTTTTACTTCAATGTACGGAAACCTCGAAATTTTGAATTCTTCTAAGTTTCAAGGGGCATAACTCTGCACGTAATTGAGGGACATGACCAATATTCGAACTTGACCTGTATTTCTTCGTATAAAAGTTATATGTAAGAAATGAATTGATTATCTGTAACGGTTTTCCTTGAAATGTCTTGAAACCACAAAATTTTGAATTTTTCTAAGTTTCAAGGGGCATAACTCTGCATAAAATTGAGGAACATGACCCATATTCGATTTTGACCTGTATTCCTTGTAGTAAAAGGAATATGCAAGGTATGAAGTGTATATTTGTAAGCAGTTTCCTTCAAATGTCCAGAAACCACAGGTGGGACGGACGGACGCACACACGCACGCCCACACGGCCGGACGGACATGTGCATCACTATATATCCCCACCATTGTATGGCGGGGATATAATAATCATGTAAATGTAAGAAATACTATTAAACTTATGACTTATATCTATGCTGGTAGGGGACTAATATCGCTTTGAGATCAGAAACGTATTCTTTTCAATATAAGCTTAAGCTTTTGAAAATTTTCTAGGACTTTCAGTCCTTCGATTAATGGAATTGTACATGCTATTCTGTCCGAGCAAAATCTCTTGAGCCGTTTACCCGATTACTTTCATATTTTAGTATGTTGTTGCTTATGATTCACAAGTTTCACATCACCTTGACCAGATGTCATGTGACCAAAGTCAAGGTCATTAGGTACATATTTAATGAAATTGTACATGCTATCTTCTTTGGGCTATTTACCTGATCACTTTCATATTTTAGTTTGTTGTTTCTTATTATCCAAAGGTTTCACATCACTTTTACCCAAGGTCATGTGACCAACACATCTTTAAAGGGGAAGGTTATAGCCATGCGGCATTATATGGGCGTGCCCTAGAGTCTATATACCTGTCCTACAAGACGTAAAAAAGGTGTGAACAACTTGAGAGACATCAGGTATAGATTTGGCATTGAGTTATATCTCGTTTGGTGTTCAACGATTTCCTTTGGAATTCGGTGGGGAGTTGCTTTAATGTATTACATTATTGTGTTATGATAAGGCTATCCTCATGCGAGCCATGTAGTTTTTTGGTTCTAATTGTTTTTGTTTCAACTTTGTTTTGTTTTGTTTTGTTTTTTTTTTCTTTTTTATTTGTTTTACTTTTCTTTGTATGCCAGTCTTTTTTTACATGATTCGTCTTCGTCTCCATGAATGCACGTCCTCGATCAATCATTTTTTTTTTGCAGACTTGTTTGGAATTGTTTGAAGTACCAGAACAAGGCACATGCTTTTTTCTTACTTTTATGCAACAGCGAATGGTCTTTGGTTTTCTTACATGTTGTTTCTCTGAAAGTAACTATAATTTTTTTCCGATCACATGACTTCATAGGCAAGATACCAGACAAAAAGCCATATTTATAGTTTTGGGATCTAGGAAAGAAGCTATATAATTTTATTGAAATGTTGACTGAATTATTGGAATGTTTTCTTGAGACTATAGTTTGTCCGTGCGTTTGTTTGAAAGAAAGAAAGCTTGTATGAAAATGACAAAAAAAAGACTTATTTATGAACCCATATACACACAAAATTCAATATTATATAGAATTATCTACTATTTTTTATTCAATAGTTATATTCAACATATGTTATTCGTCTTCTTCGCTCTCGCGGGACAATAAAAATATTTTGCAAATGTGTATCGTATTTCCGGAGATAGAGAGAGAGAGATAATGAATGTTCATGAAATATTTCATTACAAGGTACATAATGTCTTGCAATAGACACATTCATACCATCAAATATCATGTTCGATAAATGCCGGTTTGTAATGCAAAATTGAAGATGTTGGCTGAGTTTTAGTAATTTGGGGGGGGGGGGGCACAATTATTTTCTTTTAATCAATTTTCTTTTATCTCAATAATTTGCTAATTATCTATGATGAGAAATTTGTTTATCTTGTAAACAATAACGTATTATTGAATTGGCATACAATTTCCATAAATGAAAAAAGATAAAATAAAAATTAAACATTTACGCAATTTATCTTTTCAAATAAGATCTGTAGATTGATGTATAAAGCTTATACTAAAGCCGAACCGAGCGTACACTTCTCTACGCATGGTCGATCACACAGTTGACCTGTCACAAGTCCGGGAGACAGTGGTTTACAACTGGCTCGAATAGGTCAAAGGTGGGGCTTAGATGACAAATATGGATAATGACCATATCCCTGCATACAGCACAAAATCAATAATTCAGAAAATCAGAAACCGAAGGCATACAAAATTAGGATAAAACAGAAACCAAAGCAAACTTACAAAAACCTCCACCACATGAAAAGAAGCGAACTATCGATATGAGATTGAGACTGTTACGGGTCAGAATACCCCAAAACGCCAGCAAAAATCAGGCAAAGACTGAATATAAATTAAGAAGTTTAATTATGTACAAAATATATATATCGAAAATGTTTACAACCTACAATACAATATCCGGATCAAAGTGTCCGTTACGGTCCACAAAGTCTATCGAATATATGGTTTCCCGTAATCACATACCTTTTCGAAAGCTCGGTGTCCAAACGTTGTTAAGGAGGTATTGAACACTTGGACGTCAAATTCAATTTTTCTCAAATATTTTGAAATTATATATTTCTTGTCTTTCCATGATTATACAAACTTGCATTTGATTCTATCCACAGGAAAATTTTCTACGAGACTTTGAAATATGCATTAATTGACGTTTTCGTGAAATTTTCGATGACGTCATATATTAAAAGTGTCATTACAGTTCTCGTAAAGCTATGGGAAATTAATTTTGATATAACATCCAGAATCTTTATAAATGTATTGCACTTACATATGGAAAAGATGAGATGAATTGTGTTTTAAACAAAGGCAGGATACTGGAATCAAATATGACACTGTCGCTCAAAAAATTGCAAGTTTGAGCCAATTGACTGTAGTTGTTGATTAATTATTAGGAATTCTGTGGATGAATCTTTGTCAAAAACTAACAAAATTATCAACAATGTCCAGAGATGATTTCATGATTAAATAAGAATAATTGAATTTTGGATTAATATTTTACAAAGCTTTATATTTTCCAATTTCCTTTCGAAAATCGTCCATTTTCAATGAAGTGATATCTGCTTTCCTATAATGTTGATTTGTCAACGAATTCACTTTGATGAAGATTGAATTTCCGTTTTTATACCTGCAAAGTTTTAATGCGATACGTTTGGTATTGATGTTTTATTGCATTTTGAATGCGAAGGTTTGTGACACCATTTTTCCCCGATAACGTCGAAATGACGTCGTTGTTCCCTCATGGATAAAACTCCCAAAGTCCACAATTTCGACAATGGCCATAATTTCTTCAACTGACACCGGCAATTATTCAAACTTCATCAGAATACTCAAATGTGAATATCAATCAGTGTATCAAATAATTTAAGGGTGTAAAGACTGTTTTTTTTCCTAGGGAGTGAGAAAACAAAAAATGCCGCCTCCATCTTGGTGTTCAAACCCTCCTTAAATGGATTAAAGTCTCAACAAATAAAGTATCCCAGTATATCGAATGGATGAATGAATCGTGTCTTCGAATGTGTACGAATGCCCCCTCAACACATTTCCTCAGAGGTATTCATACTTAATACCAATGAATTTACCAGAAGCTTCTAGAACAATGACTCATTACAAATGATTAACAATAGAGTAAATTCTAGAAATCACAGTCATGTGATGATAATGATGAACACAGAACATACTGGAATATCCTGTGATGAAATAAACATGACATAGTAAAATCTAGAAAGAATTATTATGGAATCATTAAATAACATGACTATGTACATGTGTACCTACACATAAAGTAAAACTAAAATAATACATGACCCACAACACCTCCCCCCTTAAAAAAGTTTGAATGTCAATGAAAACTTAGGTGGTAAATTCTGCAAAAATCACTCATGAAACTCTCGATAGTGCATCTGCAATCACATTGTCTTTGCCCCTTGATATGGTTAATAATGATATTGTACTCTTGCAACAATAAACTCCACCTTGTTAGTCTTTGATTCTTGTTTGACATTCTGTGCAAAAATGTGAGAGGGTTATGGTCAGTATATACAAGAATGGGATGTAAAGTAATATTCAAATAAACATCAAAATGCCGAAAAGCTAACAATAATGCAAGACACTCTTTTTCAATAGTAGGGTAATTCTTTTGACATTTTGTCAATTTCTTTGAAAAATATCAAACAACTCTATCTACACCATCATTATTTCTTGGAACAAAGCAGCCCCGATTCCTACGTCACTGGGATCAACAGTAAGCTTGACTTGCTTATCAAAATTTGAAGCTGACAGGACAGGACTATTCATAAGAACACATTTCATTTTCTTAAAAGATTCGTCACAGTCATTGGTCCATGCAAAATTCACTCTTTTTTGTAACAGATTGGTAAGTGGACCAACAACTGATGAGAAATTTGGACAAAATTTTCTGTAAAATCCTGCCATTCCCAAAAATCTCATTATCTCTTTCTTATTGGTAGGAATCGGGATCTTTGAAATAGCTTCCACCTCGGCCATGATAGGAGTAACAAAACCTTGACCTACTTTGTGACCCAAATATTCTACAGTCGCATGACAAAATTCACTTTTCGCAAGGTTCACTGTGAGGTTTACTTTCGCCAGTATGTCGAAGAAAGTACGCATGATTCGGAGGTGATCATCCAAGGTGTCGCTGTAGATGATGACGTCATCGATGTACGCCTCCTATCCTTCGAGATGATTTAGGAGCAAATGAATCATCCTCTGGAATGTGGCTGGTGCGTTTTTCATTCCAAAGGACATTACTTTATATTGGTATAGCCAATATCGCAAATGCCGATATTTCTTTGGCTCTCTCGGTAAGCGGGACCTGCCAATAGCCTTTAAGCAAGTCAAATTTATTGACAAATTTTGTACTGCCAATCTTAACTATACAGTCATCGATTCGTGGGATCGGATAAGAGTCAGTTTTGGTGACTGAATTGACTTTTCTAAAGTCCGTACACAATCGGTAAGTTTCGTCTGGCTACAAGAATACATGGGGAACTCCAGTCACTATTGCTGGGTTCAATAATGTCATTTTCAAGCATGTATTGAATTTCTTTCCGCATGTATTGAAGTTTTATTGGATTTAACCGATAAGGATACTGTTTGATAGGTGCACATCACCTACAATGACGTCATGATGAGATCCATTTGTCCTTTTTGGAACGTCCGGAAAGATGGTTGTATATTCCCGCATTAATTGGTGCACTTCCTCTTTTTGATGCACGGTCAGATGTCCGGGTTTCACTTCCGGATTTGTCATAATTTCAGAATTTTTCAAACGGACACTTTGAGCAAAGTCTTTTTCGACAGTCTCTTCATTACACATTCAGGTTCAACACAATTTTCTAATGTATTTACATTGGCCAAAGTGGAAACTGGTTTTACAAAATTTCGGTTACTTCTATCAAAATACTCTTTCAACATGTTAACATGACACACTCTTTTTTCTTTTCGCCGACCTGGTTTCTTAACCACATAGTTAATATCACCAATTTTACACTCAATCTCATAAGAACCGAAATATCTAGCTTGCAAAGGATGACCAAAGATAGGCAAAAATACATGAACTTTTATCGCCTGGTTTAAAAACTCTGTTTCTAGCATCTTTGTCATACCATGTTTTCATTTTCATCTGTGGTGTTTTGAGATTTTCTTGAGCCAATTTGCAAGCATTATATATTTCTTTTTGAATTTAGACACGTAGTCTTAGATATTCAAATCGCTAGTCTCAGTCAACCATTTTTCTTTCAATAACTTCAATGATCCCCTAACCGTATGCCCAAAAACTAGCTCAACGGGACAAAAACCAAGGGACTCCTGAACCGCTTCTCGTGCCGCAAACAACACGAGGTGAACCCCAGTCTTTTTCATACTGGTGACAATATGTTTTCATCATAGTTTTAAGGGTTTTATGAAAGCGTTCAAGTGCCCCCTGGGATTCAGGATGGTACGCAGAAGACTTTTACTGCCTGATACCTAGCTCATGCATAACCTGCTGAAACAACCCTGACATAAAATTCGAACCCTGATCTGACTGAATAGCCATAACCTACGAAACTGAAAAAACATTGTAAGGGCCTTAACTATGGTCTTTGCCTTAATATTCCTAAGAGGCATGGCTTCAGGAAACCTTGTCGAAGTACACATCATTGTCAGTAAGTACTGATTCCCTGACCTAGTCCTAGGCAAAGGACTTACACAATCAACTAACACCCTACTAAATGGTTCCTTAAATGCTGGAATGGGTTGGAGGGGAGCAGGTGGTATAACTTTATTGGGATTACCTACCATTTGACAATTATGACAAGACTTACAAAACTCAGACACATCTTTTCTCAACTTAGGCCAACAAAAGCGACTTAAAATCCTGTTATAAGTCAGCTAATTGATCCTGCCATAGGTGTGTCGTGATCTAAACTCATGATGTCCCGCGATATGCTACTGGAACCACTATCTGGTGAACGACCCGCCACACGTCATTAGGGGGTACATCTGGTGGTCTCCATTTCCGCATAAGGATGCCATCTTGTATGTAGAAGCACTCTCCGACTTTGTCTGCTTCTTCTCGCGAAAGGGCCCTCTTGCTTAGTCGGATGATCTCTGGATCTTTAATTTGCTCGGAGAGGAGCTGTTCACGGCTTAAGGCATCTGTATCTCTGTCTAATGGCGGATGGTAATCATCACTAGGTACTGTCGGAGACTTGTCAACATGAAGTGGTACTGACGTCTCAGGTACGTTGTCATCAATGGTAGACATGAATGTCTCAGAAAGGTATATATTTTCGTAGGGATGCTCCTCGTTAAGTGCAGAAGTTCTCTCAGCCTCTTTTCGTCTGGCTGGGTGCAAGTCGTCGTCTTCATAATCGGACACAACATCGGACGTGATTTTCTCACAAACAATCGGATCGGCTACAACTTTGCCGCCAGCTAAATCGTTGCCAAGCAACAAGGAAACGCCTTGAACGGGAAGAGTAGGTCGAACACCTACGATAACAGGTCAGTAATTAAGTCTGACTTCAAATAAATTTTATGAAGGGGAACATCAATGACGCCTAGCTCCACACCCTGTAATAAAACTGACCTGCCAGTAAAAGTGTGCTCAGACAAAGGCAATGGACCCTCTAACAATAAAATCTGGGCTGCACCAGTATCTCTCAAAATCTGAACAGGCAACGCTTCGCTAGAATCACTGAATGAAACAAATCCCTGTGACAGAAAGGGCTTATAATGATCCTCCATAAAATCATCAGAACTGGACTTAGAACCCTGAATCTCAGGAGTGTCAGAACAAATCGAATCTAAGGCTTTCCTATCATTTCTAATAGAGGCACAGGCCTGTGACTTAAGGTCTTTTTTCTTCTTAAGCTTCAAACACTCACCAATAACACGACCTTTTTTCTTACAACAATTGCATGTAGGAAGCGACCCCACCCATGCCTCAGAACGCTCGGACCTAGGTCAGCAAGTACAAAATAGTTCATGTTCCTCTTTTTGCAATGACAGATTTCACTCTGACATTATCTGCGGAAAATGTTCGTATGTCTTAGTGACGGGCTCGTTACACATTCGGCCACACGGGTAACATCGTGTTCAGGTTCACCTGACGTCACAGCTTCGGGTTTCATCTTCGGCTTCTGTCTCTTTGGATTGTCTCTCATAATTAACCTGCACGCTTATTCGTCTACTTTTCACAACAGGCGGTTCCATAATATCAACAGATATCAAAAGTTCAAGGGTAAACTGCATATCTGGAATCTAATTGTTAATTATCCAGCACTACTCTCTATATATTACTCCCAGCAATAAATCTATCATGATAGTCTGCATCATTGTTTCACTGTATAGGCCGCATATTGTGATTAATTGTTCATGGCAGTTTAGTGACACCTGGTTTTTCTCTGAATCTCTAATTGACCATAATTTTGAATTTACAAGAGTAATTTAGAAGCCTTTGTCAAATCTTTTAAATGAAATTTCCAAACTTATTTCTTTTTCCACGTCTTAATATTTACTAAAGTTTATTTAACTGAAAATGCAAGGATGATTTTTTTTCCTTCTATAAAAGATCAAACGAATCAATAAAACTATATTAAGACAAGTAGCTCTTTTCATTTAAGACGTCGTCAGTACATGTCAAGTCTATAGTCTGCGTGCAAACTAAATAAGAACAAATTACAGCTGATGCTAACAACCTGCATCATGGGACGACCGTCAAAATAAACTCCAACACCGGGAAAATGGCAAAAAAGGTCAATATCATTTTACGCTCTAACCTGAGGTGAGAATTGAAACTCGATCACCAGAGTTAAAGTCATTCATAAACTTTGTACATAAAAGCATGCATAAACAAACATGCAAAACTAGGGTTACTACGCATTTCTGTACTATATACAACGCCTCGACTTGTTTTTCATGTTTAAAACATCCTCGACTTCATAGGAGAAATGTGACATTAAGCGACCAATTATTCATTATCACCAATTCCTCCCTTTCTTAAAATAAAAAATGCAACTTTTTTTTAAAGTATGATCATCAAACTGACAGCAAACCACATACACAAGATTATGAATACTTCGATGTTCATCATATAATCCGAAAAAATTAACGTGCGCTTAACTTCGCACAAAATAGAAATGACAGCCCAAATGAAAAAAATAGCCTAACAACTCGTATAAACAGATCATACACAAACCATGGTTTTGATGCGAGTTTCCCGGTTGAAATTTCACATGCAAATGAGCTAACGGATCGTATCATTAAATTTGCATATTGGTGGATCGCATGAAAACCTTAAATATATGTTATGATCCAAGTACGATCCATTGAAAACAACTCGTATACAGCTCATATGATTCTTCTACGATCCATGGTTTTGATGCGAGTTTCCCGGTTGAAATTTCACATGCAAATGAGCTAACGGATCGCATACATATTTGGATATCAACAAATCGTATGAAAACTGCAAGTTTGTGAACATGTAGATGTACAATCCAAGTATGATCCATTTAGAAACATCTCGCATCCAAACCACAAAGCAACTCACAACCAAACCACCTAACAACTCACAACCAAATCACCTAATAACTCACAACCAAATCACCTAACAACTGCATGAAAATCATATGATCCAGATATGATCTATTATCTATATTAATAACAACTTGCATAAAAACCTTGTATACATACATGTATTGTCACAAATTTTTAGGTCATCATCCCATGCATGTACCAGTACACATGTTACATATTAAGTGAAAATAATACGAAACGATATTAATTTGCAACAACATTCATTTTACCGTATATATACATATTTACGATTTGAAATCAAAATCAACTTTTATTTCATTTCATATAAATGCATTTTAATCCTTTTTTCCAATTGACATTAATAAAATAAATCATTTTCTAATACATGTATAATCAAGGAAATCTATATTATTGATTACAAACATGATCAAGGGTGAAACGTTTATCAAATTTCCTAAACGTGTACACGGAAGGCTGTAAACGAAACGTAAACGTTTAAACGCTTCTTTGTATTTCTAATGTGAAAAGTGATATCCACTAGCATTCATTTGCCGACATGGTCATAAATTGACATAAATACGACTTAGTTATGCCTGACTAGATCAAATTCGCAATTTTAATACGACATGCTGATGTTTCGTACAGCAATAAAACTTTCAAAGATTCAAAAATCAAACTGTTATTTTCAAATGTGTTTGAACAATTCCCACAATTCAAAAGTGCAAGTAAGTAGCAAAAACAGTAACTCATGGAAGGTTGGACACCGGACCATCAAGAGAAAGCATAGGCGGAGAAATAGACGAAGAAATAGACGGCAATGACGGAGAAAGAGATGGTTGCGGCGGTGTCAATTTTGAGATATCGGCTCTTTCTATAACAGGATTAGATTGATGCTCAGACAGATTTTCTTCACGTTTTAAGCGTTTGTTTAAAGTTTGTCCAGTGTGTTTGAATCAAGGATGCATACATAACTCCGATAGCACATACATGTACATTTCGTACGTACGTTAAATGAAGAATCAATTGACTGACTTCGCGACTTCAGGAAATCAATACAAGTATTGAATTTTTAGAGTAATATTAACGATATAAAAGAATATCTTTTTATTGTATGTACAGTAGTCCGTGTACACGTTTAGAAATTATGTAAACGTTTACAGTCAAAAAATGAAACGGCTCCGTGTACACGTGTAAACGTTTCACCCTTAATCATGATGATGCGTCAAAATTTTAACAATAGAACATACATGCGTGTATTTCGATATTAATAATACAATGTACAATGTACAGTGTAATATATTGTTTCAAGAGCTTATCGTATACATATTCATACTGAAAATTAAACTAAGAGGTGTGTCACCTGTACCGTAGTATGCTTAACAATGTGACCTTGAAGGTGACTTTGAAAGTTCATAAGGTGTTTTACAATTATTGCAAGCTTTATATGGTAGAATTATAATGTATATCAATTAAGTTATACATGTAGCCATTTTTGTGTGAAAAACCAATTACCAGACAGCTGGACGGACAAACAGATCCCTATTACATGTATGTTGATCTCGAATTGTAGGTGACATAAAATTCTAAGTTTCAAAGCAAGTAAAATAATTTTCACATGTTCCATACACTTTCAAGCAAAGTTATTATGTATATATACATTGTATTCAGAGTGTACCAATACATGTACAATGATTATTGATACAAAATATGTCAAACTTTTCAAAACATTGAAATCACATCTTTTATAAATTTAAGATTTTCAAGGCATTGTAAGTTACATGTACATGATGTAGTTGCATTAACATAATAGTACAGGTGAATAGTGAATGTTTACTTGACTCAACTCTATTCATCAAGTTACATGAACATGCATTTAATTGTAACTTATCATAAAGTAAACAAATAAAACATTGAAAAAGTGGAACATAATTTTCTGCACATTGTAACATCTGGTCGGAATATGTACACACATAAACGGTTTGTGCATCGACTGCCACAATGGGTAGACATGGTAGAAGGCCTTATCTATATATGTAGTTACTCCATAACTTCTTAAATAACAGAACTGCAAACTCTAAAGAGCTTTATCCATGGCCACATAATCAGTCCCGTTTAGCACAAAGTGACTGTACATTCTGATTCATCCCTCGTTAATATCACAGACTCACTATATGTATTTCCTGTAACAAATTCAAGGTTAAAGTAAACTCAAACTTCATGATATTATTTTTTTTAATAAAGTGTCATTATGGTCATAGGCTCATACTACATTGTACATGCATGTAAAAAGAGAGAATCATGGTCTGTCAATTTTATGATCAAATACATGTAGTTAGTGGTACACGTATAACTATGAGCTAATGCTCTCTAATGAATTTGTATGTGACAAGCTCGCAGAACACATGTGTACATGTCATGCAGTGCATGGCACATACAATGTATGCTGTGAATAGGCAAAACGCATCGGACCTGTTTTATATAATTAGATTTACATTGAGATGCCTGATTATTCATATCATTTACTACATGTATTCTTCAACCAAATGGCCAATGCATCTCCGCATATATATTTGTATGAATGTTTGTCACACACTGTTTTACATGTACAGTGCAGAGTTCCTGAAAAGTGACGGTTATATCGGATTTGCCAATAAGAAATTGTGTTGTATGATAAAAACTCACTTTTATATGTGAGCATAGTATTTGACTTACAGACATAAAACTTACACTGTTAGTTACAGGCCTTTATCATTTTATCCCCTAAAATGGCTACATTGTAATCAGAAAATATAACGACATATCGAATTGAGTAAAAACTACTATTTTCTGATTTCTGAAGTGAGGTTATTTGTTCTAAATATGTAGCAGTATTACCTCAAACTCAATTTAAACATCAGGGCCAGGTTGAACTTGCTTCAAGGAAAGAAATCCATCTCAATTCTAAGCCGTTAAAGCTCTACGTACACATTTGGACCTCCCATGCAGACACTAGAATTGGCTGACAAATGATTACCTGTAAATAAAATACTAGACATTATGATGCATGTCATCACTTACAAAATGGAAATTTCAATCATGAATGTGTATATTCATCTCGATGCAAAACAGATTTGAAGTGCACAATAAATTGTTAGTAAAGAGAATTTCTTAAATTACTGTCCTGTTCACTAAATCCAGAGCACCCTGTTTGGGCGATTTATTCTGTCGTCTGAAGAATTTTGCTACAAATTATTGTTTCCGAGAATCGACCTCCTTTAGTCGTAACTGGAAATTAACGTCAAGTTACCCTATCAGCTGCCTTCAAACCGCAATATGGAAAAATAAAATGTCTATGGGAAATTCCCATGTCAATTTCAAGCCGCCGCCATATTGTTCTCCGTGTCAACAATAGTAAACAGTGACGTCAAAGCCTCCGACGTCACACATTTTCAGCGATTCTACTATAGAAAATCCCCGTAGACTTTTTATTTTCCGTCCTATTTCTAACTTAGCTGACGCACAAAAGAATGTTATTTTCTGTTACGACTAAAGGAGTACAATAAAATTGATATCTTTTTGGAAGATGACATTAACATATTTTAGAGAAAACCGCGAAAATAGGGTGCTCTGGAATTAGTGAACAGGACAGTAGCTTGAATTTCCTCTATCTCTTGAGTGTTCTCGTACTGTTTACATACCTTTCCGTCGACGTGATTCTGGAACCATCTAAGGACAATGGGCCTTGAATACGTTTGATTCGTGTTCCAGTTGGACTAACAGATTAACGTACACCTACTCTTTAGAAGATCTTTTCCGTCTCGTTCCGATCGAACTGGGCGGCTGAGATTTTCATTCGAAATTTCACAGATTTTCATTGGCCGAGAAAAATAAATCGTCTCGAACAACTCGTCCACCTTCTGTTTCGTAATTTTTAGTCTCCGACGCAGCATGTTATGAACAGTTCAAGCAGGGTTTTTTGTTGTTGTTTAAGTAACATATCCTTATTTTATTTTGTTTTTAGCGACGACTGAATAAGATGCTTAAGATATTGCATTCACATATTTGATGTTTATGCACTTTTAATTATTTCTTTTTTTCCCTTTTTTTTTTGCTCGTCATTTTGAAGCTCCATAAAATTCGGTGCCTTCAATTCAAGACTTCTAAACATCACTTATATGGTCAATGCTGTTATCATAAACGTTTGAAATAAAGTTTTATTAATACTACGTTTTTGTACTAAATGGTATTGCATTGAGGATCTAAATCGATCTAAGATAAAGATTTCAAGAAGAAGTTTTTTTTCAATTGGGGTGTGGCCGGGGCGTTCCACTCCATCATTGAGGAACATTCATTCATTCATTCATTCATTCATTCATTCATTCATTCATTCATTCATTCATTCATTCATTCATTCGTTCGTTCGTTCGTTCGTTCGTTCGTTCGTTCGTTCGTTCGTTCGTTCGTTCGTTCGTTCGTTCATTCATTCATTCATATCAGGGTTTAACCTAAGTATGATAAAGTAGCACTGCTCAAAAAGACAAAGTAAAGAAATCATTCCAAACTCAGTCTGTTAGGCCCACAAAGTTAACAAACCACACAAAACTTATATACGCAGTTCGAACTAAGATAGCAAATCGTATATATCTCACTTCCTTTGGTCCACAAAGTCAACAAATCACATAGAATTTATACAAACAATTAGAACTAAGTTAATGAACCATACATAACTCATTCTTTCTATTTGACGGAGATGATAAACCACAAGCAACTCATACCCAACTCTCAATCAACTCACATTTAAGAAACAACTCGCGTCAGGATCATATGACCTTATATGTAATCAAATGGTCTGGATATGAGTTGATAAATGGAACATATAAAAACCATTGTAATAACCCATGGATCTGATGGTTTTGTATGAGTTACCTATAAGTTACATGTGGTTTGTTAAGATTTTTTTTTCGTTTGGGAGGGTTGTATATCCAACAAACACGAGCGAACCTTCATACGTCCCCAGAAATCCGTCTGGTGTCATAAATCGGCGTTACATCGCCAAAATCCGAGCTATTCACCGCTCATCAACTAACGAAATCAACTATATGGGTTGCATCGAAGTATCCTCTTGAATGTAATGTACCATCATCTTGAAAATCTTAAAAAGACAGGTCACGATTTTCAATTTCTTTCCCCTCCTTTCTTTCAAATCCCCTGATTCAACGCCTGTTCCCCGGCGTTCTACGGACATAAACAGGAAAGAAAGTCTGAAGACCATTACCTTGATTTGCAATCAATTTAAAAACTTCTTCGCCATTTTTCGGATATCTACCAAATTCAAAGGTACTACAGCTTTTACTTTGAGACGAACCAAAACCCTCAGAACTACCTGAACCGGAATCTTGACTAATTCCCGTCATGTGAGACGTCACTTTGTCGTCAACGTTAGTCATTTTTACTTGAAAATGCGAAGAAAAAAATCTTAATCAATTTACCTATCTGTCTAGATCAAAAATTCAAAAATGAAAAATTACATGGTAAATCAAAATGAGGATACGCATGAGAAAAGTAAATGTGTCCTACCTGAAGTATACATAATTTCAGGGTAATTATCATCACTTATTGCTGTTTAATCCTGGTTTCGCGCACAAGTACATCTTCTGCATTCAAGGCAATAAATCACGTATATCCCCATGATTCGTATCATTTAGCGTCACGGCACCAAAAGGAAATACTGTAATCCTCCTAGAAACTACAAATTGTGAAGTTCGTGGATGAATTTTACTTAATCATTTTCGGCACTTCGAAATAAAAAGTCCTGGTAATAAATTTTACCGTTTATTAACATACGAAAGTAAGATGTTGATTAAAGCAGTATGAGAATGAATCTGTCATACAAAATCATGCGCACAGTATATATTAGGAGCATGGGATATTTCACAATCATATGGAAATCGCCATCGAAATTCATGACTAAATTGGAATTCAGACGTATAAACAAAGTTGCCTAAACTTAGAACAAATCCTCGCCATTTCGTCTATTGCACCCAGACCTGTGACAGGCGAACCACTATAGTTTCTGTTGCCGTCAATTGACCCAAGAACACCTCGTATTGACAGACGTAGGGTAACACACTGACGGGAATGACAATCATTTCTATTACATCAATTTAGCACGTGATCGTAAAGTTAACGTTTAAAATTAGAGTTATCTTCTCCTAGACGATTGGAAATATCCCATAAACAAAATAAATGGAAATTTTTTAAAGATCAAAATACTCGATTTGAATAATTATTGTGGGGGAGAGGCCATATGGTTACAACCCGCAGCACAGAATTTGACGAAACCTTACAGGAAGCAAGTCAAAGTCACCCGTCAACTTTGTATTTCGTTCCGACTGAGCAACAATAACGGTACCGGGTCGTCTGATTGTGTTCTTAAATTTAAATTTTAATTTTGATTTATTAACATTCTGGTGGATGTAAAGCTTTTACTGAAGCGCAATTCAAGGCAATGCCAAATATTGAATCAAATATATACTATTGTAATAAAGAAAATGTCAAGCGATAATTCATTGTTGTGCTATTATGCTTTTTTTTTGTCTGGATTTGTCCTTTACCTCTAAAATATGGTTGCACTAGATTTTAGGTAGATTTACATTAGCCTCATTCAACTTACATTCATGAGTTTCTACGTTTAATTATCAATACTGTCTATTACCTTCCAAAAAGGACTTCCTCATATCGTGGAAATGCATACTATGGTGAGGGAGAAGGGCCAGTGTGGGTATCAGGCTTACGATGTACTGGGAAAGAGAGTGACGTCAATATGTGCGACTTCAAATGGGGTAATAATGCTTGTCCTCACACGAGTGATGTCGGAGTGGAATGTAGTGGTAAGCAAGTCTACTAAGATAAGAGCAATTATTGTTCAAGAGTTATTCATGAAAAAAATCATATGAAGATGTTGGACAGAAAATCTTGATGAATAAAATCCCATCAGAAAAAAATAGATACTCTCCCCACATGTTTAAGTGTGACTGCAATCATAAGTTGCATTTTGAATTTCTGCAATTGAAATTATTAGTTACTTGGAATTCAAAAATATACACGATATACAAATAATAACAACGTTTTGTTCCCTTGGATTTTCTTTTATGGTCAAGTGCATTAAACTTCCAGCAACTGACATGACAAGAAAAAATTAAAACTAAAACATTGACATTTATTAAAAAGATTTCAAAATCTGGCATATTTCGTGGTCTATGTAAATGTAGCACTTTAAAATGAGAGACCACGTTACCCTGGTAACCATACTCTACATTGCTAAAAACACTTTATATTTATTTTTCATAATCAGTATTTAATTTATAAATAATGTTTAAGAGCCAATCCGGCATAAAATCATGCAAAATCGTAAGAATCGTCCAAAAGGGTGGTCAAAGTTTTACATTTTTATGTATATTTCTGTAATCTATGATGAAAAACATTCGAGAAAAATTATTTTAAAATTCATATAATCATGTCCCTTTTATAGTGATGGGCCCTTTTTGTTTGTATGGCATAACGCCTGTAACAGGGCTAAAAAACAACAGTGAAATAGCCCTATTTTCATCGTGGAATAAGAATCGATTTTGATATGCAATAATTCTGTTCATGATAAAATCAGATACTTACACAATTTATCTTCATTAAAGTACTCGCAAAGATAAGGTATACGAATTGACTTGCCACCAGGGGGCGCTCTAATACGACTTATATTTGGATTTGACAAAAGCGTCCCTAATTTGAACATGAATAAAATCTATAAGAGAGAAAATTTTCCCACAAAATTTCAGTGAAATAAAGTAAATATATCATAATTTAATATATATAAAAAATGTATCTAAGATATGCAAATTCTATCAAGAATATTCATTATTTCGCGAAATATGCTAAAAGATTTAAAGGAAAAATGTTCAAAAGATAGGCATATTTGATCATAATCTAGATAAAAATTCTATGACATCATCAAATTATATTCTAAAAATGATGAAAATTGTTTCAGATATTTTTTTTCAATTTCCCTTATAAGCCCCATCATTAATTTAGATGATTTTCGAGATAGTCCGGAATTACGCCACCGAGTCAGACTTTTAGTGATGACGTCACGAGGATTTTAGTGATTACGTCACGTGGTTAGGTTACAATGACGATAAAATAAGAACTTGACACGGATAAACTATCGCATTAGATTATAAGATTTAGAGTTTAGAGCAAGATTGCATAGCAAATCGCGTTCCCTCATTTCTAAATGTGATTACACGTACATGTACCAATCCCAAATTTTTTGAAAAAATCTTCACAGATTTAAAATAACGAGTCTCTAAAATCGTCGGTGCCGTGCTCATTTAAGTACTGGTTAGAGCGTCGAATCAATTACGGAAAGGTTCCTGGTTCGAGTCTTCATTAACAGGGACACTTAATCTCACTTCTATTGAATTTGAAGACGTTTAACTTCTGAATGTTCATCATAAACTCGTGTCATCAGATTTGTGACATGTATTTTCCTACAACGGGTCGTTCAGTATACTCTTCTATGATCTCTGTTATATAGTACTGAACAAATTGTCCTGTCTGTGTATTGTTGACATGACTGTGGTATTTTCTTTAAAAATATCGAAAATCGGAAAGAAAAGTTTTCTTTGCAGTCTACTATCTGCTCTTTTCATTGAATTTCCAAATTCATTGTTTCATAGGAAATTGTGTTTAAAAAGTTCTTTCCCTTTGAAAACGATCTGTTGAATTATTATTGAATCGATAAAATAAACGATATTTTCTTTTAATGCTATGTCGATCTTTCCTATAAACAAAACAATTTATTCGTATTTCAGAGAAAAAATCGACTAAGTTGCACGAATGATCCTCACATAACTTTAAAAGATTGATAAAAAAGTAAATCAATGAATTAACTACCGGTATATATCCATTCCTTTTCTTTCGAGAAAACCTCCAACGTTCTGATATTTTCATGCATGAAACAAGAAGAAAAAGAAAAAGATTGTTTGATTTGACTGTCACATTCTTTATTCAAACTCAATGTCAAAGAGCTCAGTCAACCAAATCAGTCATCTTTGGTTATGATGAGAAAAGTCTGTTTATTCAAGGTCAAAATTTGGAGCAAATTTCAGGGGCCCTGACAACCTCTCCGTTTTATTTCTTAACCTCCACCCATTCCCCATTCCCGGGTTAAAAATAAATCTTACTGGAAAAAGCACTCTTCCCCGGAACCCCCCCCCCCCCCACAATCATTCTAAATCCTTGCGTTTGTATAAGCTGTTTTGCTCCGTATTCATCCGCTCCGGTCCGTATGCGTGTAAATTATAATAATAATCACTTTCTTTTATACATCTCGATTCTTTCTTAAAAAGTTAATCTCCTGCATATCTTTAATTCATAAAAGGTATTTCTCCTTCGAAGTGTTGATATATCTTGTACAAAAGCAGAGCGGTCTTCGTTCTATTAAAAAAGTACTTTGATTGAAAAGAAAAAAAAGTGTTCATGGAACTCCATCTTTAAAAACAAATTGTAAAAGCAAAACGAAACGAAACAAAAAAGAAACTCCGATCCCCCTCCCCTCCGAAAAAAAAAAACCAAAATTATACAGAAAAGAAATAGAAAAACTCCTGGGCTAACCTAAGGGCGTAGATCTACATGTATACATTATACGCCTGTCAAAGGTCAAAGAAATATATAATTCCATTGTATATAACTTCTTTTCTACAAAAGCGTAATTCTTACATTGTTAGTTTGTGTTCTGAATATGAAAAGAAACGAAGAAATGATGTGAAGAAACAAAATAATGAGGAGGAGGAATAATACGGAGAAGCGAAAAAAAGAGAGATAATGTCTTCGCTTCCTCGCATCATTTCCTCACTTCAATTTTAAAATTGATGAAATTTTTCAATAATTTTCTTCGATAACATTTTTCATATTTATTCCCAACTATCAATTACACAACTTTGAACAAAGAGTTTAACCTTGACCTGCGTGTGAAAAGACATGATCAAATCAGCTGTGGTCACAACTCGCCGCACATGTATGGGTGTTTTACGTGTGCAATCTATGGGATTCCGTATGCGGTGTGTGTTACATGTATCGGTTCGCCTCAATACGGATTTGGGTTCAGTCACATACATACTGAACTCTCGCTGCGTGTGGTCTCGATCAGTGCGTTCTACGGATTCACCAAGAAGCAAGATAAATGAGTTTCAAGTGCATTCAACGCCCAGTGACGCAAACGATGTCGTTCGCCTTGATGCTTAAATAACGCTTTCTAGTTAGCTCTACTGGTCGAAGACCTATAACTCTATGTAATCTTTTGAACACCATTTCTCAGAAATTATTACTGATAGGGAAATAATTCTTTTTTGCAATTTACTGAGCCTATGGTCTTGTTGTGCACCATATATTTTGTTTTGGCCCCTGACCCCAAGGTCTTGGAAAATGGGTGTGGTCATTTTCTCCTATATATCACTTTGTGCATCTTGTGAACACCAAATCTCAGAATGTATAATTGATAGGGAATTAATTCTTTTTGCAATAAAATGGATTTGTGGTCTAGTTGTGCACCTGAGTCCCTGACCCCCAGGGTCTTAGGAAATGGGTGTGGTCATTTTCTCCTATATAACTCTACGTAATCTTGTGAACACAATTTCTCAGAAACTATATTTGATAGGGAATAATATTTTTTGCAATTTATGGAGCCTATGGTCTAGTTGTGTACCTGATATTTTGTTTTGGCCCCTTGACCCCCAGGGTCTTGGAAAATGGGTGTGGTCATTTTCTCCTATACGGTATAATCTGTGTAAATCGGCTTTCATTGGTTCCGATTGAATCGGCCGGTTTAGACAAGATCCGGTGTACAGAAAAACGATATATTTGACCCAAATAAATTGAAATAATATACACAGAATGCTAAGTGCTATACCTTTACTGATGAATAGGAAACTTGATCATCATATCAACATGATAAATACAAAATACAAACATATTTCATCATGTATAGGCAGAGATCAAACAGATGTCATATCATTGTCTACGTTTTGCGGAAAAATCTGTAAAGGGTGAGTTTTTAATGATTTGCATTTAACAATTTCATTCTCTGTTAAAATGCGAAAAGTCTGCAAATAAGGTAACATTCGGTCATTTTTACGGACCAACGCATACACAAGTACCGTTTCATAGATAAGATACGTAAGTAGACGTTAGAGATGTAAATCCCAGGCGCAGAACGAGGATAGAAAATAATGTCAAAGAAAAATCAATATTGTATTGTTGTCGGTGAACAGAAGAATTTTGTGCTTCTAACTGGCCATGTACATTAAGCTGTAATCACACGTTACTTCTATTGGTGTAGATCTACGTTACAACGTAAATACCAGTGCATAACTTTTAGATAGATTTAAAACCCAAAATGGGACACCAAAGAATAATGCGCACCAGGTCGCGGCGAGTTGCAAATTTTATTGGCCATTTTTTTTTGTCAGAATGGGACTATGGCACAGGGCGCGTGGCATTCCAAATCACTGCAAGTTTTATTATGTCACTAACAGTAGTTCCTCCGAAGCCATACTTCTGTAACTTTTTGTACTTTTTACGAATCGTCAATCAAAGACATTTTTTCTTCCGAATTTAATTCTTTTCTTTGTCTTTTATGAGATGGATATGCATTATCAACATTATTTCTTTCTCTCGGCGTACTCGCCATGATTAGCCTTTGTACACTGAATAGATTTAAATTCTTTGTTAAAAAATACTTTGCCGAAGGTATAATTACCGTTGACCAAATCACACCTGAGTAGATGTTTATACAAGGCCGGTACACAGGTTATCAATTAACCCTAATTAGTGTGATCGGTACCCTAATTGACGGCCGGAGAACGGAAGAGACAAGATACGGAATACACAAAAGATTTTACTATTAAACGTTAAAGAGAGTCGCTCGGGACCGTAAGAAAGAACCGATGTAGACAAGATTCCGGAATACAGAAGATCCGGTTTTCACAAAATATACTGTATAACTCTATGTTATCTTGTGAACACCATTTCTCAGAAACTATAATTGATAGGAAAGTATTTCTTTTTGCAATTTATTGAGCCTATGTTCTAGTTGTGCACCTGATATTTTGTTTTGGTCCCTGACCCCCAGGGTCTTGGAAAATGGATGTGGTCATTTAATTGCTATATAACTCTGTAATCTTGTGAACACCAAATCTCAGAAAGTATAATTGATAAGGAATTAATTCTTTTTGCAATAAAATCGGTTCGTGGTCTAGTTGTGCACCTGATATTTTGATTGAGCCCCTGACCCCAGGATTTTGGAAAATGGGTGTGGTCATTTTCTTCTATTGCACTCTATGTAATCTTATAAACATAAATTCTCAAAAAGTAAAAATGATAGAGTGAATTCTTTTTTGTATTATAATAGGTCTTTGATTTAGTTGTGCACCTGTTATTTTGTTGAGCCCCTGACCCCTCCTGTAATGTTATCTTGTGAACACCAATTCTCAGAATGTATAATTGATAAAAAAAATGCATTCTTTTTGCATTAAAAATGTTAAAATGGGTCTGTGATTTTGTAGTGCACCTGATACTATTTTTCAGCCCTTGACCCTTTGGATCTTGGAAAATGGGTTTACCACTTACATGAATACTTTCAAACAACCAGGGGAGCTTCAGTCTCGTCAGAGACTTCTAGTTTAAAGATGACGCAAATACGAATATATTATTATCATACATGTACATGTATGTATATATAGATCTAACTGTACAATTCAGTGATAACGAAAAGAGACCCCCCTTCTCAAAAGAGTGGAATTGTGTGTCAAATCTACTCCTGTCATACTTCAGGGTCATTGTTGCAAGTTATGTATATAATTTGTTTATTTTTTAATCATATTGATATTTTTTTAAATCCCCAAGACGTCAAGGAGACAATTACAGCTAAATGTTGATCTTTGATTAGACATTTCACGGCATGTATTTCTACTTCCTATGAAGTTTACACTAATTTTGTTTGTGTTTTTGAATTAAACTATATTTCTGTATTTAATACATGTACATGTATATTTGAGCAGTATGTTCAAACTCATCTGACAGGGGTTTTTATTTAATAAAAAACGCTATTTACGTCTATTTTTCGTTCGCATTTTTACAACGCAAAAATTCACTTTGATGAATATTTTAATTGTCTCTATCTCGATACATATTATTTGGCATCGGTGGGTTTTTGAGATATTTATGATATTAAAGCAAAGGGGTAAAAATTTGAAATTTGAAAAAAATCAAACTTCTCTTACAAAAGATATTGGTGCGTGAAAAGGTCTAAAACGTCATTTTCTCGTTAAGCTGATTTTAATGCTTTTTGTAACTGTCTACATCTCGATACTGAATTATTTGGCATCAGTAGATTTTTGATATATCTATAAAATCATAGCAAAGAACTGAAAGATGAAATTTGAAAAAAAAAATCAAATTTCTCTTTTAGAAGATATTGGTGCGTGAAAAAGTCTAAAACGTCGTTTTTTCGTTAAGCTGATCTTTAATACATATTTTAACTGTCTCTATCTCGATTTACAAACCTTCAAATGTGATTCTTTTGTTATTCATCGGTCATTTTATTTCATAAAGACCGCGGACGATTCTAAATATACGAGGTTTTATGAACGTTCAATGAAGTGTGGAGGTCAATAAAAAACAATGAGGGGCGGAGAAAAGAAAATTATTTCAGTCGTGGGTGTCAATTGTTTTGATAATGATGAGTATTCGGCCATAGTATAGAAAATATTGTGTTTCATGTCCGCTCAAGACATATCCTTTTATAAGAAATGTTAATAGAAGAAATGTTCAAGATGCCATTTCAAATCAATCTAGATCCCAGTTATTCTAAATGCCCTTCTTATACATGTACATTGAGGAACTTGATGGACAAAATATAGAAATATTATCCTCACTTGATTAAAAAATATTTCCTTATCTCTATTTGCAATAATTTACTCACCTAATTAAAACTTGATTGGAGATAGAACTCATTGTTACTCATTGTTACACTGTTTTTTTTTTCTTCTTTGACCGAATACAGGGTACCTTTCAGAAAATTATCGTGATGTATAACAAATCATTTTACTTCTATGGCCTATTGATCGTTACCGTTGCATGTTTCGTCCAGATAATTTGCATGGTCTATCTCATTTTGAAAAGCAGGGGTGTATTAAATTAATATTTAGATTTTTATTTTTCTGAAAATTAAAGAAAATCTGCGGTTTGTAAGTCGGATAAAGACCGAGTTGAGGTCTGTATGAAGGTTAGATGCCCAAGGAGAGAACAGGGTGGTGTTTAAAGACCGAGGCCGAAGGCCGAGGTCTAAACACCACCCTGTTCTCTCCTTGGGCATCTAACCTTCATACAGACCTCAACTCGGTCTTTATCCGATACATGTAATCATTAGGCATTTGGGTTTTTGATACATTTATAAGATTAAAGCAAAGAGTTAAAAGATTTATTCTTACAGAAGATATTAGTGCGTCAAAAACGTCTAAAACGTCATTTTTTCACTGAGCTGATTTTTACCTCTTTTCAAGTTACGTTGCGGCTGTCTTTAGAAAATTATTTCTATGCTGCAAATTTACATGTTCTTATATGCTGCTATTGAATACTAAGACGTTAAACATTGACTGAACAATATCGTAGCAGAGCGTTCATCATCATTTGACCTCTTCCTAAACCGCTAAAGGATTTTGATGAAATTCAAGTACCATATTACAACAAGAGGCCTAATGAGACAATATTGCTCACCTGGGTTACATATACTGGATTGATAGCGGACAATACTGTTGATACTTTTAAAAACTTCCTTCCTGTAAGAGTTCATTCAATTCTGTACAGCAGTTCAAACAGATTGCAAATGTCCGTCAGCCAATTACACTAGCTCGCGGTCATATCTTTTTCAGGAATCACCTCTAAAACCATGTACGTTTAGGCCATAAAGAATAGCTTTTAGAAAAAACAACGCTCCCTACTTCTTGAATGATCAGCTCGAAAACGCAAATTTGGATTAAAAACCAATTCTCTGTGGTGAGCATCAAAACGTTTGAAAACGCATGTTCTCCGATTTTTATGAAATCTTATTTAATGCAAGGGAGTAAAGGAAAACAATTTTTTAAAAATCATCAACAAGTTGTTGCCGACGGACTTGGATTCAATGGTACCTACTTCACAAGATACTCCAAAACAAGAAGAAAATTGACCCTTCCGAACGCGGGAAAAATTTGAGAAAGTTCATGACGTCACAGTGCAATTTCGATGTTTGACCGAGGTTCGAAGCTTGTTTGTCCGAGGTAAACACATGGTAAAAGCATTGTGACGTCACGAAATTTTGCATTTTTTTCCCGCAATCGGAAAGGTCAATTGAATAATTTTAAAGCCTAATTTTGTCTCATAGAAATGGTAAGTCATAATTTCAAACGTTAGAAAATTAAATGTATATAGGCTAAAAGATATTCAATTGCATTTATAATCAGATTTTGTTTATAAATATGATTACCATGGTAATAAATATTGCTCATTAATGCATTTAAGATGTCAGATTTTGTTTTCTGTTTTTCTCATTCATTGTTTTAATTTATATAATCAGCAATTTTAACAAATGGTTCTCTAACATAAGTAGGTTCCTAGAAACCTTAATTGCCATAACAACCGTTTCCTGATGTTTGAAATATTGATAGTCAATATTGAAATATATGTTCTACAGTACCATTTTCGTTGTACTAGACAGTTTGAATAAAGCCAAAGTGAATTTTCCTGGCGCCATCTACAATACAGAGCTTTAATTTCTTTTTGCCAAAACTAGCGGCTCCACATTTTGTGTGTAGGGTTTATTCAGAAGCGTATTTAAGTGGAACAGATGGCCAAAAATCGTTGGAGGGTAGCCCAAGGAGCCCAATATAAAACATGACCGAAAAAGTTATGCCGAAACCCAGCTAAGGACAGAAATATTTAATGAGGGAGATACCCCTTAGTTTAAGAAGGTCTAATTTGATGACAGGAAATTTAGACTATATTTCAATGCAGTGCGTAAACACTAAAACTAGGTGAGCGATATCCTCGGAGGGACTTACAATCCATTAGCAGCGATACCAGCCTAGTGGTTGCGGCTAGCCAACAGGGGATGCTTACTCCTCCCGGACACCTGATCCCATCTCTAGCTTGCTGGGGGTCCGTCGATGCTCAATTTTGTGCTCTAATGTGAGTGCTGTTGAGATTATCGTCAGGATCTTCTTTGACTCATTGAAATTGTCAATATTGAAATTTATGCTCTACAGTACCAATTTTATTGCACTAGATACGTGTTTCGGATATTTTAATCCTCGTCAGTAGTACTTCATGTCAAACAGTTCAGATAAAGCCAAAGTGAAGATGTGATAAATACGACATTCTGAGTTTGATAAATCAAAATAACCAAAATGTGAAAACATCTTTCCGTAACATGTAGTGCATTCTTTCAAAAAGTAAGATAAAATGGCTGGGGTAAACGTGACCATGGCAACCATTTCCAAACATGTCGAATTTGGAAATGTTCAATAAGAAATTTACGGTTGCCGTAAAGAGCCGTGTGAAAATGAGATTTATTTCGTTCCAAGAAATAATACTTGAGGGAACGAATTATTTCGAGGGAACGGAATAATATTTTGAGGGAACGGAAGGATACTTAAATGTAAACGTATTCAAATTGAATAGCATCATTCAAGAACAGATAAATTGGCAACATGGACCAGACATGCACACCTCGGGTAATTAACCCTCGTCAGTGATCCTCAAATCTAAACACTGTAATATGCCAAAAAAGTATGAAAGTTCCTTTGTCGAAAATGCATACCGAAAGACGTAGCAGGATGGGAGGGGTATGATGCTAAAGGACCCACGTTTTAGAAATTTCATGTAATTTTGATAACAGAAATTTTAGAGTGCGTTCAAGAAACGATCAACCGAAATTGATCGAACCTGGCTACATGCGCCCTCGGGGACTCCTGGTCCACCAGCAGTGACACTCACCAACAGGTATAAATGTAAACGTTTTCAAATTGAATAGCATCATTCAAGAACAGATAAATTGGCAACATAGACCAGACATGCACGCCTCGGGTACTTAACCCTCGTCAGCGATCTTCAAATCTAAGCAATGTAATATGCCAAAAAAGTATGAAAGTTACTTTTGTCGAAAATGTGTACCGAAAGACGTAGCAGAAATTCAGATCTTTGAAAAGCAACCCCTATTTCAAGAAATAATACTCGAGGGAACGAATTATTTCAACAGAACGAAAAAATATTTTGTTTCATATTTAAAGACATCAAAAGGGAAGCTGTCGAAATTAGAAAGTATACTTAAAAAGGATTTATTTGAAATAGGGGTTGCTTTTCAAAGATCTGAATTTAAGAAATTTAAAAAAAAATGTTAAGAGAAGTTATGAATGTTAAGAAATTTAAAACAAAAAGGACTTAATTTACTCTATGAAAGGCAGTTCCGTCATACGTTAGGAGTATTATATTTTTGTTAACATGATTGGTGACTTTTCGACCTTGACCTTGTATATAGTATTCACATAATATAAATGAAAAAAAAAAAACAGATTTCACTCGTACTCTTCGTATTTTTCACACATTCCAAATAAAAAGTACCACATTTTTAACCATAAATTCTGATCTTCCAGTAGTATACAAAAGTATGCACAAATCCCAAAGGGAGAAGTATTTCCTTCCCAAGAAATAATATTAAGTTCCCACGATATAATTTTTCGTTCCGATGAAATATTACTATGTTCCAACGGAATATTAGTATGTTCCCACGATATATTATTTTGTTTCCTTGAAATATGATTTTCTTCCCTCGAAATATTATTTCATTCCCTCAAAATATTATCGCATTTCCTCAAAATATTATTTCGTTCCCTAAAAGATTATACTTTCCTTCCAACGATATATTTTTTCGTTCTCTCGAAATAGCATTTCGTTCCCTCGAAATATTATTTCGTTCCCATGAAAACTTATTTCGTTCCCACGAAATATTATTTCGTTCCCGTTAAATATTATTTTGTTCCCCAGAAATAAATTTACTTTTTAGATTGACCTAAACGGCCACCGTTACATTATAAATAACGTTATCAATATAATTGATTTCAATAAAAAGAAGATAATATACACTTTAATGTATAGTTTCTTTAGAAAACAAGACAGATAAAAACATATCTCCTTGTTCATGTTGTTTTGAACTTTTAAAGCTTTAGAAATTGAATCTCCTATAAAGCTAAATGGAAAAATTCATGTTGCATTAAAGTACATATCTTTAACATTTCTTTTCTTGCAAAATAATTAATCAAATAAACCGCCAAAATAGTCGAATCCAAGGAAACAAACATGTCAAACCTATATTAAGTTTAAAGCAAATAATTTTTTTCATATGTTGTATTAACAACGGCTGGTTTGCTTTATGATGGATTTCGTTAAATTATGTGAAGGGGTTGTACAGAGAAGGTCAGAAATGTGTCAGCCAATCAGACCCCTTGCTGGTTATATTTGTTTAACACGGCACGAAGAACACAGTCAAGGAAGAGGACCTAAGGTAATTGCTTCCTGTGAATATTCATGAAATGCATTTTTTGATTTTATGTTTATCTATCTGTGTTTTTTTCCCACAGAAACTTTTTATCTTCGTAATGATATTTCTTTCATATGTCAATTATTTTAGTTAAGACTTTATTGCCAAAAGTTTAATTTTGGTCAAGACTTTTGAATGCAAGTAGTTAGGGCTTTCATATCCCACATGGTAATTTCTTGTAATAAGACCTGTTGAGAAATTGAGGCTTTGGTCTTGACCTTGGACTATTACCTACATTTCACATTAACATTGTTTTACTGAAATTGATACTAACGCGGGCATTCATGTTTTACACATGCAATGGCTTTTTTTCATTCTTTGTAAATTTCGATTATTCTTTCCTATTAGAAAACGTTTGAGGATTATTTCATTTAATTTCAGTGTCTCCTCCATAAACGCTAGAAGGTTTTCTTTGAAGCTTTACATTTAGTCACTTAACTTGGAATGTATTTGTAAACTCTATGTTATTAAATTTGATAAAGCTTCCTAAAAGTAAGAATCAACTCTTTGAAGCTTTAGATTTGTCCTTGGTTGGATCTTAACAGCAATTCTCTGTAAGAACCAAAGAATTTCAAGACATGTTGGCACGGCATGTCATGGATTTTTGAGATTTTTGGTATGGAAGTTCAATATGAAGTACTAGTATGTAAATCAACCCCAGTTTTTTCAAAAAGGTTGTCGTTGCCATGGTAACCGTGTCTGAAGTTTCAAAAATCGGGAAAATCTATAGGACGAGGCGTATTTGTAGGCTTCGTTACCATGGAAAACAGGTACTTTTTTAATCTGAAATTGTTTTGATTTTTTTTCTTTTAATCCTTATTATTATGCATATTTGTAAAGTTCTTTACATTCATCTCGGATGCCTTTTGTATACAAGATGAAAAATTGGGCCAAAATAGAGTATAAAAAGGCTCTGTTTTGGGCTCGAAAAGACCCTTTTTTGCATGTTTTTACTGTTTTACAATGTTGAAAATTTCATAAAAGCACCAATTTTTGAAGTTCAAGTTCTAGTTATCCAATAATTATCATCTTTGAACTATACATTAATATAAAAAATTAATTGGGCTAATTTGTCCTTTTATATGCAAAGCAGCATCAAATTTAGTTGCTATGGTAACAATCGGCTGAAAGATTCACATACGATGAATTTAAACACAACCTCTATCAAACTATCTACGCATGACATTTAAACAGAAGTTCATGTATACATCTATCAGAGGCGTTTTAATATAAAAATGACCTTGAAAATATTTCAAGGTCACCCACTGAATTTCCAAGGTCATTAAACTTTAAGTGACCAAGGGGGGTAGGTTCACTTACTACCAAAATCGGCCCTTAATTTTTGCGAAAAAATAATTTTATGAAAAGTATGATTCAGCATATCTTATATTCATCTCAAATGCCTGCCGAAATAGAGAGTAAATATCTTTCATTGTCAAAACTTCACGTACGTTAGTTATGACGTCACATTGTGACGTCATTTGCTCTGCATGACGGAAAATGAAGGAAAATCGCCATATTTTCTGCGTAAATCTTTAAAATTAGTATAGGCGCCAACCCTTACCCAACATAAATTTTATGCAGATCGAAAGTTAATTTGCAAATTTAACTTTTTATATGAAAATTATTTTTAGTGAGGGCTGGCGCCCTACTTATTTTCATAAATTTGGACAAGAATTATGCCCATTTCTTACGATTTTTCAGCATTTTACGACTTAAAGCCGATTTTGAAGCCATATCTTTCGGTGTTTTGCACGTAAATTAAAATATTTATTTGGTATTTCAAACAACCATACATTTAACTTCCTTGATACGAAATACAATCGAAATCTAAACCATTCTAAAACTAGGGCCGATTTTCCATGTTACCGAAACTGATTTTTCATATAATGAAGGTGCCAATATTTTAGAAACCTGGAAATATTGAACTTAACAGTTATTTACCATAAAATGATAATTGTATCACTATTTTCTTAGAACTATTGATAACGTTTCTTCACATCTTCAAATATCTAAATTCTTCGTGAGTATTTTTATAAAAAAGGGACGAAATCTGTATTTTCTTGGTTTTTTTTTTTTGACAAAAAATATTTTCCTATAAAATTGCTCAAGTTCAATAAATTCTAAGATGTTTCTTTCTTATATTCATGTACTTTCATAATAAATATGACCTATCAAAATAATCAAATAAAAAAATCATTAAAATCGGTAACAAAAAATTTAAAAAATCAATATTTTATGCAAAATTTGAGTCTCAAAGTATAAATGACCTTGAACATCAAGCCAATGACCTTGAACATTTTAATTGTGCTTACGTAAAAGATTTAAGTCAGATCCATACATGCATACATTTTGACAATCTTATGTAACTATAAAGAGGAATTAAATCAATTTCAAAGATAATATGAAAAAAGCAAAATGGTCTAATGTTGTCATGGCAACGGTCTTTGACGACAGAATTTAGGTAAAACTCTTAATATACCTACTCCAATTTTTTGTTCATTTTATTTGTCAATAAACATATCTTTCCTTTGATGAAAATCACTGGTCTCCTATTGGTGCCTTTTGTGATATTTAAGATTGAAAATGGTCAAAAACACACCAAATTGGCCCTTATTTTCACCTCTTTTTTTTTCGCTTCATTTTGACTTATTTTGGCTTAATACAATAAGCTTCCTGTAATAAATATCACATAACTAAGTGTACTAAGTAAGAATGGAAGTAAGGAAGTAAGAAAGAATAGATTATATGAAGATGAACAAGCTGTTACTGTGGTATCCATGGCGTGGTATCCATGGCAACGAAGTCTATTTGGCCGAAAAGTGTTATTTTCATGGTCACTACTTAATATTGACGAACTTCAGACTTTGCACTTTAACGAGGCCCTGGACAATAAGATAACTCAAAAACAGAAATAGATATTTTGATTAAATTCATATCAAAATGTCATTTACTTATATACAAGAGTTTGGCGAAAAATGAATCAATTCCACCGCTTAGTTTTTCGGGGGGACCATCTCAAAGATTTCCTTGTTTTCTCCATATGATTTAATAGAAAAAGAAGATTTTTTGCATTTTAATTTCAATTTATAAAAAAAAAACTGAAATAGAGAATTTGATAGGATTATCATATGTTGAAAACAGAAACATAAGACAAAATATATCAGGTTCAGTGGAAGTTTGACCGCCTGTGTGAGCTTCAGGGAACATCTCAAAATCATATTTTTACATATTTGCCCTATATTTTAAAATAAAGACATCATAAAGGATGGATATGTCCTTATAGTTCTTGTTTACTGCATATAATATTTGTTAGTATATATTTCTCTAGAAAAAGACAACAAAATTCAATCGTGAAAATATATCAGGGGCGATCTCAAAGCATATTTTGCAATTTTACACATAACTTGTACTCTGTCTTTATCAGTACAATTGAAATTATAAAAAAACTGAAATAGAGAATTTGATGACATGTTCATACAGTGAAGAGTGAAACATAAGCCAGAATATATCAAGTTATGTACAATTTTGACCGCTTGTGTGAGCTTCAGGGAACATCTCAAAATTATATTTTAGCATATTTGCCCTTTACTTTGAAATAAAGACATCATAAAGGATGAATATGTCCTTATAGTTCTTGTTTACGGCATATAATATTTGTTAGTATATATTTCCCTAGAAAACGACAGCAAAATTCAATCGTGAAAATATATCAGGGGCGATCTCAAAGCATATTTTGCAATTTTACACATAACTTGTACTCTGTCTTTATCAGTACAATTGAAATTATAAAAAAAAATGAAATAGAGAATTTGATGACATGTTCATACAGTGAAGATTGAAACATAAGCCAGAATATATCAAGTTCTGTACAACTTTGACCGCTTATGTGAGCTTCAGGGAACATCTCAAAATCATTATTTTAGCATATTTGCCCTTTATTATGAAAGAAGGCCTCGTAAAGGATGAACGTGCTCGTATATTTATTGTTTATAGTACATCATATTCGTTAGTATATATCTATCTAGAAAAAGACAGCCAATTGATATTGCCAAAAATGTAAGGGACCATTTAAAAGCATATTTTTTTGCAGTTTTACACAAAACTTGTACTCGCAGATATAAAGTGAAATTAAAAAAAAAACTGAAACATAGAATTTGATGGCATATTCTTATATATTATAAAGAGAAACATAAGACAGAATATATCAAGTTCTTTCAAGTTTGATGTCCAGCCGTTTTGTGTGATCTTCAGGGAACATCTCAAAATCATATTTTTAAACATATCTTCCCTTTATTTTGAATAAAGAACGAATGTGCTCGTATAGTTATAAGGTTTGTTCCTGTCATACTTCCTACTCAAGGTACTTTGAGTAGGAAGTATGACAGGAACAAACCCTATAACGAGAACCATTTCGTAACGTATTCTGTGTAATTCTTAACGTTTGAAAATTTATTGACCTAACTCGGCGTCAAGGTAGGACACAATGTGACCGTAATACTGCGATGTCATTGGCTGAAATTAGTTCGAGGCGTGATAATACGACATATCACATCCGTCTCGGGAAAGACAGCCAAATGCTATCGCCAGAATACAAAATGTATGTAAGGGACAATCTCAAATCAAATTTGTGTAATTTTAAAACATATAACTTGTACTTAGAAGTCTCGAAGATAAAATGAACAAAGCGTTTTTCTCTTATTGCCTTATCTTTTGTCTAATTTGATTCAGCAATATCGATATCTATATCATTATTCTTAAATTTTAATACATCGTATTTTGGGGGAAACGTCTGAAAAGTTACATGGATTACTCACAGATCACACATTAATCTTTAAACTTTGCATGCTCCCCTTGCAGAATCGCGTACTCGACAGGTTTCGGATCTATAAGTGTTTCTATAGGCGTTTTAACTATACTATATAGGCGGCCGAACCCAAAACCATACTCTCCCGTAAACGACCCCCCCTCCCAAGTGTCAGTGACCCTCCCCCTTCCGAGGGAGGAGATGATGTACTTGGTTCATCCCTCTCTAGACATCCACATAGAAATCACCCTAGCTACGCCACTGTCAAGATTAAGTATAATATTGCATGCTCACACGAAATTTCAAAAATAATTCGAATACGATAAAAGATCATGGATGGATAACAAATGTAAAGTAAAATTCAAAAGAATAAGGAAAGTGGAAAGGGGCTACCCCCATGCACGGGAATAGATTGGAGTTGTTTATGAGCGACTCCTTCAGTATTTCCTCTTTTCCCGATTATTGCGCATAATATTTTTAATTCATAAAATGGACCAAATGAGTTGAAATGACCGAGCTGGACCACCTCTCCCCATCTCTGATACATTTCTATTCCATACGATTTTATCCGACCACTGAGCTAAAATGTTCGTTGAAGACAATGATTACGTCAATCATCGTGGTCATTATCATTTATGGAATGGAGTATGCTGTAGGACAAAGTATTATCTGGTTGAACTGCTCTATATATTGGTTAGGGTTATCTCAGGGGCGGATACAAGATTTGGGTTTAGGAGGACGTCATGAATATCAAAAAAGCAAAGGGTCTGGGGACCGCTTCCTCCCTCCCCCAGTGGGTCCAGGACGAAGTCATGTTTTGGGTTCCTTTGACCACCAGAACGGAAAATGTATAATTCATACAAAAAACGTAAAAACTATGTATTATTGAATATATATGGCGAGCGAAGCGAACCAACGAACTTTCTAAAATTGTTTTAGAGAGGGTTGGGGTACACAACCCAAATGGCATCCCCTTTGCTGCAAGAGTACATGTTTGTTGACTAAAATCTAGTACATATGTCAGAAAAAGACCGTCCAAATAGTCATAGTAAAGTAAAGGTATGGAAGGTGTTGTATCACTTTACAATTCTGGCTATTTTAGCATGAAATGGTCATGCTTAGCAAATGGTGTGAAGTTAATCTAATTTGAGTAAAGTGGCGAGCGGCAGCGAACCAGCGAAAATTTTCCGACATTCGACGCAAAACAGCCTGAAATTGAGTATACACATAAAGGTTAAGCCCCCAAAATACCTTACTTCGATGATTTTAAGGGGGGGGGTGCGCCCCTTGCGCCCCCTTCAAAATCCACTCATGTATCTATACTGAAATTAACCCCCAAAAATGAAGAATCGGAAAATGTATATATCTCGGAAACTTCTATAACTTATAAGTAAATATGAATTTTCGCTCCGGCTAAATTTCAGAAAATGAAACCCTGAAAATAAAATGCATGCTTTATATTCATACAGCTACTTTTTCTGATTGCAGGACCGGAGCGCTTCGTTTCAATGAATTAATGTACTTTATTTAATATCTTATATTTATAAATTGCTCGTAAAACCCTGAGAAAAAAAATCATGTAGCGACTTTAATCTGAGTACTTCCCCCTTTTTTCCCCTAAGAAAAAGAAAATGACATATATCTATGTAAATTACATTCGCTTACCTTCATACGTATTACGAGGATATATTTAAAATATACTTTAAATAATTCAATATAAAACTTTAATAATTGAATATGTTCTACTCGATTATAAGAGGTATGCAGATCCTTCGCAAAATTTTCTAGTTTAATAATGCCACCCGACCTCATGAGAGAGAGAAAAAAGAAATTAAAGTAAAATGAAGATTCGTCAGCGTTGTTGATTATGAAATTTGCGAGCAAGGTGAGACGAATTCTCTCGATTAGACGAAAAGGAACATCAAGCCATTTCTGAACAAAAAACAAAATAATGATGAGAAAACACGTGCTTCCGTGCCGTGCGTATGACTAGCTAGCAACCCCCCCCCCCCAATGCATTGGGATTATAATACGATGATTTATGATGCAAAAAATATGTGTACATAGTATCAGGAAAGTACATGTTGTTGTTGTTGTTTTTTTTTTACAAAATTAATTAATCAAAAATAGTTTTGATCGATGAAGTTCTATTTATTTTTCTATTTCTTTCTCGTTTTTTTCTAAAGGCCCTCATTATGAAATAAAATAACTATTTAGTGGGGGGAGGTGCACCAAATAATGATGATATTAAAAACCTTGAGTCAATCCTAGTCTGACGATCTCATCATCTAACCATGCTTTGCATTAATCTTCGTTTATTACGAACATACACAGATTACTAGCCTATTGATTTTTAGCGCGGCGTTAAATGCTTTGTCGCGTCATTTGATTGTGACGTCATAGTATGACAGTACGTTAGGTGCGATGTAGAGATAAAAGAATGAACCGGTTACGGGAATGCGCGAAACGATGCGCACACGTTTTGTTCAAGGCCTCGTTAAAGGATCATATCAAAGAAATGTCGGCTGTTTCCTTTCTTTCTACCTCGAGCATCACGTATTGAAATAAACATTTGTTACAATGAAAGTCTTACAGTAGAACATGTATCTCATTACTGATAATTGGTATCAATCCAGTACTCAAGGTTACCAGAATGTGTCGATGACGGATATTCCTTAATATGACGATGAAGGGCGGGAACAAAATAATTGTATAAAAGGGTATCCCTTTTCAAAATTCTTCTCCTGAAACACTCAATGGATCTGAAATCTAATTTATCTAAACAATTCATTCAGTTATATGTATGTCTAGAAAGAAGATATAATAAATACAAACCACGTATTGGAGGAATTTTAAGATAATCTCAGAATTACTGATTTTTGTACACTTTCATAGAATAACTTACTTACGTTTGATTATAATGATTATTTTTTGATTTTTAATCTGTTTTTTTTTTTTATCTCATGGTTTTCTGAAGATATTTCGGACTGGTTGAAAGATTTCTTCGCAAAACGAATGTGTTATGCATATTTTCTCCTTTATAGCGCTCACAATTGAGAAATAAAAAGCCTTTGATATTGATAATTGAGTGTCTAGGTTTAATTTTTGTAATTTTTATTAATTTCTATTTCACATAATCAATAGCGTTGGGGGAGAGGGATTTTAGACATTTCAATCTTCTCCTTATGGTCGACTGAACGCTTTTAAGCTCACCTAAGGGAAGAGATGTATTTGAAGCGCGCCGACCGCCGTCCGCTCGCAACCTTTGACTTTTTTCCAATTCTATGCAATTACTGCAATACTTTTCGCGAAACCTCATATGGACAAGTACTTTAGGTCCCATACCGAATAGGTGTTTTCGATCATAACGGTTAACAAATATGGAAGCAGAAGGCACTGATTGGTTGAAACCTTTTCGATTTCTCCTCTGCAGCCGGCACATAGTAATTACCGAAATCTTACAGGAAGGAGGTACTCAAGGTGCTCTACCAAGTTCTTGTTTTCGTGCAGATCAGTCAAGAAATATGGCTGCCAAAAGCTTCGATTGGCTAACTCTTTTTTTAGCTCACCTGAGCCAATGGCTCAAGTGAGCTATTGCCATAGTGTTGCGTCTGTCGTCCATCGTCCGTCGTCGTCGTCCGTCGTCGTCCGTCGTCGTAAACTTTTCACATTTTAAACTTCTTCTCCAGAATGGCTGAAGGGATTTTGATGAAACTTGGTAGGTATGAAGTACTCATGGTCCCCTACAAGTGTTGTTGTTTTTCGTCCGGATCCGTCAACAGGTGGCGCCACCACAGCCAATAGTATGTCACGGGGGGTACCCTCCTATGACAAACTTCTTCTTCAGAACCGAAGCATGTATCGACAAACCGAAAGCATCAGGATGATCTAGAGAGATGTCTTAAGAAGTGTTGTTATTTTTGGTTCCACTTCGAAGTCAAATTTTTGACGTCTTTTCGGACTTAGTCAGAAATGCACATTTTTGCACTATTTCCTTAAATAACTCAATAAGTTTATGATTTTACATACTCATTTACTGCATATTTATCATATTCAACTTACTTAATGCTTTGATATGTATTTTAGGCTTAATTTTTTTTTTTGATTTTTTATGAATTTTTTTCTTATGTAAAAAGGAAGGGGGGGTTGATTTTTATACATTTTCTGCTTTTCTATAACCACTCTTCAGATTGTCATGACATTTTATAGATATGAGGTACTCATGCATGGTACCCTACAAGTGAAAGAATTTTGTCAAGATATCCACTTTTAGATTTTTAAGGAATATTTTTGGCTTAGGACATCTTTGGCACGCATAAAAACGAAAGAAAAAAGGGGGTCATGCATACCTTTTCTGCAAAATTCACTTGTTTAATGACCCCTCCTTCCGAATTAAAAATTTGCTAATTTTTATATATTTTCAAATCGATCTATAAATTACATAAAAGGCAAAATCATGTTCAAAACTCAATTTCTACAGACAGCAGGGAATCATACATTGATTTAATGTGCTATTTTTAAATTTTCAATAGTTATGACCAATGAGGTGACACCTTTTATTCAGCCCGGTTCACCAGTCAAAAGGGAAGGGATTCCCTACTAAAATGATTAACTGTAGTTACACCTTCTAGGTCAGAGACATCAAATCATTTTCCATAGGCCGTAATGTTAACGAAATGCCTTATAACGTCTATACTAACATTGCTGGCCATGCATGTTATATACCGATTTGTTCATTGATTCAAACTTTATACGAAACAAAATTAAAAAATATAGCATGACCTGCTCTTTTTCGCTCTATTTGCGTCACAAGGTACCCCGCAGATAATTTTCAAATTTTCCCGTGCCCGTCCCCTTTAGCGGATCGGGAGCTAGGGAAAAATCCGGGTATCGACATTTTAATTGCACTTATTTTTTACTTATATATATTATATTCAAACAATATACCAAAAGAAAATATAATTGATAGCCAATCACATCTTCTGTCACATTTAAAATAACAGGCCCCTCACCCTAAAGGTTTTTCTCCAATCAGAGACGGCCTTTTAGTGGTCTCTGACTTATAACTGTAACTGTAAACAAAGTCGCCGTACTTTAGATTTGATCCGTTTAATTCCTCCACAACCCTTTAGTACTGCGATACATTTCAGTAGATACAGTGCAAACGGAATAGATTTTTATTTATTGTGCATTATACTTGGAACACTTTCATAATTGTTATCATTCATGTACTTGGAACACTTGCATATACTTGTTATCATGTATAAAGTTTGCTCGAATTTCCTCTGTCTTAGACTCTCTTAGATGAAGTAATTTACGGACTGATTTCTTGAAGAAACGTCTAATGAGTAATCTCTTCCTCTGGATCATGAGGTTTGATACACCGTACACTGCTTTTTGGAAAACAAATTGGCCCAATTTCTGCTTAATTCACTTGAATTGATAAATATTGGATTAAAACGATTTTAACTGTACGTTTCATGTATTTGAGATGAAATCAATACTATTCAAAAGCATTCTTAGATTTCAGTAAACTTTACTATGAATAAAGGCAAAACCGAAAAATCTTTGTTTTTATGCCCCTGGAATAAAAGATTCGGGAGCATATAGTTTTTGGCCTGTCCGTCTGTCTGTTTGTCTGTCTGTTTTCCGAAAAACTTTAACATTGGGCATAACTTTTGAATGGAAGCTGGTGATAGAGATTTCAAATTTCACATGTGTATTCCTTGTGACAATACCTTTCCATTGATAGCAAAATTTTTGACCTCGTGACTATAACCTTGACCTTTGACGTACTTTTCAAAAACTTAAACATTGCGCATAACTTTTGAATGGTTAGTAATATGGCTTTCATATTTTACATGTGTATTCCTTGTGACAAGATATTTCCATTGATACCAATATTACGCTGACCCTGACCTCTCACATACTTAACAGAAAATGGCGTTTATACAAACAAAGATGCCGCCGGGGGCATTCTCGTTTCACAAACACAGCCTGTCAGGCTTTATAATTTCTGGCATGCTAGCTATCAATAATGAAAGGTATGGTCGTTCAATTTTAAATAAATTTAATTTATGAAATCATTTCATTGTTTTATTCTTTTTCTGCTGCACATTAATGTGGAATTTTACAATATGATTTTATTTTTGATGTTGCATAATTGAACTATACTAGCTGGGCATATGACTTAAAAAAAGTTATTGTTTTGAAATGTGACTATTTTTTCTTGTTTGTACTTTTAGAGGTTGTCTGAAAAAAAAATCTCTGAATCCAGCAAAAATCTTTTTAGAAAGGTTGTGTGCTAAAATCCTGGTACTGGCACTATCAGTATTCAATAGCAGTATGTCAATTAGAGCATGCATGGGTATCATGTGAGCGTTGTGCCCCCTGGGGCTCTTGTTTTTTTTTTTTTTTTTTTTTTTTTTTACTTTTCTTTTTCAACCGCTGCAGAGAATTACTCAAGTGCTCTTCAAAATTTGTGTTTTTGAACGAATATGGATGCCGAGGGATATAATTTGCTGATATATTTTCGGCTTCTTCTCTGCAACTACTGCATCGAATTTTACAAAACCTTACATGAAGCTAGTACTCTAGGTTCTCTACAAAGTTTGTGTCTTTTCGTGTCTATCAGTCAACAAAGGAAAGGGCTATGATTTGCTGCAAATGTTTTACAAACTTTCACAACATCTTAGAGGAAACAAGTACTCAAGGTGTTCTAGCAAGTTTGTGTTTATCGTGCGAACCAGTCCCAGTCAACGAATATTACTGCAGAGGGCTCTAATTGGCTTGCACATTTTCGGTTTCTTTTTGCGTCCGCTAAATGAATTTCAGAAAGCTTACATGAAGAAAGTACTAAAGGTGCTAAACCAAGTTGGTGTTTTTCGTGAAGATCAGTCGACAAATATAACTGCCGAGGGTTCTGATTGGCTGATTCCTTTTCGGCCAAGTTTGTTTATCTAGGTACTTTATTTTTGTCTGTCATCAGAAATGGCTGCTCTGGTAGTATACTTTTTTCACTTAATCAAAATTCATAGTAGTGTCATCAAACAGGGATTCAAAATGCAGAATTAACCTTTTGAAAAAAAAATATCCATTTTTTTTAAATTTGGAAGTATACGTGGATGCGTGTGTAGCAAAGAACAATTTACCCTATTGCAGCATATGACCTGTTAGCTAGATTGGGCGATGGTTAATGGAACTATTAAAGCATTGTCGACTTCTCATATGCAACTGCTGCCCAGAGTTGTACAAAACCTTATGGGAATATGATCCCAAAGACTTGTATGCACTTACATTTTTCAAATTTCTGCAACAATCAACAGTGTGCAAAATTCAACAATACTTTCATTAGGTATCAGACTCAATTGAACTCTTTTAAATTCTGATCGGTGTTCTTTGAATGGTCTTGGATGAATGTTAAACGTCTTTAAATTCGATAGCATCATTTGAAACCTGATAGATTTACAGCATGGACCAGACATCCACGTTTCGGGTACTAAACCCTTGTCAGTGATCCTCAGTCTAAACAATGTAATATGTGCAAAAAGTATGAAAATTAAAAAATGTACCAAAAGACGTAGCAGAATGGGTAGGATATGATGCTACAGGACCCACGTTTTAGAAATTTCAAGAAATTTTGAAACAGAAAACTTTAAATGCGTTGAAGAGACAGACGATCAACCAAAGTCGATCGAATTTGGCTACATGTGCCATCGGGGACTCTTGGTCCACCAGCAGTGACACTCACCAAGTAGTTCAAAAACTAAACCCTCATAAGTGATCCTCAGTCTAAAAAATGTAATATGTGCAAAAAGTATGACAATTATTATGTCCAAAATGTACCAAAAGACGTAGCAGAATTGGTGGGATATGATGCTATAGGACCCACGTTTTAGAAATTTCAAGAAATTTTGTAGCAGAAAATTTTAAATGCGTTGAAGAGACAGACGATCAACCAAAGTTGATCGAACTTGGCTACATGTGCCCTCGGGGACTCTTGGTCCACCAGCAGTGACACAGTGCAGTTTCATACAGAGTGAAAAATAGCTTTTGGGTCCGATGCTTTGCAATCACAGCTTATGATTTTAATTCCGTGATTCTGTGCTTATTTTAATTGCATTTTAACGGGTTTTGCCTACTGTGGTATTTCATCTTAATATTTCAAAGGTACGTGAGACATAAATGAAAATGACCGAAAAGAGCTTTTTCAACTGTAAATATAATAAAGGTGTGGAAACACGATAATAATGATGAAAATTAAGCTTATCATTATTATCATTTGTAAATTCCACTCTAAAATTATATGCGTTTCTCATCTTCCTATCCGATACATATAACCATGTTTCAATTATATTCCTATTTTAAAAGTAAAAATGTTTGAGATTTGACCATGATTCTCTGCATTGTATCAAGTTTCAAATAGCAGATTTACTATAAATGATCTGTCACTTTACTACCAAAACACATATTATCATAATACAGAAGTGAGTAATTTGGCGTCTTGAGCATATTGTTTCTAATGAGTTCTTCCTATTCTAAAACAAAAGGGATCAGCCATTAGCATGATCAGGGGGAAATTTCGAAAAGGACTTCACATCAAAATACTGAAAGATCCAACATGTTTGTGCAAACACATAATATGCAAATATTATAGGATATTCAAATGGGATAATAAACACCGATTTACGACATCAAGACACAAAACACGCAAAGTGGTTTACAGTATTTGACACCACTTTTACTTATCTTACTGAATGACGTACGAAAAATAAAAAAAAAATGTTCATTTTTAGGGAAGACACAAGCACGATTGATAAATGGCACTTCGCCTTTTCAAGGACGCATTGACCTTCTTGTCAACTCTAGCTGGCATCACTTAAATTCAAATCCAAATGGAAATGTCATTTGCAGAATGCTTGGGTACAATATGAGGTATGGTCTTTTCTAAGTTCAATTACATTGTAGAAATCAGTAACATAATTTAAGGGTTAGCACAATGGTAACACACTTCGCCTCGAAGGCCCCGGGATCGAATTCTTGATTCGGCAAAAAAATCCTTTCTTGTAGGGTATGGCGATCGTCCTTCCAATACTAGGTTTTCTGCGCGTACTCCGATTTCTCCCTGCTCTAATTATCCACTCAATCCAACATTTTAGCTTATGCAAGATATACTTTCAATGCTCTCGGCTATATTTTAAATTCTAATATGACTTGATTCTTTTTCCCTATTAAGGCAACAGACGCGAGCCGGGCTCTATTCTCCAATATAGGCCCTGTCTATCCATTTTCGAAAAGCAGATAAACCGGCAGGAACTGGTTTTTTCCAAGAATCGATTAGTCATCATTTGAATAGAAATAAAAAATGACAAACCGGGCTCTATTGTCTCATAATGCCCACGCGTCCTCAGCCAATCACATCACCTCGCCGCTGACGCGACTCGGAAATAAATTCGATTGGCACAGGAGGCTCGGGCATTATGAGACAATAGAGCCCGGCTTGTCATTTTTTATTTCTTAAGTATCAAGCCCGATTCATAATGTGATGAACTATGAGAGCATTAATACGTGTTACAGTTGGGTATTTGACAACCTGCATTTTATGGTGATATAATGAAATAAAAAGGATCAAAGGTAGACAGAATAACCATCAGAATTTTGTTAGAATCAAAAACCGCTTTTTAAACCGTGAGATATGTTCCTTGCTATGACGGACACTAGGCTTGGTACTGGACCAATATACAGCCGTGTACCAGTGCATTCTAAAGAATTGCACTCTGAACATATGTGACTATATGTGACGTCTTGGAACGTTTCATCAACATGGTAAGATAATCTTGTTGTCAAACATTTTTAAAATGTTTCAATAAATTTTACAAAACACTTTTCCTTCACTCCTTTCCTTTTCCTACGCACGCTTCCTCGTGGGGCTATGCTTACTCACTTCCTTGTTTATTTACTCCTTATCTCTCCCGAAACATGACAACGGACTCAAACCGTGGCCATCCGATCCGTGAACAATAATACTGAAGAAGAGAGGGGATCTCGAACCAGACATGCAAAACACCCAATGCGAAAACACAAAGACGAGTACAGCAAGATACGAAAAAGAGACACAAGACACAGAAACATTAAACCTAAAGACATAAAAACATAAACCAACGAGACCAATGGGTAACCGGTGTCGACTTAGGACGACCATTTGCTCCGGAAGTAGCAAATGGTGTAGTTATTCGAATTACGTGCACACAACCATTCCACTTTGCCGGTCTCGAAAAACTCACAATCAACATTCTCACTGTGAGATGACCACACAAACAGGACAGCAATACGCAGGGGCTTACGCAACACAGAGGAATATATAAATGGATATAAAATTATGAGTCGCACGTAAAACAGTCCATGTTCTGCCGGTTGTAGCGAGCTCATGTATGCTTTGACCCGAGCAGTCCGACTGACATTCACAGAGGAGAGGTGGTCGGGGCCCTGTCTTCTCTAAAGAGGGTTGGACAGGGCCGTAATTGAGTCCTGTCGTCACAGTCAGTCAGAGTGCAAGTCTGAAGAATGCGCTGGTACAAGACTGTAGGTTGGTCAAATGCAAAAGCCTAGTGACCGCCTGTTGACAAAAGGTTCATATCCACGGTGCAAAAGGCGTTTGATGATTCTGACGCATTTCCGATGTTTATGCTGTCTTCTTTCGTTTATCATATCACAATAAAAGGCAGGTTGTGTAATACCCAAAGTAAAGTACTCTGTTGCTTATTTTAAAAGAAGTCGAATGTAATTTTTGTAACATTTCCAGAAGGCCTTAATTAGATTTTGGAAGCGTAATCCTTGACATAAAAGTTTCTTGATAATTTGTAAACTTATACTTGAGTGAGCTTTTGGGACATCCCCTATCGTACTACCGGGATCAATACACAGGTTATTTTTGGTTACAGTTACATTATCAAATTATTTAATGGAGAAGCAGACAGACGCTGCATAAAGTGATTTCTAAACATGAGATGTTATGATTCTAGAATGACAAAAAATAAAAAAAGGTAAATATTACCTAGAATGCCTTAGGGCTGGGCGATGCATCGAAAATTTTGGTGCTTCGAAATAAGCATTGTCGGTTCGATTCATCGACGTAGAATTTCATATTTCGATTCAGTTAAGACGTAATTTATCAAAGTAAACTAAAGCCAAATAGTGAGCGGAAAATGTTTGAAATAGCTTAGAAATTATATTAAAGAAGGCCAGAAAGTAAGAAAAGAGCATACATTTACTTACGTGCACTTTTCACCACTAGCAGACTTCCTCTGAAAAGGAAAGTGAAAGTAGATCTACTTTCGCTTTCCATAAAATGGTCAGAGGGAGCTTTATATAAGCAGCAACAAGAATAAACGGAAACTTAATCGCCAAATATCATGTAAGGAAAGATATATGTCCACTGAAATATTTACTGTAAAACCTGTCAATACTTGGTTGTTGAAAAATGAGGTGTTGGACTTTGTATTTATATTTAATTTCTCACAGTAACATGGTGTTGTGTTGGGCACATGCACCCACGACAATTATGGATGTAAAACTAATGAAATTATTTTGAAATATAAATACCCATACATTCTTCAGATAAATATACGAATTTTTATGCTGTATAAGGTTAGGCTGACGTGATGTGTTGGTCAAATCAATTTTGATTTTTTTTTACTTTTCTCAATTGTATCCATTTAACATTTTATTTTGTACTTCATCTCATTCAAATGAACCGAATAGAAATTAATCGAACGGCGGAGGCCTTGTGATTCGAAACCGAATCGAAGGATACCTGAATCGTCCCATCCCTAGAATGCTTTGTCAATCACATTTTAATTTAAATCATCTTCAAGGTTACATGATATGCTAAGAATGTAGCCATATTAATTGATGATGTGATTTTAAACCGTGTCTACAAAACAAATCTATAACGTGTTTAAAATGTTTTCTTACGACATTTTATACAGATGTTTCGATAGCATTATTGAAACATTTCGAAATAATTCTAAGAGAGGTAATTATATCCATAACTCTTCAATGTTTTTAAAATGTTTTAAAACATTTCCCTATATTTGCATAATGTTTTTAAAATGTTCTAGAAAATTTCAACCAAAAATGTTTCAACAGAACTTACGTGGAACATTTTGAAAATGTTTCGAAAATGTTTTGTCTTACATTGGAATGCAGTATGAATGAAGTCAAATAAAAATTAAGAGCAATTTTTGCTCAGACACACGTTCAAAAGTCATAAAGCATTCTCAACGTATTATGCTGGGTATAGAAAATGAACATGATTGGTATCTGATTGGTATCTAAAATGTGTGTCTCTATGTCTACAAAATTATACTAGGTAGTACCATTGATTGATTTGTGTACCGCTACTAAGCATTTGCTTTGCTATGCTAGAAATGCATTCGATTTGTGAACAGTGTTTTCTCTTATAGAGTAGAGTAGGGACACTTTCTTACTCTATATATTACAGTCCCGGTTACGTTAACTGTCCCCCCTTTAACGTTTTTTCTCCCTTCATCTCTCCAAATTTCGCTTCTATTTTTCCGTCTTCATTTTCCCTCACAAAATTTCTCTTCTAATTTTCCTCCTTTATTTCGCCTTAAAATTTCGCCTTCAGTGTTGGAAGAGAAAAATGAACACGAATTTTTGAGAAACAGAAGCAAAGCGTAAAAGGAAAGAGAAACGCAAAGCGTAAACAGAAGAGAAACGAAAGCGAAATATTTCGCTTTCATTCCGCTTTCAGTCCTCTTGTCAATCAAAGCGAGACTTCCTCATTAGCATATTAGGGAAATTCCCTAAATAGATGGTACGAACGTAATTTGATGTAATTTCTTTGTGTTGCATTAAGATACACGACTAATTAGTTTTATTTAGATACATTGTAAACGAACTTTTTCTGCATATTTAACATTTATTAGTAAATCGAAAAGTAGCTTTTTGTATGTATAAGTTACAAATCGTGGTTTGTTTTCTTCGCATTTGCACATCTATAGCACAAATCCATGTAAAGGTTGGTACACGATTTTCAAGTACCCCGAGATATGGTCCCGAGCGAAGCGAGGGAGCATGTCGAGGGGACGAGAAAAGAGTGTACCAACCGACTTAGTGCATGGTTCGATCGGGCAGATATAAGGATTTTCTGATATAACCCCTTAAACTGTCAAAATTGTATGCCTCAGGCAATATTTCTCTTGGAAAATCAAAACAAATTGAGTGTATATTTAGATAAGTCATTGACCATTTATCAGTTAATCGGAATTATTTGCCTATCAAAAGTGAAAAAAGGACTAAAAGCTTGGAAAAAGGAGTTTTCAAAAAATGTTGAAGGACTCATGATGTGATTATCTGCCAAAATTTCGAAAGGACAGTAATAATTCGTGATGCATGTGTTGATATTCTAAGAGAATGTACAAGAAACGACGTTATGCAGTTAAGGACCAATCAAAAAATTCTGATTATTTCCAGTTTTTACGATTTATTTAAAAACCTTATGCTGAATCTCCCCCTCACTGATTTTTTGTCTGGATCCACCCAAGAGTAAATAGATCTTTAAAATAATCTCGAAAAATAACAGAAATTTTCGAATTATTTTTTTTTCTTCGTTCGTAAACTAGCTTATCAAAAAGTAGCATCCTCTCTCGTTTAAAAAAAAAAAAGAAACGCAAAAGCCCGGAAATGTGCGGACTGGTCTTGTACATCATTGGTCTTGTACATCATGTAAAAGAGTAAAATCGTGTTTTCCGATTTTTTTCTTACTCGAATTTACAACTTTTAAAGTCACCTAACTGAGGGCCAGCTTTTTGTAAAAGATAATACTTGAATAAAAAGTATACTCAGTAATTTTTAGGGAGCAACCATTGGGGGGAACCCCATATTTTTTTTTATCTGAATTCAATCAAATGATTGTTGCTTGATCAGAAATCTCTCCCTTTGAAAGAAAATTCAAATTTTGTCCTTTAACCATATGCTGGACCCCCCCCCCCTCCCCATGACCCGGGCAATTCTTCGGTAAAACATTACACAAAGTAAGGGCGGAAAGGGGGTGATACTGTTCCGTGTGCTGGAATGACGGATGTATAAAAAAAAATTAGATTTTAATTTATTGGATTATTGAATTTGCAGACGTTTAACATTGATGTCTTCGAAATTTGGAAAAATGAAAAAAGAGATATATTCACATGCATGTTTAAATTGAATCATTTACCTATTCTATCCTGTATCTATTTCTTTTTTTTTTTATTGTTTTGTTTGTTTGGGTTTTTTCTGCCTATCATTTGTTAATGTATTATGGTAAATATTTCAGGATGTTGGATTCCACGTAGAGCCTTAAGTTACCGGGGTTTTTTTTTTTATTGAACCTTAGTTGCTGCGGGAGCCATGCATCATTTGATTTAATGGGGGGGGGGGGGGGGCGTCCGTTTTGTTCGTCCTAATTCAGTCATATGGCGACAGCATGATAATCTTTGATTTTCGGTTGTTTGGGTAAAATTTGCATTTAAGAAAGGTCCATCCGGAGTTTTTTCCAAGTTTGTTTTTCTTCCCTCTCCCTTAGAAATAAAATGAGAGCTCCCTTTACAATCAAAATATCGCATTGAAGCAATGAAGCATGGAGATCTTACTTGGTACGCACCAAGTCATTTCTGACCAGCAATTATCTATTGTTTAAAGGTTCGAACCATGCACTAATTCCAATTAACAAATCGTTGTTTTGACAAATACACACATGTAAATCAACCGCGCAGGGTACATGTACGTAGGTGTCGTTTATCCATTACCTGCCAGGTGTGAAAATCATCGGAGCGTGATATCACCATGCGGTCATTTCAACTTTAGATAGGGAGAGAATATTTCACAATGAATTTAAGTTAAAATTTTTTTAATTTAATGTTATGACTTGATATAATCAGAGACGTATATAAAAATATATATATCCCTGATTTAAAGATACAGTGTCTCTGAAAATAAATTTTATTGAAAACGTAAAATCTATTCCGAAGGGTCTAGATATAGGAAAAAAGGAGCTATAAAAAGTTTTATTTGAAAATATGCAGTATCGGCCATACTATTACCGAATTGGTAAAATTAAATCTCCATATACCTCTATTGCAATACTTTGTAGGTGGCGCTAGAGAAATTAATTAGAGCTGCGCACCCCCAATTAAAAATTACGTTTTTAAACGGCTATAACTGCGAATGAATGCTTTGGATTCGCCTGAAAATTTTAATTTATACAAATGAGAATGTAAACTTTCATATGGGAAGAAAGACTTTGCCGTATAAAACTTTGTAAAAATAATTTGTTTTCAGGGACACCGTTCCTTTAATGATGTAATTAAATATGTAAACTACCTGCTATAAATGTACCTTTCACGTACTCAGCTTGCATGTGCACATGTAGTGTACGTTCTCATTTTACACTGTTTTCAAGGATGGATTTTTAAAGAGATTTATTTTTTTCTTCACCTTTTATTTATTTTATCGTATTTTTTTTTCTTTTCCTTCTTCATAATGACACATTGAAGGCTATTTTATCATAGTAATACATTTCAATTGAAAGCTCGTACTTTAAAAAAAGAAAGAAAAAGAATTGTCATGCTCAAAAAGGAGGGGCGGATCCAGAACCTCATATGCCGGGAAGGACTTACGCTTTTTATTTGGATGAATTGCGAGGCCATATAGCCGAGTAGGGGTGGGGGGTATACCTCCCATTTGCGGGGGTTCGAAAGGGGGCCCTTACCCGATAAAGTTTTGAGAAAAAGGTGGCTTCTGGATCGTACTTGAACTCAAGATTGGACCGAGCGCATGATTCAGACGCGTACGTCTATATCTTTAAAAAAAGGAAACCCTATTAATGTTTACATTTTCTAACGCTATCTCTTCTTTTACATGGTATGCCGAAATCGTCAACAATTCTTTAGGGGAGAGGAGGGTGATTAGATTTTTTTCATGGGGTGGGGGGCAAATCATGGCGAGCATCCTGTTTATTATTTTATATAGAAAAAGTTATACGTACAAAGCAAAAATAATCATACAATTGTCATGTACAATGTATATATTAGAATTTTTGGCAAATTCTGAATGGATGGGGAGTCCTCCTATTCTCGCTCTAGATCCGCGCTTTCATTCAAACAATGTCTCTAGATCTATAACACGTTAATATTTTTATGAAAAAAAAGTCAACAATGTGCCTAATTCATCTCATGACCAGGGCTTCACTCAGTGGCGGATTCAGGGTTTTTTTTCCAAAAACAGGTATATTTTGGCCCATTTTCAATAAAAATCGGCAAAATTCGCCCCTTGAACCCCCGGCAAAGGGGGCGCTGGATCCGCCACCGTCACATACCAGGATCGTCAATCAAGCAGAGCATGCGCCCCCAATAAAAATTGAAAGAATATAGTTTTTGTCCGTCGAGAAAAGTTTTCAGTTGTTTGATAAGACGGCCGTAATTCCTTCCCGATATGGTACCTAGCGATCGTTATGTTGGAATCCGCGAGAAATTTTAATCACATCATGGACCAAAGAAGGATTTTTGTAAATGGATGAAAGAACAAGGAAAAAACCAGATAAAATAGAAATAAAGATGAAGAATCTTTAAAAAAAAAAAAAAAAAAAAAAAAAAAAAACCCAGTGAAGTAAGAACTTCTTTTTAAGAGCATGGAATTGGACCTCCCGCAAATTAAAACAAAATGGGTATGAAAATTAATTTGTAATGGCGAAGAAGGAAGGGAGCATTGAGTATAAAAATTTGCCCCGTATACAATGTACACAAATGACCGAAAATAAAAAAAATAAAAAATAAAAAAAAAAAACAAATATATTCGTAAGGGGGAATTCCCTTACGTGTTTCCTTTAGTTATTGTTGAAAGAATAGAAATAAAACACACTATCACTCTAAAATATTTTTTATACATTTTATATCTGACCATTCCAGACACTGTCACTTTTGGACGTAAATACTTAAACGCATGACTGATTCCACACAGGTAAGACTACTATGCCTACCTGAACGACACCTGTCATAATCGATCGATTACGGGGTATATACATGTAAAGTACAAGGGGTCAATAATGAGAACTGACATCTAGATGAACAAAATGACTTGCGTCTTGACTCGTATTTTAAAATAATTGTTAAATCAGTTCTATAACACGTTGAAACGGACCTATTTTACACGATAAATTAAGCTGTTTTAAAGTGATTAAATTTTATCCAGAGACTCAATATATCTAGACATATTAAAACAATTATTATAGCTATAATTCGATAATTAGTGTGATAAAAGCAAAAGAGTGAAAATAAATGTTTTAAAATATTGTAATATTTAGATATTAAGCCTACATTGACCGCATTAAGCCCCGCCCATATATATTTCCAAAACGAGGCTGGAGGCGAACATTGAAAGCGAACTGAAGGCGGAATTTGAAAGAGAAACGTAAGCGGAATCGTAAGAGAAACGTAACAGAACATGAAGAGAATCGAAGCGGGAATTAAAGGAGAAATATTTCTCTTTCGAGTTCGCTTTCAGGGTTCTCGTTTATTTCACCTTACAAATTCCTCTTCTCTTTCTCCTTTCACCTCGCAAATTTCTCCTCTATTTTTCCTTGTACATTTCGGCTTAAAAATTCCTCTTCTATTTTTTCGTCTTCATTTTACCTCACAAAATTTCTCCTTCGTCTAACAAAAATTCCCCCTTGAGGGGTAGACAGTTAACGTAATCGGGACTGGGACTGTAGCAAGCAATACACTTTTAGTGAAATACAGGGGACCTACGTTCAGTCATATACATTTGGACAACTGCCATTCGGAAGTCAAGCATTGTGGACATCAATGGCGTGTTCCGGAGATGAGTATGACATCACTGGGTGTATTCAAAATTACAACAGAATGCATAAGACCAGCAACAAATTCCAATTAACCTCAACAACGTCTTCAGCCCAAGTAAAATGCAGTAAGTATGATAAGTATAACGGTAACCTAGGTTTAGATATAATAATGTCTTCACAGAATATGAAAATAATGATTTTTTCGAGGTAGCAAATCAAAGAATTATGTAGAGCATTATTAAGTAAGATATGTGTAATATTCTGTAAGTGTTTGTCCAAACATATTTTAGTGAAATATGGAAAGACACTCTTTTGAGGCAAACTAAATTCAGGGCATGATTTAATCATACAGCAAAATTACTTTTAAATTTGTAAATGAAATATCATAGTACGTAAAACAAATGTTGCATCTTTTATGCTATCTTTAACTTAGCCACGATACCCTACGATGTCCACGATTAAGCAAAATCTTGGAGCTCCACGATTTTATAAATAAAATTGGTCTTCACACGCTGTCCGACGCTTCAGCACGCTCATAGTACGATATGGTACACGCTGTAGCGATTTGTTACGATTGTAGATAAGATCTGTTATTATTTTCATCCATTTCTCTCAAGCTTTGTTACGTTCCCGTACGATAACCACGATGAACTATTATGATTTGCCATGCTCTACCACGGTTCCCTATGCTCATAAGTTTTGTTGCGATCTCATACGATGCAGAGCTACGATGTGATAGAAATTGCCGAGATCTAAGACGATTTGATACAGTGTTTCATCCCACTTGTTTGACAATTCTATCCTATCCTATTCACTATCCTACATCTTCCATCATCCTCCTACCCTCTCTATCCCATCTTATCCCATCCTATCCTATCCTATCCCATCCCATCCCATCCTTTCCTATCCTATCCTATCCTATCTATCTCATTCCAATGAAATTCTATCCCATCCTATCCTACATCCTAACCTAACCTATCCTACCCTACATCTTAACCTATCCTACATCCTATCTTATCCTAGCCTTTCCAACTTTATCTACATCTCATCACCTTTAGCGAGATTATGATTTAAACCAAATTACTTGATACAAATTTATGCATAAGTAGTAAATTATCTGTAATTATTGCTGTTTTTAGATTTTTAAAAAAATAGAAATTGTTAGATGATTAAATAATCATTTCATTTCCATTGTCATTTTCAAGAAACGAAGATTCTGATTGGCTGAGAAATTTTGTTGATACATCGATCAACACAATTTTTCACGGCAGTCTATTTATAGCACTATTTTTAGAACCGGTGGTTCCCTCAAACACGAATGAACTCGTCGCTGAAAATACAATTTGTTGATGTTTGCTTATCATTTCAAGGGTATCATTTCTTTTGTACTTACTAAAAATTAAGTATGCATGTAGAATTTGCTCAAACTGGTCCTTATTCCAAAGATATAGAGAGACGATCGTTCGCTGACTAAATAATGGCGGCTGCCATGACTTGTTTTGGCAGACTTGTCACTGCGAAATCCTCCAAACTTACGAAATATATTGCGGTGATTGATTGTTTTAGATCCAAGAAAACAGTCTGTTTTCCAGAAGCAGATAATTATAAAATGATAAGAAATGAATCTTATATTTTTTCTGTTAATGAAGGTATCACCCGAAAATTGGGACAGAAATGTTTGCATCATAGCGCTACGCGCATTTATGCAGTTTTCTGTCCAATTTTTTCGGGTGATACCTGCATCAACAGTAAAAAAAAATAAGATTCATATCTTAACCATTTTTGCACTTGCAGTGAACGAAATAAAAAAACCCTAATAAAACCTTAAAGTTTATTTTCATTTCAATGAAAATCAAGAAGAAAACCTCAATGAATCGAATTTGATCAAATAAGTATGTTTGTCTGTATGTAATAACAGAATTACAAAAGAAAGATTTGATTGAAGAACGAGGTGGGTAGCACTGGGTGAAAAAACAAGTTTACGCAATGCGTAAACTATATGGAAACTTTGCGGAAACCTGAAGTTTCCATATAGTTTACGCAAGGATTCCGTCGCTGAAACTCAAGTTTACGCTTTGCGTAACCCGACTACCCGCTCAAATTCCAAATGGTTTACACAAGCGTAATCTTGTAATTTCCATCAAGTTTCCGCAACTGAAACTTAAAGGCATCAACTTGCGTAATCAATTGAAACTTCAGGATTCCAGATAGTTTACGCATATTTTACCTTGCGTAAACTTGATTGCCGTTTCATGATATAAAGGTTCTGCTTGCGTAAACCATATGGAAACATGCGTAAACTATTTGGAATCTGAATCAACACAAGTTTTTGCATTGCATAAACCATTTGAAATCTTTCAATATCAAGTTCAGGCTAGCGTAAACCATATAGAAACTGATGTTATAAAAGTTTTCAAATGTGTAATCTTGTTGAAACTTGCGTAAACCATTTGGAATCTGAATAAACACAGGTTTATGCAGTGTGTAAACCATTTGGAATCTTACTATATCAAGTTCAGTCTTGCGTAAACCATTTGGAATCTTACTTGAGTCTTGCGTAAACCATTTGGAATCCTACAACATCAAGTTCAGTCTTGCGTAAACCATTTGGAATCTTACAATATCAAGTTCAGACTTGTGTAAACCATTTGGAATCTTACTTGAGTCTTGCGTAAACCATTTGGAATCTTACAATATCAAGTTCAGTCTTGCGTAAACCATTTGGAATCTTTCAATATCAAGTTCACACTTGCGTAAACCATTTGGAATCTTACAATATCATGTTTAGACTTGCGTAAACCATTTGGAAACCATGTGTATAAAAGTTTCCAAATGTGTAATCTTGTTGAAACTAGCGTAAACTATTTGTAACCCTGATGTTCTAAAGTTTACATAGTGTGTAAAATGCATCAAGTGTGATTACAGAATAAACCAGCAGAAGGTTTTGAAAACCATGTACTGATGTAGAAACTCAAAAGTTAACGAGTTTTCAATGCATCCCCAAATAGCAAGAATATCTCGATATCAGCAAATTATTTTTCATCTACATTGCCTTATGTTACTGAAAAAAGACCAAATAATGTAGAATGAAACAAGTATTTAATTTCTATATTAATAATCATGTAATAAATTTATATATCAAATTTTAGCAAGAAACACATACAAAGGAAAAGAGTAGCCTAACAGCATTTTCCTATTTTTCCATTTTGTCTAGATGTGAAAACTATTTTCAAAATCTGAATCATTATCAAAATCCGAGTAAAATAGAAGACACTATTCTTTGACATAATTTCAAAAATCAGGAAGAGGAAAAACAATATATATTTATGAAACATTAATGTACTTCTGTCATCTACAATAATAGCTGTAGTCTGAAAAGTATGCAAAACTTCCAGGCAAAGGTCACTAGGTCAAGACAATTGGTATCACTAGGAATTTTTAGAATGGTCTTATCACTAGAAATACACTGTCAAATGAACTATATATGAAAGCCCTGTAACTTATCATTCAAAAGTTATGTCCAAGGTTCGTTTTAAAAAGAAGTTGGTCAAACTCTAAAGTCGAGCCCAAAATGTTGATATCAGAGAGTAATGAGACAAGATTTCAACATTTCTCTTCAATTTGGCTTTCCAGATATGAACATGACACATCCTTGGGTTCTGGGCATCAACTATGTGACTATACATGTATTATCTAAATTTATGATGGGATTAAAAGTTATAAAACATAAATGATTGTATGATAGATGGACAACAGACCGGGTAATTCCTATTAATCAAGATATAATTCCTTAAATTCTGTTTACATGTGATATATGTCCCTTAACAACATTGATTACATTATGCATGTGTTGAAAATTGATTTGATAACTTCAAAGTAAAAAATCTACATAATGTCAGTATGTTACAAATTTGTAACCATTTCAAAAGTTTGTCACTATTGATGATATTGATCTGCTAGCCACACAAATTGTGCTGAGGTTAAATTTCCCTGAATTAACTGCATCAGCTAATGAATCTTCTTTAGATGCTGAAAATAAATGCAAAGTAACAATTTATAAATACATGCAACAATACAAGAGAACAATAATCATTAAATACCAGAATTCTCTGATGAGACTGAAGCTCTCCTGGTTGTTTGCTTAAATAAATCTAACTGACACCCATTTTCAAGGACCCTGGGGATCAGGGTCTAAAACAAAATACAAGACCAGAAAACGATTGATGTAATGATAAAGAATTGACCCTTCCGATTGCGGGAAAAAATGCAAAATTTCGTGACGTTACAATGCTTTTACCATGTGTTTACCTCGGACAAACAAGCTTCGAACCTCGGTCAAACATCGAAATTGCATTGTGACGTCATGGAATTTCTCAAATTTTTCCCGCGCTCGGAAGGGTCAATTACTCTCTAGTCTCTACTAATTATACTTTCTGAGAATTGGTGCTCATAGAGTTTGGTGCTCATAGAGTTATATAGGGGAAAATGACCACACTCATTTTCCAAGACCCTGGTGGTCAGGGGTTCAAACAAAATACAAGGTACATATCTACTGTCCTGTTCATTAAATACAGAGCACCCTGTTTTGTATATTTTCTCAGCCGTCTTAGGAATGTTCAAAATATTTATTGTCTCCGTAGATTGAACTCCTTTAGTCGTAACAGAAAATGTGCATGAACTCACCTTTTCCACTGTATTTAACCTGCCATACGAAAAATAAAATGTCTACGGGAAATTCCCATGATAATTTCAGCCTGCCGCCATATTGTTCTCTGTACAAACAATGGTAAACATTGACGTCATGGTGTCCGGCATCATGCATTTTAGTCATTTTTACTATAGAAAATTCACATAGACATTATATTTTCTGTCGTATTTTAACTAAGCAATGCACAACCAAAAAGGAGGCATTTTCTGTTAAACTAAAAGAGTTCGGTAGACTGGATATCAATTTTTAAGTTGACAACATTATACTTCAGAGAGAATCGCCAAAACAGGGTGCTCTGGATTTAGTGTACAGGACAGTTGATCAAAGACTATGAATAATGAGAAAACAATTATCTTTCAGTTACAGCAGTTATGGATATTACGTAGAATTCTTTTATATTCGTGCTTTTCCACTTGATAAAGGCCAAGTGGTCGAAAATTTGTGGATATAGAGTGTTCATTGTTAGTAGGGCTGTGACGATTCGCCACGGTTCTCGATTCACCGTGGTTATTGATTCACCTTGGTTCTTGACGACGGTTCATTACACAATACAAGAAGAGGCCGTATGGTTGACTTATGGCTCGTTTTCGGCATTTAGTTTTATCTTTAAAAATCAACATGGCGATGCTCGACACCGAGTCGTCAAAGATTATCTCTGAGTTTTGTTTTTGTTTTTTTCTAGTCAATACCATACTTCTCGAATCATTCAAATTATGAATGATCTTAATTTGTTGTTGTTTTAATAATATATCTGACGAATTACAGAAATATCTTCATATCTTATATCTAGATATGACGACGACAATGATGGTATGGCATTAGCTCTCCAGACTTTTTCCTCCCAGCGAGCTAAAAATGTTGTATCGTAATTCAAATCATATCGTGAGTAAATGTTGCAATACATATCATATCGTGAGCCCTAATTGTTATTTATTAATTATAACTTGATACATGTTTAACCAAAAAAAAAATAAATAAATAAAACCTGTGTTTGTGAAACACAAATGCCCCCGTTGACATCTTTGTCAGTAAAACTGATGAAAAGTAGTTTCACATTTGAGGTAAAGGTCACAAGGTCAAATTAAGTATCCATGGAAAAGTCTTGCCACATGGAATTCATATGTGAAATATCAAAGCCCTATCACTTACCATTCAAAAGCTATGCCCAATATTAAAGTTTTTCAAAAGTAGGTCAAACTCCAAGGTCACAAGGTAAAAAAATATTGGTATCCATGGAAAGGTCTTGTCACAAGGAATACACATGTGAAATACGAAAGCCCTATCACTTACCATTCAAAAGTTATGCCGAAGGTTAAAGTTTTTCAAAAGTAGGTCAAACTCCAAGGTCATAAGGTCAAAAATTTTGGTATCCATGGAAAGGTCTTGCCACAAGAAATGCACATGTGAAATATGAAAACCCTATCACTTACCATTCAAAAGTTATGCCCAAGGTTAAAGTTTTTGCGGACAAACAGACAGACATACAGGCAGACCAAAAGCGAACTCTGTAAAGTACGATTCAAATCGAACCGACCAAGCATGAACCGAGGGTAACCGAATTTTCAGTTAACCGTGACAGCCCTTACGAAAACCCATCAAAGTATCATGTACGTACTGTAATGTACTTACTGCTATCTTAAACTAGATAACATTTTCATTGCAAACATGGCAAAGGTTCATGCCAGTCATCCTCTACCTAGTGACAGCAAAATGATGACCTGTAAAATGTAAACAAAATCAGATTTCAAGCTTAAATACTTTGTCACATTCTAGAAAGATTAGACCTATCTGAATCTTTAAGTTATCATTAAGTTGGTGTGCATATAAGTGTAGATTTCAAAGAACAGACTGATTTTTATGATTGAAAAGTATAATATTGAAAATATTGGTTGTATATTGCATTTTATCATGTCACAAGGGGGAGGGATTGTATAAGTGTGTTTTGACATCAATTTTGTATGGCAGACAAGTACATGTATATACAAATCTCATGTACACAGAAAAAAGAGAATCTGTTTACCATTCATGATGAATTGAAAAAAATAATATTGGCATACCATCCTTCATGTATATTGTGCAGCATCTTTTACTGAAAGGGCATCCTTTTAGAAGCCAAAAGTCCAACATACCAGTGACGTACCAGTGACCACTGAGTATCATCGTGTACATGTAGTAAGGTGGAGATCCATCAATGCTACAAAGAGGAATCCAAAATTAAATTTCAATGTTTCAGATCTAAATTTTTTATATAATCAGTCTGAATGTTCCCACATAACAATATTTCTTCCAAATTGGCTAGAGTTATCTCCCTCCTTGAACACATTGAACTACAACCCCATTGGACTCTTCGGAACTAGCCATTCTAACTGTTCGTGTTCTTGAATAAAGACACGCCCCTTAATTGTTATTGAAAAAATGATGACGCGATTTATTCAAGCAATAACCCTTTTTCACGTAACTGCGCGACTAGTATTTTGTGGAAGGCAAGTACCGACACTCATTCCGTCACAGTTAAAAACTTATTGTCCTTGACGTCATATTGCGGGAAAGATACTTATTTTGCCGTCCAAAACAACTGGACCGCAGTTATGTGAAAAGGGCTTATTGGTGATGAATAGTCATTCACTGAAGTGCTGACACATCAAAATATTCAAAACAACACTTATTATGATAAGGAAGGGTAAGATATCATGCATCTTCTCAAGACAAATGTTCAAAACCACTGGACCAATGAGAATCGACCTTAAGTGTCCTGATTAGCATACGAAGCGAAGGTTCGAAAATAAAACGGACACGCCCACAGAAATCTGCCGAAGACGCTGGCGTAAAATATTTAGCAATACCTTCTTATGTTTCATAGATATGTCAGTTACTTGATTATGTAGCACAATCGAATGAAAACTATCGAAATATGTGTGCTGATTAATTGGCTAGTGATGACAAACTCTCAAGAGACATAAATTTTGAATGCTCACTCGACATGCTAGATGGCGCTCAGAGAATTGTGGGAAATAAAAAATTTTTGATTTGAGATCCAACAAGGGGGAGCAAATTATGTATGCTTGTTTTGAAGAGATTGATATTGCAATACGCATTGGATCAACCCATCATGGGATCGGCCGAGCCCTACCTATAATACTTAAAAAAGCTTAGAAATAAAATCATGAACAATTTCTTTTTAAATCTGACATTGGTTTGCAGCTATGAAAATGCTAGGTGGCCCTAAAGACCCTATCCGTTTTTCACGTCCCCCCCCACTCAAATCATATCCTGTATCCGCCCCTGAAGAATGGTTCCAGGATCTTTCGTCATGTTTGTAGCTATTCCTGTTTGTACCAAAATTTTTCGTACGGGATCTTTCGTACCTGTTACTGAGATCTTTCGTACATATTGCAGAGAAAAAAAGACTATGTTTCTGATTTACTTGAGCTCCTCAAAATTTGATAGTGGGATCTTTCGTACTTATGTCTGGTGTTTGACCATTGTCGGAAACCCACGCTTGGTCACAAGCTCACCTCCCGTGGGTCATAACGACAAAATTTTCGCTGGATAGCATTACAAAAATCTAATGCGAGTACTTGTCGGTGAATTTGTTATCGATAGCAAAATATCATCTATTTTATTTTTCCATCAATAAAAGATGCCCTAAATAATCATGATAATGTTGACAGTGATTTTTAGGAGTTACAAAACAATATTGCTTACATAGTGGCTTTAAATGGCTAATTCACTGACAAGTAATCGTATTAGATTTTTGTAATGCTATCCAGCGAAAATTCTGCTGATATGACCCACGGGAGAGCTTGCGTGACCGAACGTGGGTTTCCGACGATGGTGTCAGGGATGAAAATTCGTTGACATTTTCAGGGGCCAAGTGGGCTCCTAAGTCAATAAATTTAGGCGCCCACATTAAAACGATTAGCCCACATCAAAATGTATCTAAATTTACATTTTCAAATTTAAGCCCAAACCCTCTTCTCTCCTTGTACAGTGTACATGTCGAGTTTATTTCAAGTACAAGTATAAATCAATAAATACAGGAAAATCCATTTATAAACATATTACGACACATGCACGTCAGTCGGTCTCCAGACAGTGACTTTGTGCGCTTTTGGAAACATTAGTTAGTTTTGGTATATACATTTGTACTGATCTAAAATTACAGTACGTCTTTACAAGGAAATATTCTTAGAGAGATCTATTCATTTTCCGCGAGAAAGCGAATCGAAAATTTGTCAAATACCCATGAGTTTTTGTTTCCAAACGTTAGTTACGGTAACTATGATACAAGAAAATAATAAAGATTGGAATTTTACGGTCGCCAAGTGGGCGATAAGAAAAACATTTTTGGTAGTCCACACTGAATTTTTAGTCGCATTGGCGAGCGGGCGAGTGCTTATTTGCATCCCTGGGTGTTTGACTGTCTCACAAGTTTATTGGAAAATCATCTATTGGTACGAAAAATCCTGATGATTGGAACGAAAAGTACAAAGGAACTCAATACGAAAAGACTAGAGTTGTAAAATCAGAAAAAAAAAATTACTATCAATTATCGGAAACTATCGGAGGAGTACATCGATATCAGAATCAGACTTTTTTACATTAAAATTGTTATATGTTTTGTATCTTCAGAAGGAGAATACTCAGGGCGTACGTATGCAAGTAGATCTTGCAAACAAAGGTATTTATCTCGAGGTTTGCTTTAGACATGATAGAAGGGGGGCCTTCCTTTTTCTTTCTATTAAAGCCAAAACAGTCCCATGCTGCGGACTTAGTACTGCCGGGATATGGATAAATCTGCTCCTCCTCAACCGGTAACTTTGCCAAAGCGATCGCGTCTAGTTTTTAGTTTTGAATTATAGCAAAGATTTTTCGCACTGAGATCATTTTGTGTAACTTCAACAGCGACAATCGATTTTCGAAATCATTATCGATAGTCAGCACTTTTCAAGATTCAGCGACTATCATTACAACACTAGAAAAGACATCAATATGAAAAATCCTGACTCCCTGAAGAACATGTATCTTTAAGTTTACCCAATCCTTCCGATGGCAAAGGCCGAAAGGGAAGGGGGGGGGGGGTAGCTTGCAACAAAGTTAAAAAAGATTTTACCTGACACATGTTCCTTTTTAGGAGGAAGCAATCATACAAATATGTCTAAATATATAAAAAGTGATTCAAATAGTCCACAGGATCGCCGTAAAATAAAAGCACGAACAAGAAAAATCAGCGCGTGGGTCGAACTGACCAAGCCGGCGTCTTTATTTAGGGAAATGCACGTTAAAAAGTAAATATTAATGACTTAGAAATGCATCTTACCATTTATCGCCATGGGATTACCCAAATAAACATGTTTTGTTTAGTTTCTTCGTGGGAAAACAACTTTCAACCCGCTTCTGAGTTTCCTCTGTATACAAATAAAATGCTCGCCTCTGATTGGTCAATATTTGATTTGAAATTGTGCTAGCGCGAACACAGAGCCCGCTGTATTTTTCGGCGTTTTTTCACTCTCTCTTTTCTTTCTTTTCTTTTCTTTTTCTTTTTCTTTTCTTTTCTTTTTTTTTTTGATTGTTCTGTTTTCATATACATAAATTTTGCCATAATGAATATTTTTATTTCAAACCTCGAAAAGAAAATAAATATTCACTAGGCCTAGAGGTGATTAGTGATTAGCAGGTGATTTTGTGTTTCCAGCTCGAAGATCCAGACAATATTGATCGAGTATCAGTAGCGGATCAAGGGCTCCTTTTGCTGGGGGATCAAGGGGCGAATTTTGCCGATTTTGTCTTTTGTTTTTTTCTGCAAATAGACCAAAATATACCTGGTTATTTGAAAATTTGGAGTCAGTGCCGTGGATGGACGTTCTTCGTATTTTTTTTTTCAACTAGTATATCGACATATTTTTAGCTCACCTGAGCGAAGCTCAAGTGAGCTATTGTCATAGCGCACCGTCCGGCGTCCGTCCGTCCGTCCGTCCGTCGTCCGTCGTAAACTTTTCACATTTTCGGCTTCTTCTCCAGAACGGCTGAAGGGATTTTGATGAAACTTGGTAGGTATGAAGTACTCATGGTCCCCTACAAGTGTTGTTGTTTTTCGTCAGGATTTGTCAACAGGTGGCGCCACCACAGCCAAAAGTAGGTCACGGGGGGTACCCTCCTTTGACAAACTTCTTCTTCAGAACCGAAGCATGTATCGACAAACCGAAAGCATCAGGATGATCTAGAGAGATGTCTTAAGAAGTGTTGTTATTTTTGGTTCCACTTCGAAGTCAAATTTTTGACGCGTTTTTGACGTCTTTTCGGACTTAGTCAGAAATGCACATTTTTGCACTATTTCTTTAAATAACTCAATAAGTGTATGATTTTACACACTCATTTACTACATATTTATCATATTTAACTTACTTAATGCTTTGATATGTATTTTATGCTTAAATTTTATTTTTTTGATTTTTTATGAATTTTTTTCTTATGTAAAAAGGAAGGGGGGGTGATTTTCATACATTTTCTGCTTCTTCTCCAGAACTGCTGAACAGATTTTTATGAGTATTTTTTCAATCATGAATAGATATGTTTACTGTGAACATGGACCCAAGGCTTGTAAGTTCAAGTTCTGGTACCCTGGTAACTTTAGTTTCGTATAAGTTGGTACATGTTCATGTATGCAAGAGTTGTCTTTCTTTAATATAGATTTATGTTTTTGAGGTTTAAATTTTTGGATTATCGATTCATTTGAATGTTATATATTTTGAATTATTAAATAGGTATGGAAAAGGAAACTAAATTATTTTAAAAAGATGAATAAGTATTTTCAAATTTATCTTGTGAAGACTTAGATATACAACTATGAAATTACAATATTGAGAGCAGCTCAAAATATTAATGTAAGAACAGATCAATGTTATCAATAACACAGTGAAAGGATGGGGAGGGGGTCTGTTATTTTGCTTTAGCTTCTGTATAACTATCTCTCTCGGGTTACTTAGATTACTCAAGAAGAAGGGGGGATGATTTTCATACATATTCAACTTCTTCTCCAGAACCACTGAACAGATTTTCGTTAAACTTGGTAGGAAAGAAGAAATCATGGTCCCCTACAAGTATTGTTGTTTTTAGCTCACCTGAGCGAAGCTCAAGTGAGCAATTGTCATAGCGCGTCCTCCGTCCATCGTCCGTCCGTCTGACGTAAACTTTTAACATTTTCGATATCTTTTCGGCAACCGCTGCACAGAATTTCACGAAATTTCACAGGAAGCAAGTACTCAATGCCCTCTATCAAATTTGTGTTTTTCAAGCCGATCGGAAATCCAAGATGGCCGCCACAGGCTCTGATTGGCTGACACATTTTTGACTTCTCTTCTGAAACTGCGTCACAGAATTTCATGAAACTTCACAGGAAGCAAGTACTCAATGCCCTCTACCAAGTTTGTGTTTTTTGAGCCGATCGGAAATCCAAGATAGCCGCCACAGGCTCTGATTGGCTGACACATTTTTGACTTCTCCTCCGAAATTGCTGCACAGAATTTCATGAAACTTCACAGGAAGCAAGTACTCAATGCCTTCTACCAAGTTTGTGTTTTTGGAGCCGATTGGAAATCCAAGATTGCCGCCACAGGCTCTAATTGGCTGACACATTCTCGACTTCTCCTCTGAAACCGCTGCACAGAATATCATGAAACTTCACGGGAAGCAACTACTCAATGCCCTCTACCAAATTGTGTTTTTCAAGCCAATCGGAAATCCAAGATGGCTGCCACAGGCTCTGATTGGCTGACACATTTTTAACTTCTCTTCTATAACCACTGCACAGAATATCATGAAACTTCACAGGAAGCAAGTACTCAATGCCCTCTACTAAGTTTGTGTTTTTCGAGCCAATCGGAAATCCAAGATGGCTGCCACAGACTCTGATTGACTGACATATTTTCGACTTCTCCTCTCAAACGGCTGCATAGAATTTCACAAACCTTCACAGGAAGCAAGTACTGATTGCTCTCTACCAAGTTTTTGTTTTTCGAGCTGATCAGAAATCCAAGATGGCCGCCACAGGCTCTGATTGGCTGACAAATTTTCGACTTCTCCTCTGAAACCGCTGCGCAGAATTTCATGAAACTTCACAGGATGCAAGTACTCATACCCTCTATCAAGTTTGCGTTTTTGGAGCCTATCGGAAATTCAAGATGGCCGCCACAGGCTCTGATTGGCTGACACATTTTCAACTTCTCCTCTAAAACTGCTTCACAGAATTTCTTGAAACTTCACAGGACGCAAGTACTAATTGCCCTCTACTTAGTTTGTGTTTTTCGAGCCCATTGGAAATCCAAGATGTCCTCTATAGGCTCTATTTGAATGACACATTTTTGACTTATCCTCTTAAACTACTGCACAGAATGTCACTGAACTTTACAGGAAGTAACTTATACACCTTGTCCTTCTCAAAGCTTCACTAAAAGCGATTTCCTTCAGGTCTTGACTTTGATTGAAAACATACATACAGTCTCCTCAGGTGAGCGATGTGGCCCCCTTGGGCCTCTTGTTTTAAGTTGCCATCTTGATATTTATATGTTGTATATGATAAGGAGAGGGCTTATGTAATGTTGTTATAACTTTTGCCCCATCCTATTTCATGTTATTATGAAATAAAATATGTTAAAACAAAAACATTTTTTTTTCTGTTTTTTTTTTTTTTTTTTTTTGGTTTCTTGGGAGATGCAAGCCCAGAATAAGGCTTGGTTGGCCTGTCCCTTGGAATCAAAATATGTACAATTATTTACGTTCATAGACTAGACTTGAAGTCTCGGGAGGGACTGGACCAAACTTGAAAAACTATATCCACCCCACATATTGTATTTTATGATTGAGCTAGGGCGCAGCTGGCCCAATCGGCATTTCAAAGCTCAATTGATAAAAAAAAATTGTGTGAGAAGACAATGAATTCTTTTCGACGAATTGTCCTGTTTAAATTATACTGTATTTATGAAAGAGATTAATTTATGACTGAGAAGTGTCCCACTTGTCTCGTGTTTCATCAATACGTCAGAAAGTCACAATACGGCAGAACTTTTTCGTGTTTATAACTTCATTTTAAAAAATACAAGTTGTCTTCTTCTGTGGTGGTGGGAGCCGGGGGATGGGCCTAGGGGTAATTTATTAATGAGATCCCGGATAGATCTGCAATCCCCCTTTCATATCTAAGCGTACAGACGATCGTACATGCATTCATGAAGGATCAAACATGAAAAGCAAAGTAATCCATTATCAATTCTCTCTCTCTCCTTAAACATAATGTAAGGCTAGAGCAGATATTAATGTCAGCAGCAGATCCTTAGGTTCATAAGCGATAAAAAAAAACCATCACTGTAAGTTTGACAAATAATTGTTGATTACAAATATACATAATCATTTTGAGCTTTAATTAATTTATTTCTTTATCTTTCCCTGTTATAGTTCACAGAAAAAAAGTTTTGAGGAAATCCACACTCGGGTGCCGATCCAAAACATGCTGTCATGAGGGCGCCAAATATCTTCAAGTTGGACATGATGTCAAAGTGCCCCCCCCCCCCCCAGCCCATGGGTACGCAGCGTGGACCCTTTTAGGTCACAGGATTTTGGACATCATTAATTTTAATGCTTCTTTAAGCTTTTTAAAAAAAATATTTGAAATTTTTTAAGGGGGGGGGGAGTTTATAGGGTATAGATTTAAGACACTCGGGATTGAAACCATCCATTCAACTACAAGAATATCATATAAAGTTCAGTGGTCATTTTTATCTGCTTTTGATATTTTGCTAGGGGCCATTTATCAACACAAAGAGGAAAGGGTGGGATATATAGAACAACTCGACGAAATTCTTAATAAATGGCACTCGCATATCGATATATAGTCTTGTATTCTAGTGTAAAAGTAACTGACATGCGGATGCAAATTACACGGGTTAGTGATTGTGTACTTGTCAAACTGTCAAAATGTTCAATTGTCTGGATACCTCTAAGCACAGAACTGGACACTTACATGTTTCAAAGCAGACCTTAAAATAAAATGAAATGAAATGAAATGAAATGAAATGAAATAAAATATAAAAAAAATAAAATAAAATAAAATAAAATAAAAAAAAAATGAAATGAAATGAAATGAAATGAAATGAAATGAAATAATTGATGATAAAAAGAAACATAAAAATGATATGCTGATTATAAATAATTTAAGGAACAAAAGAAAAAAAAACAGACAAAAGAATTGATGAATAAAGTCGCTTCTTTTATGATGTAAAAGTAACGGACACGCGGATGCAAATTACACGGGTCAGTAATTGTGTACTTGTCAAACTGTCAAAATGTTCAAATGTCCGGATACCTCTATGCACAGAACTGGACACTTACATGTTTCAATTTAACAAAAGAAAAAAATGGACAAAAAGAATTCAAGAGTAAAATCAGCTGATAAAAAATGATTTTTTTAAAATAAAGTCATTTATATTGTAATTTGATATACTTGCATATTTCTAGATAATAAGTTGAAAAACAATTAAATATGAAGAAAGGAAAAATGAAATAAAATGTAAAATATTGGAAAAAAGGAAATATACCATGCATCAGTTACCATATTCACACACACACACCCTCAGAGAGAGAGAGAGAGAGAGATAGAGAGAGAGAGAGAGAGAGAGAGAGAGAGAGAGAGAGAGAGAGAGAGAGAGAGAGAGAGAATTTTAGTAACCCATAATGGTAAATAAACAGTTTTCAATGTATATTTTCCTAAAAACAATATGCGTCTTAGTCTAGAAATTTATCAACTAATTATATAACTATCTAAATAGATAAATAAATGAATAAATGAATAAATAAATAAATAAATAAATAAATAAATAAATAAATAAATAAATAAATTCATAAAACACAGTTTTTCTTATATAAATACAATAATATAGTGTTTTTATTTTATTTAAATAAATAAAGAAATAAATAAAACACAGTCGTTTCTTATATAAATGCATTAATATAGTGTTTTTATTGTTTTTAAATAGATAAATAAATAAATATATATATAGATAAATAAACAAATAAATAAATAAATAAAACCCAGTCGTCTTATATAAATACAATAATATAGTGTTTTTATTGTATTTAAATAAATAAATAAATAAATAATTAAATGAATAAATAAATAAATAAATAAATAAATAGATAAATAAATAAATAAATAAATAAATAAATAAATAAATAAATAAATAAATAGATAAATAAATAAAATGAGGAATCATAAGCACAAGTTTTACAATTTATCAATATATGACAGAGAAGATTTTTGGATTATGTAATAGGCAGGTAAAATTTTGTTATAATTTTGAAAGTTACCATACCGGTATATATCGAATTCGATTGGTCATTGCTACGACCTTTATATCCCTCAAATTTGATTGACAGGAATAGCTAGGTGAGGTAGGAGTAGCTCATTAGCATAATTGATTGACATGTATGGGTGATGTAGTGGTAACTCATTAGCATAATTATCATTACGTACTGTGTTTTTATGTCATACACCGCTGAAATCATTTGAACGCCGCTATTATCACTCCAATCAAATCTACTGCACTCATGAAGTGACAAGGTATTTGAAAACTAAGCCAATGACGTTATCTCAGTTTAAGGTATTCAGCCCGTAAACATTTTCAATGAGAATTATCAAAGATACAGATTTTCTATTTCATCATATAGAATACTTTATAAACTAAGTTTGCTCATATAAATAATGCCACTTGTCAACCAATGACCCATGCAATTACTTCCGAACATTCCCGATAAAAAAATCATCGGTATTTGTCGGAAATGTGGGAATAGTGTAAAAATCTTAACCGGAAGTAACTCTATTAGGGTGCGGGAACCTTAATAATAAAAATAGGTAGATTTTCAAAAGTAATTAATCAAAGTAAATTGAATAAATTCACATGTAAATAGATTATAAAATAATTAAAAAAAACCCCCAAATTGATGAAAATAAACAAATTAATAAAAAAAAATTAGTGAAAATGATTAACAAGGAAAGTATACAGATAAAAAATAAATAAAAATAAATAAATAAATAAGATAATTAATAAACTAATAATAAATCAATTAGTAGAATAAGTTAAAATAATAAATAAATTAAAAAATATATTAATAAAATAAATTAATTAATAAATACATAAATTTGTTAAATAAATGCATAAATTTATTAAATAAATAAATGAATAAAATAAACAAATGAAAAAAATAAATAAATAAATGAAAAAAAAAAACTAATAAAATGAATTAACTAACAAAGTAAATAATTTATCAAAAATAAATGAAATGATAATATAAATTAATAAGAATAAAAAAATAAATAAAAAATTGAAATAAAATTAATTAGATAATAAAATCAATAAACTAATAAGATGAATGAATAAATAAAAATAATTAATTAGTAAAATGAAACAATTAAATTAAAAAAAAACATAGGTATTTTTTACACATTTTAAACATATTTTTTTTTCAATAAAATAAATTAATTAATGAAATAAATAAATTGATAAAATAAATAAAATAATAAAATGAATGAAATTGAGAAAATAATTAAAATTGAGAAAATAGATTAATTAATAAAATAAATTAATAAAAATAAATTAATTAATTGATAAAAAAATTGATTATAATAAAATGAATTAATTAATTAAATAAATTGATACAATAAGTAAATCAATAAAATAAATGAAGTATTAAAATAAATAAATTAATAAAATAAATAAATTAATAAAATAAATAGATTAATAAAATGAATAAATTAATAAAATAAATTAATTAATAAAATTAATTAATAAATAAATAAATTAATTGATAAAATAAATATCTTAATAAAATAAATTAATTAATGAAATTAATTAATAAAATAAATAGATAAATAAAATGAATTAATAAAATAAATAAATTAATGAAGAAATAAAAATAAAAAAAAATAGAAATAATGATAAAAACTTTATCAGGTTTCGCAACTGCGAAAACTATAGAAGTAGTTACATATCAAGTTTCCGCAACTGCGTAAACTATTTGAAAAGTTTAATTAGGTTTCCGCAGCTGCGTAAACATATTTAACAGGTTTAATCAGGATTCCACAACTGCGTAAACCATTTGTTCCAAGTTTACATTGCGGAAACTTGTTGAAATAAAATGGAAAGAAATTTAACAGGTTTCATCAGGATTCCGCAACTGCGTAAACCATTTGTTCCAAGTTTACATTGCGGAAACTTTATCAATGAAAATTTATCAAGTTTCATCAGCGAAAACATTGCGTAAACTTGCGAAAACTATATGCCACTTTACGCAATGCGGAAACTTGTGGAAACCTGAAAATATCAAGTTTACGCAAGTTTACGCAGTTGCGTAAACCTGTTTTTTCGCCCAGTGTAGGATGTAGGATAGGATGTAGGATAGGATAAGATGTAGGATAGGATAGGATGTAGTATATGATGGGATAGAAATGGTTAGGATTTAGGTGGATAGGATAGGAAAGGATAGGATAGAATAAGATTCTATCCACTTTCTATCCTTCATCCTTAATCCTACATCCTATCCTTTCCACTTTTTAGCTCCCCTGAGCCAAAGGCTCAAGTGAGCTATTGTCATAGTGTTGCGTCCGTCGTCCGTCGTCCGTCGTCGTCGTCGTCGTCGTCCGTCGTCCGTCGTCCGTCGTCGTCGTAAACTTTTCACATTTTAAACTTCTTCTCCAGAACGGCTGAAGGGATTTTGATGAAACTTGGTAGGTATGAAGTACTTATGGTCCCCTACAAGTGTTGTTGTTTTTCGTCCGGATCTGTCAACAGGTGGCGCCACCACAGCCAAAAGTAGGTCACGGGGGGTACCCTCCTTTGACAAACTTCTTCTTCAGAACCGAAGCATGTATCGACAAACCGAAAGCATCAGGATGATCTAGAGAGATGTCTTAAGAAGTGTTGTTATTTTTGGTTCCACTTTGAAGTCAAATTTTTGACGCGTTTTTGACGTCTTTTCGGACTTAGTCAGAAATGCACATTTTTGCACTATTTCTTTAAAGAACTCAATAAGTGTATGATTTTACACACTCATTTACTACATATTTATCATATTTAACTTACTTAATGCTTTGATATGTATTTTATGCTTAAAATTTATTTTTTTGATTTTTTATGAATTTTTTTCTTATGTAAAAAGGAAGGGGGGGGTTGATTTTCATACATTTTCTGCTTCTTTTCTATAACCACTCTTCAGATTGTCATGACAATTTGTAGGTATGAGGTACTCATGCATGGTACCCTACAAGTGAAAGAATTTTGTCAAGATATCCACTTTTGGATTTTTAAGGAATATTTTTTAAGATTGTACATAGGTATAATGTATGTTTTCCATGCCCAATGGACCCATGGGGATTGGTTTCAAACCCCGACGGGATCCCGACAAAATTTTTTTTCCCTTTTTAGCTCACCTGAGCCATAGGCTCAAGTGAGCTATTGTCATAGTGTTGCGTCCGTCGTCCGGCGTCCGGCGTCGTCGTCGTCGTCGTCCGTCGTCGTCGTAAACTTTTCACATTTTCAACTTCTTCTCCAGAACGGCTGAAGGGATTTTGATGAAACTTGGTAGGTATGAAGTACTCATGGTCCCCTACAAGTGTTGTTGTTTTTCGTCCGGATCTGTCAACAGGTGGCGCCACCACAGCAAAAAGTAGGTCACGGGGGGTACCCTCCTTTGACAAACTTCTTCTTCAGAACCGAAGCATGTATCGACAAACCGAAAGCATCAGGATGATCTAGAGAGATGTCTTAAGAAGTGTTGTTATTTTTGGTTCCACTTCGAAGTCAAATTTTTGACGCGTTTTTGACGTCTTTTCGGACTTAGTCAGAAATGCACATTTTTGCACTATTTCTTTAAATAACTCAATAAGAGTATGATTTTACACACTCATTTACTACATATTTATCATATTTAACTTACTTAATGCTCTGATATGCATTTTATGCTTAAAATTTATTTTTTTGATTTTTTATGAATTTTTTTCTTATGTAAAAAGGAAGGGGGGGGGGGGGTTGATTTTCATACATTTTCTGCTTCTTTTCTATAACCACTCTTCAGATTGTCATGACATTTTGTAGATATGAGGTACTCATGCATGGTACCCTACAAGTGAAAGAATTTTGTCAAGATATCCACTTTTAGATTTTTAAGGAATATTTTTTAAGATTGTACATAGGTATAATGTATGTTTTCCATGCCCAATGGACCCATGGGGATTGGTTTCAAACCCCGACGGGATCCCGACAAAATTTTTTTTCCCTTTTTAGCTCACCTGAGCCATAGGCTCAAGTGAGCTATTGTCATAGTGTTGCGTCTGTCGTCCGTCGTCCGTCGTCGTCGTCGTCCGTCGTCCGTCGTCCGTCGTCGTAAACTTTTCACATTTTAAACTTCTTCTCCAGAACGGCTGAAGGGATTTTAATAAACTTGGTAGGTTTGAAGTACTCATGGTCCCCTACAAGTGTTGTTGTTTTTCGTCCGGATCTGTCAACAGGTGGCGCCACCACAGCCAAAAGTAGGTCACGGGGAGTACCCTCCTTTGACAAACTTCTTCTTCAGAACCAAAGCATGTATCGACAAACCGAAAGCATCAGGATGATCTAGAGAGATGTCTTAAGAAGTGTTGTTATTTTTGGTTCCACTTCGAAGTCAAATTTTTGACGCGTTTTTGACGTCTTTTCGGACTTTGTCAGAAATGCACATTTTTGCACTATTTCTTTAAATAACTCAATAAGTGTATGATTTTACACACTCATTTACTACATATTAATCATATTTAACTTACTTAATGCTTTGACATGTATTTTATGCTTTAAATTTATTTTTTTGATTTTTTATGAATTTTTTTCTTATGTAAAAAGGAAGGGGGGGGGTTAATTTTCATACATTTTCTGCTTCTTTTCTATGACCACTCTTCAGATTGTCATGACAATTTGTAGGTATGAGGTACTCATGCATGGTATCCTACAAGTGAAAGAATTTTGTCAAGATATCCACTTTTGGATTTTTAAGGAATGTTTTTTAAGATTGTACATAGGTATTATGTATGTTTTCCATGCCAAATGGACCCATGGGGAGTAGCTTCAAACCCCGGCGGGACCCCAACAATTTTTTTTCCCTTTTTCAGTTTTTTTTCTCTTTTTATTTTTATATTATCGCTAGAAATGAAACTGTGAAAGAATTTTGTCAAAATATCAACTTTTAGATTTTTAATGATTTTTTAAATAAGACAAGCTATAGCTAGTTTGGCTTTGTGTACTTATTTTCATACTTCGAATTAACTTGGCCACATACGCTATCAAATATACTCTGAATTTATTTTTAAGATGTTGACTTTTTGTGTCGCCTGCAAAGCACAGCGACACTTAGGGATCACTTTGTCCGTTGTTCGTCTGTCCGTCCATCCGTCCCACCGTCTGTCCGTCTGTCTGTCAAACTTGGGTGTCACACCCCATAACTTTTGATTGGTAAGTGATAGGGCTTTGATATTTCACATGTGTATTCCTTGTGACAAGACCTTTATACACATATCATAATTTTTGACCTTGTGACCTTGACCTAGATATTTGACCTACTTTTCTAAAAATCTAATATTGGCTATATCTCTTGATTGATTAGTGATAGGGCTTTGATATTTCACATGTGTATTCCTTGTGATTAGACCTTTCTACAAATATAATGTTTGACCTTGTGACCTTGATCTAGATATTTGACCTACTTTTCTAAAAATCTAATATTGGCTATATCTCTTGATTGGCAAGTGATAGGGCTTTGATATTTCACATGTGTAATCTTTGTGACAAGACCTTTCTACGCAAACCATATTTTTTGACCTCGTGACCTTGATCTAGATATTTGACCTACTTTTCAAAAAATCTAAGATTGGCTATATCTTTTGATTGGTAAGTGATAGGGCTTTGATATTTCACATGTGTATTTCTTGTGACAAGCCCTTTTTCACATACTATATTTTTTAACCTTATGACCTTGACCTAGATATTTGACCTACTTTAAAAAAAAAACCAAGATTGGCTATATCTATTGATTGGCAAGTGATAGGGCTTTGATATTTCTCTTGTGTATTCCTTTTGACAATACCTTTCTACACATACCATAATTTTGACCTCATGACCTTGACCTAGATATTTGACATACTTTTCAAAAAAATTAAGATTTGCTATATCTTTTGATTGGTAAGTGATAGAGCTTTGATATTTCATATGTGTATTCCTTCTTGTGACAAGGCCTTTCTACACATATCATAACTTTTGACCTCATGACCTTGACCTAGATATTTGACCTACTTTTCAAAAAATCTTAGATTGGCTATTTCTTTTGATTGCTGAGTGATAGGCTTTGATATTTCACATGTGCATTCCATGTGACAAGACCTTTCTTCACATACCATCATTTTTTACCTCGTGCACTTGCCCTATATATTTGACCTACTTTTCAACAAATCTATGATTTGCTATATCTTTTGAGTGGTAAGTGATAGGGCTTTGATATTTCACATTTGTATTCCTTATGAAAAGACCTTTCTAAACATTCCATAATTTTTAACCTAGTGACCTTGCCCTTGATATTTGACCTTATTTCAATAAAAAAAAATCCGCTACGCAGGCGACACAAGCATTCCTTGGATTGCTTTTTTTGCATACATGCATATTTCAGAACAATTTCCCTATTTAATGCTTATTTTCTCTGTCTTATTTCTGTATGTATGGTAAACATAGTCGCCATATATCTTCTGTTACAGATTTGATTGGTTCAATACCTCCTTGCCCCTTAAGTAGGGATAACTACAGGAAATAAAAAGGTGCACACTAAAAATTTTGACTGACTTGAAATGCCCGGAAGTCTGTAAAATTGGTCTTTTTTGATTGTGAATCTTTGGCACGCATAAAAATGTAAAGAAAAGGGGGGGGGGGGGGGTCATGCATGTCCTTTTTTCGCAAATTTCACTTTTTTTACAGGAACTCTGCGTCCTCATCGAAAATGTTCCGAATTTTGCATATTTTCAAACCTATTTGTAGATTGCATAAAAGACAAGATCAAGTTCGAAGTTAAATTTATCACGACTATTTATTCAATATGCTAAAAATACATTTCCAAGCGCCGCATTTCAGCATATTTACCAAAAATAATTTGTCCAAGTGGCTTCACTGGGTCATGAGGTTTGATACACCGTACACTGCTGTTTGGAAAATAAAATTGGCTCAATTTCTGCACAACTCACTTGAATTAATATTGTCCGCTAACAACTTGTCTGTGTTAATTGGATTAACACGATTTTGACTGTACGTTACATGTATTCAGATGAAATCAATACTATTCAAAAGCTCTCATTCATAGATTTCTGTATAATTTAATATGAATAAAGGCAAAACCGAAAAGTCTTTGTTTTTTATGCTTCCGGAATCAAAGATACGGGGGCATATAGTTTTTGGCCTGTCCGTCTGTCTGTTTGTTCGAAAAACTTTACATTGGGCATAACTTTTGAATGGAAGGTGATAGAGCTTTCATATTTCACATGTGTATTCCTTGTGACAATACCTTTCCATTGATACCAAAATTTTTGACCTCGTGACCTTGACCTTTGACCTACTTTTCAAAAACTTTAACATTGGGCATAACTTTTGAATGGTTAGTGATAGGGCTTTCATATTGTACATGTGTATTCTTTGTGACAAGATCTTTCCATTGATACCAACATTACTCTGACCCTGACCTCTCACATACTTAACAGAAAATGGTGTTTATACCAACAAAGATGCCACCGCGGGGCATTCGTGTTTCACAAACACAGGCTTTATTATTTTCTGGCATACTAGCTATTAATAATGAAAGGTTTGGTGTTCAATTTTAAATAAACTTAATTTATGAAATCATTTCATTGTTTTATTCTGTTTCTGTTGCACATTAATGTTGAATTTTACAAAATGATTTTATTTTTGATGTTGCATAATCGAACTATACTAGCTGGGCTTTGGATCGCATAATCCATCTTTTCAAATCAGTAAAAAAAGTTGTTGTTTTGAAATGTGACTATTTTCTCTTGTTTTTACTTTTAAAGGTTGTCTGGAAAAAAAAACTTGTCTGCATCCGGCAAAAATCTTGTTAGAAAGGTTGTGGGCTAAAATCCTTGTACTGGCACTATCAGTATTCAATGTCATTATGTCAATTAGAGCGTGCATGGGTATCAGGTGAGCGTTGTGCCCCCTGGGGCTCTTGTTTGTCAAACAAGTGGGTTGCAGGACTGTATAAATTGACAACCAGTTTCACTTTTAATATCCGAACAAGATTAAGCTGAACATCCAAGAGATGAAGATTTTCTATCGCAAAACGTTGAAAGTGACAATGATCAACCTTATTTTCTCTTTCTTTTTAGCTCACCTGAGAAGAGCTCAAGTGAGCTTTTGTCAAAACGTGCCGTCCGGCCTCTGTTGCCTGGTGTCTGTCCTCCGTCCGTCGTCGGTTGTAAACTTTTCGACATTTTTTATTTCTTCCCCAGAACGGCTGAAGGGATTTTGATGAAACTTAGTAGGTATGAAGTAGTAATGGTCCCCTACAAGAGTTGTTTTTTGTCCGGATCTGCCAACAGGTGGCGCAACCTTAGGCAAAAGTACTTCACGGAGGGTACCCTCCTTTGACACATTTCTTCTTCAGAACCGAAGCACGTATCGACAAACCGAAAGCATATGACTGATCTAGAGAGATGTCTTAAGAAGTGTTGTTATGCTTTGCTCCACTCCGAAGTCAAATTTTTGACGCGTTCTTGACGTCTTTTCGGACTTAGTCAGAAATGCACATTTTTGTACTATTTCGTAGAATAAGACAAATGGAGTATGATTTTACACAATCATTTACTGCATATTTGTCATATTTAAATTACTTTATGCTTTGAGTATTTTATCCACTTTTTGTTTTCTGAGGATTTTTTAAAGATTGCACATAGGTATGTTTTGCATCACAATTGGCACCAAGTGTAGAAAGTTCAAACCCAGGTGGGACCCCCAAAAATTTTGTTTTTCCGTTTTTAGCTCACCTGAGCGAAGCTCAAATGAGCTATTGTCATAGCGCGCCGTCCGTCATCCGTCCGTGGTCGTCCGTGATCGTCCGTCGTCCGTTGTCGTCCGCAGTCGTCCATCCGGCGTAAACTTTTAACAAATTTGACATCTCCTCTGCAACCGCTGCACATAATTTCACGAAACTTCACAGGAAGTAAGTACTCAATGCCCTCTACCAAGTTTGTGTTTTTTGAGCCGATCTGAAATCCAAGATGGACGCCACAGGCTCTGATTGGCTGACACATTTTCGACTTCTCCTCTTGAACCGTTAAACAGAATTTTTGGAAACTTCACAGGAAGCAAATACTCAATGCCCTCTACCAAGTTTGTGTTTTTCGAGTTGATCGGAAATAAAAGATGGCTGCCACAAGCTCTGATTGGCTTACACATTTTCGACTGTTCCTCTGAAACCGCTGCACAGAATCTCTCAAACCTTCACAGGATTCAAGAACTCTATGACCTCTACCAAGTTTGTGTTTTTCGAGCTGATTGAAAATTCAAGATGGCTGCCACAGGCTCTGATTGGCCGACGCATTTTCAACTTCTCCTCTGAAACCTCTGCACAGAATTTCATGAAACTTCAGAGGAAGCTAGAACTCAATGCCCTCTACCATGTTTGTGTTTTTCGAGCCGATCGGAAATCCAAGATGGCCGCCACAAGCCATGATTGGCTTACACATTTCCGACTTCTCTCCTGAAACCGCTGCATAGAATTTCACGAAACGTCACAGGAAGAAAGTACTCATTGCCCTCTAACAAGTTAAATTTTTTTGTTAGTCGATCGGAAATCCAAGATGGCAGCTGCAGGCTCTGATTGGCTGACAAATCTTCGACTTCTCCTCTGAAACCGCTTCACAGAATTTCTTGAAGTTTCAGAAGCAAGTACTCATTGCCCTCTTAGTCTACCAAGTTTGTGTTTTTCGAGCCGATCGGAAGCCCAAGATGTCCTCCATAGGCTCTAATTGGATGACACATTTTTGACTTATCCTCTTAAACTATTGCACAGAATGTCACCAAACTTTACAGGAAGTAAGTACACATTGTCCTTCTCAAAGCTTCACTAAAAGTGATTTTCTTCAGTTCTTATACTGACTTTGATTGAAAACATACATACAGTCTCCTCAGGTGAGCGATGTGGCCCCCTTGGGCCTCTTGTTTTCTTAAATTCTTTTTATAATTACTGTTGGAATTGGTACTGTGAAATAATTCTTTCAAAATATCAACGTTTTTGGCATTCATAAAAATAAAAAGAAGAAGGGGGTAATGCTTATCATTTTTTCTCAAATTTAATTTTTTCCAATAGAATTATTCTCTAATTTTTACATATTTTCAATTTAAACTGTAGATTGCATCAATGACGATCATTACTACATTGATTCTATATGCTATAAATACATTTCCAATGTTTTTAGCTCACCGTCTGTCCGTCCGTCTATCTGGCGTAAACTTTTAACATTTTCGACATCTCCTCTGCAACTGCTGCACAGAATTTCACAAACTTCACAGGAAGCAAGAACTCAATGCCATCTACCATGTTTGTGTTTTTCGAGCCGATCGGAAATCCAAGATGGCCGCCACATGCTCTGATTGGCTTACACATTTTCGACTTCTCTTCTGAAACCACTGCACAGAATTTCATGAAACTTCACAGGAATCAAGCACTAAATGCCCTCTACTAAGTTTGTGTTTTTTTTTAGCCGATCTGAAATCCAAGATGGCCGCCACAGGCTCTGATAGGCTGACACATTTTCGACTTCTACTATGAAACCGCTGCACAAAATTTCATGAAACTACACGGGAAGCAAGTTCTCAATGCCCTCTACCAAGTTTGTGTTTTTCGAGCCGATCGGAAATCCAAGATGGCCGCCAAAGGCTCTGATTGGCTGACCCTTTTTCAACTTCTCCTCTGAAACTGTTACACAGAATTTCTGGAAACTTCACAGGAAGCAAATACTCAATGCCTTCTGCTAAGTTTGTGTTTTTCGAGCTGATCAGAAATCCAAGATGGCCACCACAAGCTCTGATTTGCAGACACATTTTCGACTTCTCCTCTGAAACCGCAGCACAGAATCTCTCGAAACTTCACAGGATGCAAGAACTCAATGCCCTTTACTAAGTTTGTGTTTTCGAGCTGATCTGAAATCCAAGATGGCCGCCACAAGCTGTGATTGGCTGACACATTTTCGACTTCTCCTCTGAAATCGCTGCACAGAATTTCACGAATTTTCACAGGAAGCAAGTACTCAATGCCCTCTAACAAGTTTAAGTTTTTTGGAGCCGATCGGAAATCCAAGATGGCTGCTGCAGGCTCTGATTCGCTGACAAATTTTCGACTTCTCCTCTGAAACCGCTTCACAGAATTTCTTGAAACTTCACAGGAAGCAAGTACTCATTGCCCTTTTAGTCTAGCAAGTTTGTGTTTTTCTAGCCGATCGGAAGCCCAAGATGTCCTCCATAGGCTCTAATTTGATGACGCATTTTTGACTTATCCTTTTAAACTACTGCACAGAATGTCACCAATCTTTACAGGAAGTAAGTACACATTGTCCTTCTCAAAGCTTCACTAAAAGTGATTTTCTTCCGTTCTTATACTGACTTTGATTGAAAACATTCATACAGTCTCCTCAGGTGAGCGATGTGGCCTCCTTGGGCCTCTTGTTTTGCCAATTGTGTGACACATTTTATTCAGTACCGTTCTCCAGTCAAAATGGAATGGAATCCCTGCGAAGATACACCTTTAGTACTGTGATATCTCTCATTAGATTCATCGAATCTATCATCGAATAATAGTATATTTGAATAGATTTTTATATAATGTACATGTACTCAAAACACCTGCATACTTGTTTTCATTCATATACTTAACTCTAATTTCCTTTATCGTAGACGTTGGAGACGGACTGCTCATGAGTTCTTGAAGAAACGTCTATTTAATGAGTTAACCCTTTCTGTTGTTTGTGATAGGACATTTGATATATCTGAAATTTCATTCAGCTTACAGTTCTTCAAATCTTCCCATGAAATGTCGGATATTTTGGAATTTTTATCTGTCCAAATAATAGATACAACATGGATCTTTATCGGCAAATCCGATACACTCGGTACTTTCTTGAATTCTGTCAGCTAATAACTTGTCCAAGCAGCAGACCTACGACGAGGCGAAGCAACAGTAAATAACATCGTCATAGGTCTGCTAGTCGGACAAGCTAACAATATAATGTTCCCTTACAAGCGGCATACACCAGAGTATGCTGCATCAAACTGCAAGACCCGACGAAACCACCTGACTGTGTTTTTTTTTCTGTGAACAGTGTACTATATGCTTAGATTTGACGCTTCTTCTCGCCTGTTGAAATTCATAGAAGAGAAGCACCGCATCTCAACATTTACCGAAAAAAAAAAATGATCAAGTAGCTTCAGAGGGTCATGAGGTTTGATATATTTTTGTGGCCCCTGAGACAAAGATTCGGGGGCATGTAGTTTTGGCCTGTACGTCAGTTTGTTTGTTTGTCCGAAAAACTTTAACAGTGCACATAACTTTTGAATGGAAGCTGATAGAGCATTCATATTTCATATGTGTATTCTTTCTGATCCATCCATACCAAAATGTTTGACATTGTGACGTTGACGTTGACCTTTGACCTACTATAAAAAAAACGTAAACTTTGGGCATGTTTCTTTTGAATGGCAGGTGATAAAGCTTTCTTTTTTTAATTCACGTGTACTCCTTATGACAAGATATAAAAAATGTTCATGCCCTCTGAATCAAAGGTTCCGTGGCATATAGTTTTTTATCTGTTTGTCCAAAAAAATTAACATGGCACAAAACTTTTGAATGAAAGGTGATAAAGCTTTGATATTTCACATGTGTATTTCTTGTGACAAGACCTTTCCATCCATTATTTCCATACCGCAATATTTGCTCTTGTAACCTTGACCTTTGACATACTTGTACAGAGGGTTTGAAAACCAAGACGGTGGTAACATTATTCGTTTTCTCACTTCCTATGAAAGTTTAGTCTTAACTTTTTCAAAACATTTGATACGCTGATTGATATACACATTTGAGTATCCTGATGAAGTTTGAATAATTACCGGGTCATTTCAAGAAATTATGGCGATTTTCGAAATTGTGGACTTTGGGAGGTTTTATCCATGAGCAAACGACGACGTCATTTCGACGTTATCGGGGGGGGGGGGGGGGGGTGGCGTCACAAACCTTTGTTCTCAAAATGCAATAAAAACATCAATACCAAAATTGAAACTTTGCATGTGTAAAATAGAAAGTTCAATTTTCATAACGGTGAATTCGTTGACAAATTGACATTACAGGTCCTGCATGGACGCTTAAAGCTATGTGTTACTAACGTTACATATATGAAACTTTTGGTCGTCGTTAGGCATGAAGTTGTTGAGTTTGGGAGTGTGTTCAAGGAGTTTTAAAGTCCTTACTTGCTATGATTATGAGATATGTTCTGCTTGATTTTCCCTCACGGGTACTATTTCTTACCACGCCCTATTTATTCTGATTGGAAACGGAGGTCAATTGCCGAAACTAACGACGGTAGCTAGACTCGTTATTTACACCTTATTATTTTTTTAAGTTTTACAGTTTGTATTTTTAACCTCCTTTCTGTGGGCCTCTCGTGATATGACTTTCTATTTACACTGACTCGCGCGTCGTCAGTTTTGTGAGTATCTCTCTTCAGGACGGACGTGTTTTTAATTGGGGGATTTTTCGTTTTATTTTACCTAGTAAATCCAGTCCCTTTCCCCAATATGGACGTTTATCTAGAGTGAGGGATGTATTTTGTTTGATTTTACTCACTGGATAAGATGTTGTGTGATCAATCAGGGAGCATCATTTCAGCTTTTTTTATTATATATATATTGAACATTTAGACGTCTTGAACGTGTTTCTATCGATCAGTCCGTCTAGACTTTTTGCGGGTGTTGCATGTAAACAGGAGACGCTGACTCTACCTAGGCACATGGTCTCGCCCCTCGCGGGTTCTGCTTTGGTTCATGGATTGAGAATATTACCTACTTGTCTACTAGTTATAGCCTTTCGAGCTTTAGTACAGTACTTGTTCGGACTAGCATGTCGGATCAGCCCAACAAAGTGCGAATGCACTTCGCTAGGAAAAAAGATACAAAAGCACAAGAAGGGTACAAGCGGCTACGACACTAAACGTGTTTAAGCCCAGTGGAAGGGACAGTACATCCCTTGAGCCATCTGGATACACGAATTTGTACACACTCTCATGCAAACACACAGTAGCATACACCATATTCACGCGAATAGGAACGGATCCCTAAAAAGGAATGGAATGTTGGGCGAAGAAAGAGGATGTGCAACTCGACACCCTTCCCGAATGGATAAAATGCATCAGAGGGTTACTTTTATCTAGAATTTACAACTTACTAGCAACTGTGAACAGCAGATTCGAGTCAATTTTAAAGACCCTGATGTTATCACAGAGCTGACCTACCTTCACGAGCATTACGTTATCACACCAGCAGACAAAGCCTCAAATAACTACACATTTACATGCAAAAAGTACTATTTCGACAGCCTTGTTAATAGAGCTGCAACGATTCGTCGCGGTGCACCGAGAATCGCGATTCTTAGCTCTGACTCGAATCGCGAGTCGTTTTGGTCAGAAACGATTCGAGTCGAATAGTCTAAATAATGCAGAAAAACGTTCTAATTTCAACTTAAAAGATTCACTTATCGCAGGATTCCAAATAAGAATGATTTGAGATGGTGAGTTAGAATAAAAAGTTAACCTTTCAAGTGATTTTTACCATGCAATTCGTACAGAAAATACAGGATCAGATGAAATTCGAACCGGCGACTTTTGCCGCATTTCGACGAGTGCTACCCCAAATTGAAATGCCTCTTTTTAATTATTTAACTAGTATGCACTTCTTTGTATGATCTGGTTAATTATCATGTATTTTTTTGCTCAGTATTGATTTTATAACCATAGCACTCCAGAAGGCTGTTCTGTGGAAAGTGGGCCATGGGGGGGGGGTCATTGAATAATATTTCCACGTAATGCAAATAATGTATATCATACAGTACCTTCACTTGAACATTATTTTTTCAATTTTCAATTGAATTTTCAAATAAATGGAAAAATGAAATATCCAGGGAAAATTATAGCGTAAATAACTCGAACCGAAAAGAATCAAATCGAGACATAAAAATCGAAATCGAACCGAATCGAGCAGTTCCCAACTCGTTGCAGCTCTACTTGTTAGTTGTTAAAGAGTTGGGTTTAAATTCGACACCTGGAAATCCTACTTACACTCCAATAAACCTTTCCACTTGAGAAGTGATATATTACCATAAATAAGTTCTCGCTTCCTTTGGCTTTTACACAAGCAATTTAGATTTGGATTTACCATACTTATACTGCATACCTAAAAAGCATAAAAATCCGTACAAACAACGTTTTATCGCTGGTTCCTCAAAATGTTCAACTAAGTCTGTATCGATCTTGCTCACCAAAGTTTTGACTGAAATCAAATCTGGACTTCAAAAATATAGTTCGCCAGTATAATCTCGAAGCGGTATAAACCAGATATGGATATTAAAGAATTCAAAGAAACTTTTAAATCATCTGAAATCCACTCATTTCAATAGAGTCCATTCCATCAAAGACTTTGATTTTTCGACAGTTTACACAACAATCCCACATTCTAAATTGAAAGAAAGACTCGAACAATTATAAGTAATGCGTTTACAAGCAAGAACGGCAATCGCAAATATAAATGCATTGTTATCAATTATGACAAAACCTACTTTGTTAAAAAAAATTCCGATTCTAAAAATAAGTACACCGAAGCAGATATTATTCAGATGTTAAACTTCCTGATCAACAACATTTGTGTGGTGTTTGAAGGAAAGGTCTTAAAGCATATTGTCGGAATACCAATGGGAACCAATGGTGCCCACTCCTTGCCGACATTTTTCTTTCACTGTGTAGTATCACGTGACTTATGTTGGTGAAACCACGAACACAAAATGGAGGCATACCGCTCGTTTGAAGGAAAGAAAACAGGTACTGTGATGGTTCATTTGATTCAATTTAATTTTTTCATAGCCAATGTCCTTGCAAAAATGATATTTTGATATTTCTTTCTTTGTCAATCAAGAAATCGTTGTAGTTTTTACAAACATTCTGACAAAAGGAACCTCGTGGTCGAAATAGGTTAAATACAATGTTGTGGTGGTTTCCACGCATATATCAACAGCTTTTGTCACAATGTTTGTAAAATTAAAGGCGTTTTACTTACTAAAGAGTCCATGATTGTAAAAGTATCAGTTTAGAGAAGGATATGGGCTATGAAAAGATGAAATTGAATCAAATCAATTATTGCAGTTTCTATTTTCTTTCCTGGGTTTTTATTTATTCGTGGTTTCACCACCTTAAGTCACGTGATGCTACACAGTGTCTTTACTCGTACGAAGCTCAATTCGTTCAATCTTTGGTCTCTGAAGGGAACAAATAGTATTGCGTAGCTTCTAAATTTGACTTCACTTACAGATACATAGACGATGTGCTGTCAATCAATTTATCCAAAATTATCTCCGCAGAATATATCCTTCGGAGCTTGAAGTCAAAGAAACTACATGGACAAATAATTCAGCATCTTATCTGGACACAATGTTGTTCTACGACACCGATGGTCACATGAACACCTCACTCTGTGACAAACGTGACGACTTCAATTTCATCATCACAAACTTTCTGAGTAGTAACATCCTTTCATCGCCAGTTTATGGCGTATATATATCTTGGTTAATACGCTATGCCAGAGCAAGAACCAAATATACAGATTTTGTTCTGAGAGCTAGGCGTCTTTCAGAAAAGTATCTCAGTCAGGGATACGTTTGTGACCGACTAATCTCGTCACTGAGGAAGTTCTACGGTCGATATGGGAACACGTAATATATTATGATGTCCCACTCTCCCGAATGGTTGATGATATTCTCACTTAGACCATTTGAACCATCCAACCACCGAATATACTTTTATCTTCCGAAATGTTAATAACTGGATGTGACAATTCTACAGAATTGAAGTGACGGAAGTTGCATGCAAGCAGGATATGCTTACTCTTCCTGGGCACCTGGTCTCACTCCCATTTTAGGAGTTCGCTTCTTTTCATATGGTGGAGGTTTTTCTTTATTTGCTTTGGTTCTTGTTTTATCCTGATTTTGTATGCCTTCGGTTTATGATTTTTTGAATTACCGATTTTGTACTGTGTATTGGGATATGGTCATTATCCATATTTGTCATTGTTTCCCAGAAAAAAAATTATAATAGGGGCAGCACAAAAGGGGTGAAAACAACCACGTTCACTATTCAGACAATTTTATTTGAATGCAAGAAAAGGGAAGGATCTCAGGCATAACCACCCTGCACACACCCAGAAAACGAGCCCACAAGAAAGTTACACGTAAAATTACAAACTGCAAAAAGACGCAATATTCACTAGAATATCATAAAAAGCAATCGAAACAGACGTACAGAAACATCAATCATTAATGACAACACATAAAGGGAAAAAGACCCATGTGCACCCGTCGCCGACTTTGGACGGCCATCTGCTATTAGCAAATGGTGCTGCATTCCGGATTACGTGCGCACAACCCTCCTACTAGAGATCTTTCGTTTAAGAACGTACGTAACGAAACGAACCTAATGGTACGTATCGACACCTAAAAAGAAATAATATTGGGAGCAGTCATAATTTTTTCATCGACAACAAAATAAAAGAAAACTGGGTTTAAACACTGCATAATGCATTGATATCCCCTCGTACAGCTTTGTTGTAATGCAACCGTGTGTAAGAAGGTATGTGGTTCCGCAAAAGCTTGTAGACTCTCTAGCAGTTACTTCTAAACATCTGCAAACGTTAATTGTATGTAAGTTGTCCATGGCAAGAAGACATTACCTGTTGATTTTCAAAGTCAGGCTTCAAAGTCAAGGTCATACTGAATGATAGTAGAAAAATCGTGTAAGCGCTCTAGAGGTCGCAGTTTACTTTTTATCTACGTCAAACTCTGCATGGTGGCAAAAAGAGCATATAATTGATCAATATTCAAATTCAGAGGTCAAAGATTAAAGTCACAATGGGCAATGAGAGGAGAATCATGGGGACAGTCTAGAGGTCACAGCTTACTTCCAATATTCATCAAATTTTGCATGCAATTTATCCTTGGTAGAAGACAAGATCAATTGATTTTCAAGGTCAAAGGTCAATGATCAAGATCAAAATTTGTATCTACAGAAAAATATTGTGGACACTCTAGAAATCAGAGTTTAATTCCAATCTTCATCAAACTTTGAATGCATATTATCCATGGTGAAAGAGCAAAACAAACTGGTTTTTAAGGTCAGTGATCAAAGGTCAAAATCACAATAAACGATAATAAAAAAAATCTTGTGGACACTCTACAGACCACAGCTTTCATTTAATCTTCAATAACTTTGCAGGTAAGATGTCACTATTGAGAGAACCTATTGGTTTTCAACGTCAAAGGTCAACGTAGCAATCAATCCATCAATACTTTATTCTCATCACTTTTTACTTTTTACAAAAGTATATTAGTGAACAATGGACAATCAGGAAAAAGTTAATTTTAAGCTGATTGGATAAAATACAAGTAAATGTAAGAAATTGTGTTGCCTCACGAGGGGATGCGATAATTTGCGTGGCTTGTATTTTCATTTATCAAGTTAATCGTGTAAAAGTGAGTCAGGTTACAATTTGTTACTATATGGAAAGTACGGCAATGAAAATTACTGATATAAATGCAAAATCGAGCGCTTTTGAACTGAAAATAATGGAAAATAATAATTTAATTTCTTGTAAATATTCATGCCATCAAAATCTTCAACTTTGATTATGCATGTCTACACTACTTTGCAGGTGACAGTCAGGCAATTTAAAGTTAATCGGTTATTTTCATGTATGAGAGTACATGTGTAGTTACCCGTTGCTTCCAAGATCGAAATTTACTTGGAAAATGAAATTTCAAGACATTCACAAGAATACAATACACAAATATTTTATACTGAAAACACTATGAATCGTTACAGCTCGGAAAACAGGGGTGATTTTGGAATTTATTGAGAAAACTAATGCCTTAAATCGATTGATTTGCATTTACGTATAATCGTCGCTTACAGACATTTCAAATGCATGCAGCCAGAGGATGCTTACTCCTCCGGGGCACCTGGTCCTGCCTTCATTCGAGATTTTACGATTGCCTTGTTAAAAGTGACTTTCATACATATGCTATGTTCCCCTTGATCTTTGACACAAGTGCTTCTATGGAATGCAGGTTTAGAGGTCAAGATAATCTACATGTATATATGTTCAAGGAAAAGTAGATAGGGGTGGGTTTCATCGAGGTTCGTTTGCGTCGATTTCCTGTCAGACATTTCCAGTATAGATTTAAGGAAAAATTAAGATTCCCTTTGATACCTCAGTTCAGCCCAACGACCTCTCCCTATTCTTAGTTTAGATACGTACAGTTACGTTCGTTTAAGTAAAAAATTAAGGTTTGCGTTCTTAAACGAAAGATCTCTACTTATACATGTTATACGGATACACAGAGGTTTCTATGGACGGATACTTAGAGGTGCCGTTGAGACATTTCAATTAGTCAAATTTCTTTGGTTTTTGCAGATTTTGTGTGATTTCTTTTTTGTGTGTGTACAAAAATAAATCCGCAACCAGAGGTGCACAATCAGTACCCATAGGAATTCCAATAGCTCGCCTGTATGGAGTGTCACCAAAATTTACGAAAAATGTTATCTAAAAGAAAGGACAAGGCCTTGCGTAACTCAGATCGAGTCCATGATCTGTAATATTTGTATTCTATTGAGGAAAAGAATCCTTTAGCGTCAGAAGTACATATAAATGTTTTACTTTCTCGATAAAAACACCATTTAATAAGTTTTGATAAGCGATCTTTTATCTTCTTGCGAGGGAGGGTTGAGTACATGTTAAAAATGTCGTAGAAGGAGATAGCTTTGGCTTTTAAATTAAATAATTTGAATTTGAAGATCACATCACCAGAATTCTTTATTGACCAAAATAATTGATGTCGCTATTATTGAATGCAGTTCAACAATATTTTGATACATAATCTTTAATTGCTGTTAACGCTGATGCCGAATTCCTAGAAAAAACTGTAGAAGCACAATTGCTCGACTAAGCAATAAATCGAAATTTCAACGGATATTTGTGAAGTTTGGGCAGACAGTTAATAGTTGGTACGTCTGATTTCGAAATAGGAAGTTGAGATGAAAACATTCATCCTGATGCTTTAGTAAAATGTAAGGGACAGTTTCGTTTTTTTTATATGGTAGAAAGTCTCGAAGGTAACACTGATATGTAATTGAGCTTTTAAATGATTATAGTGTTGTTTGAGCACTGTCTTGTCAGCCGGAACAAAGACATACTTACTGTGCAAATCCTGAAGTTTAGATTCATAAAATTTAGCCGATCTTGAGGGTGCTTCTGAATAAAGATGAGGATATTTTTACACTTGTCAATTCATATATCTGCAATGTCTAAAGTAAAGTTGTTCAAGTCATTGAGAGAGTGTGGTTCGACTCCTTCTAACTTACACCATTTTCGTATATAAACTTCGTTTAGCACTTCCCGACATTTAATGAAATCTATCTTGGAAGGAATTCTATACTTTGGCCCTTTCTTTAGAAGACTGTTGACAGGTCTCAAGTGATTATATGATCAGCTGGCTCGTAAAGATATGCAGAGCTAGCGCATTCACATGAGGTAGGACATGATTCATTAACGTTGATATCAGAGGTGACTTTATTATAATTAGAAATAACACTTCGTACTTTAATTTTTAACAGATAGCAGGGCGTTATTAATTTTCAAAATACTAGGGTATCTTGCTTTGAACACGGTGATCCATCAAATCCTTTGTTTATAAAGTCAAATTTGATGAATCTTATTTTCGGTTGAGTACTTTTGATAGCCGGATAAATATTATTGAAGCAAAAGCTTACGATGATGTTGTACGGCTATCTACTATTAGCATGATTAGCAAAATGTTTGTTTATCCGTGTTACATCCGCAGCAAGTATCACCAGAAAAACGGTTGGACATCTGCCTCGTTGCTCGAAGTGTGTTGCTGCAAAAGCTATCTGTTCAATTTTGTATCTTGTTGAATATCGTTTAAATAATTGGTATAATTATTTCTTTTTAGTAATTTCTATATAGCTAATTTATCTGTTTTCATTTATTCTTACTTCTGAAACAACCAGATGTCTGGTACTGCTTTTACATATTGCTGTCTGAAGCATTTCAAATGATCTTTCAATTGTCCTTATTTGACAGCTTCTCACAAAAGGCCATCTCCCCAAAGATATCTCATCTTTTCAAGATGAAAACCATGTTTTATATTATGTATTAGAAATACAAAGAGATAAATAAATATCGATGAAGTACCAATATGGATACGCGTATGCATTTAGAAGTATGAATTACAAAGAGACAAATAATCTTGGAAGAAATAAACATGATAAACCAAACTCAAGTGATTATGTGTATTTTCCAAAGGATATGTTTGAAGACTGCATGTCATGTGCACCGTACTTGGACATCTACGTCAAGAAGGCTGCTGATTGGCAGCAAAGTTAAACTTTTCATTGACAAAGAAGTTGAATTAATAGAGAGGTTGAGATTTCCTACGTGTAACTTGTACGGGTACGTCTGGTGTACAAGTTGAATTACACGTAACTGTTGTTGAAATTTTTTCAAAGACCACTACGCGTACTTGTAAAATCTAAGTGAACTTGAGTTGACTTTTGGACAGTATAAATTCAAGAGGAACAATACGATCGGTTAAATCTATATTGAAATAGAAACTTGAAATCACTATGAATTGAATGCCACACTTTTTATACTGTTTGATAGAATAAAGGGGATGAAATATCTTGAAGTGAAGACCTACGTGTATCTCGCACTTTACACGTTCAATGGCGACGTGTAACTTGTAAAGCAAATGCCGTCAAACGCAATAAATGATGACGTAATAATAGCCTACCAGAATACAAGTACACGTACAAGCTACACGTAGGAAATATCAACCTCTTTATTGATGAAAATAGGCATTGGGTATAACATCGTCTTGTTAGATCGATGCTATTTTGGGAGATACAATTTTAGAAATGATACATGAAATTGATAACAAAAATTGTTGAATTATGTGTCCGATTTACTTAAGTACTTATGTTTTGTTTATTTTTCCATTACTAGTGTTTCGAAGTATGCGATTATCTAACGGTCCAAGCAGAACATCTGGTCGACTTGAAATTTACAGAGATGGTAAATGGGGTACTGTGTGTAGCAAAAACTGGACAGACGATCATGCAAAATACTTCTGCAAAATGATAGTCGATGCTGAACAAAGTTTGTAAGTATCTGGTTACATTTGAGACACTCAAACAATTTTCATAAATTGAATTCAAAGACAATTTTCAGGAACACCTTAATGGTGGTACTATACTATTTTTGCTTTACCAAAGAATTGACCATTTGCTTGTTCGTCCAATTTGTCCGAGGAACCCGGCATCAACCGACTAGATTATTATTGGATTCATTACTTAATATCTTAACATATCTTCATCTATAGAATAAGATATCTTATTTCTGATAGTGGCCTTTTTATCCATGTCCAACTTCAGCTAAGGAGTCGTGCAGTCGATACACAACCTTCAAAAGAATTGGAATATGTTTGAGGATATCTCAGCTTCAATGCAAAGTGAATCTTTGAGTACATAAAGAAACCATGGTGTCTAAATGAATTTGAGCGAAAATGCCTACTTCTGCCTCCTAAATGCGAGATATTTTCTATAGATTATGTCCACATGCGACTTATTTATGTCAACATGCAAGATAGATATGTTGACATGTAAGATAAATATGTTGACATGTAAGATGATTATGTTGACATGCAAGATGATTATGTTGACATGCAAGATAATCATGTCGCATGTTGACATAAATACGTTGCATGTTGACATGAATACGTTGCATGTTGACATGAATAAGTTGCATGTTGACATAAATAAGTTGCATGCAGACAGAAATAAGTAGCATGTTAACATAAGTAAGTCGCATGTCGACATATTCTAAAGAAAAATATCTCGCATGTAGGAGGCAGAAATATGCCACCATACATCACATTGGCTACGTGCTTATTTTTGCAGGAGGAAATAACATGTACTACAATTAGACTTCTGTTAACGTTAATGTTAATGATGTATCAAAATCGTTCCTTGTTTGTTAAGATTTCTTTTCTTTATTGAATTAAGGAGTTAATCTGGGTACCTCAAAACACTAATAAACTGATTGAAATTTGATGCATATCGTTAAAAAAGGAAATCATGCTTCATTTGTAATGCAGTTTTCGAATTGTTTGCAGGATACAAATTAAGTATCATGGTGCTATCTTTGTAAAATAGGTGTCTGATACATCAGTTTTTTTCACTCACTTACGTCATGAGACAAAAGGGAAAACGTAGACGTAGCAGTTTGAGATTTCCTTGTCTCACACTCCACGTGACTTTATTATGACGTCATAGGACGTAACGTGACGTTATTGTTAGATTTGTGTAGGTCTTGGTATTGATTATAGTTTTAAAGATAATTATAGTAATGATAAAATGAGGTGAGTGAGAAAAATAATCAGTCATGACTTTACGACTGAGATAAGGAATCTCATCTTCGTGAAAAAGATTTGTTACATCCACGACTCGGCAAGCCTCGTTGTAGATTGCAAATCTTTTGCACTCGGATGAGATTCTCCTATCTCAGTTTTAACATCGTGATAGATTCTATTAATATTTAATGTTTATATACATAAATTATATCAATATGTACCAGGATAAAGTGTGCCATATCCGAATTTAAAAAGAATGTCTAATTACTGATGCTAGAGCCGAAAAGAAGATAATTTTTGGTATGTTCAATTTGCGAGGTGCTTTGATTAGAGAGGTTGCAATTATATTTTATAATTATATTATTTACATTATGATTCCGTTGCCATTCATACTTCTATGCGAACACTGGTATTATTTAAAAACTAGTTTATGGCGTTATTATTTTCAGTCATGTCACAGGAAAACTAATGCCTGGTGCATTTTATGGGAGAGGATCAGGAGCAATATGGAAAATTAAGGAGAACTGTAACGGGGACTATGCTAAATGTTTTTTGCCCGATGATGGGCACGTGGACTGTTCACATGAAAATGATGCAGCAATATACTGCAAGGGTGAGCAAATTTGAGCACGAACGCATTTTGATTTAAGGCATGACTTTCTCTAGTCGGAAATTTCAACGATTTTATGAAAAACATGTTAAATTATATGATTCACGTCAATTAAACATTTTACGAAGAAAAGCTTCTTTGTGAAACAGGGTTAGAAATGCTTGAAATTTGTTGCTAAAAGAGCACATTTGTAGCAAAAATACAAAATGTGCTAAATACACTCATTTGATTTGATTTTGGCTTTCTTTGTTAATATACAGTAAAGCAGATTAGAAACTTGATTTTAATCAAAATTCAAGGTACCAAATTCACAGATCATATAAATTTTTCTCGATTTTATACAAAAATTACGAAAATCGACTAAGTTAAGGTCAAAATATCAGAGATACTGAATATCAACGATTTTTCAATCACACAATAAACTGTGCTCCTGAGTAAGACTATTCATAATATGAAGAAAAGGTATATGTCCGTGTTGAAATAAGAGATAACAAACGCTCAAGAATAGTGCTATTTTATGGTTTTCTTTAAAAATATCAGCGCGGTAAAATTTTCTTCAACGCATTCAACAATTTCTGTTATCAAAATTTCTTAGAATTTCAAAAACGTGGGTCCTGAAGCATCATATCCTAGCCATCCTGCTGAGTCTTTGGGTACATTTTTTATATAACTTTCACATTCTTTGGTCATATCACATTGTTAGTCCTCTACTGGCAACGCCGGAGGGGACTCTTAGTTTCCTCTCGGTCTGTCTGTCCTTCCGTCCGTCCGTCTGTCCAATTTTCAGTTTTCCGGACTTTTGTCTGCAACACATAGAGATATTCAAGTGAAAGGAGAAGGGCCACTAACCATCAAAATCGGCCCTCTTTCCGTTTTTGAAGAAAATTTCCGTATATATAATACAACATTTCTAGTTTCTAAAAGTGTAAGCAATATGAAAATCTGACAAAAGGTAAACGTTTCATGACCCGGCGAAGTTGGCATTGTGAAACGTCAAAATGCGCTTTCTTTCACCATAACGTCATGACGTAAAATGACAATTTACAACAACTAAAACTCTACACTAAAAGTATAACTGTTCTATTTTTGTTGCAGTCAAATTAATTCAGAGAAGAAAGTTGATACATATAATGTTTTTAAAGAATATATTTGGATTTCAGTGTTAAATAAATCGGGAAAAGATCTCCGAGAGATATCAGAAGCATCTAAATCGCAATGAAACTATATGTTCGCTCTCAAATGACGTCGCGTCAAATTAATTCTAGATTCTTATGGAAAGCGGTTACATATATACACATTTGACACATGCACGTTTTTGTAGGGGAAGGGGCAGGGATCTCAATAAATTTTAAAGTAGGTGGATACTCTGAAGGAAGATACGTTTAATACATTACAATAGAAAGTAGGCGACGGCTTTTCTCACAGTAGGTGGTGACTTTTCGCTTATGAAGGGGGCTGTCATTATATACTTTTCAGAATAAGCAAGTTAAACTTTTCTCTGACTTTAATGAGGTCAGGTTACATGTCCAAATCAGATTCAGGAGCGGATCCAGAAACTCAGATGCCGGATGCACATACAACTTTTTATTGGGATGAATTGCAACACAATGCAGAAGGACTGAGAGTCCGGACGGGAACTTATATCATCAATGTTTTTGTATAGACTGCTCTTACAATATCTAAAAACGCAATAATTATCTGAAATATTCAAAACAATGCAATTTAGGACAAAGGAGAGGGTAAGGTTCATTACGCATTCGCGTAACCAAATTTGGAAAAAAGGGGGAGAAAGGGCAAGCTTTAAGCGACTGTGATCGTCATTTTTTTTTCGCCGAGAGGGCTTCACAGGAAGTTGAAGGAGAGGGATAGATATCCATCACATAAGAATTATTCTATATACATCTTTTTCGTTTTAAATGTGAATTAATTTCTTATACTTACAACACTATATGAAATTAACAGTAAATTCGCTACTTTTGAACCAGTAAATTTCACTGATTTCAGTGATAATTCCATCTATATGTGATTGGGAAATTTTAGAGCCATAATTGGCGAAAAAGGGTACTATTTTTCATTGGGAATGGGGCCCCGAATAACGGCCCCAAAAGGGGGGGAAATCCCTGAATATGATCTGACATGGACGTAAATGTAGCTAGGGTGTTTTCAATGTCGACGCCTAGTCGCCAACGACAGGAGCGGACCCAGAACCTCAAATACAAGGGACACATTCTTTTTTATGAGGATGACTTGTAAAGTCAAAGTAAGTGACAATATGGATGTAAGTTTCCCTCTTTCATTGTTGGGGGATAGGGGATCGGTCAGAGAAAATTTTGAGAAAGTGAAGCAAATTAGGGGCTATTGAGCATATTTGAGCCGCATTTAAAAGGGATCAAGAGCACGAAACGTATCTAAGATAAAGGAATATCCGATATGCCGATATGAACATAAAATTAATGCTTTTTTAAATTAAAAATAATAAAACTAAGGACATCATCTGTCCCATCGACCGTGCGCACATTGTTAGCGCGAATTTCTACGCCTGAGAAAACTAAAAAAAAAAAAATCAAAACAATCATTATTGAGTGTTTTTGGACTATATCACTGATATCATTTTTATTATTTATAACGTCCTTTATGTAGACCCCACATTTTGGGGAAATGGCGAGATCTATTTATCTCTTTCCCTTCTTTTTTTGCGAAAAAATTGTGAACGTTTTTGCGTACAAATGTACGCCTGGCTACGCCCGTGAAATCTCCATCTTCACAAATTTGTAGAATTTATATATTCTTTATTGTTTTTATCTATAACATGGGATGTTTTTATTTAATGATTAAAGTGTCGATATGAACAATTATAATATTTGTCAGTGACAAGCATACGTATTTAGTTTGAATTTCGTCTTTTTGTTGTCGGTTACCGAAGTAACTCTGCGATCGGAAAGTACATGTATATATCCTTTATTTATCATGACCTTTAACTGTCCTCACTTCTCACTATTAAATACTGAATTTCTTGTCTACATGGATATATTCTCTACGAAAGCAAACAGGAAATAAGTTTAATAGGAGCTTGAAAAAAAAAACCACCCCCCCCCCAAAAAAAAAAAATTACACAGTCACACAGAATAAATAAATAAATAAATAATGAAAAGATATGAATTAAAACTAATAACCCCGAGTCGATCGAGAAAACCCTCTTTCCACCCAGCATATTCGACTTGGTACAAAGAAGATTAATCCCATGATTCGTTTATTTTCATTTGTTTTCCTTACAGGTCAGAGTCAACTAAAAGACCTGCTCCGATTGGAGAAAAACCTGTAGGGGTGAGGGGGCCTGTTATTTTAAATGTGACAGAAGATGTGATTGGCTATCAATTATGTTTTCTTTTGGTTTATTGTTTGAATATGATATATATAAGTAAAAGATAATTGCAATTAAAATGTCGATGCCCGGATTTTTTCCCTAGCTCCCGATCCGCTTAAGGGGACGGGGGCGGGAAATTTTGAAAATTCACTGCAGGGTACCTTGTGACGCAAATAGCACGAAAAAGAGCCGGTCATGCTTTATTTTTTTATTTAGTTTCGTATAAAGCTTGAATCAACGAACAAATCGGTATATAACATGCATGGCCAGACATGTTGGTATAGAAGCTATACGGCATTTTGTTAACATTACGGCCTATGGAAAATAATTTAGTTGGCACTGACCTTCACACCTGTGATATCATCGAAATAAAATCAAAATAAAGAAGTCTACAAAATAATGTGCTAAAAAAATCAACAATGTAACATTATTGTGTAATAGTCAAGCATTATTCATCGACCTTTTCATGTCGCCTGAAACGCAAGAGCGACAAAAAGAGATCAGTTTGCACGTCGTCCGTCTGTCTGTAGGTCATACTTTTTCGCTAAGACAAATAAACTTGGTACACATCAGACATCTTTTAAATTTTGTCGGAATTGTATAGCATGATGAAACTCGGCAATTCAATGAAGGTCAAGGTCACTTTAAAGTTCAAAATCACGTACTTCAGGGAGAGGGCGTTTATAATGTTGGTAAACTTAAAATTGACCTATCCCATTTTCATGTTTGGAAAATAAAATATGTTTAAATTAAATTTAGGATCAAACATACAACAAGCAACATGCCTGTTCTTGAACAATACTTGCTAGTATATACATGTAGACTGACCTGTCATGCTTTTTACGCAAATACTTATTTCTAGTTCCATGTTCGTTAATGAAAATCAGAGGGAAAGAAAAACGTAAACGGCGTGTTTAAACCGAGAGGCCAACATTTGATTTATGATATAAACGTAATTCCCTATGGGGAGGATTCATTCCGTAAACGGAGGTGTTTAAAATTTTGACAATCCAGTTCAATAAATGAACGTCATTCAACTCGCTCATTCTCGATAATGTGTGAAGTATTTTGTATAATGGATACATCTTTGAACAAAGCAGGGTTGAAACTCAAATTAACTCGCTCAAAGTTTCCAAATGAAGACATTTTGTTTGATATTATTAACTTTTCGCTGCAAAGTACGAAAGTTGAAAAAAATGGAGAAAAATCCTTATAATCAAAGATAATTAAAGATACCAAACTTTTGATATATCTTACCCAATATATCGTTTAATCGTTAAACTTAAATTTTCTTTCCCGGTTTCATCAATACAAAACTTGTCAAAATCCGCCAAGAAACAAATAAGAGGATTTTGTGCACCGAAACTACAGAAGGACACGCAGTGATCGGTAAACGACTCCTGTGACCCCTACTGCAATCGGATGGTTGAAAGTAAAATATCGTAACATTTTAAAGGTTTTCATATAGAGCACAAGTAGGTACGTAAACGAAAATTCGTTCATATTGAGAATATGTCAAAATTGTTTATCTAAAATAAAAATTAGGAACGTACCCGCCTGTGTTGTTAGCGAAAAACTGCAAAGAATGTATGAAAATTAACGAAAAATACGGATATTACCGTACCGTCACCAGTTTCTGACGTCATAAATGACGTCATGGAGAGCGAAGTTTCGCAAACTTTTTACCGATGACAAATACCGATGTTAATAGATAGATTTACATCAAAATGATTCAAAATTATATATTTTTAAAAAGTCACTAAATACAGGGCCGTAAATCACGGTTAGTGGACCTTCTCCTTTTATGCACAGCTTGGTCTTGTATACTTACATGCAAGTTTGACTTTCGTCACGCTTGACCTTTTCGAGAAGTAATGCCCCTTGATGACTTGCAAAATTCAGTTTTTGTCAGTTTTCCAGACTCTTTTCTGCAACAAATAGAAATATTCAGGTGGAATTCGATACACAGATTAGTTTTGGATAATTACAGAGCAAATTTGACTCCCGTCTCGCTTGACTTTTTTTTAGGAGTTATGACCCTTGGTAACTTGCAATATTCAATTTTGTAAGTTTTCCGGACTGATTTCTGCAACAAATAGAGATATTCAAATGAAATTTGATACGCAGCTCAGTCTTGGATAGTTACAGAGCAAATTTGACTTTCGTCTTGCTTGACCCATTCTTTGTGGAGTTACACCCCTTGATGACTTGTAAAATTCACTTTCGTCAGTTTTCAGGCTTTTTTCTGCAACAAATTGAAAACAAATGGCAAAAAATAGGAAGAACCTAGAGAGTTCTGGGCAGAGTTGTAGGACATAAATGTATGCCGGTAGGGGACTGGTATCGTTCAGCGATCATAACGTTCTTTTAGATTGAGGATCACTGACGAGGGTTAAGTATCCGAAACGTGCATGTCTGGTCCATGCTGCAAATTTATCTGTTCCTAAATGATGTCATCGAATTTGAAGACATTTAACATTTGTACCACTTGGTGAATGTTACTACTGGTGGTGGACCAGGAGTCCCCGAGGGCACATGTAGCCAAGTTTGATCAACTTCGGTTGATCGTTTCTTCAAAGTATTCCACAATTTCTGTTCTCAAAATTTCTTAAAATTTCTACAACGTAGGTCCTGAAGCATCATATCCCGACCATCCTGCTACGTCTTTCTGTACATCTTTTGTACTAACTTTCACATTATTTGGCCATTTAACATTGTTTATATTTAGAATCTACGGAAGCCAGTTCGTGCCATGTTATATTTTTTTACTATCTCGTAGTTACGAGAAACGTTTGTCGTAGTTACGAGAAACGTTTCTCGTAGTTACGAGAAACTTTTCTCGTAGTTACGAGAAGCTTTTCTCGTAGTTACGGGAAAAAATTTTCGTAGTTACGAGAAACACATCTCGTAGTTACGAGAAACGTTTCTCGTAGTTACGAGAAACGTTTCTAGAAACGTAGTTACGAGAAACGTTTCTCGTAGTTACGAGAAACGTTTGTCGTAATTACGAGAAATGTTTCTCGTAATAACGAGAAACTTTTCTCGTAGTTACGAGAAACTTTTCTCGTTGTTACGAGAAACGTTTCCCGTAGTTACGAGAAACAAATCTCGTAATTACGAGGAACAATTCGTACGCACTTTTTCTCGTAAGTACGAGATTTCTTTCCCGTAACTACGAGAAACTTTCTCGTAATTACGAGAAAAGTTTCTCGTAACTACGAGAAACTTTTCTCGTAACTACGAAAAAAGTTTCTCGTAACTACGAGAAAAGTTTCTCGTAACTACGAGAAAAGTTTCTCGTAACTACGAGAAAAGTTTCTCGTAACTACGAGATATGTTTCTCGTAACTACGAGAATTGTTTCTCGTAATTACGAGAATTTTTTCCCGTAACTACGAGAAAAGTTTCTCGTAACTACGAGAAAAGTTTCTCGTTACTACGAGAATTTTTTCCCGTAACTACGAGAAAAGTTTTCTCGTAACTACGAGAATTTTTTCCCGTAACTACGAGAAAAGTTTCTCGTAACGACGAGAAACGTTTCTCGTAACTACGAGAAACGTTTCTCGTAATTACGAGATAGTAAAAAAATATAACATGGCACGAACTGGCTTCCGTAAGAATCACTGACGAGGGTTAAGTACCCCAAACGTGCATGTCTGGTCCATGCTGCAAATTTATCTGTTCTTATATGATGCCATTGGATTTGAAGACGTCTAAAATTTGCCTTGATTTGGGTGGAATTTGAACAGTCAATATTTTTTTCGGTGTCAATCAGCTGTACCTTATAGAACAGTTTAAGTCAGTCATATTTCACACGAAATTAGATGTTATTACTGACGAACTGTAAAAAAAGAGTACCTCCAGCTCATTTTTATAGAAATTACCGCGATGCATTTTCTCATGGATACTTCATTCAGTTTAGATCAATTTTCAAACATACGCGCTTCTAGGTATGTAATGAATGTAAATCTTCAATATTTTATGAAATGATACATTGTTCATAATGAATTGAAATATCTATATAATTGAAGCTAAAAGAGTGCTTAAACAGGAAATGCGCAAGAATTGCCTTAAATCGTGACCAATTACGCTCCTAAACAGTCGCTTCAAATGAAACAATTATTTCATAGCGCGCCGTCTGTCGTCCGTCTGTCGCCTGTCGTCGGCGTCCGGAGTAAACTTTTAACATTTTCGGCATCTCCTCTGCAACCGCTGCATGGAATTTCACGAAACCTTACAGGAAGCAAGAATCCAAGGTCTCTAACAGGTTTGTGTTTTCGTGCCGATTGGTCAACAAATATTGCCACCGAGGGCCCTGATTGCTTGACGCATTTTCTATTTCTTCTCTGCAACCGCAGCACAGAATTTCACGAAACCTTAAAATAAGCAAGTATTCAAGGTCCTCTACCAAGTTTGCGTGTTTTCGTGCCTATCTGTAAACAAATATGGCCACCGAGGGCTCTGATTGGCTCATGCATTTTTGATTTCTCCTCTGCAACCGCTGCATGGAATTTAACGAAACCTTACAGGAAGCAAGAATCCAAGGTCCCTAACAAGTTTGTGTTTTCGTGCCGATTGGTCAACAAATATTGCCACCGAGGGCCCTTATTCCTTGATGCATTTTCTACTTCTTCTCTGCAACCGCAGCACAGAATTTCACGAAACCTTAAAGGAAGCAAGTACTCAAGCTCCTCTACCAAGTTTGTGTTTTTCGAGCCGATTGGTCAACAAATATGGCCGCAGAGGGCCCTGATTGCTTGACATATTTTCTACTTCTTCTCTGTAACCTTAGCTCAGAATTTCACGAGATCCTTACAGAAAGCAAGTACTCAATGTCCTCTACCCAGTTAGTGTTTTTCGTGCCGATTGGTCATCAAATATGGCCGCCGAGGGCTCTGATTGCCTGACGCATTTTCATTTTCTCCTCTGCAACCGCTGCACAGAATTTCACGAAACCTTCAGGAAGAAAGTATACACGGTCCTCTACCAAATATGTGTTTTTCGTGCAGATTGGTCAAGAAATATGGCCACCGAGGGCTCTGATTGGCTGACACTTTTCGTTATCTCCTCTGTAACCGCTTCGCAGAATATTACGAAACATTACATGAAGAACGCACTCAAGGTACTCTAACAAATTTGTGGGGTTTTGTTTCCCGATCAGTCAATAAATATTATGCGCCTAGTGCTCTAATTTGCTGATGCATTTTCGACTTCTCCTGTTCAACCGCTGCACAGAATTTCATAAAACTTTACAGGAAGCAAGTGCTCAAAGTCCTCTACAAGTTTGTGCTTTCTGTGCCGATCGGTCAACAAATATGTCTACGGAGGGCTCTGATTGGCTGACATATTTTGACTTCTCTGAAACTGCTGCACAGAATTACATGAAATCTTACAGGAAGCAAGTACTCACAGTCTTCTACCAAGTTTTTATTTTTTGTGCTGATCGGTCAATAAATATGGCCGCCCAGGGCTCTTATTGGATGACACAAACATCGACTTCTCCTCTGAAACCGCTTCACAGAATTTCACGATATTTTGTCTCGGACGATGATTTACAACACCAAAAAGATTATTTGTTTAATCGTCATGCCGGGCATAATTTGTGATAACTCATTCATTTTTCATACAGCGTTTCTGGAGGAGAATATCTTTGAATAGGGGTACTCTATAGACACTTTTGGTCCCGCCCTTTTATCTCAATTGAAGGGACACAATTTTGGAAAATGACCTTAAGTACATCCTATATAAGTTTTATCTTCTCATTAAGATTTGTCTGAAAAGCTTTTAAGCTTTTCTAGAAGAAAGCTTTTCTAGAAGAGAAGCTGAAAATGTATTGAATTACTCTCATACTTCCATTATTATACGAAAAAAAAATGAACATTCAAGAAATCGAATTTTCAAACAAAATCAATATTAAACTGATAATTAAGTTAAAGGACTAAGTACGGTAAGGGCACATGTTGGCCCTGTAATTTTCATAAAATCAAAACAAAATTTAAACGAACAAAACATGCTTAAGATATGCCAGCAAGATTGATTAAAAAATTTTATTGCCGAAGATCGGAAGTTTTATGTTATACAACACCGGAAACCTTGAACGGTTTGACGTTTTCTTGCATTTTTTTACAATTCACCACTGAATATTACAATGGGCCGTGTCCTCGACATTGTCCAAACTTTCATATGTTATTTGTCGATGCAAACTACGCAAATGAAGAAAGTTTCAGCATTGTCGAGGACACGATCCACATCGAACATTTAGTTTTTCTTTCGTCAAAGAGTGACAGTTTTTACAGACAAATCTCACACGTATCTAAAGCAAATAAACACATGTTTCAGGCCATGTAATTATATATTTTAGTCATATTTTTTGTTTTAAACCAATTGTACATATTCATATCATGTGAATTATTGATATTTAACATTCAAATTTCTAGAATGAATATTGGATAAATAGGAAATTTCGTCATATATTTTACATTTTCATGAAATTATTTTATCATCTTTTATCTAAACTTGTTCTTACAAACATTCATTTACAAACATTCATTAAGACCAAGTCTAGCCTATGGATCTTATGATATTTTGGGTCGATTATATTTCAGGCATATTTCGATTTACTTGGTTGAATAAATCAAACGTTTATCATCAATACTAGGACTAAAGAGTGGCGGCATACTTATGTATGACGTAATTCATTTGCGTTTCTTTGACTGTGTGTATATTCAACATATCAGATGTCTGTCAAAAGCACATCTATATTTTTATCAAAATGACAGGTTATTCAAAAGGATACCGGGATTATAATAAGTTGTGTCAAATTTTATTCTGTTTTATGCTATTGTTTTTCTCAGCCACAGCCGACTAATTAGATAAAGAAGTTTTTATTTATTACAAAAACTCCTAAAACAAACACAAACATGAAACCCCCAGCAAATTAATATATAGAAAATGAGTGTCATGTTTTGTTATGGGTATGCAAAAAGACAGCAAGAGCATTAATCGTACATGTAATAGGCGTTAGCGCATTTCATGCGATAAATACCCATAACGAAACACAAATTATGACATTTATTCTGTTTAAGAAATTACTGTTATAATTTTCCTGTCTATCGATAGACAAAAACCGATGCACAAACTACATAATCCGCGAAGAAGCCGATTATATTTCGTTTGTGCATCGGTTTTTGTCTATACGTCATTTCTTATAATCTAATTAAATTACTATTTAAAAATTATCTATTAGATTTGCAATCGATGTCGTTTTAGCATTGTTGATTTTCAAGTTCAAAACTGGCGAGGTAATAGAGAGGTTGAGCAAACCGAACTTGTACGTGTAAGTGTACGCGTACGTCAAAAAGTTGTTTATGGCGTCATCACATTTTGCGTTCCACGCACCTGTGCTGCACGTTACACGTTCTGTAAAACGTGTAAAGCGATAAGTACACGTTTATTTTTACTTGTAGATTTTATAAGTAACTGAATGCAGATAACCTTTGAAAACTTATAATCAATTTAATCTTGAATGTATGTCCTTTCTGAATGTTAAAAGGGATTGCAAATAAAAGGTATCATATTTTAAATAGGAACCCTCAAAATTGACCCAAAATTTTATTCTTTAAGTTTATTTTTTTATATTATATACGATTACTTGTAAAAGGAAAATAAATTCACCGTCTTTGCTGAATGCCCCTTACCTTTAGAATCTAGAAGCCAAGTTCTTGACGAATATACAGTCGTAAACAAAAGATAAATTACGTCACCAAAACGTATATACGATTTACACGTGCCAGTACGCTTTGTGACATCTGCTCAACCGCGTAACGCCAACTTGTAAACAGATAACGTGTAAATACACGTACAAGTTATCGCACACGTTCAAGTTCGGTTTGCTCAACCTCTCTAATATTTGAACAGGCTTAACGTAGTGGCGCTCGGCGTTAGTGACGTCATAATAGGCGACATTGTCTATACAGCTAAAGATAAGATTTTGCTCCGTACGTTTGTATAGACACTACAGAAATAATTGAATTATATGTTGTCTGTTTCTGAAATTGCATTTTCTAGGTAAAAGGGTGAATTAAAATTCAGATCATCGCAGGTTCAGTTTGCAGGATAGAATATGTACAGCCGTCGCGGCATGTTTGTTTATATCTTATGCACTGTGACGTTACGAGCATTAATATACGAAATGCAGCACGTTCCTTTGAATAGTTGCATCTCAAGGGATTACATTGGTTGTGCATATATATGAAAATAAAAACCGGTTCCTAAAAAATAACACACATTCGCACAATTTCACAAATCTGTTGCTTGTCGTTTGAATGGAAACGCGAATGTACGATGCGAACGAATGTCTTCGCATCATTTCCCTTGCTCTTCGTTTCTAAATATTCGAATGCATGGAGTACGCGGGAAGATGCGATTTTCCTAATTCCCCAAAGGTACGACGTACAAGTAAAAGGGCTTTCATATTTCACACGTGTGTTCCTTGTGACAAGAGCTTTCCATGGATACCAACATTTTTGACCTTATGACCTTGACCTCGGAGATTGACCTACTATTTAAAAACATTAACATTGTCCATAACTTTTCAATGGCAAGTGATAGGGCTTAGACATTTCATATGTGTATTCCTTGTGACAAGACCTTTCCATGGATATCAAAAATTTTGACCTTGCGACCTTATACTTGGACTTTGACCTACTTATTAAAACTTTAACCTTGACCATAACTTTTGAATGGAAAGTGAGGGGGCTTTCATATTACACATGTGTATTCTTTGTGACAAAACCTTTCCATGGATACCAAAAGTTTTGACCTTGTAACCTTAACCTTGGACTGTGACCTACTTATCAAAAACTTTAACTTAATGCATAACTTTTGAATGGTAAGTGGCTTTGACATTTTACATGTGTATTTCTTGTGACAAGACCTTTCCGTGGATACAAAAAGTTTTGACGTTGTGATCTTCACCTTTGAGTTCGACCTTCTTTTCAAAAGTGTTTACCTTGTCCATAACTTTTTAATTGAAAGTGATAGCCTAAGGGCTTTGTTTTTTTCACATGTGTATTTCTTGTAAAAAGATCTTTCCATAGATACCAAAATTTTTTACCTTGTTACCTTGACCTTGGAGTTTGACCTACTTATCAAAAACTTTAACCTTGTCCATAACTTTCCAATGGCAATTGATACGGCTTTGATACTTCATATGTATATTCCTTGTGACAAGACCTTTTCATGGATTCCAAAATTTTTTACCTTGTGACCTTAACCTTGGACTTTAACCTACTTATTAAAAACTTTTACCTTTTGAATGGAAAATGATAGGGCTTTGATATTACACATTTGTATTCCTTGTGACAAAACCTTTCCAAGGATACCAAATTTTTTTACCTTGAGACCTTAACCTTGGACTTTGACCTAATTATCAATCAAAAACTTTAACATTATGCATAACCTTTGAATGGTGAGTGATATGGCTTTGATATTTCGCATGTGTATTCCTTGTGACAAGACCTTTCCATGGATACGAAAATTTTTGATCTTGTGAGCATGACCTTTGGGTTCGACCTACTTTAAAAAAAAATTAACCTTTTTACATGTGTATTCCTAGTGAAAAGATCTTCCCATGGATAACAAACATTTTAGCCTTGACCATAACTTTCGGACGGAAAGTGATAGGGCTTACACATTTCACATGTGTTTTCCTTGTTACAAGATATTTCTGTTGGTAACAACATTCTGACTTTATGACCTCGTCCTTAGAGGTTGACCCACATTCAAAAACTTCAACTTCGACAATAAGTTTTGGATTAATTAAAATGTAAAACGTTATTAAAATGATAGGACTTTAATATTTCACATGTGCATACCTTTTCATAAGCCCTATCCCTTGGTAAAAAAAACAAAAGTGCTGACCCTTTGACCTTTTCTTGGCATTTAATCTTTCATATTTAGAATTTTGATAATTTACGAGATATATTATGAAAACTTGAGAATGGGGGGTGTCTGTAAGCATTTCTTTAAAGACAAACACCCAAACGTGGGGGACCACACTTCCTTGAATTTGATTTTCAGTTTCCATTTTAACTTTATCGAACTAGGATTGATAATACAAAAGTATCAGCGGATCGGATGGGCAGGATTTTTGACAAGGTGAAATACACCCCCCTTTCCCCCAACAAATAACAACAAAACTGTCCTAGATTAGGAAATTTTAAGTAATTAACTGAAAATAAAGAAATAGATATTTTCTTTTATTCTTGAACATAAATTTTAAGTACAGAATGAGTTCAAACGACAATTCATCAGGTTCATTCAATTTTCATTGTTGTTGTGATTATTTTTTGTTCGTTTTTGTTTCTTTGTTTTTGTTTATGTTGTCGCTAACTTTGAAAAATAATATTTCGCTCTTATCAGCAATTTAGAACAACAAATAATTGTGTCGTGAGAATAAAAATTTCCCTTGTTTACATGTATGTAAAATTATAAAATCGATAATCGGAATCAAACAATTTCAGTTTTTGATTTACGAAAATTCGCTTTTCAAAAAAAAAGGAGAAAAAATGAAAAATAGAGAAGAATTGTGAACAATCTTTATATGTATATATTTGTAATGCGATTGCAAAAGTGGAATTCATTTTCAAATTTTCAATTCAATACTTTAGCGTCTGCTGTTCTCCTTTTTCATATATCTTGAAAAAAAAATCAATAACCCAAAAAGTAATCTGAATCATATTTATGATAAGTGTAGATATCATTAGTCATGGGGTACTTTATCTGAATTCATTTTGTGGCGCAATCTATGACAGTTTCTTCCCTTCTTTTCCTTCAAACTACGACCCCGCTACTGAACGAAGACGACTTCGAAGTACTCATCGTCGAATTACTCTTCACTTTGTATCGTTTGTTTTACTTCATGTTTTATTTTCGTACAGTCTTCATTTCTCTATTACAGCCAGCTGAAACGTTGTCTTATTGAATAAATCTACATGTATTCTATTCTTTTTTTATATTGATTCTTAATTATCGTAAGAACATGCCCGTCTGCATGTACACAATTTATTTATTGATAGAGTAAGAATACATTTTATTTATCAACAGAGTAAGCTGAAACATGCCCTAATATCACAAACAGGTCGATATCAAATGAGCTAACATAACCCCCCCCCCCCCCAAAAAAAAAGAAAAATGTATTAGTGTGCAGGATTACCTTATGCAACATGTCCAATGCCTCATAAGGGACAACGTATAAATGCGAGTGAAGTCATACAAAAAAACTGAAATAAAAGAATTGATAGAATTGATAGAAAGTCGAATGAAGGGAGCTAGAAAGTTTATAGGTTAATTCTAGCTGATAATTTCAAGGGTATTTTTTGTCAATCCCTTCAAATAAACTCCATCAAAGCTACCCGTGCTTGCAAGGGTCTATGCCCAGTGATATTGAAAGCATATATTTTCAATTTCTTTTCCAATCTCTCTTTATCTATCTCACTCTCTCCATTCCTTTTAATAGTCTACTACAGTGATAATGAAGAGGGAGGTTGAGGATTCAGGATCATATTCAATTTGGTAACTTGTGTATCCACCATGATCCATGGGAATTTGTTTCAGAAAGATCCCTTTGGATTAATTTTTGTTAATGCTCTGATATTGATACATTGTTAATATGAACGGCTCTGCATTTTGTTGGGGTTTTTTTATTTAGCCGCGATTTCAGGTTTGACTATTTCATTTATCAAACGCAGATGTTCGGTGAGAGAAATCATGAAATCATTAAAGGATGAAAGCTGGAGCAAACAATATAATAAAGTAAGAATAAAGTAACTTTCAATCTGACAACCTTATATACGTGACCGCAACGTACGTCTTTTGACGTCGAAGTCAGAGTGAAAGAGAGCTGACCTAGGTGTTATGAAATAAATATAACAGAGCAACAGAATATCCGATTCTTAAAATTTAAACTGATCTTGTAGTTTTATTGTACAATGTTTTATTGAGTTCTGAGAAAGTGACGATTCTGGTCCATAACGTACCTAGTCCTTTGACAAATACGTAATAAGTAACGGCATATCAAAATGCCCTATAATTATTCAAAGATATAGGGCAAAATGGACCATTTCTGACTGCGTCCGAAATGATGTCAAAACGCATTTTTTAAAATTTACATTCGATAATTGTACGCAGATTTAGCGGTTTTATGTAAAGTCGTTTTGGGTTTTACGCATTGTTAATTGTTATATGTGACGTCATACCTTGTTCATTTTACGTTGAGCTTTGTTTACCTGCAGGTATGGATATTACGTAGAATTCTTTTATATTCGTGCTTTTCCACACGATAAAGGCCGAGTGGCCGAAAATTTATGGATATAGAGTGTTCATGGTTATTTATCATTTCAGCATTTTTTTATGTGCCTGATCTTAATGCTGGGCACAGTATTTGATAACCCTTCCGTATGGATTGTGTAGATGCAATTTCATCCGTTCTGCAGGAGAACATTGCTAAGAGGGGTAGCTTTTTAATACCTTTTGATTGCCCTGGATCCACTGCTTGAAGGGATCCTGATCATGGACACAATTTGCGTAGTGGACCTTGAGTACATCATGTATACCCATTCTAATCGAAATCATGAAAATTTTTGAAAGCAGAGGTCATTTTTATTAGAGTATATTTGCTTCATGGCAGATATATATATATGTATAAAGAAAAATAAAACAAATTTTGGTCTCTTTTCAGCATAATGATTTTGTCTCGAGATTGCTATTCGTCGTCTTTGCTTAAAGGTGAATTTGATTGAAGGCGTATTTCTCACTGAAAACTCTCAAAGACTGATTTTGCTAAATTTGCATGGTTGCGAAAGCAACGCATCGAAAGTTTTCACATTACACTACCTCGTTTCTTATCAATTTTAGCCCAACTGTAGTTCAATTATATCAATTTGATTGAAAATTGATGCAATTAACGTACCAATTGAATTGTGCTCGACACGTGCTTCGGCTATTGAATCTTCGTCAGTATGATTTAATGTCAAACAAGTTTATTAAAAGCCAAATTAAATTTCTCCGGCGCCTACTGCAATATAGACTTTTAATTTCCTCTTGCCAAAAATGAATGGCTCTAAATTTTGTGTAGGTTGTATTCAGAAGTGTATTTAAGGACATATCCGGCACCCAAAATTTATAATTTTCACATCGAAGAGTATTCTGTATTTCTGACGTACAAAGAAAGATAACTCCGATTTCCATTATAAAGTTTTTCTTTGAAAAATATTTTAAAATAAACGCTTTTATGATATTTTACAGAAAGGTATGTACGGAAAGGTTCCAAATTCTTCGCTTCAATCAATTAGTAGAATAGCCAACATAGTGTATTCGAAATATGAAGGAAAATCATACAACAATGAAAAAAAAAGGTTTTTGAGAATAATTTTGAATTTTCCACAGTTGACAATTGAAAATGTCTGCATGAGTCTATTTGGGACGTATTCAGAACTTCAATGTTTCCTTTAGTAACCTCATCAAGTGTCACACTACACATCATTGTTACATACAATACGGTGAAACTGATTCAAATGTTAAGGATATCTATCCTAAAACTGAATAAACTTGCTCTGGCATAACGTATCAATTGGGATACAAACTTGTCATGAACAGGCGATGAAGGAATTTTGCTACTCAGAAAGGACAATTTGTGGTGCTGAAACTGAAGTCGTTTGTCATATAGTGAGATGTTCATGTGACCATCATTGTCATAGGATTGCATTATGTCCAAATAGGATGCTGAATTATTTGTCTCTTGCATCCAATTAGGATGCTGAATTATTTGTTCCAACGCTACGCATATAGTACAATAAGTTTGGCAATTTCATCAATCAAAGGAAGTGAGGGGGTGGCAAAATAAGTTTAACAGGTTAAGTCTAAAAAAATTAAAGATTTCAACAAAATCAAACATCAACGGAATCAGAGATTCGGGGGTATATAGTTTTTGGCCTGTCCGTCTGTTTGTATGCCTGTCTTTCTGTCTGTTTGTGCGATTAACTTTAACATTGGGCATACCTTTTGAATGGAAGGTGATAGAGCTTTCATATTTCACATGTGTATTTTATGTGATGAAAACCTTTACATTGATACCAATTTTTTTTACCTCCTGACCTTGACCTTTGACCTACGTTTCAAAAACTTTAACAATAGGCTTATTTTTTGAATGGTAAGTGATATGGCATGCATATTTCACATATGGATTCGCTGTGAGAAGAATACCTTTCCATTGATGCCAAAAAAATTTTTTTCACCTAGACTTTGACCTTTGACCTACTTTACAAAAACTTTGCCAATGGGAAAACCTTTTAAATAAGTTATTTGGCTTTGATATTTCATATGTGTATTCCTTGTCACAAGATGTATCCATTGATACCTTTTTCTTAACCCAGTGACACTGGCCTTTACCTCTCACATTTATAAGATTCTAATTTTTGATTTCTTATAGGTAACATAGCTGCACGTCTTGAACAGGGAAATGCAGAAAATGAAGGCAGAGTAATGTTGAAATATAACGAAGTATGGGGAGCCTTATGTGACTCCAGTTTTGAGCAGGTTGACGCGAGGTCAATCTGCAACCAATTCGGCTATTGGTGAGGATTTCATATTACATGTATATCAAATGAGAAAATTAACTCTTGAAAATTAAAGTGAGAATGGAATAAGCGAAAGATATGATTGGTTCCTTTTAGGCAGAAATATAAAAAAATGTAATCCAAGCATATGCTTCAAAATCTGCGGAAGTTGCCGAGGGGACATGGTCATCAAAAGAACACTGGACATGGTAATGGACCAAGTTACAGTTTTGTACCAGTGTCTTTCCCAACATTGCACACTGATCAATGGTGACGACGGGACTCCATGACGGGACTTTCTTAAATTACCTCATGAGAAGACGGGGTCCTGATTCTTTGTTCTATCTGAAAGTTGGTCTAACTTCTCGGGTGATTGATCTTGACCTCGCTTCAGCCATAAGAGCGCAGACTGTTATACGCGTGCCATAGAAAAACTTGTTTAAATCCATTTACATAGAGTTTGTGTTACAAGAGGCCGCTGCGTTTTACTGTCTTGTTAGTGATGTCGCCTTACAGTGCAATTTTTTATGTTTATACAAATACTGTGTATTTTCTTGTCTTTAAAACTTGAAATATGTATTTCTTAACTTATCAGGTGCTGATTTCTTCATGACATCTTTTCATTAAAAGTATCATTCGGGTTCTCTTAAAGTTATTGGAAATTGATATCAATCTAACTTCCAAAATCTTTATAGATACATTGCACCTACACATGGAATAGACATTGTTACAGAGAATACACATCTGAAATATGAAAACCATATCACTTACAATTCATAAGGAATTCAAAAGGTAAAATTTTTTGGGACCGACAAACAGATGACGGACGAACCGGTGTTCATGTCTTAAGTCTCCGCGCTTTCGCAAAAGCATTTAAGGAACATACGATTTCTTATTTACAATGCATTTCTCCATATAAATGGTTTCCTATTTCAATATTGCGTAGAATACGTTCTTATTCTATGATTGAGATGAATCCTATGTAAAGATCATAGGAAGACTCAATTCGGAGTGTTATTCATTCCGAAGTTCGCAACCGTTCCCGGAAATTCTAATGATTTTACCCCGCCTTTCGACTTTTATACTGAATAACTCATAGGTACTTCTTTCATGTTTATTGTGCACATCGTGTATTGCAATAAGATGTGACATTTACAGGAGCAGCAGCCCTACAATTTACAGTGACTCATGGTTTGGACGTGGAAACACAACAACATGGCAGATATATCCAGGCTGTTCTTCAAATGACATAGATGTTGGACTCTGTTCTGTGTCGTATCATTTCACGTATACTCATTGTAGTCAATCAGATGAAGCTGGCGTCAGATGTACAGCAACTGTAATAGGTGAGCAGAAGTTTACCTTTCTTATTTAAGCACATGCTACCAGTTAATATCAGGCACATGTGATACCTTACATTGTACTACGGTTAAAGGTTTTTCTTTATTGGTAAAAGACATTCAAATATTGGACTGAGGAATTTAAAGTTTTCTCAATAAAATCAATACAGAACAAGGTGGTCAATATAACCAAAAAAAAAAGAAAACAATGGCCCCTACACGTCACATTATTTGTGACGCTACATGTAACATCATTTGTGACGTCATGTTATTGCAGTCGTTATTAAATTAACATATTTATTTGCGTTTTTTTCTGATACAGACATGAATGAGAGAAAACATGCCGAGTAAAAATTGCTAATAATTTCTTATGAGGAAAGAAAATTGGCCTAATAGAGGGACAATGACACAGCATCGTAGAAACAAGAAGGACGGCACTATCTAATAATAATTGATAGCGACAAATTAAACCTCTCTCAAGTCCATGTATTTCCTCTTTGATGAGTAGTTTCCCGTTAAGCCACATTGTCATCAGAAATGGGTCTAAAATGGGTTAAAATTTTCTTCAAGAAGGTAAAGAGTTGTAACTCAACCGCATTATTAATATATACACTTATTTCCTGTTGCAATGTGGAGTAGTTAACCTCATTCCCCGTGACATTGGATGATTTTAAGTGTATAAATTTGTTCATTGTAACATTTCAAGAGAATCTGTTCATACAATTTTTCTTTTAAATTGAACAAGGTTATAACACTAGAAATTGAATGGAAAGTTATACGTCAGGCCAAAATTCGATAATCTTCTTGCAAGTACATCAGCATAAGTACTTGAGGAAGCAACATGTTCATTTTAGGTGGTGTGGGGAGGGAAGTTTTGTAAGCCGGATTCTTTTTTATCGGCATTTTCCGAATCAGATTTTTTTAGGCGCTGGTTCGGATTGTTTCCCTGCAATTATATTGCCGTTTCCCAGATATTATTTATGTAGAGTGGGAAAGCGGGGGTTGTCCATTTAACGAGCCGTGGATTTTTCTTCAATGTCCTTCAGGGCGGAATGTTTGTTTTATTATCAGTCGGACATTTTTTTGCAAATCCTAGCTAACCCCTTTGACTAAAAAGAAATAAAATTATTGCCACCGAAATCAAAAGAGAAGAGGTAAATTTACATTGAGGGAACTTCTACTTTATGTGGTTAGAATTTCCCTTTTCATTGAACCCTATCCGTCTTCGTTACTGTTTATCACACTTTAGGTGTCGCCCCATAACATGCATAATGACAATTTAAGGTTGTTCGGTACAGGCGTCATATCGAAGTTACATTTTCCGTAAAACGATAACATTTTGATATGATTTATACATATTCTAAAATTCTAACTTGAAATGCATTATGTTGTGCTAATTAAACCCATTTATGAAGTTGGTTTTCCTGAGTAATATCGTCACAAAGTAGGTATAGAACGCTACCCCTATGGCATATTTTTGCGCCGTTCGTATGAGCTAAACCGAATAATAACAAATTATACAAAATATCAAACGGATGTTGACAAAATGCTCTGAATTGGATTTCTGAGTGATAAATCTCTTTAATTGTGAGTTTATAATAACATTTTCTAGTAATGTGTAAAGTAAACGTTGAAATTCATATTCTAACGGCTTTTTCGACTCATAATCTTTGATTTTCATATACTATTAACAACTATTCAAAATCTGGTCGACATTTCTCCTGATGAAAATCAACATCCTATGTACTAGATGTACTCTTCGTGTTGATACAATAAAATCATTAAAAACATCCCGTAGTTTCTCCGCTATTCTCACTTATATTTGCGTCGATACTTCCATAAACGTTAGCGAAAATGGGACTTTTATCTTACCGTTGTAATAATAAATAAACAGTAGGCACTTGTACATTTGGCAAGATAATTTTCTTAAAATCATGTCATCCAAAGAAAATAATGCATTGATTAGGAGAATTTATTAATTTTGTGCATAAATCCACAAAATATTGTCAATAACATGGATATATTTTGTCACATTAAGGTTAGAAAAAATACCTTTTTTCTCCTTTATAGTTATTATTAAAAAACGAGTTGAGACAGATTTATTATACTCCAGCACATTTTTCTTGAAATCGTTTTGAAAATACTGATATCAAAAAATTAATCAAAACATGGACCAAATTTTTTGTTACAGGCGATAGAAATTTGGTTATTGACACGTTTTTCGGTCAATTTTGGAGAACGTCATACGGCGACGTCATACATACTGTAACACCGTCATTGTCGATTACTTGATTTACTTAACTTAATTTCCTCCTGAATTTTTCATTCTAATGATTTCTAAATTTTGAAGCGATATGCTTTATAAGTGCGCTGCAATATGACCCATTAAAAGGTGAACATGAAAAATTCTATATGTCGGGAAGTTTAAAAAAAAATCTGAATAAAATCCCGGACAATTGAGATGATGTATTGAAGTCGTCAGAGGGCTGACGATTTTCATTGGGGGAAGGGGGGTCACTCCTACCCTTGCAACGCCCAGTTAAGCGCAGGGGTGGTTCGCTTGCTTCTAACCACGATTTTTTTTAAAGGATTTCATGCGGGCGATAATGGAAGTAGCCCATCCGGTCTCAAAATGTTTTTATCCGGGTACTTCGGTTTCCTTCTGCTCCAAGGGCCCTCTCAAGACAAAAAAACGAAGCTTCTGAACCAACGTCATACTTTATTATAAATAGTTGTGTAACTTTTTTGTTATAATGTAACAAATAATTGAAGTTCATTGTTAATAATCCTTTTTTTTTCCTGCGCTGCTTCTAATCTTTTCACGGGTATAATAAATTGATTCGGAATATTAAAATGTTCTTCCAAATATCATTTCCATAACCCATTATTTTAGGTTTTTGTTTTTTGTTTGTTTGTTTTTTGTTTGCTTTTTTTTTTTTTGTTGTTCTTGCGAAAACTATTTTCTTATTTTGATGAGAAATTTTAGGGGAGTAAAGTGACATATTTTATAGAAATATGTTATAAATACAATGCAATCGTACAAAAAAATTCACTTTTCTGTCAGAGCGTCGATTATAATTTTTATGTCATGGAAAAGGTAAATTAAAAAGTATCTCAAACTAGTATGTGTCCTGTATTGAATTTCACATGTAAACAAAATGAAGATCGAGGGGTTTAAAATATGCAAAAACGGCGAAGACAATTCCTAAAGACTAGTAGACAGCAAGATAATCAGACGGATTGGGACTGACGAGCAGACAACGTGCATCCAGAATTGCAGATTTATAGCTCTATTGATAAAAGATGTTCAAAAATTCATGTACTTTTCTTTTCAGTCCTTTCCTACAAACAAATAAATATTTTTCCTGTTTTCATAGCATACTGCGTAAATCTTTTGCAAGCTACATACATGTACTTAATTACTATTGTTTGCTTTTATCAAAGGGACCCAAATCAGAATCTAAGTTCATTTGTTGGGTCTCTCTAATGTGTTACATACGTATTTTGAGATAGCGTAAACTCACTCCGTTTTAATACAGAGATGCCGCCGTCTGTCCGAGCAGCTTTTTTCTTCAATTTTTGTATTCTTTTAATCTGCAAGAAATAGCCAGTCGTCTTTCATTATCTTGTAATTCAACCTTTTGTATTTTTTCGTAAAGAGCATTGAAACAAATGAGAATGACGTTGTCAAAATACATCGTTTTCTCAGCGAACGTAAAGCTGACGTTGCGAAAGGTTAGTGCTAATTGTTTTAACTCATTCGATTTCAGAAACAAATAAAGCTACTGTTGACATAGAAACATTTTTAGATTAAGGACAGCTTACTCTCTAACTCATTCGTTCATATATTTTCCTCCGAATAACTTTTCTCGATAACATTTACCGTTAAATTGAGATGTATCATAAATTTTCGATATGATTTGCACTTTTCTTGACACGAAACTACAGATAAAGTGTTGTAACTTGATAATAATATCATTAAAAACAAAGAAATTTACACTTTCATTGTAACAGAAAAGTCACGAGTGCTTATTGAAATTTATGTGGGATGCCCAATGAAATGCATGTTAGTAGCGCCGCTAAGTAGACAATTTATGCATCGCGCAAAAATAAGCCGTTTTACAAATCTGACGGTTTTTGAGCGAATAGCTCTAAGTGATCACCTGAAATTTTTCACGCTAGAGGGCCCCAATTCCGTACATGTATAATTTGAAGCACGAACCAATCAAATCACCATGTTTTCAGCATCGTGACGTATTAAATCTTCCGATCTTCTAGTGAAGGGCCGATGCTGCTGCTTCTATGTATAAACGATGTAACTCTGTTTACTTTTAACGTAGAAGCGCATGTTTATGTTATGAGCTTATTATCATGTAAACACGAAAAAAAGAACAATGTACATGCGTGGATACGTGTTTATTTCATTTATGAGGGTGGGGCCAAAGCATTACGGGTCGTTGACGAGGAAGGTATAATTATATATACGATGTACCTGATACTAATCGGAGATACAATTATAACTAATTATAAGTAGCTGTACTGATCCGATCCCCCGTCCTTTTTATGTTGGACCGAAAATTGAACATCTGAACAGGCATGTATACATACGTAAGTTCCTGATGTGAAGTAATAGAGAGAGAGTGAGAGAGAGGGGGGATACAACTATATTCATCGTAAATTATTTTTTACAAGACGTCTCATTGTTGTTTACACCATTTTTGGACCTAAATATCAAAATTGTTAATGGAGATACTCATACAAGTGTGTATGACAAAAGAGATAATTTTTTATTCAACATAGACGTTAAAACAAATTCGGAAAAAAATATTTGTTGATTATTACTTAAACCATATAATTTTCTAGAAACTTTGCAAAAAAGCCGTGGAAACAAAATATTAATATATACAGATAATCAAAAACTTAACGACTCGCGCCGCTCGCCGTTTCGTAAAATAAAACTGTTTTTACAGAATACTGAATTTAGATTCTTTGTTCGTTTAATTTTTCATCTTGTTACCCTCGCCAGTTTTCATATCATTTTAAGAAAGTAAATGTAAAACACAAAGATATTTAGAATCAGTTTTGTTGCATGCACTGTCCCGTCCCGATTCCCCTTTCTAAATTTCGATCTAAGTCTAAAACAAATCGAGAAGATAGTACATTTTGTATTAGTTGTTTATATATCAAAAAAATCTTTCCCAAATAAATCCTTCCAACGAGCAAACTTTTAATTAGATGATAATTACGACTACCCCACGTCATGCGTAGACTTTTAAAATTATCATTATAAACGTCGCCAGTTTATAGGCATTGATTCATTCCAGACAACGAGAATACGTATGGAGCTTAAGATTTAATTTTAAGTTTGGAAATGAAGAAGGATGTATCAAGGACGTACAAACTTAATGAAAATACAGACCTTGAATGCATTTTAATCTTTTTTTTTTTTCTCAAAAATTGAACGTAAGACCAAGGACGTATAAACATAAAAATATAAGTCCTTGGTAAGACACTACTACCAGTACAAGATTCTCTCTCTCTCTCTCTCTCTCTCTCTCTCTCTCACACACACACACACACACACACACGTCTGTCTTCATTGTATGTCATACCAGGTCTGTAAATATTTCTTCATAGGACTCCATGAAAGCCTCTAGCTGGGTAAACTCCGTTAATTAATTGACCGATTCATCTCTGTATGAAATGAAAAACAAGAAACCGGAAGCTTTTTTAAATGAAATGCAATTTATTTTTTCATTCGATCTTTTAATAAATGCAAGGAATGTTTTTTTCATTTGATCTTTATAGAATTCAGGAATATTAATGGATGATATTTGTTAGAGATTGTCTCAGATTGCTCGACAACCAACTCCCCTCTTCCACTATACTTACCTTCCCTACCCCCTTAGTCAACCCTCTGGGTCGGCCACTAGTATTGATGCTTTTGAATACGATAATTAGAGGACGGTCATTATTAAATTCTAATGACATAATTATGGATTAGCATTTTCAATATCATTCTATACTTTTTGCAAGTCGCATAAACTTGTATACGAAGGAAAGTTTGATGACATACAGCATGAAAGCATAACAATGTCATATTTTGGTATTAAGCTATTCGCTCTCAGTGCCTTCAGTGCTTTGATTTAGAATTATTTTTCCCATAATGAAACGCAGTGTTTTTGGTATAAACATTCAGAAAAGATCTTTTTACTTCCATATATACCAATTTTATTTCAATCCGTTCAGAAATAAGAGAATTACGCGACGTTGAGTTTTGGAAATCTCCGAGGGATATATATGCTGGCTAGAGTTACGTTCCGTAGGTGTACCGAACTACTTTAAATGAAATATTCAGCGATTATTTCTTCGCATCATTTCTCTTCGCATCATTTTTCTTCGCGTCCTTAATTTGCATTATTTCTTCGCTCTTCACATCATTACTTCGCTTTTTGGCATTCTGTGTAAATTATTTATAAAAGTTGCATTAAGTTTCTGTGAATTTAGACTTCTTGTTTTGGAATTAGCCCTGGTAAATTTTAAAGATTTAAAAAAAAAACTTTGTAACCGATGATAGATATACTACGGTTAGGATTAATTAGTTACATTAATGCATAAGAGAAATTTTCAGATAAAAAAGCAATCCAAGGAATTCCTTTGTCGCCTGCGAAGCGGTTTTTTAAAGTTGAAGAGTAGGTCAAAAATCTTGGTCAAGGTCACTAGGTCAAACAATTTGGTTTATGTAGCAAAGTTTTAAATTATAACAAGAAATATACATGTGGAATATTAAATCTCTACCACTTACCAATCAAAAGTTACGGGATGTGACATCTAATGTGTGACAGACGGAGAAACAAACGTAGCCGCGGACGAGAAACGTACAAAGTGATCCCTAAGCGTCGATGTGCTTAGGAGGCGACACAAAAACTATACAATTTTAACATAAATCATCAACTTATAAAAACCAAAAGTAAATAACCAAAATGATGTTACGTTGAACAAGCTGATTTAGATTTTCAAATTGTGTACAAAAATTGAAATATTTAACAGGTTTTGGATATTTTAGATTTAAGGATGAACTAAAAAACATAAAATTAAAAAAAAAGGTTTTAGTTAAAATATCGAAAATCTAAAATTCCAAAACGTTTTAAAATCTTGGATTGTTAAAGTGCTATTAGGACATATGAGATAATATTTTTCCTAAAACTTTCTCTAAAAATAAACCATTATACACCAAAACTATATTTCAGCTCTTACCGCACACGTACGTAAATCAGATTTGAAGTTGTTATTTTTATTGTTACTATGATTCTATAAATGAGCACTTCCGGTTAATATGCTGGAGACACTGATGACGTAGAAAGTAGTGTAAACAATGCAATGTACCGTTGATATATTGAAGCTGAGTTTAATTTAATTTGCTCAGTTTCACATCTTTTGATAATTTCTTCATCATGTCGAGCATTAATATGTAAATGATTGCTGTTAGTAATTTGCATAGAACCGAGTATCTGTCCGTGAGAGAAAAAAAGGAAGGAAAGGGGAAAGGGTTTTGGGATGGACGATTTCATACATGATGTCACATCATATTTTCTGTCTGTTCTATTTAACTATCTGTTCTAATCACACACGATTTGAAACAATGATTGAATATACAGCCCGACTTGTTTCAAACACAGAAGGGTGGGGGTTAACTTGAAATGCGTGCGACTGGAGTTTCAGACCGGGAGGCCCCTGCCCATCCTTTTAATGAGCTTAGTGTACAACATAATATTACCTATATTCATATTGTTTTAAACATCCAATTTAATGACAAATGACAGATGGAGATATCTTTGGCATAGACGGATTCAGGAATCTAAAATAGGGAGGGCGGATCACGGTGAACATTGCAAACATTTTTTTCTGAGAAGCGTAGAAAGGGGTTGGGTATAATGACTAAAACAAATCGTTATTAATTCATTTTTACATATATTTTTTTTTCAAAATTCATCTATTTCAAAATTGACCTGCATTAGTGCAAGGAATTTAAGGTAGACCTTATTTCACGAGCTCCCCCGTGGGTAAAACACTCAGTAAATTTTAATGTTATTCTGAGGAGGTCGATGACTGAATCTATTTTAATTAAGATAGGGATCAAATTTTATTCTATCAATATATATGGTCACAATTTTAGGGATAAACAACGAAAAACGATTCGACATTATTCTTTTTTTTTAATCTTAAAGTTATGATCACAGCTAGCTGTTTTTATGGAATAACATAATAATAAAAAAAGCAATAAATTTATATCTGAAAACATTTTAAAAATACGCTTTCATAAGAGGCAATTTATGATAGAAAAGATTGAATGATCTCTCTCTCTCTCTCTCTCAACGACTCAAAACGGACAAGTGTGCGTGTGTGTGTTGGGGGGGGGGTGTTACCCCCGCAAACCACGATCTATATTAGGCAAGTGCTAGATCCATAATTCCATTTATAGATACAGAATCTATCAAATATTGGCACGATTTTTCTGAATCAGAATATAATTATGTCAAGCTTCTTCTGTCCTGAATCTACAGGTGATCGCCAGCCATGAGCATGTTTAGAAATGGTGCGCCCTTTATTATAAATTATAATTGCTCAGTAAATAAAAAACTATGTTTTAGATATTGATTGTTTTATTCTCGAAACAGTAACCACATGCGCATACACATGTGCGTGTTCAGGTATTCACTTTGTCGTGTACAACTTCTAACGTTATTTACTGAGATCCACGAAGAATACAGTCGAGCTCGAAAATTTATTGGGTAAATTGACAAAAATATCGATTTTCTCTAACATCAGGAATTTTTTTTCTGTGGTCATAGTATGAAAAAATTCATTTTTAAAGAGCTAATAGTATATATTATTTTCACAAATGTTCTAATAGAGCTTTACCAATAGCAGACGGTTGTTGGCCGACGATTTACGTCCGAACGAAACGAAACGAAAATGACCAAACATAAGGGGTTGCGTATGAAAAACCTAATATATCTTTAAAAAATTAAGCACAACTCTATAAGTATTGCAGTCAGTAATAAAAAAATGAATAAATACTTATATAGTTATATGTTTTCCTCTTAATAGAATTTTATTTAAGTTTTTGAAAGATACATAATGGGTTTTTTATACACGACCCCTTATGTATGGTCAGTTTCGTCGCGTTTCGGTCAGAGGTACTTTGTCGGCCAACAACCGTCTGTTTTTGGTAAAGCTCTAATAGCACTTTAAGTGTTACACGGAACAGCAAGGAATATCTTATGATGAAAGCTGAATAATCCGAGACTACAAATTAAGAAAATGAATCAAAATGAATAACATTATCTTTGTTACCTTCAAATATTTCCAGCACCCCTATCATCACAGTTCGGAAACATTGGTGTTGCCGCCCCCATAGTCCCACCCTGCACCTTTTAGAAACACGTTTTTCCTTCACAGAAAATTAATCAGGGAGATAGTATTTTATTCATTGATTAAAAAGAAAAACAACAACTTGTACGCTTATAAATCATTAAATAAATGAAATTAAAATCATATTATTTTGGGCAGATTTACCGTATCGTAACATACTCGTCCTTAATGGATCTGCCTACGTGTATGAATTTTTGTGTTCGTCTCTCTATTTGTATTAAATGAAAACCCAAATGCAAAAATATATAGCAATTTTTTTTTCTGCGACATAGATGCTGTATTTTCGTTAAAATGTTAACTCTTTTTGTTTATTCTCATACATTGTTCAACATGACAAAACGATAACATTACGAATTGAATAGTGAAAACACTTGTGGAAAAAAATAACATACCTGGCAGGGTGCTGTGTTGATATTACAATACTTGTATCACTAGTACTTTTATGTAATAACATTAAAAAAAATTCTTTTCTTTTTATAAAGAAAAAGTCTTTACTAAATAAAGAAAGTTTCTGTTTGAATTTGATTGCACTTGGTCTCATCCGAGGCCGTGGATCCTGTTCTATATCGACCAGCGGAATCCCGTAGGTGCAGATGTTATATGTAAAGTCGGTTAAACTCCGTACTGAATAAAGAAAGTTTCCGTTTGAATTTAATTGCACTTGGGCTCATCCGAGGCCATGGAACCTATCCTTTATCGACCAGCGGACTCCCGAATAGATGCAGATGTTATATATAAAGTCGGTTAAACTCCGTACAGCGGCTTCGCCTAGCATACAAAGTAGGCCGCTCATACCGCTTCACCTCGGTGACAACCAAAAAGAGTTGTTCCTATGACGTCCATATGAATACGGCCGACTCAGCACAGAATTGAAGAATCCGTTGTTGTTTGAATTTGATTGCACTTGGGCTCATCCGAGGCAGTGGACCCTGTCCTTTATCGACCAGCGGACTCCCAAATAGGTGCAGAAGTTATAGATAAATATAAAGTCGGTTAAACTCCGTACTAAATAAACATTTTTTTTATTGTTACCATAGCTTTTTATCTACTATCTACTTGATTTTTTTTAATTCACTTTGGCTAGATCTAGATCTGATTCTTTTCTTATATTTCCAAGTTGAATATATAGAAAAAACTATCAAATTTATTCATTGATTCGAAATGCAATAAACGAAAAAGTGAAGAAAAAGGTGAGAGCAATGTTATGGTCATATTGTTCATCTAAAAAAAAAGGCTTATTTGAACGACTCATGTAATGGGCCTTTACCTTGGACGCAGCGCGACACAAACATTGATTCGTCAACGATGAATACAGTGATGATTTTTCTTAAATTCTCAAAATCATGAAAACAGAAATTGTAACGTAGGCCACTGCGGTCACTCAGTAATATTTGTGTAATAGGTGTAATGAAATCCCTTTGGTAGCGTGCACGGTAAAAATGTATGTACAATGTATATTAATCCAAATATTGTGGTGTAAATCCTCGGTGTGATGATAATCCTTTGTGAAAAGATAATATTCAAATCCGAATAAAGTTCCTTAGTTTATTTACAAGTTTACGATATGATTAAAACGATATAGAAACAAAGTATAACAATTGAAGGATAGCGACGCACACTCTACAGACACTGTCTAGACACTGATATGGGACACCTGCGCGCCGCTATTTATAGAAAATACAGTGGCAACCCGCCGTGAGCTGCCGTTTTTCCAGCTGGGGCCGTGAGTTGCCAAATCACAGGCAGCTCACGGTAAGTTGCCGATTTTACTTGCTATTATAAAATACATTTTATTTACATTTAAACTATACAACATACAAGAAATTGATAAAAAGGCAAAATAAGTATATTAAAACATTACAACTCCCCCCTCCTAAGATTTTGACCCCGTTCAAAATAATGTCATGTAAATATAAATGTTGTTAAACTTCAAATAAAAACGTTCTTAGAAAATTAAAAACGTATATTTAAAACAAGTCTCTGCCTCCATTAAAAGTTTGTTTCAAACAGAATAATCCCCATACATCTCTCTATGGTGGTGTCTTTGAAAATGCACAGGAATATCGTACAGCACATCCCTGATCAACGTTTCAATGTCTACGTCATTGGCATCAATGTTTTCACTAAAATGTACTTGAGTCTGTCTGTTAACTTCCATATTCCCGTTAGGCGACCTGGTAGTAGTACGGGTAAGAATTAAACTGATAGTGTGCGTTACGGAACTTCCTTGATCACTATCACTGTCCGCATCAGGTACACTCGCGTTATCACCGTCAGAGTCACTTTCATCGCGATTATATAAAACGACGCTACTGTCATTCTGCTCACAATCGTCTGCTATTTCGCGATCATCATCTCTGGTCGTTTGAGTTACATCCTCTCCGGTCTCCAAATCTTCGTCTTCGCCTGCCTGGTTATTGACTCCATATAGCAGGGAGTCAACAAAGTCCCCCTCCAGCTCCTGTTGTTTGAATAACTCCGCCTCTATAGATGAAGATATACTAGGTATCCCCAGGCTTTCCCTCTCTTCGTTGTCGTCCATCATAGCGTTCAGCATTTCCTCGTCGGAGGAAATATCCTCGTATTCCATCTCGCTTCTGAATGGCTCCATGGGCTCTTCATCAGAGGAAATCACAGCACGAAAAGCCGAGTTTCCATGTTTTGGAAACCACGTGGAAACTGCATGGAAACCTGAGGTTGACAGTTTCCAAGTGGTTTCCAAGGCATGGAAACCTGGCTCAGGTTTCCACGTAGTTTCCACCGGGTTTCCATTTTGGAAACTTGGTTGAGTGGTTTCCATTAGGTTTCCATTTTGTAAACTACTAGTCAAAATTAAAGAAGCAATATTATTCATTTATTTTTACTTTGACTTTGGGGAAGTTGACGGATCCGGCCCATAATCGACATGCGGACGGCCTTCGATATCTCAGGAACTATGCAAATTCGGTACACTAGCTCCGTACGGCGACTTTACATACATACCATAACGGCACGGTGGACTATTTTTATTTATTTATTTATTTATTTATTTGCAACACATTCGTTTATTATACAAATACAATTGTGATTAATTGATTAATTAATTGATTAATTTATTTATTAATGAATGAATGAATTAATTAATTAATTAATTTATTTATTTATTTATTATTTATCTACTTATTTATCTATCTATTTACGCATCTTTTTTTTTTTTTTTTTTTTGGTTTCTTCTACTAAACCATAATATATCAACTATATATAACGTATATTGGAAAAAACTGTTTGTTCTAATTCATTTTTTTTCCTAGTATTTATAATACCGGTAATACATTTCTAGAAAGAAAAATTTAAACTTTATAAAATTAATATGCAAAATGTTTTCATTCATAAATTCCATAGAGCATAAGCCATTTATTCTCTAAAGCCAGCGGAGTGGTTTAATTTCAAGTATATACACAGACACCGGTTATGTAACGTTTGACCCCATGCAAATTGCATGTCAATTGGAATTCAGTTCTATAGTCGGGGGCGGTGCGACGCTGTGACAAGTACACAGTTGATGCATGCAATCGCGGCATGTTATTAACGTTTGACCCCATGCAAATTGCATGTCAATTGGAATTCAGTTCTAAAGTCGGGGGCGGTGCGACACTGTGACAAGTACACGGTTACTGCATGGCGCAGCATGTTTGTTTGTAACGCCGCTTGGAAATATCTTGCATGGAGAGAGAGAGAGAGAGAGAGAGAGAGAGAGAGAGAGTGTGTGTTTTCGTCATGTTTATAATTTTAATAAAATTCGAAAAATCAGCTTGAATGTACTTTACACAAATATACGTACTCAGTCATGCATCTATTAAAAAATCTAAAGTTATTCGTACATGGCGTATGTACATATATATATATACTGTACGTTTTAATTAACATAGTGTAATATAGTTTAATGAGTAAATAAAGCCTAGAAAAGGGTAGACTAGGCAGTGGTGGATCCAGTGCCCCCTTTACTTGGGGTCAAGGGGCAAATTTTGTCGATTTTTAACGAAAATGTCTGATTTTGGAAAATTGTGGGTCAGTGCCGGGGGCGGACGCCCATCCCCCCCCCCCCTCGATTTTGCCACTGCTAGGATTGAAGCTCATACTGCCAGCAGCGAGAGAGAGACTCAGATATGCATAAAGTGAAAAAAAAGGCAAGAAAAAGACTGAAAGGAAACATATTAAAATTATTGTTATTTCCTACTATCTCATTCAAACTGAATATAACTAATAGAGTATAATTTAAGATCAATGTAAGTATGTTTGTCTGTTCTTTGTATTAATTGTGACTCGCTTATAGATCTGCATACTAGTATCTATACAAAAAAAACTAACAATAATAAAGATAAAACGATTTATAACAACATATGAAATCCTTTTTTAAAAATCGATTTTGAAAGAAATAAGGCACGATCCATTTAATATATTCGGGGGGGGGGGGGGGGGGTTGTCAGAGCAAGATTATTTTTTCGCCTCTGACCGGAGCAGAATTATTTTTTTCTCGCAGGGTTGGAGCAAGAAAATTTTTTCAGACATATAGTGTGCAATATATTAAGATTAGAATGTTTGTGTTTTATCGATAGAGCCGGGAATTTTAAGCGAAATTTTATAGTAATTCTTCAAATTCAGATTACTTGTAAGAACAAGATTATTTTACAGACCATAAGCAAATTATTTTTTTTTCATCAAAATTCAGAGCAAAATTATTTTTTTCGAAAAAAAAAAAAAAAACAAGCGCCCCCCCCCCCCCCCCCCCCGGATATCAAATGGACCGTACCTAATACAATTTAAAAATCAATTAATGTACATTGATCAGCTTTAATTGTCATGGTACAACATAGGAGGATCCAGGATTTTGGAGGAATGAGAATTTTTTCCAAGATTTCTCGCATCCTGTATACCTGTATTTTTCAGTTAATTGCCCTTCTTTATTTACAAAGGTGTAATGCATTATAAGGGACATCATTTGAAATTGATAATAAATTATAATTATGTATTTGATAAAATCTGGCAAGCGTAAGTGAGCCCAGGAATATTTTGAAATTCTCACCGTTAAAAACTTAATAAGAATGAAAGATTTTCAATACAAATTATTTTTCAAATATTATGACAACAAAAGGGGAATCGGGTTAATCTTATGAAAATTAAAACATCTATATATATGAACTTTATCAAAACTCCAGGGGGGAGGGGTCGGACCCCCCCGACCCTCTGGATCCGCGCTTGTACAAAACAAATAAAAAGTTTCCATACTTCTTTGAATGAAATATCAGAGAGCCAGACAGAGAGACCGACGACCGAAACACTGGGCAGGCGGTCTTCCCATACTGCTTGATGCCAGTGGTGCTTTTTAATTTTTTCCGAGGTCAAAAGAGATAAGACTTTGGAAAATTACACGAATTCGTAGAGTGAAAATAAAATAATGATATTAAACTCTACCACGAACTTAAATAATGATTAACAGAAAAAAATTAATCGTTCAGGATGATTTTGCGGGCTCAGAATTTCAAAATAAATTTTGACCAATCAGAAGCGAGCATTTATTTTTGAGCAGAGGAAACGCTGGAACGGCCTGTTCACCAAAATTCTACACATAAACTAAAGAAAACACGCATTCTATTGCAATGGATAGGTAAGATGAGAAGATCAATGGTGAAAATTAAGTATTATATACTATTTGCTTCTTTTTTACAGATGTATGTATGTCGATATTGCTGGCTCAGCCCACGCGTTGTTTTCAGAATTTTGTCCAGTGTCTGTTCGAACCAGAAATCTGTAACGTTGCCGTTAATTAACCTTTTCTTACAAGGAATCACATTTCTTAGTTACTTTTGAATTAATTTGATTTGAATCGGCAATTCAAATCCCATTATTTATCAGGTGGGGCACACCCCCTGATTTGCGAGATCGTCTCTATAATGAGGGATGGTGTCGCATTATCGAGACGAAAATATCCCTCTTATTCGAGATTTTTGGTTCAGTTTTATTACTTTTGTGAATTTCGTCTGAAAAAATAAAAAAAGCGCAGCATTGTCGGCCCATGGCATGAATATTTAGATCACATTCCTTCTTGACAAATCAAGTTTTATGCAATATAATGATGCGACTTTGAAATATGCTAAATTGAAATCAGCTCCTCTGCATTTCCGTGTCATATTCACATAACAAATTTGATAATTTCTCCAGCAAACTTCGTTATTTTCCCACAAACTTACTTACATGTGATGAGCTGAGGTTCTCTACTTTCATTTCAGCAATCTATTGCGCATATTAGATTGCGCATCGAGGCAAAATCATCGTCACAAGAGAGTGCATGGTCAATAATCTATGGCGGCCCATTAGGGTTATGATATTCAATGTTGTTGTTCATCAGAGATGCATCGTGTAAGAGTTGTCTTTCCAAACCGTCAACATTTGTCACAAGAACGATCGTTTTATCCAGATTTCATTATGTTTAGTAATGAATAAGTGATGTTGACATAGAATAATAAATAAACCTGAATAATTATGTCATAACATGCCTTTTCTACATTCAAGAAGAAGAAAATAATTGAAATAGTTGAATATTTCATTCCTGATAATTAGTTTTATTTTTTCACAAATACGTTTATTCTATGAAAAAAAATATAAAATAAACATGATGAATAAAATTCAATTAACAGTAGTCTGAAATGATACCAAATTGACAATATGATAGAGCATTAAAGAAAAATCCAATGTTGCTGAACATTCAACATGCACAAGTTTATGTTACGTATTGCTCTCCATACATGATAACTGGAACTGATAACGAAAGTAGGGCAGTGAACTAGATTGATGTTCATTGGCTAATTATGCAAATGTCATATCCGGGTCAGTGTATAGAAACGTTTTTCAAAGATGTCACAACCATCTCAGTTGGCTTTTTCCATCAAAGAAATTTTATTTCAAGGTGAAAATAAACATTGAAGTCGGGGGTAGGTAAGATTCTCAGCTTGAAGCATCTCTAATTTTCAAGTTCCTGCTTCATTGCAGCATCCGATACGTTGACGGTAAACATTTTTATGTTTATTGGGCAGAGGAAATTCGAACCAAACAGGAAACGTCATGCGCTTTTGCGTTCTTTCCGCAAAATTCAGATTTATTCTCATTAAGATCACAATCATCTCGCATTTTCGAGATATTTTCATGACCCAATTCAGGGATTATACCGCATTATAGAGACAATCTCGCAAATCAGGGGGTGTGCCCCACCTGTTTATGGCCAGATGGTCAGTGATGAGCTGGCCGCCCCCCCCCCCCCCCCCTCCTGATAGTCATGTTCAGAGTTTTTACAGTTCTATTGAATGTGGAAAATGAACTCATGGAAAAACCATCTATGAGGACGAAGTCAAAACACTGTTATTATACCCCCTGCAAATGAAGTTTACTGTCCGCGCGGCTCACTTTGGAAATTAGATAAATGTGATTTTGACTATTTTATCATTCAGAAATTTTATTAAAATTGATACCATTCATTAGATCTCATTTAGTCGTAAATTTTGGTATAAGTTATATGATGGTCAGTGCACGCAATTAAATTTTATAAACAAAACAAGTTTTAGATGGGCCATTTCCAATGCTAATTTTTCCCGTGACGTCGTGACGCACTCCATAGGCTCAATGTAAACTTGGCCACGTCACGCTAAAATTTAACATTGAAAACGCCCCATCTAAAATTTATTTTTTCTGTATATGATTGCATAAACCCACGACCATATAACATATACCAAATGTTACGCCTAAGCGAGAATCTATTCAATGATATTGATTTTATTTTAATTTTTGCTTAACAAAGCAATCAAAATTGCGTTTATCCAGTTTCCGAAGTGAGCCGCGCGGACAGTAGGGGTACACAGGAATCACCCTGTCCGTCCGTAATGTCTGTCTGTCTGTCCGTCCGGTTAAGTTTCAAAAGCAGATTTCTTTTATACTAATAATGGTAGCCTTTCATATTTCATACACACATTCACCATAAAGAGTACTACATTTTGGTACCATGACTTTTGACCCTGTGACCTTGACCTTCAGCCTATACAACATTTTATGTTAAGAAGTTTGAAAAGCAGATTTCTTTTATACTGTTAAAGGTAGGACTTTCATCCAAACATGGCATCTTCTCGTAGACGATAGTGCAGGTCGTCCTTGAACTTCGTCTGGTGTGATCATGTGACGCTTGATCGACTTACTACGTCACACGTCTTGGAAGTGTACATATGGATCACATAGATTTTGACACATGTAATCACTAGGGGATAGACAGCGTCGATTGATAAATGAATTTTGAATCTGTGTTGAAGCAGTAAATAGAATGGGCATTTAATGGGAAATTGTTCAAATGTCATGTGATAGGGTCTTGCGTTTATCGAAAAATGCAGTGCAGTTGGTTTGATACCTTCATATAAGGGAAACGCAGTAGGAATGTAAATATAAGAAAATGAAAATGCATACAGAGGGACACAGCGATTGGAAATCTATGGTTCCTGGGCAATTTTTATGCGTCAGGGACGCAGGTCGTAGATGCAAATTAATCCCTGAACTTTTACACTCTTATCAAGCTGATTTAATTTACTTTTCAATTTTTCTTTCAGTATACCTGGTGTAGCCTTGACATAACTTTCTTATCCAAGCATGTGTACACTGCACTATCAGCATTATCAGAGGCCATCTATGACATCTTAATTGTATATCTGATGCTGAATGTGGAAAAGAATGTTGTACATATTCAACAGATGTAGAATACTATAACCAAAAGTTGCCATGGACATGGATCAAGGATTGGTATGACTTAAAGTTAAACATGTATTATATTAACAATTGTAATACATCATCATGTATGTACAGTAAGGGTGAAACGTTTACCAAATTTCATAAACATGTACACAGAAGGCTGTAAACAAAACGTAAACGTTTAAACGCTTCCTGTACTTCTATTGTGAAAAGTGATATCCATTAATGTTTATTTGCAGACGTGGTCATAAATTGACATCAAAACAACTTAGTTATGCTTGACTACATTAAATTCGTAACTTAAATTTAATACCAGTCTTCGTGAAAACTCACTAGCCCGACCGCCCTGGCTACCAAATATTTCCTCGGGCTAACAAAATTTGATGGTGAACTAGCCTGACTGGCTAGTGACTTTTAATGAAATGCAGTGTTCTGATTAAGGGCCGACGGCTGGCGATTTCTCATCTTATACTTGGGGTAATATCGCCGCCTTCTTTCCACAAAAGTACACGTTGCGTCTCAACTTTTATCGCTGGTTAAGTATGAAATGTATATGTTAATGAACATGTTTCAAATGAAATATAATAAGGTTTTCCTGTAAAATATGTTTATTAAAATATTGTCCTAAGATACAAGATAAATATTCCCGTAACAACGGTGCATTGATTTCAGCGCGGCGTGACGGGTTATTCTACGGTACTGAGTATAACATGATCAATTAAATATCTAACAATTTCAAAAATCTCGACTGAACACTGGGATCAGGGACGTATATAAAATATATATATATATACGTCCCTGCTGAGATGAAGAAATTCTTACGAAAATTTTATAACTATTGGCCAAGCGCCGCAAGCAACGGCCGGCCTTTTAGCGAGTATGATTCAAATAAGTTCTTTTTTTTTCTCCGTCCATTTTCTGCAGACAAAAGCGTATTTGAAATTATATTTATACAAACAATATCATGCATTCATTGTAAAATTGAGTCTATTGATAATGACGTAGCTGACATCTGCCAGAGAAATGATCGGGTGGTGGTTTAACTTTGTTCGATTTTATGTATACTCTATATTTGTGTGAATTTTTGCCTACTCAACGGACCTAGCTGAAGAAACGATGGGTCTTTAAAGCGTTTTTATTTTTTTTCAATGGCTAGAGAAAATTTTGGGTGGCTAGTAGATTTTGGCACTCAACTAGCCCGGCTGGCTAGTGGTCAAAAAAGTTTTCATGAAGACTGTAATACGACATGCTGATGTTTCGTATGGCAATAAAACTTTCAACAATTCAAAAATCAAACTGTTATTTTCAAACGAGTTTGAGCAATTCCCACAATTCAATCATAGAAGTAAGTTACAAGAACAGTAACTCCATGGAAGGTTGGACACCAGGCCATCGAGGAAAGGGCGTTAATAAGCGGAGAAAGAGACGAAGAAATAGACGACTGTGACGGAGAAAGAGATATCGGAGATATAAGCTCCTTCATATGTGTCAGGATAAGATTGATTTTCAGATAGATTTTCTTCCTGTTTTAAGCGTTTGTTGAAAGTTTGTCCTCTGTGTTCGAATCAAGGGATGCATACATAACATGATAACTCCGACAGCACATACATCTACGTACGTTAAACAAAGAATCTATTGCCTCTCTTCGCGACTTCAGGAAATCAATACAAGTATTGAGTTTTTAGAGTTATAACGATATTAAAGAAGATCTTTTGATTGTATGTACAGTAGTCCGTGTACATGTTTTAGAAATTATGTAAATGTTTACAGCCAAAAAAACGAAACGGATCCGTGTACACGTGTAAACTTTTCACCCTTAATGTACAGTATATTATTAAGAAGAGAATTTAATTTTAAATAAGGCCAGACTTAAAAAAATTGTTAATTTGTTTGTTTCCCCTCCCCCCGTTCTGTTTTTCGCAGGTGACCCGGCAGGCAGGTACTGTTTTTTTTTTTTTTTTTGCTGATGTAATTTGAATCATAATTACACATTATTTGACACCTAGCTAAGAGACAGTGACACGCATGTTGTGATATATATTAAGAGTCGGCAGCTGACAATTGACAATTGAGATTTCTTATGTAGGAATAAGAAAGCTATAGAGTTGATTCACAGTCTATTTGGACAGAATATTGCAACATTAAAATAAAAAATGGACATGGCTGTGATTTAATATTTGCAAAAAAAAGGGACTTTTGGCTACAAAAAAAATCTGACTCAGTGGCATTTTTTCTGACCTGGTCGGGGCAAGGGGAAACAAAAAATTTTTTAATTATGGCCTTATGTTTAAATTTTTTCATAGGCTTTTTAAAAATATACCGGTACCTTCAACATGTTCAATAGCTCTTGCAGCTCTCATTAATTATTGAAATCAATTGTCAAATACAGATAAAAGATGATTTCTGACTCAATGACTCATTAATATACATTTATATTAGTCTATTTTGATTAATATTGCATTTGGGTGAACTGCAGCAGCATTTACTTCAATTTTACAGAGCTCTCACACCCATTTTTGGGACTGGGGCCCGGGGCCTTTGAAATTGGGAAAAATAACAACATTTCTCGGAAATGGGGAAAATATATAATATAAGGTTGGATGTCTTTTCACTTGAAAATGAGAATTTTTAACTTAAATTGTTAAATTTTCCATGAGATTTCAAATTGGGAAAAATGGTCAACAAACAGGAAAAAAAGATATTATTTGTCATTGGGAGTGGGGCGGAATATGGGCCGCAAATTAGGCTAATCGAGAGCCCAGGATAATAAGCCGGCAATCTGTCACTTTTTGTAAACTCTGAAGACTTGTTTGATAAATTTCAACATATTAAATCTTCATTTTCACTTTCAGGTCAATATTGTACTGTTACCATTGAAGAACTAGAAGGACTGCATGAAAAATTAGCATCCAATGATGTCAATGTAAGCTTCTTACTATACTGAGTTGAGACACTTCATTCATGTTGCCTGCAACATAAGAGCGACATAAAGGGATCATTTGTCAGGCGTCTGCCTGTCCATCTGTCTGGTAGTCACACTTACATTTTTGGCTATAACTTACTTGATATACATCATACATCTTTCAAATTTGCAGGGATGGTAAAGCATGATGGGACTAAATTTTTACCCAAATCAGATCAGGGTCATTTTCAAGGAAAAGGTCACACATTTTTGGTCAAACAACAAATAACTATTTATATTATAACAGACACAGACAGATAAGTTGTTGGAGAAAAACAATCAAACAACACCATGAGGGAGGGATGGCTAAATCTCAACCCTCATGTACAAAATTTTGCTTGTCCACGACTCGGCAAGCCTCGTTCTTGACTTGCAGAATTTTTGCACACTCGGGTTGAAATTTCACCATCACCATGGTATAATAGAGAGGTTGAGCAAACCGAACTTGTACCTGTACGCATACGTCAAAAAGTTGTTTATGACGTCATCATATTTTGCGCTCCACGCACCTGTGTTACACGTTCGGTATAACGTGTAAAGCGGTAAGTACACATTGATGATTACATGTACTTGTAGATTTTATAAGCAACTGAATGCAGTTAACCTATGAAAACCTATATTCAATTTATTTGGGAACGTATGTACTTTCTGAATATTAGAAGGACTTGCAAATAAAATGTATCACATCTTAAAGAAGAACCCTTAAAGTTGACCAAAAATTTTACTCTTGAGGTTTAGTTTTTATGTTATATAAATCTGATTACTTAGAATAGATAAATCAATTCACCGTCAATGCTGAATATCCCTTACCTTTAGAATCTAGATGCCAAGTTATTGACGAATAAGCAGTTGTAAACAAAATAAGAGCGTATATACGATATGCACGTAGCAGTACTCGTTGTGACATCTGCTCAACCGCATAACGTCAACGTGTAAACAGATAACGTGTTAATACACGCACAAGTTCTCGTACACGTACAAGTTGGGTTTGCTCAACCTCTCTTTAATTTTAATTCCATGGGGGATAAATTTGTGCCTTTTTGGAACTTCCACTTTCTTATAATTCATAAATTGTTGACATAAGCTTCTTGTGACATCCCAACCTGCAATATTAGTTCTCTACAACTGTAGTTTGTAATTTTGTTGCCGCTTACTATATTATTATTTTTTTCATTCATTCCAGATGAGACAGAGGACAGAAGAAAAAGTAGAGGACAGAAGAAAGAAATTTGTAACAGTGGTCTGAAACATCATGAACTGGGATTTCCGTCGAATGTCAATCTCTGCAGAATAACAAATTTTATCTGAAAGAGATCTCTTTGTGACTTTGTCTGTTTTTGGCATAGATAAAATTTGTCCATCATTTCTACACACTTGTTTAAAAATATCTGGGTTTTTTTTCAAAGAATACAAGTACATTTTATTTCTGTAGTGGTTTCAAAGAGACACATCCATCTTTTTCTAAATTTCATTTCCATCTTAAAAAAACATGATATATTAAAAAAGGACAATGAAGAATGGAAGATGCCATTTTTAAATTTGAAAGCTCAAACATGTATATTTATGATTTCATGGAATCTTGTACATCTGATGTTGAATAAGCATGTATTCTGAATAAATATTACACAGTATGATAAGCATGTTTTAGGGGTTTTTATTATGACATAAGAAGTACATAGAAGAATATACATGTAGCCTTGATACTGATATAAAGGAATACGATAAGTGCAGGATTCAAAACTTTCAAATTCACTGTATATACTAACACATAAAGAGTTTTTCATGCAGTTACTGTATATGGAAACCAGTTTACAAGATATGGAAACTAAAAGGAAACATCCAGTTTCCAACTAATTTCCATCATGGAAACCAGCTCTTATACAGGCTTACAAGATGTGGAAACCAAAAGGAAACTTGAGGTTTCCAACCCGATTCCAAGTGGTTTCCATCGTGGAAACCAGCTCTTATACAGGTTTACAAGGTATGGAAACCAAAAGGAAACTTGAGGTTTCCAACCCGATTCCAAGTGGTTTCCATCGTGGAAACCGGGCGGTTAGCGCTTTCCAAACACATGGAAACCACTGGTTTCCATTATGGAAACCTGGTGGAAACCACATGGAAACCCCGGGTTTCCATGTGGTTTCCACCAGGTTTCCAAGGTATGGAAACCTGTTTTTTCGTCCTGTGAATGTCCTCACAAAGGTCGAAATATACGGGTTTCCTCATTTTATGGAGCTCTTCCCGGGTAACTTTAGTTGAATTCGTCATTTTATCGTAAGTTTCAGTTATAGGCACGTCATGCACTAATACCAAATGTCTCTTCAAATTAAACTTTCTTGAAAACGGCCGGCCACATATATTACATCTCCATATAGGTATATGTAAGCAATGGAATTCCTTGATATGTAACTGCAAAGTTTTCTTTCTAAGAAATATCAGTCCGCAAAATTGACAGAGCATCCGTTCTCCACTGTGCCGGCTATCAGAGTGACGCGCTGTATCGTCTGGCGTTTATTTATAACCGTCGCCCTCCACCCCAGTATCTTCGGGTATTGTAAGCATATTCCACACGCGCTCGTGTATTACGGACACTGAGGGTTCTGATTGGCTAGCTAAAAATGGCGGTCATTTCACAGTATTATCAGAAATTTCTGATGTAGATGGGAAATCAGGTTGATTAAAAATAATATTTCCAAATACTACGGGGATTCCAGGCAACGTCCGTAGTAATTCCGTCCAACGTTGAAAAATCATTAAATTATCATCACACACACATTTATGATAATCCAAATATACTACGGGGACTCCGGGCAACGTCCGCAGTATGTCCATCCAACGTTGATAATATAATAAAACACAGAATACACGAATACACATAAATCCAAATATACTACGGGGACTCCGGGCAACGTCCGTAGTAATTCCGTCCAACGTTGAAAGAATCATTGAATTATTATTACACACACATTTATGATAATCCATATACAGGTGTACTACGGGGACTCCGGGCAACGTCCGTAGTATGTCCATCCAACGTTGATTATAAAACACAGAAAACACGAATACAAATAAATCCAAATATACTACGGGGACTCCGGGCAACGTCCGTAGTATGTCAATCCAACGTTGATAATATTATATAACACAGAAAACACATATACACATAAATCCAAATATACTACGGGAACTCCGGGCAACGTCCGTAGTATGTCCATCCAAAGTTGATTATGAAACAAATACATATAACACGAACTAAACTACTGGTGAGCGCTCACTGCTAACTACTATTTACAGAAACCTAAAACGTGTTTTCTTATTCTCTAAAACGAACAGGGCGTTTGATCACACGGCCACGCCTTGTTTTCACAGGATCACTTTCTAATTTCTCACTTTCACTAGCTGTAGATTCTTTCTTATTCACTTTTGTCGTCGCTTTCTCTGTTTCATCCTCACTTTTGTATTCAGGAATATCATCATCCTCTTCTTCACGAGAACTATCTTTTTCTTTCACGATGTCACGAAAAGTATCTCTTTCCTTCACTATATCACGAGAACTATATTCTTCTTGCACAATTTTATCAGGAAGTTTGGGAATGATATCAGGTTCCTTCACACTCTCATTCACTTTCTTGGTTGCTTCACTCAGCACTAATCTTTCTAAATTTCGGCGTACAGTTTTTCCTGTGCGATATCTTTTCAGATTGTCGGCATGAACGATTTTCAGATTAAAGTTCCTGGAATGCTGAATTTTGTATAACACATTTGAAAGTCTTTCTAGCACAATCCACGGTCCTGTCCAATTTCTCGACAATTTAATCTTAGTTCCGGTCACTTGTTTAGGTTGATAAAGTCGCACTGTATCGCCAACGTCATAATTCTTTTCTACGATATTGCGATTGTAGTTCCTTTTCTGTGTTTTCACTGATTTTCTTATGTTGTCCCTGGCAATTTTATGCGCCATTTCGAGATTTTCACACATTTTCTGCACATAATCACTACGATTGACGGGAATTTCTTCCTCGAAACACGTAAAATCGCTCATCACATCTATCGGCACTTTCATTTCACATCCATACATCATGCGATATGGCGTTATTCCTGTAGTTTCGTGAACAGATGTGTTATACGCCATACATAATGTGTCTATAAAACGATCCCAGTCCGTTTGCACTGAATTCACATATTTTGATAGCATTTCCTTGAAAGTACGATTTAATCTTTCCACCATACCATCGGATCTAGGGTGAAATGCGGTAGTCCTTGTTTTCGTTATATCCATAACAGTGCACAATTGAGAGAATAACTGACTCTCAAACTCACTACCTTGATCTGTATGGAATTCTAGTGGACATCCATAACGCTTGATCCAACCACGGAAAGTCACATCAGCCACGGTCTCGGCTTCAATATTCGGTAACGCATACACTTCGGTCCACTTCGTGAAATAATCCGACACAACTAACAAGTACACATTCCCATTCTCTGTTTTAGGTAAAGGTCCTGCTAAATCGGCTGCAATCCGCTCAAATCGTCCTCCAGCAATATAACTTTGCATAAAATGTCTCTTTTTCCTCGGCGGATTCTTCTTTTCTTCACATATATCACACGAATTCACATAATCTGTGATATCACGATGAAAATTAGGCCAATAATATGAACTCATATCTGCTCTGTTTATTGTCTTTTGAATCCCTTGATGTCCAGATGTCGGCGAGTCGTGTAAATACCACAAAATTGCACTTCGTAACACTTTTGGCGTACATATTCTTAGTCGCGTAGCACTCTCCTCAATCCACTGAATACACAGTACTCCATTATACACGGTGAGCACTTCCCAACGTCCTAACCAAAACTTAAATTCTGGATGTAAATGACTTATCGACTCGAATTTCGGTTTAACTTTGGAACCATGCTTTTCTATAAAAGCAATTACGTGTCCAAGTACGTCGTCTTTAACCTGTAGTTCTCGAATTCCGGAAAACGATAAATCGGCATCTGGCACCGGAATAGGTTTAGCTCTCCTAGGTCGATTCTCTCGTCGCCCTCTTTTTGATTTTAAATCCTCTTTCGCGTTTTTATCGTCACTTATCGCAAACAAACACTCAATATCACATATAGCTTGATCACTTTGTATATCGATACCACTTCGTTCACTTCGCAAGTCCTCTATGTGACTCTCTCGCACACCGTAATATTCATCATCTAATTTCCGTTTGCACTGTCTATACACGGTGTCATTTTCGGTCATCTTAATCCTTGAAAGTCCGTCAGCATTACTATGCTTTTTACCGGCTCTGTGCACTATCTTAAAATTGAACTGGCCTATTTGTTGTAACCATCTGCACATCTGACCGTCCGGTTCTTTAAATCTATGCAACCATGTTAGAGATCCATGGTCAGTTCGTAACACAAATTCACGTCCTAGCAAATAGTGTTTAAAATACTTCATGAAATACACCACTGCAAGCATCTCTTTGCGCGTCACACAATAATTACACTCAGCAGTTGACAGAGCCCGGCTTCCATAAGCGATCACTTTTTCACTGTCACCTTGAATTTGCGACAAAACACATCCAATCGCAGAATTACTCGCATCGGTATCCAGAATAAAATGTCCTCCTTCCGGATCCGGATATCCTAGGATTGGAGCACTCACTAATTTCTGTTTCAGAGTATGAAAGGCATGGTCACACTCCTCCGTCCACTCCCATTTCTTTCCCTTTTTCGTTAATCCATGTAAACATCGCGCAATATTTGCGAAATCCTTTATGAACTTTCTGTAGTATGACACTAATCCTATAAAACTACGAAGTTCACTAACATTGGTTGGTTTTGCAGCGTTTCTTATTGATTCTGATTTTCCTGAATCCGTTTGTATTCCTCTGGCTGATACTACGTGTCCTAGAAATTTCACTTCCTCCTTAAAAAAATGAACACTTTTTCGCTTTCACTTTAAGATTCACTTCGTCTAATCGATCGAACACTTTTTCCAAATTTTCCATATGTTCGTCAAAATTTCTGCCGAAAACTACGATGTCATCTAAGTACAAAACGGCTATTTTCCACTGAAGTCCTATCAATGCTCGCTCTATGATGCGTTGAAAAGTTACAGGAGCGTTGCACAATCCGAAAGGCATCACTGTATATTCGTACAATCCTCCCCGAGGAGTTGCGAATGCAGTCTTCTGTTTGTCGTTTTCTGACATTGGAACCTGGTGATACGCCATATTTAAATCTAGCGAGGAAAACCATGTTGATCCACTCAGGGCATCAAGGTCATCTTCTATCCTCGGTATGGGGTACGCATCCTTCACTGTTAAAGCGTTCAAACGGCGGTAATCTACACATACACGCCAACTTCCGTCCTTTTTCTTCACTAAAACCAACTGTGAAGACCACGGACTATTCGATTTCTCGATGAGACCCTGCTTCTCTAACTTCTCTATCTCCGCATCTAAAACTTCCCTCTTGAATATAGGTACTCTACGCGGTGCTTCTTTAAATGGTCTCTCATCACTCAATTTTATGTCGTGTTCTCCGAATTTTACTCGTTTCAACTTCCCATTCGGATTCGCGAACACATTACATCTTCTAATTAGGAATTCCTTAAACTTCATACACTGCTCCTCGTTGAGGTTTTCACATCCTTCCTCATAAGCAGCTTTTAAATGCACCGGCAAATCACTACATTTAGTTTCACACTCTTCACGTACTACGTTCACATCACTCGTAGCACTAATCGGTTCACTAACACACTGAACCGGAATAAATAACGCAATAACTGTATCCCTCCTCACTTCTACTGGTTCCACTCCTGGATTGTACACACGGATACACACATCACGATCACGCGCACTAAGTAAAGATCTCGCTAAAACTAATTCATGAGCTTGAGCAAATTTTTGTAAACACATAGGTAATCCCTCTTCCTCTGTTACATACGAAAGATATGACGGAATAATAGCCTCCTGTCCCGCATTGATTTCCATAGTTTCGGCACAAAATATTTTATTTGTTCGTTCTCCATCATTAGGATCAAACTTCACAACAAATTCTGAGTTGTCATGGTCCCAATTACACTTGTATTTCACATAAAAATCTTCACCTAAAAGATTTTGGGTAACTCCTCCCACAAATATCCGAAATTCAAAGTTCATTCCTCCGAAAGTTAGAATCATTATCGCTGTCCCTAGTACGTCTATAAATTGTCCGTCCGCCGCTATAAATTTACTCCGTACTCGTTCTAGTACTGGCCTACTATCGGGTAACATGTTGTAGTAGGTATCCTCGGTAATCAATGATCTACGGGCACCAGTATCCACTTTCCATGTCACATTAGCACCCTGGATCAGTCCATCCACAAAGAACCCTTTTCTTCCGGGAATCCTGAGTTCGCTCCTGCTCTCGAACACTGACTGATCACCGTGGTTAACCTTATTTGCACAGAAACGATCCAATGCGTTTGACGACGACTTTAAACACCAGTCAGGTTCGTTGGTACACACCTCTCCAGTAATCTCAGACTGAATAACACTTCCGTGCTTTCCGTGTGTCCTTTCATTAACTACTTCTGCTTCGTTGAAAATCGGATCACAATATATCGTTGTACTAGGCCTTTCTGGTTTCTCGACCGGTGCACGGCCTACTGCCTCGGTCTCGAGTCGTTTAACGACTTCGAATGTTTGTCGGTGCGGTTTTGACGGTAATTCCCTCTACGATTATCTCTTTTCGGACAGTTCCTGGATAAATGGTCTACAGAATTACAAATAAAACATCTCTTTTGCGAAAAGGTTCGGAGTTCACCAGCTTTCGACTGAACATCGTGTTTATTGCGCACTTTTTGCATCGCCTCGTTTCCAGTATACAGAACACGTTTGTTTGGTCTCACAATATCCTCCCGTCGATTTTCGCCTAACCTAATGCATTCCTCTTGCATTGCGGCAGTTACAGCATCCTGTAGATTCCTTGGTCTTGTTCGTTTTACTGCGAAGCGAAATTCGTGATCTTCGCTGCAATTATCGAGAAAAGTTTTCATGCTACTTTCCTGTACGTAATCTCTGTTGTCGGGGTATGCCTTGCGATATAGATCCTCTATGGCCTGTCCAAAATCTCTAAAAGTCTCACTTTGCTTCTTTTTCCGCATCTTAGCATCAGCAACATAGATCTCTTTCATCGCACGGTGACCAAATCTATCGTCCATAGCCCGTTTTAATTCAGTCCAGTTATTTCTTATTTCCACAGGAAGTCCGTAAGCATAAGTTTCTGCCTGCCCACGTAACACAGTAAAGAAAATAATGCGAATTCTCTCCTCATTCCAGCCATTTATTGTCGCAATGTTTTCAAAATATCGAATAAATTCGGACCATATATCTTCACCATCTCCTTTGAATATCCGTTTCACAGGGACCTGTTGCGAGAAACTAGCGCGTTGCACAGGGTTACCAATGGCACCCATATTTTCGTCTAAGTATGATGAATTGTATCTAGGGAAATTCACATTACTCCCGAGGGGAGAATCAAATCTTACGTTCCTTGGATTACGTATATTTTGTCGTTTTCGGAAACAGTACTTCCACAGAATTCCTATGAATAATCCTATCATGAAAACACAGGCACTCGTCACAAGCACTTCCTTCGTCATCACCAGCAACAAATATCCAGGAAAGTATTTATAGCACACGGCACACAGTGATCCAATAAGAACTGAAATGATCGTCCATAGTTTGAAAATCCAAGTCCATCCATCCTCAGAATTATCGAATCGCGTATTATTTGCATCACACGGCACATTTTGTCGGTCTGAAAGCACAGGTGTGCTTGAAGCTACCGGTGTACATGTATTTGCAGCTTCATTAAACGAATCTAATAAGTTTCTCCTGACCGAAACCGGTGATTTTCGTCTTTGTCCGGACACACGAGGGGTTATCTCCCCTGGTTCATTTTGTAACTCACCTGTAAGTTCCATTTCACGAGGTGAATATGTCGTTTGATCGTGTTGCATCATCACATTTATTATAATCACGATATGCACAAATATTCCACACAACGCAAAGAAATCCAGTTTGAATCGCTGACTAAAAATTCACACGAGGCACATAACACACGTGAATAAAATCTTTTTCGTCACAGATTTTAACACAACACGGCACTATTCACTTACTGAATGCACAAAACACAGGCATTCGGACAAAATAATGTTTTATACGATATACGCGCACAGATTTCACACAATGTCACAACACATATATCGGTCACAGATTCATAAAATACACATCTATAAGGCGAGCGCACACATTTTCTTCTTACGGCTCATTGTGCACAAATTAATTTATCAACGCACTACCGAGCAAAACATTTCACTCGCGATCACGAACAGTCACAAAATAAAGATAGCACAAAAAAAAAAAAGAAAAATAATCGCGCACAAATAAATCGTCACAGTATTATGCACACTTCGCACAAAATTATTTCACACACGAACAGTCACAAAATGAACGTGCACAAATAAATCACAAAACACTACACACTCTGCACAAAATGATTTCACACGCGGGCAGTCACAAATCATACACATTAAAATAAATCGCGCACTAACAAATTGTCAATAAATTACAAACACTATCGCGCATGAAATTCTCACATATGAATATATCACACGCAAACAAAATCACTGAAATATGCACTTGCACAAATCAATATAAAACGGTCGCGCACTCGATTAAAACACAAGACATATACTTCGTATATATGTATCACACGCGATCGCGCACTATCACTTCACTTCCACAGAATTTGTACGGTATCAAATACACAGATCAATATACTTACCGTACACTAAATAAAAACGAATCGATAATTTCACTTATATATAATAACGATATAATATACACACGTAGGTCACGGGGAAATATATACACTAAGTCACTGAATCCACACGCAAAACACTATAATCTTTTCACTGATCACACCAATACTTACTTTTCATCACAAAATTTAAGAAAATTGTTTAACTTTTCCTCCACACACTTCACATCGTTTTCCAGAATCCATGTACAAGCACTTTGGAAATACTGCGAAGCATTCTTTGCATTCCACTCGCGATTTCACTTGCACTTTTCGCACGAAATGAACATATCCAAATTCTGTGTAATCGTACACGCGTACGAATTTTTTCGGTTCCTGTACATCCATAATGAAGAATTACACACGAGAAAAAAAATGCACTAAAATGATTAAAATATACACAAATCACGTAGGTTTTATCGCACGAGCTGCCACCAGTTGTAACGTAGGCCACTGCGGTCACTCAGTAATATTTGTGTAATAGGTGTAATGAAATCCCTTTGGTAGCGTACACGGTAAAAATGTATGTACAATGTATATTAATCCAAATATTGTGGTGTAAATCCTCGGTGTGATGATAATCCTTTGTGAAAAGATAATATTCAAATCCGAATAAAGTTTCTTAGTTTATTTACAAGTTTACGATATGATTAAAACGATATAGAAACAAAGTATAACAATTGAAGGATAGCGACGCGCACTCTACAGACACTGTCTAGACACTGATATGGGACACCTGCGCGCCGCTATTTATAGATATACAATGGCAACCCGCCGTGAGCTGCCGTTTTTCCAGCTGGGGCCGTGAGTTGCCAAATCACAGGCAGCTCACGGTAAGTTGCCGATTTTACTGGCTATTATAAAATACATTTTATTTACATTTAAACTATACAACATACAAGAAATTGATAAAAAGGTAATGAGGATATTAAAACATTACAAAATACTCATCACCGAAATCACATCGGTAATATAATGCTTTCTTAAGTAAGCATGTATACATCAAAGGAGCAGGTTCGGTAAAGTGGAGAATCGACCCTACTTTTAGAATGTTATAGATTACGATTGTATTTCGTATCAAGGAAGTTAAATGTATGGAATATTTTAATTCACGTGCAATATACCGAAATATCTATGGCTTCAAAATCGGCTTTAAGTCGTAAAATGCTGAATAATCGTAAGAAATGGGCATAATTCTGGTCAGAATTTATTAAAATAAGTAGGGCGCCAGCCCTCACCCATAATAATTTTTTATATGAAAAGTTGAATTTGCAATTTATCTTTCGAGCTACATAAAATTTATATTGGATGAGGGTTGGTGCCTATACTAATTTTAAAGATTTATACAGAAAATATGGCGATTTTCCTTCATTTTCTGTCATGCATAGCAACTGACGTCACAATTTGACGTCATAACAAACGCACGTGACGTTTTTTTCAATGAAACCTATTTAATTTCTATTTCGGCAGGTATTTGAGGTAGAGATTCTGAATCATAATTTTCTTAAATTATTTTTCGCAAAAACAATTAGGGCCGATTTTGGTAGTTAGTGAACCTACCCCTTTCCGTTACTCATTTTGGAGAAATAAAAAGATGCCAGTCTCATATTCAAAGACGTATGAGCCCTCTAGGAGCTTTGCCATGCTGCGTTTTCAAAATATAGAAATATAACAAAATTTTCGGGTATTCTTTCTTTATGGTGACTTAAAATAATGTCTACACAGTTTAGAAATGTATCTAATTTAAAGTGATACTCAAAGACATCTACACACTGGGCTAATTTCTTTGACGAGTAGCTGATTTCCATTCGCTTTACGACGCAGAAGTACAGCAACTTCCGGAATATTTAGTATGTGGGTTGGATACAGTGTTTCTGCAAACGCCGAATCCATTATTTCTGTGTATGTCGAATCGATTGGTGTAAGATGAAAAATACATTGTTAACGCAAATAGTATAAGAAAATGAAATAAATAAACTGAAAGCTCAAATTGATGAAATTATGTATAAAACAAATCAATGTTTGTATGATTAGTTTTAGGCTTACAAATCATAAACGATAAAACGAATACATTATATATTCCAGGTTTTATCATTTTTCTGCACTTCGATTGAAATCTTTTTGTCGCGTAATGCCCGCCTTTTTTCAAACGTCGATGAAAAGAATGTCGTTCTATCATTAATTATATCTTAGTTTCCAAAGTGTTTTTATGTACACGTTGTATTGAAGTAAGATTTTCTTAGGAAAAACACTTTCCAATACTGAGTGCATATTAATTTGTTGTAAAAAGTAGGAATACATGAACAGATAAGTATAAATCTATCACACTGGTTTATTTAAACAGGAAGAATTGCTCATCGAAATAATTGTTCAATTTCTTCAATAATGCTCATCGTCTTATCTCCATTTCCAGGAAACAATGCCATTGAAATTGAAGAAAGGTATAAGTGGAAAGGCCCATTGCAAGTGAAAATCAACAATAACCTAGGATATTTCTGCGCTGATGGTTGGTCAGACGAAAACACAAAGGTTGTTTGTACGATGCTTGGATATAGGTAACTGATATTATTATCTATATTTCCTTATTCTTCATTCATATCATTTCTTTACACAACGGCTGAAATCATCATTGAGGTAGTTCTTCGGTCACTAAGGGGATATAATAAAATGATATCAGATTTCCCCTTTCCAGAATGATCAGTGACTTTCTACATTTTGAATGAATGGCTGCCATCATCACCAAACAAAACATACTTACCTGATGTGTACATCAAAATGTACATCGAGAAAATCACCGAATTTTACAGGTTTCCATGGAGCTGTTGCGACGGTTGTTGCATGCAATCAGTAGACACCGACTCTCCCCGGGCACCTGGTCTCACTTCGTAATGTTGTTCATTTCGAGGTTTGCAAACGTTCCAATGGGAGTTCTAACGATTTTGCCTTGCCTTTTCGATTTTGAGACTGAATAACTGTTGGGTACTTCTTTAATGTTTATTTTAACACTTTTATGGTCCTTGATGCTCGTTCGCAAAATAAAACCTTAAAGTTCAAAAGGTTTCCGTCATGCAAAACTTAGAGGATAGTACTAAAAGTAGATGGTACATGTAGCAAATGCTTTAACAAGTAAAGGGGTGGACAATGTAAGAATAAACATATTCAACTGATACGCCGAATTATTCTTTTCTGTATGCAGATATCTATCTTTTTGGAGGTGTTTTTTCTTCAGATAAGTATGGGATTTTATGCAACAATTCATATGTTTCTCATCTCTCTTATTGCATAGTTATGTCCCTAGCTGGGTTTTCGGCGTAAAGTTTTCGGTCATGCTTAGATTTGGATCCTTGCGCCTACCCTCCAACTATTGTTTTGTCTACTCTTTCACTTAAGAGGGTATGAGCGTGAACAAATCAAACGTAAACCCTTTCGATGTCGTGAAGAAAACAAACTTATTGAACTAATGGTTGAATATACTTCTAGATTAAAGAGCAATGCATTTCGAATGACGAGTAATATATATCATCGATTACATCTAAAATACGCTTCTATCACGACATCGTGTTACCCTTGGCACATAGTTTACGACATCAACAAGAGTTTATTTGACGTCATACTGTATTATGACGTTGCAATATTTTTCCGCGAATTATCATGAAAGCGCTTTGTGCTTGTTCTTTAGAAGTCCTGTAAATTCAGTTTGTCTTATATTATTTCACGCCATGACAACTTTACGGAGAGGAATAATTTCATTGCGATTGAATTAAGTAACACTTTAATACTTCAAATTTATTCTTGCAAAAAAAAAAGACAAAATAAATTCAAAAGAATAATTATATTTTATAGTTCAAGTTGACGATGCGGCGTTACTGACCACGCAATTTACCTCAAATATTGAAAACGTGTAAAACTAATATATCTTGAAAGTACTTTTCTTTCATTTACAAAACGTATGCGTTATAATGATTTAGTCAGAATTTATATCACGAGGCCTATTGATTAGTAGTTGTAAGCAGTGAGCATGACGAACGACTGTCAAATCTTCAAAAGGACCAAAGATCACGTACATCATGTACATGTACGTTGTAAAATAGATGGATCCGAAGGACTCCGTAAAAACACTTCCCATTGTACGCCCTGTTGAAAAGGGAATTATTCTGTCTCAATTTTACTAATCTATGATATAACGACATTCATTGAAGAGAGAATGTGCAGGAAATCAATGCGGAAGACAATGTGTGCGTTTACTACCTTTCCTATCATACCGACACCCCCCCCCCTTCTAATCCCAGCACTTAGTAAAATGAAACTAGAAATGTGCCTCAGCTAACTTTAGATAAATTGTTTCAAAGCAAACTTCTCAAGAGATTAAGAGATCCTTCGTATCGTTGTTCTACTAAATTTGCTTCATTTTTTTTCAAATCTGGTAAAATATGTGCAAAAGTACATGTACATGTATAAATAGATACGTGTAGATGCCACAAAATCAATTTTCAGAGAAATGATATACAGAAGAAGCATACAGATAGGAATCTAGATCATCAATTTTTTCTCATTCACTGAGATTAACAGTATACAATATCGCCGAACATTACCTAAAGTGAGCGTCACGATGAGCGCTACGTCACGTTACGTTGTCGGTGCTTAAAAGCGCTAAGTGTTGGGAAAATAAATAAGAAATTGATCAGAATATGACTCAAATTTTAAGTTTGAAGTCCAGATTATATGAAATCTCAGATAAAATGTATAGATATATAACAACTTTCCATTTTCAATCATAAACAACGGATTTATCATATCCAGAGGCTTGGTCAGAGGAATTCTAAGCTAATTATCTTTAAAACGGTTACACTTTTTTCTATAAATTATTTTTTTATCTTTAGCATGTATCACTAGATGAAAAAATAAACATTTTATCAAAATTCTATTATACCAACAACTTCGAAAATTAATGTTTTTAAACTTTTCATACAATTTTTACTGTCAAAAATGGGATGAAATAAATGTCCTTCTCCAGCATGGTTACCATGGCAACAAAAATATTTTTTTCCGAAATGATAAATTTACTTCATTTGCTACGTCAATGGATAAAAATGTACTTCGTACTGTGTTATGTTGAATTTTAAAAATAAAGTCCAAAGTTGGGACATTGCTTTAGAAAAAAATGTGCAGAGTTACCTCCCTTTTTTGTCGGTATATAGGGGACAAACGGCTACACTCTTTTTTCATGAAATATTGCAATCGATGAAGGAAGGGATATTCTTTTGTATGTATACAATTATTTTCAATTTCTATTATTCCCTGAAAATGCGATTCACACTCATACCTCCTCAAATAAGCTTCTGATTACACCCTACACAAAATTTGTAGCAGCTCAATTTTGCGAGAGGAAATTAACAGCCTATATTGTAGATGGCGCCAGGCAAATTCACTTTGGCTTTATCAAACCTGTTTGACATAAGTACTACTGACGAGAATTTAAAATCCGAAACACATGTCTAGTACAATAAAATTGGTACTATAGAAGACATATTTTAATATTTACATTTTCTATGCGTTTCAGAAATGAAATACCGTGGATAATATAGAAAAAAATGAATATCCCTTGATCGATTGTCTAAATGTACTAAATAAAGAAATCACATACTAATGCATTAAAACGTCCTCCTATTGCTGCAAAAGCACGATTTAAACAAAAAATGTAAGGGCCAAATTATCAATCAGATACTAAGTATTTTGTTGTTTAAAAAAGTATAATAACTGAGTGTATGAAAATTATCTAATGAAACATTTCATTGCAGCTTTTTTTCTGATTTGATATTTCTTTAAGATATGACGAAAAACGTTTAATAGCTAAAATTGAAACTTTATTTCGACGATTAAATGCTGTGGCTTAAAAATGAAAAAATAATAATTTAGTGCGAGACAATGAGATTAGTTTTTCGTGTTTCAAAATTTCAAATAACTACTATAAGACTTCCATTTTAAACATTGGACACTTAAGTTTATTTCATATAACTTCGTTGTGTTTTACACAAAGAAGTTACATGCACTTCGATTTGACATCATATTATTTTGCTATTTCGGAAACTTGTCATTCTATTAAAACATATCATCGAACTTAAAGGAAGTTTACATCTTTGCACCATCCCTCTAATGCTTTTTTAAACATATATTTTATTTGGATGGATATGCTACTGAATCGACTCTACAGGAAATTCGTAGCCGCGCACTCTCTGTAAAGTAAATATACAAATTAAAATTTAAAAAAAAAACAAGACGGCGTGACTGAAATTAATTTTGGCGGATCTGCTGGAAGCATCACTGAAAAGAATTTAATATTTGAAACACGTGTCTGGTGCAGAAAATTGGTTTGAAATTTTCTTCATGAAGGTATAGAGTAGGAACACTTCCGTACTATTACATGTACTCTCAAACTGATGACATATTATTTTTTTTCAAATGAGAGAAAGTTTCGTTTAAAATTTTTATATGCTAGATTATGTTCTTTATTTATGTATTTTACAATTGATCTATCCCTCCATATGTATGCAATGTGGAAGGCCCTCCATTTTATGCAAATCCTTTTAATTAGTCCCGTACCGGCAAACCGGTAAGGGACTTACAGTTTTCACCCCGTTTGTCCGTCCGTCTGTCTGTCACACTTTAGTTTTCCAAACTTTTTTTGCTGTCGATGCATCTATTGATCTCATTTTTGGTAAAGTGAGCATATCTCAATGTGATTCAAATCAAGTTTGAGTTTGGTTCCGATTGACCTATTTCTAAATGAGTTATGGCCCTTGGACTTTAAAATATTACTGAAGTTCTCAGCTTTCCAGACTTTCATTGGCTGTTGTTGTACATATTGAATTCTTTATATATGAATACATCTAAGTGTTATACAGATCAAGTTCGAGTTTAGTTTCGATTGACCTACTTTTACATGAGTTTTTTTGCCTTTGATTTAGCCAATTTCATGAAATTCCTAGTTTTCCGGACACTTCTTTAATGGTATTGAAGATATTGAAATTTATTTTTGTATGTTAATATATATCAGTTTTTTTTTACTAGAGCGAGGAACCATATTTCGCCGGTGACCATATTTCGAAGTTTCATAGTTGATTGCTTCTCACTGGTTATCGGAAATGTTCGTCAAGTTTATTTTTCTATATCCTTTCAAATATGACCATAGTAGTCATGTTTTGATAGATAGTGATATATCCTGCACTATATTTTGACAAGAAATACCACAAAATGGGGAAAATTTAACGAAAACACCAAATTTTAGACGTAAACATCCGAAATTTTTATAAAAACCAAAAAAAGAAGACATTTATTTGGCATAATTTCATAGAAGTAGTGGTGACGAAACATTTCCTGAAAATGATATCACAATTTTTGTTCGCTTGTGTGTAAATAGGATACATATCAACAAAAACGGCGAAATATGGTCACCCCCGAAAACATGGAAACGAAATATTTTGACGTTTTATAAGGAAACAATGCACTGTGTAAAGTAAACTCTTTTTGTAGTTTTTAAATCGAGAAAGGAGTTAAATTAAATTCTAGCGAAAAGCAATTATTGAATTGGCCTCAAAGTTTCGAGATTTTCAACGAAATGTACGAAAAATACGGCGAAATATGGTTACTTGCTCTATATCTGCAATACTTTATCAAATCAATTTAATCTATATGATCGTTAAAAGAAAATGACTTTCTTGAGTGGTTAACAATTGAGTTTAAAAAAGATTACTTACCTTCACTTTAAGCGAACCTGAGCCAAAGGCTTAAGTCCCGTCACCGGCATCCAAATTCTTTTTTTTTTCTTAATATTTTTATTCCATTTTGTCAGCTTTTTTTTTACTCTTTTAGATCATCTGAATACCTTAAATTTCAATTTTGACAAAATCAAATGGTCTTCCATTTTCATTATTTTCCATTATTGCATTTTGCTATGTTTAAGTCACTAAATGCTGTGTTATATATAGTGGCTGATTTGTGCCATGTCGTGCCTCGCTTTGTCGTGCCGCGCTTTGTCGCATTGTCTCGTTGTCGCGCCGCGCTTTGTCGCGTTGTCGCATTGTCGATTTGTAGCGTTGCGCGTTGTCGCATTGACGCCTTTTTAAATGATAGCAGGAATGTTTTTCAACTGTAATTGATTAGATAGATTCATTCATAAATTAAATGTTTGAAACAAAAGGGTATATTTTCTACATTATTTTGGGGCAAAATGCCTATTTTCTGTTTAAATTATGATATACCCAAGGTTACACTTTTGAATATTATAAGAATAGCAAAATAATCAAACCAATCTCTTCTAGTTAATTTCACATGATAACTTAATTGCCATTTATATAATAGTGTTAGGTTTAGTGTTCACTATGCCGAAATAGTAGTCAGGGTTCTGGCACATAGTGCACGACCCGAAGGGGAGTGCACTATGTGCCAGAACCCTGACTACTATTTCGGCATAGTGAACACTAAACCTAACACTATTGTTATTATTATGCTGACTGTTCCCTTCATAGAAAATGTTTATGAACATTGATTGCACGAGTTACCTCTCTTTCAAAAACACTGTGTTACAGACAAACATATTCTGGATTTACCCCTATTTGACTGTAAAAGATCTATAGTGGGGTCGTTTAGTATAGGCATAATTTAACAAGAAAAAATATAGCAACATAAATTTGGCATTAATTTTAAAGGAAAAAATAACTATCTAGGAACATTTGTTTTTGATAGTGTACTCCCTTCATAGAAAACGTTTTCAAGATATAGGTTATGAATATTGATTGTACGAGTTACCTCTCTTTCAAAAAACCATGTGCATATTCTGGATTTACCCCTCAGTGACTGTAAAAGATCTATAGTCTGGTCGATAAGTACAGGCATTATTTAACAAGAAAAATATAGCAACATAAATTTGGCATTAATTTTAAAGGAAAAAATAAATATCTAGGAACATTTGCTTGGGTATGCAAACAAATTTAATTAAATATCTCGTATGAAAACGACATTCTGTATATATAAACAGGTCAGCATCACTTATGTTAAGAACACTACCGTGGAAAAACAGGGGTGCACTATTAGGGTGATAGTGCACACTTGGAAAGGTGATAGTGTACACCTGAACCGTACTCTGTTACAATATGGTAGAGTAGAACCTATCACAGAAGAAACTCACTGGAAGCATAATAATACCTAATAGGAAACCTCTCCTGCTTTGATTTACTAAAGTATATGAATTTTAAAAAATCATTCAAAGAAATAAGTTATTTTTGCACAAAAGTTAGGGTTTTTTTGCCCCAAAATAGCATAGAAATTGAATTTCAGTTCTCACATTAAATTACTATACCTACATAATAAGAAGCATCCTATCAAAGCTAAAATTTTTCAATGCAGGCAGATTAAAAGAAATAGTAACTATTTTCTCAAAATAAGTGGTTTTTGCATAAAAAAAAATACTTTACCCCAAAATACTGATTTAAATGAATTATTACATTCTTTTTACTTTCATTTGATAAGATGATTTATTTTCTATATGAAAGTAGCTTTGAATCTCTAATTGTAGTTAAGATAATGAATTTATAGCATTTGTCCAGAAATCTGTTATTTTTAAACAGAAAACAGGCATTTTGCCCCAAAAATAAAGTAGAAAATATATCCTTTTTGTTTCAAACATTTTATTTATGAATGAATCTATCAAATCAATTACAGTTGAAAATACATTCCTGCTATCATTTTAAATGGCGACAACGCGACAATGCGACAATGCGACGACGGGACAACGCGACAATGCGACAATGCGACAATGCGACAACGCCACAATGCAACAACGTGACAACGCGACAATGCGACAATGCAACAACGCGACAATGCGACAACGCGACAAAGCGAGGCGCGACAACGCAACAACGCGACATGGCACAAATCAGCCACCATAGATATATATGTTATACTTAAGTTAATTTATTTCGGAATGAATACTAGGAAATATACTATTAGAATAATTCTGGTCGAAAATACTTCTTTTAATACCCCCTCCCCCCAGGACGCATGGAATATTTTACGGAAATTTGCAACCTCAAAGCATGTGCATATTTTCCCCTCTTCCAAATGATACCAGATACATCATTATTTCCCAGATTCATTTTCTCAAAAACTTGTAAAAAGCACCTACCTAAAACATTGCTTTGGAGCATATGTACATGTTTACTTTTTGTTTTAACCAGATATGATCATCTGACTGAGAAAGAATGCTACAAATGATGTCGTAGAAATAAATCCAGTTCCTTCCCTTCTAAACATCCTCATTAAGAATTGCAATTAAAAATACCATTCTGTATCACTATGACTCGTTTATCTATATTAGGATTTTTATATTATCTTCATTAAAAGGGGAGAACTCTTATATAGGTCTAAGGCGGGGACAAATGTTAACAAGGTTTGCATTTCTTTTATCTTAATGATCCATGTTTCCTAGATAACTACCGTTTATAGTTTAAAATTTTATTTGAATGTTAGATATTTTAAACTAGAATGCAAAACTACTTTAAATATTCTGAGAAAATGGATACTTTAATTTAAATTCGTCTTGTGAAGACAAAACGATATAATATTGAAAATCTTTCAATAGCAAACCTCATAATGTAAAAACACAACTATTAATTTTCATTGTGTATACATTATCAATATCATCTTGAAGAAACATAATCAATAAAACAATTTTTCAGGGGTGGGGGCATAATCAATTTTTGAAAAGGTTTATGCAGTAAGTTATTGTATAATCATCACTTTATGGTTACTCAGTTCACTCAGTTTAATCTGTTAAATTAAGTTTTATATAACGAAGAAGATGTACACCTTTATCTTTTTTCTAGAATAGATGAAGTGAGCAGATTTTGATTAAACTCAGTAGGCATGAAGTACTTAGAAATTTATCTTTTCATACTTTCTAATACATGTAATTTTATATGACTTACTGGATAAACAGTCGTTAATTTTACGTGGATGGTCAATTATAATTAAATTCAATAACTACTGAGGGTCAACTTACCATAAGGTTAGGTTCATTTAGGGGGGGGGGGGGGGTGAAACATGTGACAGGCAACATACTTCATTTAGGGGGGGGGGGGTGAAACATGTGACAGGCAACATACCTGCATGGTCTTTACTGATCTACTACTTTATTGGAAATTTACATTAAAAAAAGTGTACCATTTACTTGGCTGATGTTAAGGTATTAAGGATAATCAAGCAGGAAAGGTGTGCTAGAAATGAACATGAAACCAAGGTTAGCCTCTTCAATGATATTTTCAATTTTGTTAATTTCTGCTTTCTATGTGTTTATTGTTAATGATTACTTTACGAAAGTCAATTATGATGAGAGACGTATTTTCTGTAACCACCAGCTAGAATGAACAACAACAAGTTTAATTCATAGCAAATCGCTTTAAGAGGTGGGTTTCTGTTTTTGTTTTTCGTTTTCTGTTGTTGTTGTTGCTTTTTTTTTTAGAGTTTAGAATATGTTTGTACTGCAGTATGATCATGCTTAGCCTTTTTATGTGATTTTCCAGTGGGAATCCTGTATGGACTTCACTCCCAAGAGGCAATCATCCTATTTTCTTGACACACGTAAACTGTACTGGGAATGAGGCTGATATCGGACTCTGCAAGGCATCGTATGATATAACATCTTGTGGAGGAAATATAGTTGGAATTGATTGCACTGGTTAGTAGGTATATTTCAATGGAATTCTTTTTATTGAAATTATACTGTACATCTAATTTCTTCATTGAATTTATTTAGGGCTAAAAATCATTGTTGGTGATTTTCTTGATATTGTATAGCGGTTAATGAGTGGAACTCATAATAAATAATACGTAGAGAGAATTCTAAATCAACTTTCAGTTTCCTATTTGATCCAACTTATTTAGAAACTATCACTTATATCATTATATATCTAAGTGATTCATGCGAAATTTGAAAATCTTTAAGCTGCACGCATTCACAAAGGCTTAAAGTTATGCAGGTGTATCCCTTAAGGCCACATATACCTTAAAAATGACTAAACCCTCGAAAAGACCCCAGTCTTTTTTTTCTATTTGGAAATATCCATAATGTAAGCAAAAATGGACTGAGTTTTCTTAAGGGTAAGGTTATTTTTAAGGTATACGGGGCCTTTACATCTGCATAACCTTAAGCCTCTTTTAACTAATCAGCAATGTTTGGCTTTATAAGAGTAACCCACATTGCGTTCCTTACTAACACTAGACTCTGGAGCTTTACTTTTTTATTATATTTTGTTGTCGTTTTTGTTATTGTATCCGTCCTATATTTTTTTCTCATACGGAGGTTATATTTACACTGTGTAGCATCACGTGACTGAAGTTGGTTAAACCACGAATAAATAAAAAACTCAGTCGGAGGAAAGAAAACTGGAACTGCAATAATTGCTCTGATTAGATTTTTTTATCTTTCCATAGCCTATGTCCTTGTCTAAACTGAAACTTTTGCAATCATGGACTCGTTTGCTTTCGTTGTTTATATAAACATTGTGATAAAAGGTGTAGATATTTCCGTGGAAACCACCACAACATTGTGTTTATACCATATTTCGACCACTAATTCCTTTTGTATGAATGATTGTAAAAACTACAACGATTTCTTGATTGACAAACAAAGAATCATCAAAATATCATTTTTTACAAGGACATCGGCTATGAAAAGATAAGATTTAATCAAAACAATCATCAGTACATGTTTTCTTTCCTCCAAACGAGCGATATGCCTCTATTTTGTGTACGTGGTTTCACCAACTTAAGTTATACTACGCAGTGATTTATATTTTTCAATGTTTGATTGTGAATTTTGGAATGTTATTTCGAGTTTAGTTTTGTGTTTGACTATCATTCACTGACTCATATTAGTGACGTGCTCATTTAGTCTCTTGTGAAGTATCTTTTTTTAAACAAGTATGTTCTAGAGAAAAGAAAAGCGTTTTGTGAATTTTTTTTCAGAACCACAGATGGTACTTTTATGAATTATGTCAGAAATGAAGTATTAGTGGGACTCAATAAGTTTTCATTTGTTTGTCTATATCCACCAGCATTTATTGTCTTCAAAAGTTAGAGAAAATGTTTGTAAATGAGTGTTTGTTCATCTTGTCCATTTGGAAGAAACATTTAATTCAGCTGAAAAATGTTAATTATCATCTACATATTCTATTGTAATGATAAATTTTATCAAACGATATTATGTCACAAATATCAAAATAGGTATTGTTTTGTTCAAATTCATGTATGTCATCATTGCATCTTTTAATTATTATTTATGATACAATGAAGCAAGGATAATAAGCCGAAAAATCGTAGATAAAAATACGTCACGCTCACATTCATGTTATACCAATTGTTAAACAAAAACTCACAAAACACACAATACTCTATGTGAATCATTATACATTGTATACAGTTTTAATTGTACATCCAATATTATTACATGCACATTTTCACAGATATATATATAGCTTTTATTTGTTCTATTATCGTTGTTCTGTATATTTGGATCTAGTCTAGTTTTCATATTCATAGTTCATACATGTATCGTGTCACTTTATTTGATACGACTTACTCATTTTAAAGATGTTAGAAAGGACGGCGTTGGGGGACGTGCCAGTCTCTAACCTCCTGAATTTCTATTTCTTAATCATAAATCTTATAATCTTATTAACGGTACAACTTAAATGAACTCTTTTCTAACTTATTTACGTTCGATAACGGTACGCAGATTTAACGTCGTTTTGGCGCTTTACTCATTGTTGATTGTTATGTGTGACGTCATACCGTCTTCATTTTACGCTGGGCTTTGTTTATCAGCAGTTATGGATATTACGTAGAATTATTTTGTATTCGTTCTTTTCCACTTGATAAAGGCCGAATAGCCGAAAATTTGTGGATATAGAGTGTTCATTGTTATTTATTATATTAAACTTCCCTACGGAGGACACTACTTCATTCTTTATAACTTTACAATTTTCAGAAATAATTGGATACATTTAAATGGTTATTGGTTCCACTCTGAAGTCAAATTTTTGACACGGAAATGCATATTTTTGCACTATTTCTTTAAATAACTAAATAAGTGTATTATTTTACACCTATCTACTGTATATTTTTCATATTCAACTTAACCTACTTCTTTGATATGTATCTTATACTTTTCAAATACCAATTCTCTTAAGCCCCTGTCACACCGTGGCGAATTGGAGCTACCGAGTTTTGTACGAGTGCTGGCGAGTTATAACTCGCCGAAATTTCCCCGAGTTAGTCTTGATTTTTGTGATTACGACATGAGCTCGACATTCGCTCGAGATCTTAACGAGAACTTAACGAGAACTTGACGACATTCTACGATTTGTACACGACATTTTCTCGACAAACGAAGACTATAGTACGAGAAGATACGAGTTAAGTACGAGTTTCGTACGAGTTTATACGAGATGTGGTGACATGCCTACGAGTTGAGCACGAGATAAGAACGAGTTATGACGAAGTGAGTACGAGAAGTGTACGAGATATGTCAACACATTAAGAATTTGGTATATATATATTGTGTTTCATTCTTTTTTAACTCCCCGATCGAAATCCCTTGACAGGGATTTGTCATTATTGTAGCATTTCGACCGTCGACAAGATGTCTTCCTTTTGTATGATTGGCGTTTATCGACTCACGTTTTCTTCCTCAAGACTGCTGAAAAATTTGAATGAATTGGTCCGACAAGCATCACGAAAATGTAAATAACACGATACATCTTCATGTCTTAATTATCTTCTTCTGGACGGTGCAAAATCTGTCGTGCAGATGTCGAGATGAGGTCGGTACAACTCGCATGATGTCGTGCAGACATTCTACTGATGTCGTTTTAACTAGTATATAAAATCGGCCCTTCTCGCACGAGTTTGATTCATGGCGAGAAGTAACGAGTAGTGGAGACATGCACACGATGCCTGTTCGACTTAATGCGACATCTGTCAGACCTCTGTTCGACATCTCCTCGACATGCGCACGACATGAAAACTCGCACGACAATTTTAAACCGTTTAAAATTCTCGCCGCCTCACGCCGAGTTCTGGCGACATGAGGCGACATTTCTTCGACATGTAATGACATCTGTACGAGCTCCACTCGACTAATGACGAGTTGTGTCGAGTTGTAACTCGAGTTGTAACTCGCCACTACTCGTAGCTCGAACTCACAACAGTGTGACAGGGGTAACTATTTAAACAATATCGTCATGCATGGTCTCCGATTTTCATGAAATTCCGCACATAGTAGGAACCAATGCAAAAAGTTTAATTTGACAATTGTTTCTATGTCATCTGGTTGCCATGGCAACATCCTGTTTAGTTTTAAAAATTGGAAAAGCTGAGTGGGTTTTTTTTTTAAGCTCTATAATTTGGTATAGCATTTATAGGAGATTTGTTATGTATCCTAAAGATTAGGCCCTTAAATTTTAAATAAGCGAACTGATAGTGTCAGATATTGTAAAAAGATTACTTACCATGACAACAAAATTAGCTAATCTAAATATATTGCTTTTAAAATGCTATTTGTATTTTCTTTTCTTTTTTCTCACTTTATTGGTATAAAATGAGGAAATGGAATTCATTTTATTGAATAAGCCAATTTAAGATCAGTTCACTTGTTGTTATGTACATAAGTTACCTTGGCAACGGCGACTATGGTCTGAAATATTATTTATTTTGCTAATTCTGAGTTATTTTGAAAATGTTTGCATGTAATGAACAGATAATGATTGTTGGAACATATCTTACACCAAGAACTCTTTCAAAAAACCTTGAAAAAGTTATTGGGAACACATTGACAACCATTCTTTATCATTTTTATAAACCGTTATTTTTACTCCCAGGAACTTCAAATTCAAGTTATAATAGAAAACACTTTTAAATTGATAATGGTAGAAATTTAGACAAACAATCGAAAATAAGCGTTTTTCGCAGTTTTTCGAAGCCTTTACTTCAAAAGACGAGACAAACTTGCACAACTATTTTTACATGAATGATACTGTAAAGTCTAAACTTTATTGTCGATTAATATTTTTCAGATAACTTAACCTTTGATATCCGTATCTAAGGGCTCAAAGTTGGCTTACGTGCATTTTCACACAATTGTTCCCTTAGTAACAGGCTATTTCCTGAATATTGTCTTCTTTTCCATGACATGAAACGTCTAATTATCAAGACTTTGAATTAAAGATCAATGACCTATGAAAAAGCGACTCTACAATATGTCTAAAATTGCTTTCATTTTTGCTATTTGAGTTCATGTGGCCATAGCAACAAACACACTATATCCTCACGTATGGTCTCTGATTTTCTATTTTGATTGGGTACCTGATCTCTTGCTATGGAAACATATAGATAGGACCTTAATCCCATCATTATTAATGTTTAAACTGAAAGAGCAATGAAAGAATACTAAAATTTCATCAGTTTTTGTTTTACATTATGCTGCTTAAATGATGTATGCAACTTCAAAAACACCTACAAATGCTTTTTTTTCGATTTTAATAGTCCGTTTCCGTGGCACCCGGTTTTGATATTAATAAAAATTTATAATTTTGTTTTACCTTTTGGTCAGACCCAACCTTATCTATATTCTATCAAAATCCGAGACATCCGTGCCATGCGTCCATAATAAAAAAGCAGAGCTTACAGAGAATGGCTATTCAGTTTTAATTCTTAGTTTTTTATGAATGGTTTTTCTTAAAGTTACACTTGTTGCGCCTCTTGTTGCAGATTTATTTTTATACACGTATGAAAAGTAATTTATCCAAAATCTTCAAAAGCAAAGAAAATATGATGATGTAAAATGCTTCATTGGTACTTCTAGGTACCTGGATGATATTCTTACTATCGACAATCCTGTTTTTTGAAATATATAAATGTTATTTACTACAAGAATTGATTCTAAACAAGGCAAACGTTTCAAACACAGAAACACCATTTTTTGACCTAGATATCAAAATTGTTATCGGAAAGATTCATACAAGTGTGTATGACAAAAGAGATGATTTTGGATTTAACACAGTAAATTTCCCCTGGCTTGACGGTGATGTTCCTAGATTACCGTCCTATGGTATCTATATTTCACAGCTCATCCAGTATGCTAGATCATGTACTTATGTTCTGGATTGTCATAGTACAAATTTACAAATTACCAAGGAACTTTTAGGACAAGGTTTTCGCTTTCACAAACTAGTGAAGACTTTCTGGAAATTTTACAAAAACTATTGTCAACTTCTTCTGAAATTCGGACCAATACAGGCAACATAGTATATTTTACTTTGGGTATTTCACAACCTGCATTTTATGGCGACATTATTAACAAGATAAGAAGGATCAAAGATAGACAACATCACTATCGAAAATGCGTCAGAATCATCAAACACCTTTTATACCGTGGATATGATCCTAATGTCTCCAGACGGACACTGGGCTTGGTACTTAACCAAACTTGTACAAGCGCATTTTTAAAACTTGCACTCTGACTGACTGTGACGACGGGACTCCATGACGGGCCCTGTCCAAACCTCTTTAGAGAAGTTAGGACCCCGACTACCTGTCCTCTCTGAATGTCAGTCGGACTCCTCGGGTGATAACATACATGAGCTCGCGGCGGCAGAGCACGTATTATATTACGTACGCCCTCTTTTTATATCCATTTCTATATTCATCTGTGTTGCTTGGGTCCCTGCGTTTTGCGGTCTTGTTTGTGTGTGGTCATCTGACAGTGAGGAGGTTGTTTTACACCATAATTGTACGTTCTTCGAGACCTCTGGGTAATCGGAAAAGAGGGAGGGTTGTGCGCACGTAATCCAGGATAACCACACCTTCTGCTATTTCCGTGGCAGATGGCCGTCCTAAGTCGGCACCGGTTGCCCATTGGCCTCGTTGGTTTATGTGTAGTCGATTGTGATTGATGTTTCTGTGTTTTGCGTTGACGTTACTTGTCCCTTATGCGTCTCTTTCCGTGCATGTCTGCTTTGTGTTTTTGCATTGGGTGTTTTGGGGTTTTGCTGTGGGTGCTACAACCGGGTGTTGTTGGAGATCCCCTCCTTTGTTTTTTTGTTTTTTTTTTGTCATGTCAAGATCAAAACATGGATCAACTATTTTCGCAAATTTTTAATGAAGTGAGTGCTTAGAGATTAGAAACTAGCTGGTTACAACAATCACATATGCCTTAGCTACGAGCTATGATCATTTCTTGTTTATAAAATGAGTACAGTAATATAACCTTCTTTTCTCCGTAGAAGACCGAATGCGAACATGTGTGAGCACTTATTCAGTATCATATAACTAGTACTGTAGCAAAACAAAACAATATGGCGGACTGATAACACAAGGGACGAAACGGAATCGACAATCGGTGCTATCAAAATCTGAAAAGAGAAATGTAATAAACAATAAAAGAAAGAAAATAGTATTTGGCTTCGCATTGGCTGATCGTAGTAGCGTGCTGACAAGACATATTTCTTCATATAGAATATGCAAATAACACGTTCCGAAGTTTACCGAAATCGTGTGTAACGGAAAGTAAAAACGTATAAACAGCAAAAGTATGAGAGATAATTTATGCAAGTAATAAGTAGATGTTTAAATGGTAGAGTTTAAAACCCATTTATCGTAAAACTTCGTTATTGACTGTTAAGTCCCTGCGAGACCATCTGTTTCTTTAATACATATTCAGCTTCTTTTTATAACCACTTTTCATATGTCAATGAAACTTGGCAGGAATGAAGTACTAATGGTACTAATGAAGTACTAAACTACACTTGTTGTTGTTTTTCTGCTGGTTCTGTTAGTTGGTGGCGCAACCAGAGGCAAAAGTAGGTCAATAGGGGACTCTCCTTTGACAAACTTTTTCTTCAGAACTGAGAGGGATGTCTTAAGATATGTTGTTATTTTTTGTTCCATACTGAAGTTCCACTCTGAAGTCAAATATTTATTGTGGTTCTGCCTTTGTCAGAAATGCTCTTTTTTAACAATATAATTGAATTACACAATAAATGCATGATTTTGTGCCCTAATTTACTACATATTTGACCCATTTATTCCTTCAAACGTTAAACGTCTTCAAATGCAATTTAACTTTCTTGAATATTTTTTTTTTTTGTTTTTAAAGTACAAGAAATAGGGAATTTATTTTCATAAATATGCATACATCAATTGTTATACATTCGATGGTATCTATAAATACTTTCATTTGAACACTGAAATGTTGATCTGTCCTTGTAAAGTACAACTACAATATGCATCGTTAATGTGGTAAGAGTATGCAAGGGTATGAGGTGAGCGATGTGCACCATGGGGCTCTTGTTGTTTATTTATTAGTCAATCCCCTTCGTTTATTTAATGAAAGTTGGAGGATCGATTGCCCTCCCCCTTTGTATCTTTATAAGGCAACATCGTAATAGCACGTTACTTACTTAACATATTAGACTTTCTTTTTGTGCTTCTAGCTCAATATCAAAAGATCTCATTTTTATTACAGGAGGATTGGAGATTCGGTTAAGTGGAGGTAAAAGTAAGCTCGAGGGAAAAGTCGAAGTGTACAATGGAACATGGAATAATGTTTGCGGGAGTTCCTGGAGTGTCAATGACGCAAAAGTCGTGTGTAATGTGCTTGGGTATCGGTAAGTACAAACTGAAAATCTTAAAATAGTTGCCACATATTTGAAACATTTCATCTTTTCATATCTTTATCAAAAGTGATTCCCCTTTGACTGACCAAAATTGCTTTTTCTTTGAAGTTTATTATTGCTACAAATATCATGCAGTAAATGCATTCTCATCGTGTTGAAAATTCTTTGAAAACATACATAAAACATGAATGACGAGAATTTCCAACGTTGAGTTATATGTTATCTGTACTATATTCACACAAGCAAGCATCTACTGCCCTGTTCACTAAATTCAGAGCACCCTGTTTTGGCGATTTATTCTTTCATCTGACGAATTTTCCAAAGAATTATAGTTTCCGAGAATTGACCACCTTTAGTCGTAACTTGAAATTAACTTCAACTTACCCTATCAACTGCCTTCAAGCCGCAATATGAAAATTGAAATGTCTACGAAGAATTCCCATGTTAATTTCAAGCCGCTGCCATATTGTTCTCCGTGTCAACAATAGTAAACAGTGACGTCAAAGCTCCCGACGTCACGCATTTTCAGCGATTTTACTTTAGGAAATCCCCGTAAACTTTTTATTTTCCGTCCTATTTCTAACTTACTTGACGTACAGCCAAAACAATGGTATTTTCTGTTACGACTAAAGGAGTACCATAAAATTGATATCTTTTTTGGAAGATGACAGTATCATATTTTAGAGAAAACCGGGAAAACAGGGTGCTCTGGATTTAGTGAACAGGAAAGTAGATTTATGATCAAAACTACTATCTAAAACTGTTTAATTCTACACGTTTCATAAGGTTCAGATACAAAAGCAAGTTATCATCTTTGACCAATTTGTCGTTACATTTTTATAGGTGCAACATCTGAATTAGCGCTTTTAAATCCCATTTGATATGAACGAGCATACACAACGGATGCTTCTCTCTTAACTAAATGAATACCAAAAGGTTAGAAATTAATGAGGGGTACATTTTGTACCACAACATTTCAATATTTGGTATTTTTCCCTCGTGATTTCAATAAATGTCGCTTTATTTCTGTAACATACTGAGATTTAACAAGTTTAGATTATTACTCTTTCAAGAGCTATTCTTAAATCTTGAAACGTCACACACTGACACATTCTGCTAACATAAATATTTCCCTATTCCGTGCGGGACTGCATCTGGAAAAGTACCTCTGCCGTCAACCGAACTACTTTTCTGCAAGAATCTTGCAATAATTTTCAGGAACGGTGATACGTTTCAAAATAAACTCTTATTATATTTTCTTTTCTATAAAGACTCATATGCAAACTATACCAGAGAAGATAAAACGTATGAAGCCATTACAAATTTTGGTATATGACCAAGGTCAAGGTCACTAAGTGCATTTTTAAAGAAATTATGCATACATTCCTGTCCGGGCTAGATCTCTTGAACCGTTTTCCGGATCACTTTCATATGTTGTTGCTTATGAACTGAATTCACATCACCTTGATCCAGGGTCATGTGACCAAGGTCAAGGTCACTTAGTGCATTTTTAAAGAAATTATGAATACATTCCTGTCCGTGCTAGATCTCTTGAACCGTTTGTCGGATCACTTTCATATTTTAGTATGTTGTTGCTTATGACCCAACAATTTTGCATCACCTCAACCAAAGGTCATGTGACCAAGGTCAAGGTCACGTAGTAAATTTTTAATGAAATTGTACATGCATTCCTGTCCGGGCTATATCTCTTGAACCGTTTGCTGGACCCTTTTCATATTTTACTATGTTGTTGCTTATGACCCGAAAGTTTCACATCACGTTGACCCAAGGTCATGTGACCAAGGTCAAGATCACTTAGTGGATTTTTATTAAAATTATGCATACATTCCTGTCCAGGTTATATCTCTTGAACCGTTTGCCGGATCACTTTCATATTTTAGTATGTTGTTGCTTATGACCCGAAGGTTTCACATCACGTTGACTCAAGATCATGTGACCAAGGTCAAGGTCAACTAGTATATTTTAAATGAAATTGTATTTGTTATGTGTATAATGTACAGGCTTAATTTTTTGAACCGTGATATGATCACTTCATATTTTAGTATGATGGTGCTGATGAGCCAAAGGTTTCACACCACTTTGATCCAAGGTCATTTGACTGAGGTCAAGGTCAAGTTTAACATTTTTTAATTGTTAATGCTATTGAGTCTGGGCTATATCTGTGGAATCGTATACTGGATCACTGTGATACTTAAGTATGCTGTTGCTCAGGATTGGAGGGTTTCTTATCATCTTGACCCAAGGTCATGTGCCCAAGGTCAAAATCTTCTAGTTCTTTTAAATGAAATTGTACGTAATAATCTTGTCTGGGCTATATCTTGGTTGGATAAGAAGGGATCTTACTCTGATAGGTAAAATCACAGTAATTAAATCTCTAGTTCTGCTAAAACTTGTTGTTTCATTTTCTGCGATACCTAACCTCTCTAAAAACAAGAAAGAACAAATGTTTTAAAAGTTCATTTGGAACTACAAACGTGATAGAATAAAGAGAAAAACTATGATAGGTTCTTATGAAAGTGGGGGATTAAATATGACAGACATTACTTGCTTTATACATTACATGAAAATATAATGGATAAAAAGATGTGATGAGAATCCTGAGGGTACTTGGCAAAAGTTTCTATCAGTTATCTTAAATAGCAAATCAGATATAAAATCAGTTTGGTTTCTTTGTAAAAAGAAGCTTCTTGAGTTGTAAAAAAGAATTATCTAACCCCTTTTGGAAAGATGTTATATTAGCTGTAAGTAAAATAAAAGAAGAAAATCCAAAAGAAACAGATTTTTCACAGCAAGATATTAGAAATTTTTTGTCCTTTTCACGAATTTTTATTTTATACGGAATGGCAGCAACATTGAATCAAAATAATCAAAGATTTAATTACGGAAAATGGAAACTTTAAAGATATAAGTGTTATGAATAGAGAAATCAATAACAAAAACTTTCTTAAATATTACCAAATAATCAAGAAAAAAATCAAATTAAAACTGAAATGAAAATAATCATTTTAAATTATTCACCCATGAAGCCTTCAATAGATATTTCATAAATCGAAAAGATAATAAAATTAAAAGTTACAAGATTTAAATACAAAATGCTAAGGGATTCAGAATTTAAGTACCTATCTGCTCGTATTGATAAGTTGAATGTTGAAAATATTGAAATTAATCATGAAGACTACAATGGCTATTTTTCGATGTCACATAAATGTACAATGGACACAAAACTTGTATACTTTTAATGTAAAAGAAGGGAGGAGATCTCCAACAAGACCCCGTTGAAGCATCAACAGCAAAACCCCAAAGCACCCGATGCAAAAACACAAAAGACGAGTACAGCACGAGACGGAAAAGTGACACACGACATGTAAACATCGAACACAAAAGACTACACATAAACCAGCGAGACCAATGGGCAACCGGTGCCGACTTTCGACGGCCATTTGTCACGCAAGTAGCAATTGGTGTGGTTATCCTGGATTACGTGCGCACAACCCTCTCTATTCTCCAATTACCCTGAGGTCTCGAAGAACGTACAATTGTGGTGTAAAACAACCTCCTCACTGCATCACACAAATAAGACCGCGAAACGTAGAGGCCCCAGAAGAACAGATGAATATGTAAATGGATATAAAAAGAGGGCATGCGTAATACAGTCCGTGCTCTACCGGCTGTAGCGAGCTCATGTATGTAATCACCCGAGGAGTCCGACTAACATTCAGAGAGGACAGGTGGTCGGGGCCCTGTCTTCTCTAAAGAGGTTTGGACAGGGCCCGTCATGGAGTCCCGTCGTCACAGTCAGTCAGATGTGCAAGTCTCAAGGATGCGCTTGTACACGACTGCAGATTGGTTAAGTACCAAGCCCAGTGTCCGTCTGGTGACATTAGGATCATACCCACGGTATAAAAGGCGTTTGATGATTCTGACGCATTTTCGATGGCTATGCTGCCTACCTTTGATCCTTCTTATTTTGTTTATCATATCGCCATAAAAGACAGGTTGTGTAATACCCAAAATAATGTACTCTGTTGATTGTATAGATCCGAATTTTAAAAGAAGTTGACTGTAATTTTTGTAAAATTTCCAGAAAGTCTTACCTAGTTTATGAAAGCGGAAACCTTGACCTAAAAGTTTTTTTGGTAATTTGTAAATTTCTACCGTGAAAATCCAAAATATCAATACATGCTCTATCGTACCGGATGAGCTGTGATATGTAAATACCGTATGACGGTAATCTTGGAACATCCCCGTCAAGCCAGGGGAAATTTACTATGTTGAATCCAAAATCATCCACTTTGTCATATACACTTGTGTGAATCTTTCCGTTAACAATTTTGATATAGAACCTTCATAGAATACTTACCAAAAATACATTACTACATAAATTTGGAATAAAACAATCAGATGAATGTTGTTTCTGTAAGACCATTCTTGAAACTCTATCTCATTTTTTTTATGATTGCGAAATGATTAAGTCTTTTTGGAGAAATGTTCATTCCAGGCTGTTAGACGATTTTGCAAAAATAGTAAATCTTGATAAAAAAAACCCATACTATTTGGCATACCATAGGGCACAGTTCTTGAGAACCATATTATTCTTTTGTGTAAATACTTTATATATGTGAGCAGAATTCGCAGTACTAGACCAAATCTTAACTTATTTTATCTAAACTTACGTTTATTAGAAACTTAGAAAACATATTGCAGACAAAAATGTAAAAATTCCAAAATTCGAAGAAAAATGGCAATACATTAGTATAACATAGAGTCTAGTTAAAAATCAATAGAGAATATTTACTGCATTTATGTATTTGTCTATTTGACTTGCGATGATACTCTATATATAGGTATGCATTTTTTATCATCACAAATATGTAATTTTAAGTTAAGTTATAGGATGTAATTGATGTAAAGCCTTTACATATCTATAGATTCATTATCACTTGTATTTTTTTCCTTTCCTTTATTTAGTTTTTTTCTATATGTCAAGTCACATTATATGACAGAGTGGGAGTGTGTGAGGCTGAGTGAATGATGGTGAGAGTTTAGTGAGTAAGGTATATCACTATCAATAAGTCCTTCTTTGATTGTCTAGATTGCGTCGTATGAATGTGAAGTGTATTATTTGAAAACCTGAATAACAACATGAAAAATAAAAGGTGTACTATATGTTTCGTATTAATTGGCTAACTGTGGCAGCGCGCTCAGTCTGACCTGGGTATGTGACATAGTTCTAAACATTGTATATGCAAAGAACAGTACCATATACTCGAGAATGAAAACCTCTATAACACATTGATTTGAAAGTTAATTTACCCAAGTGACTGATAGATGCATAATTTATAGGAGTCGTGAAGATACCTGTAGTTAAATTCAATCAACTTCGGTTGATAGTTTCTTCAATATTTTCGAAAAATGCTAAAATGTTTGTCCTGCAGTATCGTATCCCACCCACTCAGTTACGTCGTTTGGTACATTTATGGACATAATAACAATTTTGGACATAATAACACGATCACTGACGAGGGTTAAGTAACGTGCATGTCTGGTCCATGCTGTAAATTTATCTGGTCTTAAATGATGCTATTGAATTTGAAGACGATTTACATTTCGCGCTCTTTGGCCATGTTACATTGATTAGATTGAGGATCACTACCCGGAATGTGATTGTCTTTCCGATGCTGCAATTTTATCTGTCCTTGAATTATGCTATTGAATTTGAAAACGTTTAGCATTTGCATCACTTGGTGAGTGTCACTGATGGTGGACCAAGAGTCCAAGATTGCATATGCAGCCCAGTTCGATCAAATTCGGTTGGTCATTCCTTCAAGGAATTCGAAAATTTCTGTTGTCAGAATTTCTTGAAGTTTCTAAAATGTGTGTCCTGTAGCATCATATCCTACCCATCCTGCTAGATCTTCAGGTCGTCGTCTTCCGGCGTAAACTTTTAACATTTTCAACATCTCCTTTGTAACCGCTGCACAGAATTTGACGAAACTTTACAGGAAGCATGTACTCAGTTAACAAATATGGCCACCCAGGGCACTGACTGGAAGACATCTTTTCGATTTGCACAGAATTTCAGAAAATCTCAAAGGAAGCAAGTACTCAAGGTCCTGTACCAAAGGGTTTTTTTGTGCCGATCGGTCAACAAATATGACCGCCGAGGGCTCTAATTGGCTGGCATATTTTTAGCTTCTCCTCTGCAACCACAACACAATTTTAGAAAACCTCACAGGAAGCAAGTAATTAAGGTCCTCTACCAAGTCTTTGTTATTCGTACCGATCGGTTAACAAACATTGCCGCTGAGGGCTCTGATTAGCTGACTCAGTTTCGATTTCTCCTCTGCAACTGCTCCACAGAATTTTCACGAAATCTTAGAGGAAACAAGTACTCAAAGTCCTCTGATAAGTTTATGTTTTTTGTGCTAATCAGTCAACAAATATCCGCCAAGGGCTTCGATTAGCTAAAATATTTTTTTAAATTCTTCTCCTCTTCATTCGCTGCGAAGAATTTTACAAAATCTCACTGGAAGCAAGTACTTAAGGTCCTATACCAAGTTTGGGTTTTTCGTGGCGATCGGTCAACAAATATGGCAACTGAGGGCTCTGATTGACTGCCGCATTTTCGACTTCTCCTCTTCAACCACTGCTCAGAATTTCACGAAAGCTTACAGGAAGCAGTCAACAAATATGGCCGCCGGGGGCTCTGATTGCCTGACGCCTATTTTACTTCTCCTTTTCAAGCTTTGCACAATATTTCATGAAATCTGACAGGAAATTGGTACTCAATGTCATGTTTCTGTTTTGTTGACGCCGTAGTCTAGCGGATAGGGTGTCACGCTAGTATTCTTAAGATTGCTTGTTCGAGCCTAGCTAAAACCATGGCTCGACCGACATATATTCTTCGATGTTCTGTGTTTATATAAAAATGGCCTTGTCTATGTATTGTTTATATGTCTGTGGTGTTTTTAAAAAAACAAAATTGAAAAAAGAAATGTGTTTTTCCTGCCGATCAGTCAACAAATATGGTCGTCGATGGTTCTGATTGACTGAAGCATTTTCGACATCTCCCAAACTGATGCTCATGATTTCACAAAACCTTAAAGGAAGAAAGTACTTAAGAGCCTTAACCTAATTGTCCAGTACCATTCTTTTGTTTGCAACTCAAGTGAGCGATATGACCTCCTTTGGCCTCTTGTTAGATGTGGCAAGACGCGAAGAATAGTTTGAAGGCTAATGAAAGCGGAAGCAAATTTTTAGCTCCTAAATATGTCATTCCGCGGACAACCACGGACAGCACAACTGGTAAAAACGTGCAATTTACTTGAAAGATACGTGATGATATGTTCCTGCAGTAATTAAAACTTAGCGGTTAGACGCAAACGTTTAGCGGTGACAGAGCATAGTTATTGGACGGTTGTTGGTATTGAGGGGAATAGCATCTATTTAGCGTCTTATCCCGAACGCTTTTAGTCTAAGACGAGGTTGGACGTTATTGGTCCTGCTTTGGAAGTATTTCAAGAGTGGTGTTTCCCGTTAAAAGCTCAGTAAGGGCAAAACTTACCACATGCGACCACGTCAAGATCTTTGAACGTGTTGTCACACCGTCAAACGGAGGAAGAAAATGCAATGATTGCTTTGAATGTAAGAGGGTCGTATAGGCTAACTTGAAGCTTGTGGAAGTAAGATACAATGCGCATTTCCTTGCTTTGTTGATCTCAAAATCTTTGTTTTACTTAATCATTTCTATAATTGGGCGGATAAAAGCTTCAATATCACAATGTTTGAAATCATCAGAATAGAAATAGTAAAGAAAGAAAAAAACTTTATTTTCAAAATGATTGATGCAAATTTGTCGTCTTCTTAAAAACAATATAAAACTTTTATTCATAGTTATATGTTATAATTATACATTTCTGTACTTATGTAGTGTTTAACTCCGTAACAGTATCGAGGAAATATCTGGTTTATTTTGTAGTGAATTGATATTAACAGACTTATGGGGAAGGGCAGTTTAATTGCTTGCAACTCTAAAGTTTTTGAGTCGATCTCTATCAAACTTTCCACAAAAAAACATTCACATATCAAAATATAGTTTTCTTTTAGGTTTGTTTTTGTTTGAATCGACATTTATCTTAAAATTCATGTGAAAGAATTGAATTTTTCCATTTTACATATTACTCTTAGAGTATGTGCTCATTCATCCATGCATCAATTTCAAATCAATTTAATCCAAAATTTTCTTTTGACGTCAACAAGCATAATGATCTTTATTTCGGTTACCTAGACTATCCATTTGTAAAAAGAAGTAAAGTCTTGTTCATGAATCTATTATTTTGAATTTTACTAATTTTCCACTTTTTTGTGAAATTACAGAAATTCTGACCATACGAATTTTTTACGACACCTCAAACTGATGGCTCACACTATATTCTTTCGTTTGATTATTAAGTCTAGCCCTGTGTTAGTGGTGTTGATTAAAATGTCAAATTTATAAATAATTTAGCGACTTGGTTGCTCTACTAAAAAGCTTGCTCAGAGCAAGCCTGCCCGACCCGCTTGCTCGCTTCGGCTTTGCTTTAAAGCCTTACCTCAATCGAAATATTCAAAGGACCAGAGCCACGACGGGAAAATCGGCCTAATTTGCCACAACGTTCATCTTTTATATTTTGATAATACCATATTTCAACACTTCAGAACTGGCCAACTTTGTGATTTACGACCTTGCTGAAGCAAAATATTTCAATGTGAATTGAGGGTATGGTATATCGCTTGCGACGTCATTTGACGTCATTTTCACATATGACGTCGCATAATGTCAGGACAAGTACCATGAATTACTAAGTATTAGAAATGATACGAGATATTTCTACATTGAGAAAATGTGTGAAATATTAATTTAAAGGAAACATATTTTGAAAATTTCTATAAATACAATATGTGTACAATCTATTATGTACAATCCGTGTTTGTTTTGCCTTTGCTCGAAATCAAAGGCTGAAAATGCTCGTCCAGGAACTACAGTATGCATGTCTTCAATGTAATACTTTTTCTTTTTGTATTCGTTTAAATCGCGTAAGATGTAAGCTGCATCGATCCACAAGAAATTGATGTCATTATTTATGATTATATGAAAAAAAAACAAAGAAAGACTTCATGTTTACCATCTTCATGAATCACGGATCCGATACGTTCAAACTGTCTTAGAAGAGTGTTCGGCTGTATCAGATCAGACAAAGGAATACCATGTATGCTTCTTCATTTTTTTCTGAAATACCGTTAAATTCAAAGATTTTCTCGTAATAAAGTTGTCAGAATATCTCCAATTAAAAGTGAATACCCCTGTACAACATCAAAACACGGTTCTATATCTGCTGCAGATCTAGATAATTAAAGCATCCACTTAATTTTGCCGTCAGCGATGTATGAAGATGAACATTGATGTGACTCAATTTGACATCTATAAGTACTTCAAATTTTTTCCTATAAAATAGTAGGCTCAAATTACACGTATCAGTTTTTAATCCAATTTCGCGGTCAGTTGCTGGACTAGACAGAGATAGTGAAAACCCCTTCCGTACACTTCGGTGCATAGGAGTCAATGACTCAATATAAATAAGTACACATAAAACTCGAGCTGAAAAATGAGAAAAATAATGTCTTAATTCATTGCATGATTTTCGTTCTAAAATCAGTGTGTAATGCCCATTTGCAGAGGTTGAGGCGGATACAGGAATTAGGGGGCGGGGTATTTCTAACATAAAAGCGAAGGGTCCCATTCGGGTCAATGGTAGCGGACTTTGAACATAGAGTAAAAACGATGGTTGCATTTTGAATATTTCGTATTTTAAACTACTTTTCATGCTCTCGTTCTTATCATGACATATATAATTATTGATTAGAGAAATACGTGTGACTCTTCTCACATGTATGTGCTAGTACTAGTATAAGTGTTGGGCAATCGGAAGTTTAATCATAATCGATAAGCGGAAATAATCGGATGGGCATAACCCATTATTACTATAATCGGAAAATTCAAAACATTTCTTTTCTTCATTTTGCAACCAACAATGAATTGAAATAAACACCAAATCATTATTTCTTTGAATAAAATTGTTTTATTGAGTAAAGCACTTTCGATCACAACTACTATGAATACCCTATCAATTCGTTCAAGCTTCTTTTTCTTGAATACCATGCAACAGAAAATGTCATACACTAGTATGTACTTTGAAGTACAAGGAAAATAAAAAATAATAGTATAAAAGGGAAATACACGAATTTATCAAAACCAAGACACTAAATCGGACAATCCGGTAATCAGCGATGTCGGCGACAATCGCGTTTGATTTTCAACATCGATTAGTAATGTTCATCGCTGGCCATTCAACGACCGACAATCGATCGTCAGCGATAATCGTTCCATAACTAAACTAGAATCCGTTGCCATGACTCCCATTCTGATACATTTTTAGTGTCATTTTGTGTGAAGAGAGAACTTTTTTCAAAGAGGTGTAGATCTATTTACTCCGATTAATCGATTCTCAGAGATAGAATCGATAGTCGGTGAGTTGGATATTTTAGAGACGATAGCGACGATGGCTGCGACTATCGTTACAATAATACAGCGTTTATTAATGTGATCAAGATAGAGATCGAGGTATGGAATACGAATACATGTACGTAATGATTCGCGCTTAGAGGAATGAAAACTTAGGTACGTTACACGAATAAGAAAACCACTGATTTAAATCTGCCAGAACAGTACCATGAATGTGACAAAACGATGTCATAGATGCACAACATGATTGATTTCTGGATCGATGGACTGTAGCAAAGATGATTAATGTTCGAATGTTATGAATTTCAGCGTTCGCGTACCTTTTAAGAATCAAAATTTTTTTCTCACATTTTTGCAATATCGGATAATTGGCGATTCTAAAGGGAGGGATGAGGCCAGGGCGAGAAGGGGAGCATGTTCTAGACTCTCCCCTTTTTGCGGTCGACATAATGATGTGATTTTTGTTTTCAGAACTTGATGATAAAGCTTTTATAACAGTACGGTGTCCTAGAAAATTATTTAATTTTACAAAATCTTTAAATGCAAAATCTTTCTTTTCATATGAAAGTTTACGTTCTTATTTGTATAAATTCAAATTTTCAGGCGAATCTAACGCATGCATTCGCTGCTATAGCCGTTTGAAAACGTCATTTTTAATTTGGGGTGCGCAGCTCTAATTCATTTCGCTGGCGCCACCTACAATGTATTGTGTTTTTATAAGAGAGGTATATTGAGATTTAATTTTACAAATTCGACAATATTATGGTCGTTACTGCATATTTTCAAATAAAAATTTTTATGTCTCTTTTTTTTTCTCAACCCAGACCCGTCGGAATAAATTTTACGTTTTCAATAAAATTTATTTTCAGGAAAATGGTATCTTTGAATAAATTATTATATCACTGTCTCCTATCCCCTGTTATCCATTATATTGGGCGCTGGACTTTATATTACATCAAAATAAACGGACAGAGAATTGATCCAGCATAGTCTGAACCTCAATCAAAATTCGCTGGTTCGATAACGTTCGTCAATCATCTATTTCAAATGAATCATTTGATTTCAAGTTTTCTATCTTTTTTTATTTTTTGTCTTCAAAAATCCCTACCTCCTCATTAAGAAAAGAATTAGATCATAAATGTTTCTTCTTGGGTGTCGATCTATTTTGCTTCTTTATGCTTCATTCATATAACGTCTTACTTTTATGTTTCGAATTCTCATTATTTCAATCACGTTTTCTACCCCTTATCTTCTAATTTCTCTTACTATCCTATGGGATAATTGTAGAAAGCCGATGCATTGTTTACATATTTTATTCCCGTTTTAAGAACATTTTAGGAAATAACATGCACATATATAACAAACAAATGAACCGAAACCCCCAAAATCCCACATACATTATATATGCCTTCTTTAAAAGATTTTAAAGTTATTCTCTTATTTTTTCCTCTTAGCATCACGTGTATACATGCCGATATATACAGGGAAGACATAGAGTGGTTCAAAAGATTTAAGTATAACGAAAATGTGTATCGTAACTACTCGAGTGCACAACTTGACATTTCAGGAAATGCATAAACGTCAATTTTGATGACGTCATTGGTATAAATGACGTCACAAATATTATCTACTATGGAGCAGTTTTCTGAAGGATTGGAATAATTTGAAATAGGTGTAAAAGTAATCAACCGCCAAATTTATAAAATTTTACATAATTTTAAAAGCTTTCAGATCATCTATTACCTATCTTGAAATACAACTTCTCATTTTCATCGTCTGGGAAGTCTTTTTCATGACGTTCTAACCATCTTTGATGAACAATTTGTCAAGAAATGTGCCAACAGAGAACTCATAAAAGTTTAATTTTCGACTACGACCGGACCTTCTACCAAAAAAATCTTTATCGAAATAATAACAGGTATAATCAAAGAATATTTAAATATGATTATTTTTTTGGTAGAATGTCCGGCCCTATACGAAATTATCGATCAAATTTCATGATATCTCACAAAAATACCGGAAATGCCAATCCTGGCTTGGTTTTGGGCTTTATATCTTCTTAAGACATGTTTTTGAAAATATACGAAAACTTTAGGCCGATATCGCCGTTCGTGGCTCTGGTCCTTTACTGAATACGGGCTGGAATACATGATTGTTTTCACCCATGCAATTATTGCATTGGTACGTGACAAAGAATAGAGCTTGCTTCCAATGCGTCTCCGCTCTGATTGACACCTATAGCGTATGAATTAACAAGGACGAATGCACGATAGTAAATTTTAAAAAATGAATAGGAAAACCATCGCTTCCAAATCAGTACAGACACCAATTTGTAAATGAGAATTAAGTGTATGCTTAAGATTTTCATTGTATTGTACGAACGCTTTTGCATTGACAAGGTCAGACAGACTCACTAACAAATGTAACCTTGGTTCAGTAGTTTTTCTGTTAGTCTGTTGGCCTTAAGAACGAAGTCGATGTAGTTTTGCTCATGAATTGCGTATAAATTGCGATATGACTACACTATCACAGAGGAAAAATAAATAATGTTTATACAACAAATTTTGTGTAGTTCAAAAACATAAATTCCTTTATAAATATCACGAGGCAAAATTGATCTGCATTAGTATGATACTAGGTCGCTTGAATTTATACTAAATTTAGCTTTACGTCATCTGGTATAAATCCTAGTGAACTTGATTCCACCCGCTCCAGGTCAATAAATTAATTGATAACCGTATGTAATTGACCCTTCCGAACGCGGGAAAAAATTGAGAAATTCTATGACGTCACAATGCAATTTCGATATATGACCGAGGATCGAAGCTTGTTTGTCCGATGTAAACACATGGTAAAAGCATTGTGACGTCACGAAATTTTGTTTTTTTTTCCGCAATCGGAAGGGTCAATTATACATGCTACGAGATACATGTACATTGTCATGTATTAAAGCAAAAGAATTGAAAAAAGAACGCCCTTTAGGAAATTGAAAAAATGACACTTGAAGAACGCAAAGATTTTTCAATATTTTTTTTTTATTTCATTCCTTTTCAGGGATGCTACACCAGATATTACATACAACACTAGTCTAAATACTGGATCTTCACTTGGTTTCTATACGTCATTTCAATGTTCAGGAACTGAGAGTCACATTTCTCAATGTGCAGGACAGTCTGGACAACAGTGCTCAAGCAATAGAGCGGCAATAGTTAAATGTTTTGGTAAGGTATATTGCATTAAACAACCGACGTGCATGTACTAGATAAGGCAAGATTCAAAGTTCGTTAATTGAATAAGCTCCGTACGCTCTAAGATATTTTTTGTTATAGTTATACGTATAAAATTTCTTAAGACCATGACTTTACTTTCCAATTATCTTTTTCATTCATCTTTTTGCGAAGCTCAAGTGAGCTATTGTCAAAGCTTCCGTCGTAAAGTTTTTTGATTTTCTACTTCATCTCAAAAACCACTGAAGGGATTTTAATGAAACTTGATAGGTAATTGGCTGTTTTTCGTCCGGTCGTCAACTGGTGGTGCCACCACATGAAAAAGTTGGTCACGGGGGTACCTTCCTTTGACAAACTTCTTCTTCAGAACTGAATCACATATGGATAAAACCGAAAGAATCTGCATGATCTAGAGGGATGTCTCAACAAGTTGTTGATGTTGTTTTTGTTTTCAGCTCGAAATAATTTTTACATATTTTTGACGTCTTTCTGGACTTCGTCAAAAATGCTCCTTTTTAACTATTTCTTTGAATAACTCCAAAATTATGTGGCTTTAATGCCCTCAATTACTGCATATTTGTCATATCTCAGGCATTCAGCGGTTTTATATTGATTTTGGTCATGCTCAGGAATGCTAATTTTTTTATTGTTTCTTTGACTAATTCATACTATTAATGTGGGGTTTTGTGCCCTCCTTTACTGCATGTTTGTCATATTTTAGTTACTATTTACTTTTATATACATTACATGCTATATTCTTCTTTTTTGTAATTTTTATGAATTCTTTAAGATATGAATAGATATATTCTGAATAGATATATTATATAGATATATAGATATATTATATATAGATATATTATAATAGATATATTATATATAGACTGTGCACATGGACCCAAGGGCTGTGGGTTCAAGTCCCTACGGTGGAATTCCATTTTTTTCTTCCTTTTTCACTTTTTCCATTTTGTCAGCTTTTTATGCAAATTTAAATAATCTGAATACCTTTAATTTCATTTTCTTTACCAAAGCATTTTTTTCTTTCATTTTCATTTTTCCGTTTTGTACACTTATTCGCTGTGTATTTGTCATTTTAAGTCTCTTTACCTTGTGATACATCCTTAATGCCTTGATTTTATACTTTTCATTTTTTTTTTTAATTTTTAAAAATGATTTATGTGCATATACCGGGAGACCCAGGGTTGTGGGTTCAAAATCTGGCACTGACACTATCATAATGCAATGTCGGTGGGTTAAGAGTGTGTTTGGGTATTTTTTTTTTAAATATAACACCAAAAAAAGGTTAAGACTTAGTTTAGTTTTACCACAGGACCACATTATGAAGCGATTGAACGACGAAAATCTCAGAAGATACCTTTGTTACATGTATAAGATTGTTCAGTTTATATTAAATCGAATATATTGTTTAGGAAACATTTGTAAATGAAATCGATTTCTTATGTTATTAGTACATAAATATCACATATTAAAAAAAGTTTACAAGTTTGATGATTTTTATGGGTAACACATCTGACACTCCCCGAATATTTTCGGATAAATATATAGACATTGTTGAGTCGACCTGTCGGTCTGTCTCAATGTCTTTCATTTCTATTGTTCGTTTCAATAGACCCTTCAGAACAAAGGTCCAAGGTTATTCACGGAAGCTAAAGTCATATTCAGGCTAAAAAAAACCCCCTCTTTTTCTGACTTAAATATTTTTAATTTTTTGAAAGTCTCGGAGAGCAAGAATTTGTCCAATAATATTTTTATCTAAATGAATGTTAGAATATGTACATTCTGTAATACGTATTATTTTAGCATAATCCTTGTTTTGGTTCTGGGTCTTTTTTTTTTTTTTTCGTTAATGGAAATTTGTAAACCAAAAGTGGATTATTACTACTGAAAATGACTAGAAATGTATAGGTATAGGCAAACTATGTTCCTTTGAACATATCTGTACAATTGACCTTGGAATAATATCTTCAAAATAAAGGTCGTTTGAGTTCATTTTTTCCACATGATGAAGATTGAAGAATGATGAATAAGAACCATAAAAAGACCTAGAAATTCATCAAAGTGTTCAATTGATATAAGATTTTGACATAAGTTATTATAAATTTATGCAATAGACATATTTTTGGTAAAAAGCTGAAAGTTTCAGATAATTGTTTTGTTTCTTTCAACCAACAGATTGTTTTGAGAACCATACAGAGACCCAAGGGATTATAACGTCTCCGAATTATCCAAATGTCTACGGCTACAATACAGATTGCCTCTACATAATTAGTCCTCCGAAGAATAAAGGACCCTACATTCTATCTGTCGAGTCTTTGAGTATGCCAAGCGGAATAACAAACCACTTCCTCGAGGTAATTTCTCATCTTCTTTTAATGTTATTATCCAAACTAGTCTGGGATGACTGCATCTCCTCTTGATCTTCAAAATTCTTTTGGGTGAAAAATTGGTTTTACAGAATTTTTCAGTTCAAAATTACTGAAAATGGGATTTTTTGGTTATATATACTAAGTTTTTACATATTGCAAAAGGTTACTATATAGTATTAGTTGTGATCTTTCAAATGAAAACGGTTTTAGCTTCAATTATAACTTTTTTCCTGTGTGTTTTATATTTATTAGATTCATTTTCGACAAATTAGATTTATTTTCAGAATTCACAGCTATTTGAGGAAATTTTCATTTTCTCCTTCGCATACCCACAGTTTTGCAAACGATTGATTTTTTTATGATTTGAAAGATAAGTCTGAAATCTTACATTTTTAATTGACATATATTTTGAATCGATTTTTACAACGTTTTTCTACAGGAATAAGTGTTTGATAACATGATTGTCTATATGAATTGGCTATATAAAAACAACTTTAAAATAAAAACTTATTACTAAGGTAAAGAACTTATGACATCTTTCCAAAATATATGTGCCCCGAAATGAAGTAGAAAATATACCATACCTGCTTCGAAAATGTAATATATGAAACGAAAAATTTTTTTTTAAATATTTAGAATACATAAACACATCCCTGTTATCATTGTTTAGAATTCCATCGAATTTTTATCAATTTTCTCCGGAATTTTGCAATTTGTGAATAAGAATATTTTTATAACTGATGAATGAATTCTCGGTAAAACATATCATGTGAAAGCGTGAATAGCTTTGAATCAGTCATTTCATAATGATTATGGATTATTCAAATTAATAATAGACAGAATTAAAATATTTTCAATTGAAAATATAGGTCCATGTGAAAAATAAAACCCGACAATTTTTAGGATTTTCAAAAAATAATAGTACAAATCAAATGACATTTGAAAAAGGAGACTTGAAAGCTATTTGCAAATCATCAATGAATGATCATATGCAATTTTGTGGAATTAAAAAAGGGAGAAATTAATTTTTGTGAATGTTTGCAAAAATTAATACTTTTTACCTAAAAATTCATCATCCTAAAAGTATTTGTAAGTATTGTATGAGGGCTGTTCAGAAGGTTTATGGACAACACAATTTAAAAGAAAATCTTGTCATCACTTTTTGGTTTATATTATCAAGAAAATAAAGAAAATTGTAGTATGTCTTTTTCGATTAAAAACACAAACACCACTTATACGATAGATATAGCCATGAGATGATTTTTTCAACTGAAAGAGTATAATTGTTAAACGTCTTCAAATTCAATAGCATCATTTAAGACAATAACGCTACAAGGTTTGCCCGGTTGTGGAGGATCTAGGGTGACGGAGGGATGGCTAGCTTACCTAGTGATTAACTACATTCTATTTATTTCATCTATGCATCACTGATAAGCTGTAATATACAATCATGTATTCTGTAATGAAAGTAATTGAATCAGCAAATTGAAAAAAAAACTACCAAGTACTTAAAACATTATAAAAATTGGTATCAAAAGCATACGAAGGGCGTATTAAAAACACTCTGTTCTTTGCCGATGGATGAAACGAGTTCATAAATGCAATCATCCAAAGAGTCCGATCGAAATTCAGAGGAGACAGGTGGTGCTAAATAGGGCCCGTTATAGAGTCCTCGTCCCAATTGGTCAGACTGCAATTCTCAAGCACACGCATTCAGACCAAGTACCATGGAAGGAAACCTTCTGGTGACAATTAGAGTCTACTGTTCTGACACATTTCAAAATTTCCTTTAAAAATCATGATTTGTTTTCGTAAAATTTTGAAAAGATTCTTAACTATTTTATGAATCTTTGAGCTAAGATTTCTCGGTATTTTGTAAATGTGTCATGTGAAAATCTAGAGCATCTCTAATTAGTATTGGACCGATAATCGCCGACATCAGCCCTATCGTCGCTTTGATGTGATAGTCGCCTTCTATACATTCTCTATTTTTGAGAATCAAAGTTTTTACACTTCCATACCAAATATCGCTCAAAACGATACTACATGTATAATGTATCAAAATGTTCTACATTACTACGGACACTAGCGCATACGAAGATTTATAAACCCTTTAGAAGCAATATATTTATATGTCAACGGTTGTAGTAAAAGAAAGATTTACGCAAAAAAGTACTAACTGCTCGGTAAAGACGAAAACTTTTCTCTATTTTGTGACCAATATAATGTGCACGTACTTATTGAAATGTTTGTTTAGTCTCTTTCTAGTCACTCGCTATATTTTGTTAGAAGTACATCATATAGATTGTTGATTTTCTAAGAAAATACAAAAGTCAATAAATCTAGTCTTAATCTAGCCATGCTGCGAATTTTATTTGCTATTGGGTTTGAGGACGTTTAACTTATTTAAACATATGTAGCAAAGTGAATTATCCAAAGGATAATTAAGATGAAATGTTTTGAAAAAATGAAATACATCGATTAGCGATCATCAATTTATAGTACCGCTCCGATTGTGGCCGTTAATCGATAGTGAATTCTGTCCGAATTTACAAAACTTATCTGTACATGCTCTAGTGTACTTGATGAGTTGGGATTAATAATATGGTATGGCGGGTGCCTAAAAATATGTCTTAAGTCAAGTGCTGAAATTCTGGAAAGCCATGCGAACAATATCTTCCGGGACTTAAACTCTAAAAACAAAGATACATGATGATTGATATTGTATTTAAAATATGAAATAGACCTTGTTCATTGACTTAACATAGATCTGAAATAGAAGGGTTCATATATTTAAGTCTTAAAATAATAGACTACTACACAGCTTTCAAAGCTGATATTAAAACATTTATCAAATTTCCATTTATAAGACGAGTTTATTCTACATATATGGAATCAAGAGTTACGAATACATATGTACTCAACTTTAAGCTGTATAGATATGTCCTTTACAGCATTGTTCTTGGGGAAAGGTCTAATTAATAATCTAAGGGTCAGAGAAAATGCTTGCCAGTACAATTATTGATTTCTATCAATATGAATAATTCTACACGATTTAAAACGGGGTATTTATTAATATACATAAGTGAGTGACAGAGACTTGGTATCTATGACATATTCCTAGAGTCGCTAGCAGTGAGCGACATCAAAGAGATACCGACAGGTAAACATGATTGTGAGCGCTAAGGAGACACCCCGATATTTTCCGTTTAAGCTGACAATCAAAAAATGAGAAGGGGTATAGGGGATTAATCGGACGAATCAGATCACGTTGTTGACTCTATAGCTTGAGCATTGAGGAAATTACAGAAATTTCACCTTTTATGGTCCCCTCTTGGTCTTTCAGATCCGTTAGTGTTAAAACTCTTTCTGGATTAACATTCATATTACGTTCTTCCATAGATGAAGTTCAAAGTAGTAATCTTGTATTGTAGGAAACTTAAATATTCCTTGCAATTTTGAACGCCATGTTTCTTTTTTGGGATATCTATACTCATTAACAAAAGTAACGCATAGCATTTGCTCATTTCATCCTAAGTACACATATAAAATAATCTTATAAATTGTCATGTTCTTAGTCAAACTGATACTAAAGGCAGACACCAGAGTCAGTCAAAAAGTAATGATAATTACTAAGCAAAAGAATATTTATGATGAATTGACATTTACCTTATCAACAATCCTTCAAAATATTGTCCCTTCTGTTCAATGACCGCATTCCACCGTTTGGACAGATCCGCAATTCCCGTTGCTAGGCAACCAAGCCTGATACGGTGGCGTTCTGCGGTCACGGTGTCTTTAAAGTCATTTGAATAATCAAATTTCACTCCTCGAAGTTTCATTTTCAGTTTCAGAACAAGTCATAGTCACATGTTGCTCAAATCAGGAGAATATGGAGGATGCTGAAATATTTCCCAGTTATAGAGGTCATGAAGTTGCGTTGTCATGTATGAGCACAACTCCTGCCTCTAATAGCAAGGGTCCCTTCTTTCGTAAGGCTGGACGCAATTTTGTTCTCAAAAACTCTGAAAAGTATATGCCATAACAGTTTGTCCAATCTGTCGATAACACACCTCTTTTATCATAGGCTACAATCACAAGCTGTTTCAAATTTCCTTGTTTTCTTCGAAATTTTGCCAGTCTGGGCGAATCTTGGATGTGTCATTCCGATGATTGCGATTTCAGTTCGGGTTCATAGCTTCTTGGCCACGTCACATTTATCACTACCAAACGTTTAAGAAGCTCATCACCTTCAATCTCATATCTTTTAAGTAAACATTAAAGAAGCACCGACCAGTCACCCAGTCTCAAAGTCGAGAAGGCAAAAGTCATTAGATCCTCCATAGGAACTGTTGCGAAAGATTTGGTCTGGCATCAGGCAATGTGGCACCCATCTAGCGGAAGGCCTTCGCTTTTTCAAATGTTTTGTTAAAATTTAATAAACTGATACATGGCTTATACCGATATTCTGCTATTTTTTCAATCTGAAATCTGTCATTTACCTCGATAAGCTCGCTGTTCTTCTGACGTATCCACGGCCATGACGCTTTACCAACGTCGTAATGACGTCATGTCGTGATGACGTCATGGAATTAATTCAATTTTCTTTTATGTGAATAAAGGACAAGGGCAGGAACACGCTACGTGGCCTTACAGTACCGTTGTCAGAAGTATTTAAAGTTCTGCACTTAAAACCGTCCGTTGACATTATGCCACAGGTAAGCATACGAAGGAAACCATCCGTTGTCGTGACAATGAGCATGTGTGGAAAGTATGATTTTCTAATAAACGTTGAAATTTTAGAAGTAATACATTCGAAAATTCAATGGGGGGTAGTCATAACACTAAGCTATTGGTTTATATGCTTTTCTGGTACTGATATACAGTTTGAAAAGAGGAGATCGAGTTGGCGTCCTTTGATCACCACGTCCTGCACATGTGTTATTCTTCCTTTTTCTTGAAATCTTTTAATATCCAGGTTATCTTATTCAAGAAATATACTAATAATAAATATCAAGTCTATATAATGCTCCTCTAGTAGTGTCATTGTCATGATTGTTATGGGTCAGAATACCCCAAAACGCCAGCAAAAATCAGACAAAGACAGAATATAAATTTACAAGTTTAATTATGTACAAAATATATATATTTGAAATGATTACAACTTACAATACAATGTCCGGATCAAAGTGTCCGTTACGGTCCACATAGTCTATCGAATGTATGGTTTCCGGTAATCACAAACGTTCTCGAAAGATCGGTGTCCAAACGTTGTTAAATGGATTAAAGTCTCAACGAATAAAGTGTCCCAGTATATCAGAATAGATGAATGAATCGTGTCTACGAATGTGTAGGAATGTCCCCTCAACACAGTCACTCGGAGGTATTTATACTTAATACCAATAAATTTACCAGAAGCTTCTAGAACAATGACTCATTACAAATGATTAACAATAGAGTAAATTCTAGAAATCACAGTCATGTGATGATAATGATGTAACAAAGAACATACTGGAATATTCTCTAAAGAAATAAACATAACATAGTACAATCTAGAAAGAATTATTATGAAATCATTAATTAACATGACTAAGTACATGTGTACCTACATATAAAGTAAAACCAAAACAATACATGACCCACAACACCTCCCCCCTTAAAAAAGTTTGAATGTCAATGAAAACTTAGGTGGTAAATTCTGCAAAAATCACTCATGAAACTCTCGATAGTGCATCTGCAATCACATTGTCTTTGCCCTTGATATGGTTAATAATGATATTGTACTCTTGCAACAATAAACTCCATCTTGTAAGTCTTTGATTCTTGTTTGACATTTTGTGCAAAAATGTGAGAGGGTTGTGGTCAGTAAATACAAGAATGGGATGTAAAGTAACATTCAAATAAACATCAAAATGTTGTAAAGCTAACAATAATGCAAGACACTCTTTTTCAATAGTAGAGTAATTCTTTTGACATTTTGTCAATTTCTTTGAAAAATAACAAACAACTCTATCTACACCATCATCATTTTCTTGAAACAAAGCATCCCCGATTCCTACGTCACTGGCATCAACAGTAAGCTTAAATTGCTTATCAAAATTTGGAGCTGACAGGACAGGACTATTCATAAGAACACATTTGATTTTCTTAAAAGATTCGTCATAGTCATTGGTCCATGCAAAATTCACTCTCTTTTGTAACAGATTGGTAAGTGGACCAACAACTGACGAGAAATTTGGACAAAATTTCCTGAAAAATCCTGCTATTCCCAAAAATCTCATTATCTCTTTCTTATTGGTAGGAATCGGGAACTTTGAAATAGCTTCAACTTTGGCCATGATAGGAGTAACAAAACCTTGACCTACTTTGTGACCCAAATATTCTACAGTTGCATGACAAAATTCACTTTTCGCAAGGTTCACTGTGAGGTTTGCTTTCGCCAGTATGTCGAAGAAGGTACGCATGATTCGGAGATGATCATCCCAGGTGTCGCTGTAGATGATGACGTCATCGATGTACGCCTCGCATCCTTCGAGATGATTTAGGAGCGAATGAATCATCCTCTGGAATGTGGCTGGTGCGTTTTTCATACCAAAGGGCATTACTTTATATTGGTATAGCCCATCTGGAGTCGCAAATGCCGATATTTCTCTGGCTCTCTCGGTAAGCGGGACCTGCCAATAGCCTTTAAGCAAGTCAAATTGACTGACAAATTTTGCACTGCCAATTTTATCTATACAGTCATCGATTCGTGGGATCGGATAAGAGTCAGTTTTGGTGACTGAATTGACTTTTCTAAAGTCCGTACACAATCGGTAAGTTCCGTTTGGCTTCGGAACGAGAATACATGGGGAACTCCAATCACTATTGCTGGGTTCAATAATGTCATTTTCAAGCATGTATTGAATTTCTTTCCGCATGTATTGAAGCTTTATCGGGTTTAACCGATAGGGATGCTGTTTGATAGGTGACGCATCACCTACAATGACGTCATGATGAGATGCATTCGTCTTTTTTGGAACGTCCGGAAAGATGGTCGTATATTCCCGCATTAATTGGTGCACTTCCTCTTTTTGATGCACGGTCAGATGTCCGAGTTTCACTTCTGGACTTGTTAGAATTTCAGAATTCTTTAAACGGACACTTTGAGCGAAGTCTTTTTCAACAGTCTCTTCATTACATTCCGGTTCAACACAATTTTCAAATGTATTTACATTGGCCAAAGTGGAAACTGGTTTTACAAAATTTCGGTCACTTCTATCAAAATACTCTTTCAACATGTTAACATGACACACTCTTTTTTCTTTTCGCCGACCTGGTGTCTTAACCACATAGTTAACATCACTAATTTTACTCTCAATCTCATAAGGACCGAAATATCTAGCTTGCAAAGGATGACCAGGGATAGGCAAAAAGACAAGACCTTTATCGCCGCCTGGTTTAAAAACTCTGTTTCTAGCATCTTTGTCATACCATGTTTTCATTTTCATTTGTGATGTTTTCAGATTTTCTTGAGCAATTTTGCAAGCATTATATAATTTCTCTTTGAAATTAGACACGTAGTCTAGGAGATTCAAATCGCTAGTCTCAGTCAACCATTTTTCCTTCAAATAACTTCAATGGCCCCCTGACCGTATGCCCAAAAACTAGCTCAAAGGGACTGCACCCCAGGGACCCCTGAACCGCTTCTCGTGCCGCAAACAACACGAGGTGAACCCCTTCATCCCAGTCTTTTGCATACTGGTGACAATATGTTTTCATCATAGTTTTAAGGGTTTGATGAAAGCGTTCAAGTGCCCCCTTGGACTCAGGATGGTACGCAGAAGACTTATTCTGCCTGATACCTAGCTCATGCATAACCTGCTGAAACAACCCTGACATAAAATTCGAACCCTGATCTGACTGAATAGCCTTGGAAGCACCTACGAAACTGAAAAACTTTGTAAGGGCCTTGACTATGGTCTTTGCCTTAATATTCCTAAGAGGTATGGCTTCAGGAAACCTAGTCGAAGTACACATAATTGTCAGTAAGTACTGATTCCCTGACCTAGTCCTAGGCAAAGGACCTACACAATCAACTAACACCCTACTAAAAGGTTCCTCAAAGGCTGGAATGGGTTGGAGGGGAGCAGGTGGTATAACTTGATTGGGTTTACCTACCATCTGACAACTATGACAAGACTTACAAAACTCAGACACATCTTTTCTCAACTTAGGCCAGTAAAAGTGACTTAAAATCCTATTATAAGTCTTATTGACCCTAACGAAAAAGTACTATAGTATACTATAGTATACTATAGTAAACTATAGTATACTATAGTATACTTTACTACACTATACTACATGTGTAGTAAAGTAAAGTTTCGTGTAGTATAGTAAAGTTTTGTGTAGTATAGTAAAGTTTCGTGTAGTATAGTGTAGTATAGTAAAGTTTTGTGTAGTATAGTAAAGTTTCGTGTAGTATAGTAAAGTTTTGTGTAGTATAGTAAAGTTTCGTGTAGTATAGTAAAGTTTTGTGTAGTATAGTAAAGTTTCTTGTAGTATAGTGTAGTATAGTAAAGTTTTGTGTAGTATAGTAAAGTTTCGTGTAGTATAGTAAAGTTTTGTGTAGTATAGTAAAGTTTCGTGTAGTATAGTAAAGTTTTGTGTAGTATAGTAAAGTTTCGTGTAGTATAGTAAAGTTTTGTGTAGTATAGTGTAGTTAAATAAAGTTTTGTGTAGTATAGTGTAGTATAGTAAAGTTTTGTGTAGTAAAGTAAAGTTTTGTGTAGTATAGTGTAGTATAGTAAAGTATTGTGAAGTATAGTGTAATTAAGTATCATAAAGTATCATGTAGTCATTTAAAAGAATATTAGTACAGTATCATTTAGTATTTTGTTTTATTTCAAATAAAATTTAAAGTGAAAATTTCAAAATGACACTATTTAAAGAAAATAGTCCATGAAACAAAGATATGAATACATTTGTTTTTCTGTATCAACAATAGTAGTTTTTGGTATTTATTATTGGTGTACTACTGGAATCATCGCTAATAATCGATTATTGCTCAATCATTGCTTTCGATTCTGATAATAGATTATGACTCTCAATAATCATGATATTACTCTCAATATTCATGATAATTGATTATAAAGCAAAATAGTTTAAGATTGAATATTTATGAAAAAGAAATTTCAACTATTGAGAGGCAAGATTTAGTTGGAATAGAAGTATGACATCAAAATGGGAAGACACAATGCTTGAAGATCTATATACAAGCTGATCTGTACCCCAAAATATATCCTGTTTGTCTACAACATAGTAATAACTGAAATGAGATATTATAAAAGTATCATGTATATGTTGTAGTGCTGTAAATATTCACCATGGTTTTCAATTAACCACAGTTCTTGTTAACGGTTTGATTCACAGTGCCCCACTGTCTCCATATTGAGCTTTTTCGATTCATTTGAAAAACACGTACATTAAAGATATTAAAGTAATTCAAGATATATTAAGGTGATCGACACGTCGTAGTATTGCTCTCTTATTGGGATTATTCTTTTATAACAGTAGAAAATTCAATGTAAGAGTGCTAAAAACCCATTTTTAAGTGTGATTTCACCTTTATAGTCAGAAATCAAAGACTTGAGATGCGAATCACATCGAAAGCAAATAGAGTGATTCACATCGTACCGTGAGTTAAATTTGTTACAGCCCTAATATGTCGAGAGTGGAACAAGAGAATTTTGTAGCCTGCAACTCGCAGCTTATTTATGCAAGGACTAAATAAGTAACGAACTTCAAGGTAACAGTATGAATACCCATTCTTTCATAATTTGCTACACGGTTGTCAAATGTGAAAAATGTGACACCTAAATGCACACATATAACATGTGAAACAACTGTACTGTGCTATGTGTCATATGTAAAAGGAAATTCGAGCTACCTACATGTATGTTGTCTATGCAACTGTAAAAAATCGCAGCAATTACTCGGCAATCGTATTCATAATTGGGTTTATTAAAAATACGATGGTCAGTTAGTATAATTTCAGATCAAGCATACCAGCAGGCTTGGCTAATCTTCTTTCTTCTAATATCGACTTCGTCATCGTACAATTCGTTCCAAAATGTCTTCTCACTCTTCTATTTATTTCTAGTATTTCCCTCTGCTATTTGGAGTACAATGGGAACTGATATGTCAAAATTAAGAGAAATCCACCTCGATACCCAATCCTTTGTATCGACCCCATCCCCACCTCGGGACTCAAGGTCCGCATGGATAAGAGAGAGAATGTGAGAATCCCAGACCTGTACAACGTATAAATAAATGCGAAGGGGGGGGGGGGGCTCAACACAAAAAGACTGTATCAACTCTAGGTACCATGTACCATTATCATTTTCTAGGGGTGGATTCAGGGAGGAGCGGAGGGGGCGCCCGCCCTCCTCCCGGCACTAACCCCAAATTTTCCAAAAACAGGTATATTTTTGCCCATTTTCAGTATAAATCGGCAAAATTCGCCCCTTGACCCCCCCCCCCCCCCGGCAAAGGGGGCGCTGGATCCGCCACTGTTTTCTACTCTGGGCAGATTTTCTAAAAGTGGGAGACATATTTTGAATTTTCCCAAAAGTTAATCCCGTTACGTTTTTTTTTTCTTTATTTTTTTCTTAAACAGGCTGGTATCAAATCCCACCTACCACCCCATCTCCTCTTTCCGACAGGCTGTGACAGTGTCCAACCCTCTACCAGAGATCGCCGGTTACTTAAACAATTTCCTTCCTGAAGGGATCTCAATTGGGGAATTTTTCACATAATTTACGAATTCATGTACATGTATACATTGTATATAATATTTCCAAAATCTGATCTCTGTCTTTATTTTTGGCCTTAGAAAATATGCTGGCCGGGACCGAGTGTGGTGAATCCTGAGTTTTTGACCGTAGGTCTCTCTGATATTTTTATTATTATTATTATTTTACGTCTTATATCTGATTCTCAGTACAAAATTGATAAATAAGGTAAATTGGGGGGGGGGGGTTACTTTCTATATTTGAATGAGATACTTGAAAATAACCATGATAATGAAAAATTGCTATTTATAAAACTAGCCTTTATATATATTCTGAATCTGATTGGTTTTATCGACTTTGGAAGATTTAAATGACGTTTATATGGTAAATTAAAAAAAGACTTCTGGAGAGCTTTTTTTTTCATTTCTAGGATTTTGATCTTACGAACTATAAGATCACAAATGAATGTGGGGAATGGACTCTAGTGCTTGTTTGTGTGTGTGTGTTAGGGTGTGTGTGTGTGGGGGGGGGGGGTATGCGGTCACCTTTTACTTCAAAACTTGAATTTGTCCGATTTCTTTCTTTAATTTACCATATATTCCTTTTTTTCCTTCCTTCTTCTTTTTTGTTTGTTTGACAATATTTTTGAAGTAAAATTTCACGCTTTCTATTTTACTCGCCACCTTTTATGACCCCCCCCCCCCCCCAATTGAACATAATGTAGGGGTCACTGTAGGACGGTATATATATATATATATATGGAGCATAGAAATAGTATCTCCTTACAGTTTTCCAATTTTCTGTGACCTGTGCTCTCGCTTGCCAGTTGTACATATATATAAATCGTAAAAGGGCTTCAACGGGTTTTTTTTTTTTATTATCATTATTATTCATAGTTTATGATTTTGTTTTTATATTCCTCTTCACAAAGTCCGGAATCTTCTTTTAACCATTTTTCTAGATCCGCCTTCAAGATTTGAATGATGTTTATGAAGATTTCCGATTAAGGAAAGGGATAACTAGTTGTTTTATTTATTCATAAGCTCAGTCTCATTCAATTCATTAGGTACTGCAAGAATTTAGAGCCATTTATTTTCTGAGATGGGATGTTTTAATTGGACTTTTTCTTTACTTGCCGAGTCATTTTCTATCGGTTTGGCGCTGAATATAAAGAAACTCAGGCTTGACCCCCTCTCTTTCTCTCTCTCTCTCTGAGAGAACCTCCATAGCGTTGCATAATTGACATGCTGAAATTGCATGCATCAGTGATTGTGTACTTGTCAAAACAAACTAAGTACGCGGCCGCACCTCCCCCACACCTCCCCCGCACCTCCCCCGACTCCAATTGACATGCAATTTACATGGGGTCAATCGTTACGTAACTGGTATTTGTGACCTTTTCAAAAGGTATACATAGCACTTCGCTAATGCTATAGCTCTATTGAATTAAGTTTTTGCGTACATGTATTAATTTTTGCAGATTTTTTTTCTAGAAATGTCTTAATAAACATTAATGCTGAATCGTGTTGACTTTAAAAGAGTCATCTAGCTTTGAGGAGGAGGAGAAGGTTCAAGAGGAAAATTTGCTATTCCTGCAATATAGGGCTTGGGAAGAAAAGAGAGGGACGGGCAGCCCCCTCCACACCCCTAAATTTGCCACTGATGTACAAGACGATTCATAGTCAAATTTTCAGGAATTTGACTAGAAAACTAAAATGAATACCTGCGAAAATATATTTTGTCTCTGATATAGAAAAGGAATAGGAAAAATATGACATTTATGCACAAATTGAGGTAGGAACTACATTTCTTTAAATTTCTCAATCCGTTTCCCAACTAAAATTCTGTTTTAATTGGTATTGACAAAACGTATATTGTTGCATATTTCAGTTATCTATTTATTTCTTTTAAAATATACGTATAAGAGAAACAAAAACAAAAACAAAAAATGAATGAATGAATGAATGAATGAATGAATGAATGAATGAATGAATGAATGAATGAATGAATGAATAAATAAATAAATAAATAAATAAATAAATAAATAAATAAATAAATAAATCACCCTGTCGCTATGGTATGAATGTGAGGCAAAGTCGCCGTACGGAATGGCGTCCGCTAGTCGACAAAATTTCACCTCCTCCAATTGCAAATCGAAGCAGTCTGATTAAAACCAGATCTCTACATGCTCCCGATTTTGTTATGTCGCGTAGAGGATCTGGTATAACCCAGTAGACATCGACGTGCAGGTGACCTTAGCTGAGAAATTTCTCGGTCCAATCAAAAAAGTTTCAAGCGAAAATCTTCAACAAATCCTCATATGCGTATCAAACGCAAGTCGGTTCTGCAAAAATTCTGCCCAAAATAAGATAATTAGAATTAAATGACCACAGGTCAGCTTTCCCATCTTATCAGACGAACACATCTGGATCACTACACCAGATTACAAGACGTAGAGCCATAATGATCTGTATGATAGTTGCGATGCGATATCTTATCGTATAATAAATCAAACATAAATATGAACGTAGTTCTTCAAATGGTTTTCTACGAATTGAAAATCAGTACCCTTCAATTTACAACAATGAGAAAATGAGAAATAATTATGTAGAAAAAGAACGGATTAAAAGTCACTGTTTCTATATCTATTTGTAACATTGCCCTTTCCTGGACTGGTCGTCGCAGTAAGATCGAAGTAAAAATCTGTAGACATGAAATGATAGCATGATTCGAAAGGAGTCCAATATACTGTGTAGCATGTAAAAATTCTATAAACCTTTTGGAAAATTCCCGGTTTTGAAATATAAACATGATGAATAGAGGTTGTATTAATTTCTGTCTTCTTTTCCATGTTTCATTATTTTTAAAAATAACGCGTTCACTGTTGTTGTTGTTTTTTTTTATCGTATGTGACCACAATAACTCCAATCAGGTGAAGCTCGGGGTATTCATGTAAACAAACGCTGCGGCAATGTTTACACACAGCTGGTTCTGTGTGCTGTGGTCATCTCTTCGGAACTAAGCATTTTAGGATGAGTTCTTATGCATCCGCATGCCCCCGATCATCTCTACAATTCTCAGGCCGATCTTTAGATTGGTCAATTAGAAAGTTCACCTGCACGTCGATGTCTACTGGGTTATACCAGATCCTCTACGCGACATAACAAAATCGGGAGCATGTATAGAGGTCTGGTTTTAATCAGATTGAAATCGAAGTAGAAATAAATAAAGTTTTCTTCACTCTGTGTTAAAATTTGATTAGTAGTTTACAAAATGGAAACCTAATGGAAACCACTCAACCAAGTTTCAAAAATGGAATCTTGGTGGAATTAAACTACGTGATCCGGATTTCCATACCTTGGAAACCACTGGGAAACTGTCAACTCCGGTTTCTATGCAGTTTCTAGGTGGTTTCCAAAATATGGAAACTCGAATTTTCGTGCTGTGGGAGATCAGGGAAATACATGTATCAAGTAAGCGGAGGGAGTTCAAGATAGACGAAAATAGAATTTCAGATAAAATGTTTATTTGGGTTGGGTAAATATACTTTGCTTTTGAAAATTGTGAGGCCGGAGGATATGGGAGGATGTTCCTCATATCGATGGGAGTCCGGGCCTTCCGAGAAATTGAAAATAAAATTGACAAATAGATTCCTCTTGAGAGTATCAGTTTTAGCAAACGATGTACAATATAATTCTTTGACATTCTCTACACCTACAAACGCAGCTCAGTTACCGGGACCAGGAATTGCCCGCAAAAATCCTCATGTTTACCCGTTTTATTTTCTTAAATTTTTATAATTCTTAATTTATCTTTATAAAGATATCGTCATTTATTGTTGTATATATCTTGTGATGCTTGTTTGCATATACACAATATGGCCAATGTCATTCTTCCTCCACCACTTGTACAAGAACATTTTATAAGAATTATTTTCCTTTTACTGTTTTCTTCATTCATAAGAAATAACTTTTTCTCTCCATTTTTTTCTCATACATGTTTATTATTGTGGCTACTCACAGTGTTTCAAATATGCTTTATTACATTGTAACTGTTTGTATGCTTTAGCCTTATGGGCCTTAATGACTGTTTGCAAATAAACCATACCATACCATACCCGTTTATTTTCTAATGTACATGAATATAGTATATACTATACTCTGGATCCCCTGACCCTGGTTGCACCCCCTTGAAACAAACATACGTACATATCCGCCCATGTATTGTTGTCACCAACTTATCCTTCGAAAAATCTTAAATAGATGAATAATTGATTTTATTAAAATACTTTAAAAAAAACACAATATGTTAACATTTTCTATTTAATCACATTTAATACTTAAAATTATAATAGTAATACATATATTAATAATATCAATAAATTGTGGATTATTGTGTATATGCGGTGAAAGATTAAACGGTTTATGTGACCTTGAAGATACCGACAATTCGAAAGCATTAATCGTACATGTACGGAATACCTTTCGAATATACAACGGGGTAAGTAAAAGAGATCGATACATGTACCATTCATCGCGAATGTAAGCGCGGATCTAAAGGGGGTATGTAAGACCCCATTCATCGAATGTAAGCGCGGATCTAGAGGAGGTATGTTGGACACCCCCAATATCCCTTGGATTTGAAAATATCATCAAAGCTTATGTTTGCATATATATATTTTCTAAAATTATATAATGAACCCCTTCTCCCACGCCGGACTCGGTGGACTACATGTGTATACTTCAGAGTCCTTGTATAGTCTTGTTTTTATTCTTTATTGTTTTTAATCTTTATTCGCTTCGCATCTAAGTTACCTCTCTCTCTCTCTCTCTCTCTCTCTCTCTCTCTCTCTCTCTCTCTCTCTCTCTCTCTAACGTATAATTAGTAGATCAATACAACCTCCTCTAAGCAGTTAATGATCGACAAATGAATGTTACTTTGAAAAAATTAGATTTACATGTATACATGAATGCTTTGAATGTACTAGTACACATTTTTTTCTAATTTTAAATCAGACATAATATAATTATGATTTCATTTGAACCACCGCCACCATGCGTGCCTCTCCTTCCTCTGAACAACACTTTCCCGTGAAAGGCCCCCGAATCCCTACCTACACAGTGGCGGATTCAGCCGGGGGGGGGGGGGGGGGGGCACGGGGGCACGTGCCCCCGGCAGTTCCCAACGAAGGGGAACTTATGACATGCTTTTGGAAGCATAAAATTTATTGTTTCCTGGCTAAAATCTATGAAAATAGTCAGAAATAGCCCCAAAACAACCCAGAAACCACCAATTTGAATAAAGTTTTCCGAAATTTTCTCGGGGATAGAGTACAAAGTCGGGAAGGATGAATTACTGCCATGTCAACAAGCTACATTGAATCACGTTCATAAAGGACTTTCTTCATCCGAGGGTTTTAATCGGGACTAGCAGTCCTATGCAAACCATAAAATAAAATACACATATTTCTTTATCAAATCTTCTATATAACCTTATATAAAATTTACAATTTTTTTTTTCACTTTTTTAAGATCGGGTTTTTTTGTGTGGTTTTTTTTGGGGGGGGGGGGAGGGGGGGGGGGCTTGTATGTTTGTTTTTTTTATTTTTATTTATATTTATTTATTTATTTATTTTTTTTTTTTTTTTTGAGGTCATTGAACAATTAAAATTGTTTGACCTGATTTGGACCGTACCTCCAAGAATTTTGCAAACAGTCAAAAATGCATGTTTTTCTTTATTTTTAGAATCGAATTGCCAATGAATAATCATACCTTTCTATCTGGACGATGCAGAGCATGGGGCACCGATGATCTCTTGTTTTTCAAGGAAATTTATCTTTTATTTATTTTCTTCACCTTACAAAAATTTAAAACAGTGATGGTTAAAGGGGGGGGGGGGGAGTTACATCCCGCCTGGAATTTGCAAAAATTGCTTATTTTTTCTTAGCTTTTGCGTGAATTAAAGGCTGGACGCCCCTCCCCTAGGCTGACCTCTCTGCCCTTTTCTTGATCCGCCCTTTCCTTAGAAAATTCTGAACATTTTGACTTCTGCGTGCCGTGCAAAAAAAATACAGCATCACACAATGTGTCGACAATTTTTTTTAATATACTAAATATCGTTATTGACACTGACTGAATCCCTTCTATATTCAGTTCAAATACGCTTCAGATGCCACCAAATTGCTCCATTTTTTCAAAATTTTCTCAGGGGAGGCCCCCCAAACCCCCACCAATGGGAGGGGGAAAACCCCCTCCCATACCCTCCCCCACTCGGCCCTTCGGGCCTCGCAAGTGGTTCCCATCAAAATTTGTATGTGCCCCCCCCGGCAATTGCGGTTCTGGATCCGCCCCTGCAGTACAGAATCGGATGTTACTCCCCCCCCCCCCCTCCCCTCCCGCTCGATACTCAATAATTCTTTAGGGGTCCGGCTTTGGGGATACCTCCTATATGCTTGTAACCCTGGACCCGCTCCTTTTCATCGCTTTCGCTGCAACCCTCTTTCCCGGCCCCGGGACTCTTGAAAATATGCTCTGGTCTTGCCTACCCAGTACTCCTAACATAGATATGGAGTGTCTTGGACTTCTATATATAGACGTCAGGACATCGACGAGAAATTGGATAAAAGTGAGAAAAAGCAAGGTAAACTGAGTACTCACAATCATATTTTACAAGAATTTGATATGGAATATGATTGATGGGAGAAAGCTTCGTTTAAGATATTCTCGTGGTAATGTTAACGTTTTGTAACTCGAATTGCCTCTGACTGTTATTCACTATTGTGATCTATCGTTTGTGTTACATAATTCAAATGTATTCCACTTACTGAATTTATATTCAATCTTAGAAACTTAAGCATATTTATTTGAAAGTAATTCATTCTCAGAAACCGGAGGGGGGGGGAGGGGGCTTGCATCAGTTCAATGATATAAATGCTACATGTACCATCAATAGTGCATTGGGACAAAATTCTACCTGTTCTTTTTAAATCATTGTCTAATTTCAGACACTATGCACATTAAAAAATGTACTACAAAGAAGTTGCGTAATAAAAAATATTGATCATGTAATAATCCCCCATACACTGTAGTACAGCTTTAAGACACATTTCTGTGAAGTTTTGTGCAGATCACCTACGCATTAGATTTTGTCGAGCGAATGCGAAGCGAAACTATTTTGCATTAAATCTGGCACATGCATATATGATATTTATTGATTCTACAGTATATACCATACTTTGATATTGTATCAGCCTTTCTGAAAATTCTAAAAGCCTAAACGAAACTTATTAGAAATACAATAATTGGGCATAAATTCTACTTTTTTTACGCCCGTCATTTGACGGGTTGTATTATGGTATGGCGAAACCCATCCATCCGTCTGTCTGTCCGCCTATGGAACGCAATAACTTAAATATGCGTCAACGGATTTTCATGAAATTCAAACATTATGATTGGACTGTGGAGAGGAAGCCGCCTTTCGATTTTCAGGTTCATCCGATTTGTCGTTACAGAGTTATTTGACTTAGATTTTTAAAATACAGTGAAAATATACTAAAATAGTTTAAAATTATTTAAAAATCTATTTTTGGTCGGAATGTTTTGAAATTTCGTATACTTCAAGTAGAAAACATGTTCTTTGACATATGTAACGGGTTTTTAATTTTTTTGTCGCATAACCGAGATATTGTGTGTAATGGGAAGGGGGGGGGGGGTATATGCACATACATGTTAAGCTAAGGGCAAAACATAGGCGCATGGACCGCAATAACTTCAATATGCGTCAACAGATTTTCATTATATTCATACATTATGATTGGACTGTGGAGAGGAAGCCGCCTTTTGATTTTCAGGTTCATCTGATATGTCGTTACAGAGTTATGGGACTTAGATATTTTAAAATACAGTGAAAATATACTAAAATAGTTAAAAATTATTTTAAAAATCTATTTCTGGTCGAAATGTTTTGAAATTTTGTATACTTAAGGTAGAAAGGATTCTCTTTGACATATGTAACGGGTTTTTAATTTTTTGGTCACATAACCGAGATATTATGTGTAATGGGAGGGGGGGAGTTATATGCACATACATGTTAAGCTAAGGGCAAAATATAGGTGCATGGAACGCAATAACTTGAATATGCGTCAACGGATTTACAGGATATTTAATTCTACATTGTGATCAGACTTTGAAGAAGAAGCTGCCTTTCGATTTTCAGGTTCATCCGATTTGTTGTTACAGAGTTATGGGACTTAGATATTTTAAATACAATGAAAATATACTAAAATAGTTAAAAATTCTTTAAAAATCTATTTTTGGTCGAAATGTTTTGAAATTTTGTATACTTCAAGTACAAAGGATGTTCTTTCACATATATAACGGGTTCTTAAATTTTTGTCACATTATCCAGAAATTATGTGTAATGGGGGGGGGGGGGGGTTATATGCACATACATGTTAAGCTAAGAGCAAAATGTAGGTGCATGGAACGCAATAACTTGAATATGCGTCAACAGATTTTCTTGATATTTGTTCATTGTGATCAGACTTTGAACTTAAGAGGAAGACGCCTTTCGATTTTTAGGTTCATCCAATTTGTCCTTATGGACTTATGGGACTTAGATATTTTGGTGGTGTGAAAAAAATCCCAAAGGGCGTATCTTGCTGCGTGAGCGTAAGCTTTATTTCTGTTATAACTATATCTGACTTTCAGTGCAAATGTACGAAAATCTAATGGGCATTCGTGTGAACAAGGAATTATAAAAAAAACATCCTGATTGTCCATGCCGTTACATTTTATGTTATAAAGTTTCCCGTAGTGTAATTAAGTTTTATAAAGTTTTGTGTAGTATAGTTAAGTTTCATAAAGTTTCGTATAGTATAGTAGAGTTTCGTGCAGTATAGTAGAGTTTCGTGTAGTATAGTAAAGTTTCATGTAGTATAGTGTAGTAAAGTTTTGTGTAGTAAAGTTTTGTGTAGTAAAGTTTTGTGTAGTATAGTGTTTTCATGTAGTATAATAAAGTTTCGTGTAGTATAGTAAAGTTTCGTGTAGTATAGTAAAGTTTTGTGTAGTATAGTAAAGTTTCGTGTAGTATAGTAAAGTTTCATGTAGTATAGTAAAGTTTCGTGTAGTATAGTGTAGTATAGTAAAGTTTTGTGTAGTATAGTAAAGTTTTGTATAGTATAGTATAGTAAAGTTTTGTGTAGTAAAGTATACTATAGTATACTATAGTATACTATAGTATACTATAGTACTTTTTCGTTAGGGGACACCTAAATGACCTGCCATGGGTGTGTCGTGAGCTAAACTCATGATGTCCCCGCGATACGCTACTGGAACCACTATCTGGTGAACGACCCGCCACACTTCATTAGGGGGTGCATCGGGTGGTCTCCATTTCCGCATGAGGATGCCATCTTGTATGTAGAAGCACTCTCCGACTTTGTCCGCTTCTTCTCGGGGAAGGGCCCTCTTGCTTAGTCGGATGATCTCCGGATCTTTAGTTTGCTCGGAGAGGAGCTGCTCACGGCTTAAGGCATCTGTATCTCTGTCTAATGGCGGATGGTAATCATCACTAGGTACTGTCGGAGACTTGTCAACATGAAGTGGTACTGACGTCTCAGGTACGTTGTCATCAATGGTAGACATGAATGTGTCAGAAAGGTCTATATCTTCGGAGGGATGGTCCTCGTTAAGTGCAGAAGTACTCTCAGCCTCTTTTAGTCTGTTCCTGGCCATCGCCCTGGTAACTGCGCAGGCTGGGTACAAGTCGTCGTCTTCATCATCGGACACGACATCGGACGTGATTTTCTCACAAACAATCGGATCGGCTACAACTTTGCCGCCAGCTAAATCGTTGCCAAGCAACAAGGAAACGCCTTGAACGGGAAGAGTAGGTCGAACACCTACGATAACAGGTCCAGTAATTAAGTCTGACTTCAAATAAATTTTATGAAGGGGAACATCAATGACGCCTAGCTCCACACCCTGTAATAAAACTGACCTACCAGTAAAAGTGTGCTCAGACAAAGGCAATGAACCCTCTAACAATAAAGTCTGGGCAGCACCAGTATCTCTCAAAATCTGAACAGGCAACACTTCGCTAGAATCACTGAGTGAAACAAATCCCTGTGACAAAAAGGGCTTATAATGATCCTCCACAAAATCATCAGAACTGGACTTAGAACCCTGAATCTCAGGAGTGTCAGAACAAATCGAATCTAATGCTTTCCTATCATTTCTAACAGACGCACAGGCCTGTGACTTAAGTTCTTTTTTCTTCTTAAGCTTCAAACACTCACCAATAACATGACCTTTTTTCTTACAATAATTGCATGTAGGAAGCGACCCCACCCCTGGGGATGCCTCAGAACGCTCGGACCTAGGACCGGACATAGAACCACCTTGAGATGGTGACTGGAAACTAATGGACGACTGAGACTCTTGTACATTTTTCTTTAGAACATCTGACGTTTTTGCGCTATCGCTAGATTGAGTTTTTGACACAAAATTTTTCTTATGAGTGAGAGCATACGTATCAGACAAAACAGCGGCTTCTTCAAGAGTTTTAACATTTTTGTCTTCCAAATGAGTTCTTAAATCTTGATGTACACACTCTTTGAACTCTTCTATCAGAATTATTTGACGCAAATTGTCAAATGAATTGGGAATTTTCTTAGATCGAAACCACTGGTAAAATAAATCTTCTTTTTCTCGAGCAAATTCAACATATGTTTGATTTTCAAACTTTTTGTACTTTCTAAACTTTTGTCTGTACGCCTCAGGTACTAACTGATATGCTCTCAAAATCGTGTCCTTGACCTTGTCATAGTCTGAACTCTCAGCAATACTGAGCGCCGAGTACACTTCAGCCGCTTTGCCAATAAGTACGCTTTGTAATAAAGTTGGCCAAAAATCACGTGGCCACTTCAGATTGGCCGCGATTTTCTCAAAATGTGGAAAATATTTGTCAAAGGACTTTTCTTGAAATTTTGGTACTAATCGGATGTTTTTGGCGGCGTCGAATTCAGACTTGACAAGCGAAGGAACAGGATTTTCCTTAGCGCTTTTCTCTAACTTTAACTTTTCTAACTCAAACTGGAGTTCTTTCTCGTGCATACGTTCCTGTTTCTCTCTTTCTTCCTTTTCTCTTTCAAATTGTCTTATTTTTTCTTCTTTTTCAAATTGTCTTTCTTTTTCTTCATTTTCAATTTGAAATTGTCTTTCTTTTTCTTCTTTTTCAAATTGTCTTTCTTTTTCTTCTTTTTCAAATTGTAATTGTATTTTCATTTTCTCTAATTCAAACTCATATTTTGACATTTTGGTTTCGCTTGAAACAGGTTCAACAGGAAAATCGTATGACGAAAAGATTTCCTTAGCTAAAATCTCTTTAGCCACAATATTTCTAATTTCTTGTTTTCTCATAGAAGATTTTACATCTAACTTCAAGTGAAGACCTAAACCAATCAAATCATCTTTTTTCAATGATTCGAACTCATCTACAGTCGGCGATTTCAAAAATTCAGTGACCGAAAATACCATGATTGATTTCTGCTGGCAAAAGTTTGGAGAATTTTCCTTTTTTCAATTTGGTGCTCTGTTGTGAGTGCTGTTGAGATTATCGTCAGGATATTCTTTAACTCATTTGTGTCACACTTATGCCCTTTGCCATGTGGAGCTCGTAAAAAAGTTCCCCGCGAGGGGTTGGACAGTAAGTGTTTTCAATATTGTTCCCTGACATTGTCGCCATAGCACTTTCTATATAGACAGAACCTTCGACAGTGCATGTATTTGATATATTGTTTTCATTTTCGTGCGTGAACATCGACGGCGGGTAAATTGAATTGAATTGAATTGAATTGACGGCGGGTACGGCTAGCCAATAGGGGATGCTTACTCCTCCCGGGCACCTGGTCCCACCTCTAGCTTGCTGGGGGTCCGTCGATGTTCAGTTTGGTGCTCTATTGTGAGTGATGTTGAGATTATCGTCAGGATCTTCTTTAACTCATTATAATTTGATTTTCATCATCGGTTGTGCAAGAGGAACGCGACTTTTTGAAAAGTTTACAGACTGGTGGAAGACAGATGGTGTGCTGTAATAAAAAAAATCACAAAACCTCAACAGAGCAGGATATAATTACTCTTGCCAGACACTTGACCCTATTTCTATTTTTTCTTTTGTAGAATATGTAAGAGGTTTCTGGGAGGGGGAGGGTTAGACACTCACACATATATGGGGTTTTAGACAAATTCATATATATTCAGACAAATACATATGTATACAGACAAACACATTCATCAACAGACACACTCATACAGAAAGATATGCATAGGCAGACGGATAGACAGGTAGACAGACATACACAGATGTACTCACACACACAAACAAAAACATGTATTGACTTTGATTTCAGTTAATCCACAGTTTATCACAGCATTGATGACAGACGAAAAATCAGACTAGGCCAATATCTCTTTCTGGACAAAAATCTCTCATCAAGTCAAGCAGATAGACACACATAGTCAAAAACTCACAGAAAAACAGACACAGGGAGAAACAAAAAACGATTCACACAGACAGACTAAAAGACAGACACTGATCAAAACACAGACATGAACATCATGAAAGGAACGTCCTGAAAGACATACACAGACATGCGCAAAACGACAGACTGACAGACACAGGGTATACACAGACATACGCAAAAACAAACGGACAGACAGGCATGTATATAGACAGACACACACACAAAAGACACAGACAGATGCACTCACTCACATACAGACACACATGCTAACAAACGCGGACAAAAGAATTCACTCGCAGGCAGACGGAGACACCGATATCGACGCTGACATAAAAAAAACACACGAACTTACATACAGACACACACGAATGTAAATAGCATATCAACTACACCTGAGATATACATGTAAGGTCTATATCATACCCCCATCGAAGATTTCTATTGAATGTAAAATTATAAATTTAATGTTTCAAAGAGAAAATCCAAACCATTAATGGTAGGCGAGGGAAATCTGCTTTAGGGGACTTCCCCCGTGGAGGGGGGGGGGGTCTCCAGTAAGTGTATAGCAGTTATAGGGAGCTACTATGGGCAAAATTATAATGGCAATTTATTACAAGTATTTTATTACTTTGTACGTTTATATTCATTTTTGTGCATTTGATATAATTTTGTCTCTTCGATAAAACGGTGCCTAATAACCCATCTGTAGGTAAGAATCTTATTGTTTCTGGAAAAAAGGCATGCGAAAATTCTAGATCAAAGCGATTTCATGTTAAGAACGTTCGGAACAATTACGTGATAAAGGCTGAGGCTATCAAAATGTCTTCAATGACCGATAATTGATGTCTTTGTTTTTAACGCTATATATGACTTCAAAATCCCTTTAACAATTATTTTTTAATTGATCAATGTATAAATTCATGAACTCATCCTACACCTCTTCAAATTCATGAAACATATTTTCAATTTTAAATCTATTCTATACGATCTATGTTCACGTAACCTGAAAATTATATGATATCCTCCTTTACGGCTTTACAAAAAAAAAAGAGCTGAATACTTTAAGAATTAACTAAGCTTATTTAATTGCTCAGCCTTATATTCGAAATAAATATTCAATTTCCCACTCATGCCCAAATACCGTTAAGAGTCATGACAACGGACTATATCTTCTTGTCTTGTCATAACAACGGACATTCGTTATCAAATAATCAAAGTTTACAATAAGCATACAATGTAAAAGACGGTCATTCACATATATAATTGTTTTTATAATGTTGTCGATAGTGTTCTACATAAAACTGGTATATAAAATCAAATAATTAAGAGACAGGATAGTTTTCCTGTTCAAATTTCCGTTTTCGATGCTGACAGTAGGTCATCGCCAATTAGATCAACTCATAACATTAAAGGAGTTTTATTCATTTCATGGTAATAATGTATTACTGAAGCGTGTGGCTACCCCCCGTTGGCTTTTTAAAAGAAATCACCGGTTACCTAATGATTTATTTGTGATTTTACTGAAATTTGTCGATAATTTCCATGACAACGGATGGTTTCCAACATATCCTCACCTGTTGCATAATGTCAACGGACGGTTTTAAGTGCAGAACTTTAAATACTTCTGACAACGGTACTGTAAGGCCACGTAACGTGTTCCTGCCCGTGAAGGAGAAGGAGCGGTAACCTGTCATTTTGGCCTTATTTTCAAAGTTGTTTATATATCCATAATATTCTAGTTTTTAAAATGTCAAAAGTATGGTGAGTCCAAATAATGAAAGCATTTTTTTCTTATTTCACAGTCCTATGCTGAATACTACGTCGCTCAAAACGTCAAAAAAACACTGAAATCATCGAAAATATCAATAAATGGGCAGTATTTCGATACAAAATTATGAAATCAAGTGGTTATTCAGGCCTTGCCCATAAATATTTTTGTGTCAATCGATGGATTTCTGATCGGCCTTTTAATTTGCATAAAAAATTTGTGGGCGAGGCCTGGAGCATAGATGAATTTTGAAGATTTGGTTGTAAAATACGATGATTTTCCTGATTTTTGCGTCATTCAGGGTAAATGACGTCAGAACATGACGATATACATCACGTGCGTGACGTAATGAGGGCTCAAAATTATGACGCGGTATTTTCTCAAACATTCAACTTTGCAAAAAGTGATAATTTATCATTTGTTTACCAAAAGTATTTTTCGTCGAAATTATAGGGCCGATATGAGGGGTTAAAGCACATAGTCTTTTTGTTAATTCATTTTAGATATTCATGCAAATTTTCAGGAAGACACTTCCAGTAATAAACTTCTTATACTGTTATCATAATTATTTTTTGACTGACCCTCGTAGTTGTATCAGTCCCTCTGTTTCAACGAGGAACTCCTTTTTGTTTAAATGTACTATAAATGCCATAAAAATGATATGCCCTCGATGCTCTGTAAAATATAAATTTATATTTTTGGATATTTCTATGCGCTCGCATTGCGTAAAATTTGAAGATCATTTGATTCCATGGACAAACAGGTACAGTATCCTAAACAGCACAATCCCGTTTTGGCGATATTACGATGTATGATGCGGTTATATTCCTATTCCCATTCAAAGATCCATGAATTCGCGAATTAAGTTTATTAAGAAAATCTTGTTTCATGATTAAAAACATGCTCTATGTGTGCCTTTTTTATCCTTGAACTTTACGGACTGTTTCTCATTTACAAGAGACAGTGATTCGATCACCTCGCATTGTTCAAACACAGGCGATTGCACTTTGTAAGCATGAATTGCATTAATCCAAAATTTTTCATGGGCATCAAAAAATGTTGACGAGGGTGCAATTTAAATGTTTCATTAAATGCATAAAAGCAATAAAAGTCGAAGTTTGAATCAAAGAAAACAAAGGGTTTTTCCTAACAGTTACAAATCTTACATAAGCCTTAAACTGTCTGACCTATCTTTGTACCATCATTAATTCAAACAAATAAGGTCACATAAACAAAAGCTTGTACAGCCCCGACCAGTCGAAAGTTTAATATTCGCTTTCAGTTCGTAAACGAATTGAAAGCTTTTTGAAAGCTTAGCTTTCAAAATTTCGTCAGCGATTGCTTTCAAAATTTTGAATACTCAAGAGATGACGAAATTTCGTCAGCGATTTTTCGTTAACTAATTTTCGGCAGCGATTCCCTAGCTTTCAAAATTTTCGTCAGCGATAGCTTTCAAAAATTTTGAAAGCTATAGTTAACGAAATTTCGTCAGCGATTAGCTTTCAAAAAATTTGAAAGCTATAGTTAACGAAAATTTCGTTAACTAGCTTTCAAAATTTTTGAAAGCTTTTCTCGTAAGCTATTTTGTATCGAGAAAACCAAGATGGCCGTAATCAAAGCAATTATCTTCATAATTTGCTTGATGAAATAGTATAAATTAGGATGTTTATTCAGATTAAATTATGAAAATATATATTCCTGGATTTAATTAAATATTGTATCTTGTTTATTTTTATGAGTTTATTTGAAGATTCCGTGTTTCCCAGATCGGTGTGTTCCATATACACCTACTTGGTTAAAATAACATTATGTTAATTAGGGGTGAATGGGGCCATCAAAAGGGTATGCTTTGCACTAATTAGTTACCTGAATTTACTATATTTGTATTACCTGTAAAGGTATTCCATCTTTAAGTGTATATATGAACAACTTCCATTTCATCTTAAATCTAAATGTATGTATATACCAGAAAATTTACCTAAGACCGGCCAAATTCTGACTAAATGAGGGGAACTTATATCCAGTGAAACCCTGGCTTCTCTGTGACTGTCGGAAGCTTTTTGAAAGATATTTCACAATCGGTGAATTTTTAAAGTGCCACGCCGATAAAGAGACGGCTTCTTTCATCCTCTAAACTGTGCAGAGGAATTGGCCCGATGCGTGCTGCAGCCTTTGCAAAAACAATATGGCACCCGAGCTTTCAAAAAGCTTTCAAAATTTTCGTCAGCGATAGCTTTCGAAAACTTTCGTCAGCGATAGCTTTCAAAATTTTCTTCAGCGATTGCTTTCAAAATTTTCGTCAGCGATTGCTTTCAAAATTTCGTCAGCGATTTCTTTCAAATATTTTGAAAGCTCCGAGATGACGAAAATTTGAAAGCTCATAGCTTTCAAATTTTTCGTTAACTAAGATTGGTTAACGAAATTTTCGTCAGCGACTTTTCGAAAGCTTTTTAGAGCTTTCAAAATTTCGTCATCTCAGTAGCTTTCAAAAAATCGCTGACGAATAGTTAATGGAACTTTCGAATTTAGCTTTCAAAATTTCGTCATCTCGGCGTTAAACTTTCGACTGGTCGGGACTGTACATGTTCAATAATGATTATACTTTGCGTTACTTTTTTTAAGTATATTACAAATACTTTTCAAATGATAATTTTGTTTCAGGTTGTTGATGATACGAATGGTAAACGACTATATACCACAACATCTTCATACACACCAGAACCAGTCAGTGGAGAAAGGTTTGAAGTTCGCTTCAAATCGAGCTCTAATAGCTACAAAGGATTTAAAATGTCATGGCGTCGTAAGAAACCCCTAAATACTTATTTTGTGTTGATCAACATGGCATACTTTTAGAATGAAACTTAATATTTATTTTTTGTATCATTCGAGGAAGTATTCTAAGGTATATATCTTTACCATGAATTTATCCAAATCTTACTAAAGATGATATGAACGTTCCGAATATTAGATACAACTTCCTTGTAAGAGCCAAAATTCTTTTGATACTGATTCGATAACTATTCTTATATCTTATATTTCTCTTTAATTTTTTAATATGATGCACCGAGTACAAAAATGATTTTTCTTGGACGTTGACTTTACAACTTGCCACCTTACCTAGATTTGCTTATTCATATTTCATATTCAAGTAAGCCATGTTGTGATTATTAACTGTCATGGAAACCATTCAACAACTGCTAATTATTATTAATAACATTGAATATTTAAAAAAAAACTTCAATTAAATGCATTTTACTATAGTTTATTCAAATATCAATCTGATTACTATTGAAAGAAAAATCAACCAATTTATTTAGTGGTCAATTGATCACAGAATAACTATTGTCTGGACGAAATGTATGTTTTAAAATTCTTATATATTGTATGAAAAAGTTCTGCAACACGACTACACTGTTCCATATTTGCAGAACATATGTTTGACATTTTTCATGTTTTGAATGACGATGACATCGTACTTCGAAGGGACTGTGCCACAAAAACAAAATGTTGATTCTATTCCAATTAATTCAGGACACTGTGTGTCGAAATTTATTTGTTTTCTTGTGTGAAATATTTCATTTTGTCCATCGTGTGTTCAGATTTTACTTTTCTAATCGCACTTGATTTCTTTAGTGCTATGTCCGGAGAGCGAAGTTCGAAGTCTACATGTATTAATAATACGGAAGTGTTCCAAGTCTATACCTTTCGAAGAAAATTTCAAATGTCCGTTACTCGTCCGTTATATCTCCGGTAGGTGTTTGTTATGTGTCCGTTGATATGTCCGTTGGTATCCGTTAGATGTCTGTTTATGTCCGGTAGATTCGGCTCACGAACGGACATCAACCAGACGTAAAACAGAAAATGAAACGCACAGCTACCGGAAACCAACGGACGATTAGCGGACGTCCGTTCATTGTTCGTTTTGCTCGGTTCTTATACGTTGCATTGTCAATTGTCGTTTTATTAGTTGCTCTTCCATTGCTAGTACGGTGAAGTCTATGACACGTATGTACTTTTTCTGGTAAGATGCGACGCTACCATTAACCACCATGCCTTATACCTAACCTCTTGTTAAATATACATAACATTACGGTACAAAATATGATACATATAAGAGTAAACCTTTTTAATTAATTAAAGTATATTTTAAAATATCAAGAAAGCCTCAGCAATGTGCTCTAATGCGATAAAGATATCTGTATAGGAGAATGTGGAAGGAGAGTTTAAACGACAAAGGCTACGAAGAAGCGAAGTTATAGAGACACAAATTTAGGAAGAGGCGAAGTTTCGAAGAAGGGAAAATACAAAAAGTGAACTAATGAAGAAGAGAACAAGCCGCTTGAGAAGCGATGAAATGCTGTGAAGAAGTGAAAATAAAGAAGTGAAGAAGCGAAAATAACGATGTGAAGAATAAATGTTACGATGCAATGTATCTTCGCATGGTAACTTCGCTCCTCCGTTTTTTCGTGTCATCTCTTCTTTGATTATTTTGTCTAAAATTTGATGTACAAAGAACCAAAGATGCGATGTTCCCCAAAAGAACATCGTACTGTCTTGTTTGAAAAATAACTTTTGCCATCTTTCATTGTTTAGATTGAGGATCACTTAGATCGTCTGTCTCTTCAAAGTATTTGAAATTTTCTGTTACAAAATTTCTTGAAATTTCTAAAACGTTGGTCCTGTAGCATCATATCCAATCCATTCTGCTTCGTCTTTCGGTACATTTTTTAATAATTTTCACACTCTTTGGCCATATTACATTGTTTAGACTGAGATCACTGACGAGGGTTAAGTTCTCGAAACGTGCATGTCTGGTCCATGCTGCAATTTTATCTGGTTTTAAATGATGCAATCGACTTTGAAGACGTTGACCATTAGTGAGTGTCAATGCTGGTGGACCGTGATTCCCTGATGGCACCTGTAGCCTAGTTCGATCAACATCAGTTTATCGTTTCTTCAACGCATTGGACAATTTCTTTTATAAAAAAAATTCCTTAAAATTACTAAAACGTGGGTCTTGTAGCATCATATCCCACCCATCCTGCTACGTCTATTGATAGCTTTTTGGACATAATAACGTTTAACCCTCTCACTCTTTGGCCATATTATATTGTTCAGATAGAGGAACACCAACGCACAACATAGAAACATCAAACACAAAGGACCATAAACCAACGAGACAAATAATTTGCAGTCGAAGTTTTAAGTACATGGTTGTTAATTACAATTACAAACAATGAAACTCATTTTGCATGGAAAAATTCTTTGATTTTCAAAGGCACGTCATTTGATGACGTCATAAAAATTCATATGATGCTTTGTTGGATGATTTATTCTTTTAGTTGAAATTTGGAAAGTTTAACATTCATTATTTTCAGATAGATAAACGATTTTCAGTTGCTTTGATTCGATGGATAATGATAAAACCAATTATGAGGTATCGTCACCTACTATTTCTTCAGGGTAATAGACTTAGGGGTTAAGTTCAATTCCAAATTATGCTTCCTATTCAACTTGCATTTGACTACGATGAATAACCATAGATGTAAGTCGTGCACTTCAAAAACAAGATCTTCTTTCGTTCGGTAATTTACGGATTAGATTAACGGAAAACATCAAAAACAATTTTATGGACATACTGACATGTTGCATATAAAGATTTACATCGAAAACAACAGCACATACCCATTCTTGCTTCCACCATAATGCCGTACTCTTTGCATGGCGCAAGATGCCATACTTTTCTGTCCTTGTTATTTAGCGTGGCTTGTTGCTATGCAAATTTCAAGTCTAATTTCGTTATTTGCAATTTCTTCTTTAGTAATATACCGATACATTATTATTTTAGCAAATCTAATTAAAATCTGAACTCAGTATGATGGGTTTGACAGTAAGTATCTTGAATATATTTCCCTGACATTGTCGTCATAGCACTTTCAATATAGAAATAACGTCAGACAGTGCATGAATTGTATATATTGTTTTTATTTTCGCGCTTAAACAACGACGGCGGGTGCGACTAGCCAACAGGGGATGCTTACTCCTCCCGGGCACCTGGTCCCACCTCTAGCTTGCTAGGGGTCCGTCGATGATTAATTTTGTGCTCTATTGTGAGTGCTGTTGAGATTGTCGTCAGGATCTTCTTTAACTCGATATGATCTTCATGTTTGCACTTTAAAAATGATCAGTACTTGCTGTTCAAGTCGTGTTACTAAAAAAGACATTGTTTTTGTGGGAAAATCGTTCAATTTTTCGAAACCTTAACAGCGTCATTATAACGTCTGAATGTTTCCATTGTCTTGACGTAAAAGTAAAACCAATAAACTTCCCTCTTTAATTTTGCGTACGATAATTGACAGCTGGATGTAAGGATAACTTTCATTGAATTACCTTGTATGAAGTTGATAAAGACATAAAGTATAGCAACCCGAAAATATGTTATTTGGCCTAAGTGAATAGCTGAGGGTTGATGTACCACTATGTCTACTGAACATATAATAATTACTGTCATGTTCACTGAATCCAGATCAAAATGGTTTTTTGCGATTTTCTTCAAAATAGACCATTGCAATCTTATGAACCGATGTCCAATCTTTAGAACGCTCTTAGTCGTGACAGAAAATGTCCCCCTTTCAGTTGTACATTACTTAGCTAGTTTAAAAATGCGACTGAAAATAAAATGTCTACGGGAATGTTCTACATTAAAATGATTAAAATACGTAAAGTCGGACACCATGACGTCAGTGATTTACAAATGTTGATATGGAGAACAAAACTAAACATTTTATTTTCCTTATAACACCTAAAAAACCGTTGAATGGGTGAGTCCCTGTACATTTCCTGCTACGACTGAAGTTGATCAACGGACAGAGAGATAGATGATTAAGAAAAACCCTACGACGGCAGAATGAATCTCAAAAACAGGGTGCTCTGAATTTAGTGAACAGGACAGTAATTGTTTAACTGTATAATTAAGGAATACAACGATCAGCTTGATAACATCCATTAATGAAAGGTATTCTCGTATTACGTAAAATATATGCATATGCCGCTATTACTATGACGTCTTAACTACGTTTTTAAATGCTTATTCCAGAAAGATACAGGTGAAATATCAGACTTATTCTAAATTGAGCTTCTTGGAGGTGTTTATAGCGATATTTTCTTAAGCTCTATATATGTTAACAGCCGATCATCTATAAGCACATCTTCAAATGTTAAGCATCTTCAAATTCAATCAAGTCATACATTCGATTACATACATTAATACATTCATACATTAAATTGATTCGGCTTATATCCTTGAGTGCAAATGTTAAACGTCTTCACGTTTAATCGCATCATTGAAGAACAGACAAATTTGCAGCATGTACCAGACATGCACGTTTCGCATACGTCATATTACCCTCGTCAGTGATCCTTTATTTAAATAATGTAAAATGGCCAAAAGTGAGAAATTTATTATGTCAAAAATGTACCCAAAGACGTAGCAGGATGGGTGGAATATGATTGTTTAACAAAATCCGATATTACTTATTTGTCGTTTTAAGTTAAATTTTGAAAATTTGTACCAGAGATTCTTTTAATAAGACGAGGCCAATACATAGATCATTGCATATTAAGATAAACTCTCTTCTCTTTAAAAAAAAGTCATGAAAATCTTACATTTTTTTTTATTTTGTTGTCAGATTTTGTTGAATAAAATAAATAAAATGCTCTTTTCAACTTTTCTCAAAAGTGGCATTTACGATATATGCAAATTACTATACAGTACATGTCATAAACTTTCACTCTGTCATGCTTCTTATTTGTCAGAAAAGTATTTATAAAATGTGTTACATCGTCGCCAGTTGAATTAAAAAAAAACTTCCTTTCATACATACATGTACATGCACCTTTCGAGTACTTAACCCTAGTCAGTGATCCTAAAAACGCATTGTAATTTTTCTATTATCACTTGTTCCTTTCTATTATCTAAAAGCGCGTCACATGATTTTCTGTGAAATTAAGAATACGGTAGGGTTCCAACTCTATACCTTCTTGAAGAAAATTTCCAACCATTTTTCATGAACCAGACACGTGTTTCGAATATTAAATTCTCATAATTGATGCTTCTAGCAAACTTACTTATGATGTTAAACGTCTTTAAATTCAATAGCATCATTTAAAAACCTGATAAATTTACAGCATGGACCAGACATGCACGTTTCGGGTACTAAACCCACGTCAGTGATCCTCAGTCTAAACAATGTAATAAGGCCAAAAAGTATGAAAATGTACCAAAAGACGTAGCAGCCAAAATTAATTTCACTAGCGCCCTCTTGTGTCATTTTTAAGAGTAGTATTTAAAGCAATTTTCATATACATGTAACATGGGTATGTCATGTTGAAGATTGTTTATAGCACAGAGCATATGCAAATAAAAAAAAGCAATTTTACCACTTTGATATGTATATGATATTTGGAATTTTAGACCCAAATCAATCGGCTTATTGATCCGAAAAAATCATATTAACCGATGACGAGGTCAATATAATTTTATCAGGTCTGTAATTCAAAGTATGGACATTATTTAAGTTCTATAATTGTGTTATATCTAACCTTGTAGTGTTTTATGTTAAAGATAATGACATGACTTCGTGCAATGAGTGCAGAAGTGTCCTATCTCCATTGTTGATCAAAATGAGATAAACATACCATCGTAATCTTTATAGACTGTTCTATCTCCTTCTGTTGATAAAAATTGAAATCCAATTTCCTATTAAGTGATATTCACGGGATTTACTTGTTCTATCTGAAGATTTGCTCTATTTTCGTGCAGTAATGTTGTAAATCCCTAATGACTGAACACTGAGTACGATTTGATCACATGACCAATATTTTATGGCGGTTGCATGCAATAGTGTTCTATCCCCATTTCTGAAAAATGTTCTTTTTCAATGTTTAATTTATTGTTAGAGTTAGTTTTCCGTTTTTCTGATGATAAAACAGTCACTCTGCATGCTTTCACGTTATTTTGTCATTGTTATCATTGTATTGATTATCAGACACATTGAAAGCTGTTAAGATTAATAAGATTTTATTAATTTCATTTGATTTCCTTTGAGGGAACAGAAGGAGGGAGGGTATTCTAAACGGATAGCTGCATGTAATATTTTGGCTCAATTGTTAGGCTTTAAACATCGCAAATGGTAGAAGATAAAAAGAAGAATTTTGAGATTGATAGACGGTGAAGTTGAAAGAGAAAAGATAGGGATGGGGTAGAAGTTGGGCGAGGTGGGGTGGTGGTGATATTGCACTGCTTACGTTCCTGAAAATTTGTTTTATTCTTACTCATTCATGTTCCGAGTTTTAGAATTATTGTTTTGAATAGTTATTATTAATGAATAACATTAATAATATAGGTTTTATGTTTTTAATGAAGCCTTTATTGCTTTTGGAACACTCATGCACTAAAAGAAAGTATGTAGCCTGACTGTTTTATCTCCATGGACAAATTTCGAACTTCATGAGAATCACGCATCTTTGTGGTATAAAATTACACACATTGACTACTTTTCATGAATCATTTTGATGCTTTATGGTTAATGACATTGAAATATCAAGCTTTTTTTTTCTCTGTCGTTGCATATATTGAACTCATTTTTTGGTATGTGAGTATCAATTATGTTAAACGTGATACAGATCGAATTTAGTTTGGTTCCGATTGACCTATTTTTACAAGAGTTATGGCCCTTGGACGTAACAAATTTCATGAAATTCCCAGTTTTCCGGTCTTTTCTGCCATGGTATTGCAGTTATTGAAATGAATTTTTATATGTGAATACATATTAGTAATATACGGATCAAGTGCGATTTTGGTTTCGATTGACTCATTTTTACATGAGTTATGGCCCTTGAACTAAGCAAAATTAATGAAATTCTCAGTTTTCTTCCATGGTATTGGAGGTATTTAAATTATTTTTGGTATGTGAATATATCTCAGTGTCATACAGATCATGATTGTGCTTTAATTCGATTGACCCATTTTTAAAGGAGTTATGGCCCTTGGACTTAAAAAAAATTATGAAATTCTCAGTTTTCTGGTCTTTCCCATGTCATTGCAGATACTGAAAAAAAAAATACATTATATGTGTTATGTAGATCAAGTTTGAGATTGTTTTCGATTGACCCATTTTTACAGGAGTTTAGGCCCTGGACTTTGCAAATTCCATGAAATTATCATTTTCCGGACTTTTTTTTTTTTTGGCTGTTGTTGTAGATATTGAGCTGAGTTTTGGTATGTAGATACAGATTAAATTGAAGTTGACAGTAAGTGTTTTGAATATTTTCCCTGACATGGTTGCGATAGCACTTTCTATATAGAGATAACTTCAAACAATGCATGTATTTTATATATATCGTTTTCGTGCATGAACATCAGCGGCTAGCCAACAGGGGATGCTTACTCCTCCCGGGCACCTGGTCCCACCTCTAGCTTGCTAGGGGTCCGTCGATGCTCAATTTTGTGCTCTATTGTGAGTGCTGTTGAGATTATCGTCAGGATCTTCTTTAACTCAATTGGGTTTTAATTGACGTGTTCCTACAAAATGTATGTTTCCAGACCTGTTCTAATACACATATCAAACTTATTTTAATGTGGGATCATTCATCTTTTGGTGTCAATACAGGTCAAGGCAGAGTTGCAGGACATGGATTAATGCCGGATTAATGACTTATATTGCTTGCAATTTATTAATTTATCTAAAGTTTGCCCTGCATAATTGCACTATTTCTTGACACGATTAGCCGTTTCCATAATTTCGCCTTCCTAGTAAAGCTGTCAGAGACAGCGGGAAACTCGATTTCAAAGACATCGTTTACCAAATGAAGATTGTGCACGTAGATATAAGAAATGAAAGTCCATCCAGTGCTATTTGGCACATCTTTAGCTCAATTTAGTTATTGTCATAGCGCGCCGTCCGTCGTTTGTCCGGTGTAAACTTTTAACATTTTCGACATCTCTTCTGCAGCCGCTGCACAGAATTCCATGAAATAGTACAGGAAGCAAGTACACACGGTCCTCTACAACGTTTGTGTTATTTGTGCCAATCGGTCAACGAATATGGCCTCCGAGGGCTCTGATTGGCTGACACATTTTTGACTTCTCCTCTGCAATCGATGCACAGAATTCAGCGAAACCTTAATGGAAGCAAGTTCTTAAGATCCTCTACCAAGTTTGTGTTTTTCATGCTGATCGGGAAACAAATATGGCCGCCGAGGGCTTTGATTGGCTGACATATTTCATATTTTTTCGACTTATCCACTGTAACCGCTGCACAGAATTTCATGAAATCTTACAGGAAGCAAGTACTCAAGGTCGTCCATAAAGTTTGTATTTTTCGTGTCGACCAGTCAACAAATATGGCCGCTGAGGGCTCTGATTGGATGATATATTTTCGACTTCTCCTCTGCAACCGCTGTTCAGAATTTAACGAAACCTTATAGAAAGCAAGAACTTAAGGTTCTCTACCAAGTTTGTGTTTTTTGGGCTGATCGGTCAAAAAATATGCCTGCCGAGGGATCTGATTGGCTGACACATTTTTGACTTATCCTCTACAATCGCTACACACAATTTCATGAAACCTTACAGGAAGCAAGTGCTCACAATCCTCTGCAAAGTTTGTGTTTTTCGTGCCGATCGGTCAACAAATATGGCCGCCCAGGGCTCTGATTCGATGACACATTTTCGACTTCTCCTCTGAAACCGCTACACAGAATTTAACGAAACCTTACAGGAAGCAATTACTACAGGTCCTCTACCAAACTGTCCACTATCATTCTTTTGTTTGCAACTCAGTTGAGCGATGTGCCCCCTCCCCTGGGCTTCTTGTTTTAAGTATGTCAACGAATTGTAAATGAATAAATTCACATTCTAAAAACAAAATCAGAGGATGATACTTGAATACATTTGGATGTGTCAAAAAATCACTTCGGCATTTAACAAGTATCACTGATGAGGATTTACTATCCGAAATACATGTGTTGTGCATTATAATAAATTTAAACCTATTCTAACGCCCAACCGGGTTTCATTTAATTTACCAAAATCCAGATTGTAATAAACATTCTTATAACAACCACCTGCAATGTATCATTTTATAATGTTTTCCAAAAATTTCATTCTCTGCTTATGTCAGCATATCCACGCTGAACAGAGTATGTAACACCTTTGTAAATATGTAATACCGAATATGTAAATTCGGAAATTAACTCCAAGTCTTTTAAGATTCTAAGTACCTGAGAGATAAACGAGCATCAGGAAGAATATTCATGCATGTGAAAATGAAAAGCGATATCGGATTATATCTATTTGAAACGATTTTACGTTTGCGTTTTTCAGCGTTTCACGAATTGCCTCTACGAGTTTTATCTTGATTATAATTTTGGGGTTTTTTTTTCTTTCTTTATCTTTATTAACAACTTTTGACACTTTGTGAGTTAAGTAAATGATGCATGTTTTTCTTTGAAACTTCCATCTTTTTGACAATGCAATCATTGCCACTTCTACAGTATTTTACATTTGTTGCAGCTCTCACTGTAGAAGATACAATAAAGGCTGATTGTGGGAGCTTATCATGGAATATCAAGGTCAACATGACATTACTTAAACGGTTGTATCCAGACTCCTCCCCAGAATTAATGTTTCTCAACAACCCAGCATGTACCGGCAAAATGAGAGGAGATTTATTGGTTTTTGAACAAACCTATTTTCAATGTAGTACATCTAAAAGTGTATGTATAGTTCATCTTTATCCTTTAGATGTCTGCCTTTTGAATTATCTCTTCGATCGTTACACATATTTGAGTGAAACTTTAGAGAGTTACATGTTGAACTTTAACTGCGTCTATATTTTGAATGATCTACTTTTAAAAGAGTTACAGCCATTAGATGAAAGTATGTGATCTCATACGAAACTCATATGCAACCTCAACAAAACATTAAAACGCTACAAAGGTGAATAACAGTGAAGGCATATACACAGTAAGAGACACACAAGGAACAAGGAACACCAAATATCACACCATTTTCCTTTTTTCAATCGGGGTTATGATACGATAACATTTGTTTATTTAATCTATCTATCTTAATATCTATTCAATTTTGTGTTATGAACAGTAATTATTTCTGTCTTCTTCCTTTTCATGCAGTATTCCTTTTGTTTCTCGTTTTGCCTTGTTTGTTGGTGATTTTTATGTAATAATTGTGGTTGCCTCCGTCTGTTTGTAGACAAGGTAGTATTATGTGATGTTTCCTGTCGTCAAAATATTTAGTTGCACTCTTCGACGACAATACAATCAGTGTCACTGTTGGTGGATAAGGTGAATTTCTGTGATCAAAATTTCCTGAAATTTCTAAAACGTGGGTCTTGTAGCATCATATCCCACCCGTCCTGCTGCGTCTCTCGGTACATCTTTGGACATAATAGTTTTCACACTCTTTGGTCACAATACATTGTTAAGATTAAGGAAGACTGACGAGGGTTAACGAAACGTGCATGACTGGTCCATGCTGCAAATTTATCTGTTGTTGAATGATGCTATTGAATTTGAAGACGTTTAACGTTGCATATATTGTTGCCGGAATAAAATATCGCCTAAAGACGGGCGTACTGTGATAACTTTAAGTTAATTTTCAGCTAGGCTTTTAAAAGGTCCTAGATATGCCATTGTCACAGAATTTACTCTGGCGTCGATATTTTCGAAATTTTATTCAATAAATCTGACTGCTTACGACTCGGAGTCGGAGATTCATTTGGTCAAGATTTATTCCCGGTAAATGTTTCTTAAGTTTAAGGGGAGGGGAGTTATTGAACCAATCAAATTTGTAACGCAAGAAACATGGCGACTTTGTTTACCATAGAAACACAATTTAAACAGAGAAAAGTGTAATTTAGACACAAAAATTGTTTTGAAACATGCATGCACGGAAAAGGTAAATATCTACATTTTAGATTAAGAGCATATTTGATAACCTATATGCCCCAGTTAATCGATGTACGAAATCTATACACAGAGTGCGAAACACGCTTGTCATTCTTGTAATCATGATGTAAACATACCCCTGTGTTGTTCTGCAAAAAAAGAAACAGGTACATAACCTATGCTGAATTGTTATAGATGGGAGATGGAATATTAGTCTACAAAATGAATTGTGTCTTTCACCCCGTACTTCTTCGTAAAACAAGATATATTGAGAAAACGTACAATGAAATACATAGTAAAATCAATACAGGGGTGCTACCTGGAAAACTGCAATACTCGGACCGTCTCTACTTTATATATATATATATTTTTACAGTTTGAATGTATCACATGCTGATTTTCTTATAGTTCAATTCTGATACATACTAATTATTGTAACAAATTTGTTCGGACATTTCTCGATCATGCTATCTATTTTCATTACAGTATCAGTCTGGTGAAATTCTCTTCAAGAACTTACTGAAGTACCCGGAAGTCACAGCCCCTCCTTTGCCGACGATAATAAGACATTTTAGGTGGATTGAAGATGTCCAATGTAAAATCACCAAGAAAGACCAAGGGGGACATATCATATATCCTGACGAGACAACCGCTCCAACTCGATCAACCTGGAACAACATTGGACATGTTGCTGGAACAGCTACCTCAGGTGTTTTAGTCACAATGTACAAAGACTCCAACTTCAATGTCCAACTTCAAAACAGTCATATTCAATTGGGTGAGAAAGTGTATGTCAAAGTTGAACCAGCTGCTGTATCTAACAACTACAAAATGGTGCTTCACTCATGTGAAGTCTCGCCATACAATGGAGGCAAGCCGTCGTATCAGCTTATATCTGACGGGTAAATTTCTAATTCTATGTGACATTCCATGTAAGGTTACCATATTACATATATTTTGAATAAACTTATTTATTCAACCTCTGTACTTGTAAAGTGAATCGTTTTAAATGGCTTTTTATAACACAACCCCGATTTCGTGACAATAATTATGGTATTATTATTCAATTTGATTAATCATTGCATGATGGAAAATTAAGAACCCAGCGTTTAAATAGGAACGTGTATATCATTTGAAAAAGTTCATGTAGTACAAAGAGAATACTTTAAATTGGTTTTTATTCGTCAGATACCAATTTTCGTCATTTTCGTCAGTGCCTTCCTTGACGAAATTACGCACCGACGAATATAAATACTCCTGACAAATAATAAATTGTAGTAAGGACAAATTGAATCAGTCTTTTGGTAAACTTGAATATAAACCGGGAGCACTGCGGAGGAGGGAGGAAGAAGCGGAAAGTTCATTGTTAAATAGTGTTATTACGACAGGCAAATGACAAATCAATGAAACCTGAATACGAACAGAAAGTGGCGTACAATGTATTTCTAATGACAATAAAATATGTTTTCACAGCAAGTTAGGTGATATACATGTTTCTAATTGTTTGTTTGCCGATAATTGTTAAATAAACAATGAAAACAAAAGATCTGACGATTTGACAGCGGATCTAAATCTTAAGTTGGCATTTGAACAGACAAATTTATATTTTAGGGAACCTTGGATGAGGAATTTACGTAGAGACGAAATTGTCATTTTTAATGAATTGACGAAAGTTGGTACTGACGAAAATAAAGCAATTTACAGTATAGTGAAACAAAGGACTCAGGCCATACTCCACAGACCTAATGAATGAATGATTACCCTAAATAAGACTGTGTACTTTCTTTGTAAGCGGAAATATGACCAGTGATCAACCTCAAAGCATCTCTGTAGGGAAGATTGTACCTCTTGACCAAAATCGGGGAAAATTATGCATGGCTACTCAATATCATCTTTTCAAATTATTGCACATTGGGTAAAGCTGATACAGGTTTCAAATATTTCTTTGTTAAAAAATGTTTCTACAAGAAATGTGAAATGTTAAAGTTGTGGTCATTCGAATTAATAGACGATAAAGATACCCCTACAATGTTTAAATTCAATAGCATCAATTCAGAACGGATGAACTTGCAGCATAGACAAGACATGAAAGTTTCGGGTACTTAACCCTCGTCAGTGCTCCTCAATCTAAACAATGTTATATTGCCAAAGAATGTGAAAATTGTTACGTCTAAAAACGTATCGAACATGTAGCAGGATGGGTGGGATATGAAGCTACAAGACCCACGTTTTAGGGCTTTCAAGAAATTTTGATAACAGAAATTTTCGAATGCGTCGCATGAAAAAACGATCAACCAAAGCTGATCGAACTTGGTCCACATGCAGTGACACTCACCAAGTGGTACAAATATTAAACAAATGTTAAACGTCTTCAAACTCACAATCTAGGATTTATTTTTAAAATGTTCATAAAGCGAAACGAAACTTAAAAAAAATTATCAAAGGGAGAAAAGAAGATCTCACCAACATAGGTATGACCTTATGTTAAACGTAATAAAAAAAAAACAAAAACTCGTGGTTTTATTATTATACCTAGAACTTAATATAAAGCCGTTTGAACTTTAACGTTGAACTATATGGGTTTAAGTAAGAAACAAACTCTTTTTATAGAAGTGATAAAATGTAACCATAAAATGTTAAACGTCTTTAAATTCAATAGCATCATTTAAAACCTGATAAATTTAAAACATGGACCAGACATGCACGTTTCTGGTACTAAACCCTCGTCAGTGATCCTCAGTCTGAAGAATGTAATATTGCCGAAACGTATGAAAATTATTATGTCCAAAAATGTACCAAAAGACGTAGCAGAATGGGTGGGATATGATGCCACAGGACCCACATTTTAGAAATTTCAAGAAATTTTGTAACATAAAATTTCAAATGCGTTGAAGAGACAGACGATCAACTTGGGAACATTCTTTTCCCAAAAACCATAGCAATTCTGACCTGAAGAGCACAGAACATACCATGATTTTCCTCTGCCTTGACTATTTTTAAAATATCAATTGGGAAATGCCTATTGAAAACTCCCTTCTAGATCAGTTCTTTGACACACAGGAGTTGCAAAGTGACCAATTCTTTTACACCTTCATAAAAATGAATACTGTTGACAGGTACAAGAATCGTTATACATTTTTTTGTAATAATAATGAAAGATGGTATACGTAGTTTCGCATGGAGCATTCATGATATGTTACAAAAACGTTACACGCCTATTTGTTCCTATATTCGTCAGTTATGATATTATTTATGTAGGATTTATATTATAAGTATAAAGACATTAATGTGTCTAATGAATTGTAAAATGGTAACGAAATTCAGTAAGGGTTTTGTACCCAAAGTTTAATTTTTTCAGACAACCTTCATGTTTCAAATGATAAAAAGTATATCAAACTACGTTTCTATAAGATTTTACAGCTAATTTCTAGTATGTGCGATCCTTTTATATACCAAGTCCAATGGCAAAAGCATTATTTCACAATCTGTTATACCTTTTTAGTTGTCCAGTCGAGCAAACTACACATATCATATCCAGAGATACTCACGCCACAAAATTTGTTTTCGAGTCGTTCGAATTTCCATCAAACACAGGATCTATCTACGTATCATGCACGGCAACAACATGTTTAAGCTATGAGAGTACCCAAGAATGTCAACAAACCTGTCGATCCTCAAGAGCTCTTAAGTCCAAAAGAGGAAAACACGTTTTACTTCAAGGAGTCGGAGTTGTTTTCGTTTGTAGAAAAAAGTCTTCATGCTTGGAACAGGTAATACTGTAAACGGGAAATGATTGCGGTGGTTTTAATTTCGCTATGTTCGCGGTTTTCGAAATTTCCGCGAATATTAAACCCCCGCAATAATTGTGTATAACAAACCAAACAAATCATAGAGGAAAATATGTTCATATGCTTCAGATGTATGAAAGCTATTGTACATGTACAGCTGAATCGTTCATGCTTTTCCTGTAAGTTGCTAAAATAGTTTGTACATTAAAAGGTATCAACAATATAACTTACTTTGCATCTATCATCATACCAATATTTTTTTTTCATAAAAAGGAAGATGACACGCATAGTGAAATGGACGCAGTTAATTAGTTTCAATCTACTTATGGTACTCCAATTCAATTCAAATTTAATCGTTTCTGTGTAGTTATCACTAATTACTACGTGTTTGTCATTAATTACCACGAGAAATACTTGTTACTACAAACAACAATCAAATTACACGTATGTTAGTGCGACAAAATTTTCATACATGTATCAAAAGTGCTGAAGTTATTTCTGCTGCAACTTTCGATACCGCGAAATTAAAACCACCGCAATTGGCTACATTCGGAAAACCGCGAACTTTTAACACCGCGAAATTAAACCCGTTTACAGTATATCACATTTCTACCTACACATAGAGGGATTCCAATTAGATTAAATATTTTAGTACAGGATAAGGATTAATGATAATTGTGTATATATTTTTCTCTATCCATTGTTTTTGTATTCAAAATTGTTTTTACATGTAATGGCTCAAAGTAAGACAACACTGACAATTAGTGAGAGGTTCATCAGTTGAATGTAACCATGTCGATTTTTATAAATGAAATATACAGCTTACCTCTTAATAACAAATTATTATCATACGTACATAGTTGATTATCACTTTCCGCACTATTCTGCAGGGAAAAGATTTAGATGCGTAGTAAGGAGTGTGGAATAAGCAGCATCATTTACCTTTTCTTGTAAATTGTTCAAATAAATATTCAACAAAATAAAGTATTGTTACAGTTTTTTTTATTCAAATCATTAATATATTATCATAAAGGTTCCAATTTCGATTTGCTGATAGCAATTCGATGTTTTACGATATTAACCCTTGCCGAAAGAGGATGACTAGGCATGTAATTTGATACATTTCAATATTTCATGTTATAATGAATATAAATCATAAATATAAAAGATGTTTTTTTACAAAACCAATTGCCTCTCCCTCCTCTAGGGACTTCGACCTTGATCTCAAGACCTTAGGTTAAGATGCTGTGAAACCTTTAAGTCACTAGTAATAATATACTGCACTATGAAAAAGATTCAGTCTATAGTTTAAGAGTCAAAGCTACATATATATATATATATATATATATATATGCAATTTTATTATAAACTTGACCTTGACAGCATGTTCTTGGGATAAGAATATATTACATTTTTGTATACCTTTGAACCATGGGCAACAACAAACTGAAATATGAAAAATATGAAAATGTTGTGATAAATCACTGGAAAAACCTCATTTTGGAAATTACTGACATTCGAATAGACAACTTCCACAAAAGTCCTCATCTTTTTGAAAATCCAAGTTCTAAATCTGAAAGATATTTCAAATCCATATAATGTACATGAAACATGTGTCTTCGCTCCAGCAGATAAGCAGCGAACAACACCATAATCATTTGAAAATATATCAAGTTTAGTTTCAGAACTTTCGTCTACAAATACTTATATCAAAAGCAACGAAAGTGTCCCCAACATTTTGAGCAAATATAACAGTGAAATTTCTTCATTCAACATCCCGATTTCTAAATTGGATCTTCCTACAATATACTGCATACCAAAACTACACCAATCTCCTTACAGATTTAGATACATTGCTAATTCTAGCAACTGCTCAACTGCAATTTTGTCTAGAAATCTGACGGTAACGGAACACGTAGCAAAATATTGTGAAACTGTTCTAATCAGAAATGATGTAAATTAACTTTGGTCTATAAAAAATTCAGAATGAAATGAAGTCAAAATGAAATCTAGAAATTTTCAAGATAAAACGATTTCTTCATACGACTTTTCAAATATGTACACCACGCTTCCTTACGACAAGGCTAATGATCAATTGTCCAAACTCATTGAATGGTGCTTTAATCGAGAGGGGAAAACTTATATTTGTACATCTGAATCAAAGGGTTTCTTCTCCGCTACAGAATACAAATCATACAAATCATGGACATGTAGAGACCTATGTAGTGCCTTGTCCTTCCTCTTGAACAACACTAATGTAAGATTTCATGAGAATCTCTGCAAGCAGGTTCTAGGGATCCCTATGGGTACTAATTGTGCGCCTATTGTTGCATATTTATTTTATACACGTATGAAAAAGAATCTATCCAAAATCTTTAAAAGCAAAGAAAACATGATGATGTGAAATGTTTCATTGGTACTTCTAGATACCTGGATGAAAGTCGTACTATCGGCAAACCTGTTTGTGAAAAGTATAGAGATGTTACCTATCCACAAGAATTGACTCTTAACAAGGCAAAAGTTACAAACACAGAAACACTATTTATGGACCTGAATATCAAAATTGTTAATGGAGAGATTCATACAAGTGTGTATGACAAACGAGATGATTTTGTATTCAACGTAGTAAATTTTCCCTGGCTTGACGGTGATGTTCCTATTTACCGTCATACGGTATCTACATTTAAGAGCTCATCCTGTATGTCAAAGGATGTACTGATGTTTTGGATTTTCATTGTAGAAATTTACAAATTACGAAGAAACTTTTAGGCCAAGGTTTTAGCTTTCACAAACTAGTAAAGACTTTCTGGAAATTTTACAAAATTATGATCAATTTCTTTTGAAATTCGGACAAATACAAGAAACAGAGTATATTACTTTGGGTATTTCACAACCTGCATTTTATGGTGACATAATTAACAAAATAAGAAGGATCAAAGGTAGACAGCATAACTCTCGAAAATGCGTCAGAATCATCAAACGCCTTTTATACCGTGGATATGATCTTAATGTCACCAGACGGACACTAGGCTTGGTACTTGACCAATCTACAGTTTTGTACGAGCGCATTTTTAACACTTGCACTCTGACTGACGACAGGACTCCATGACGGGCCCTCTCCAAACCTCTTTAGGGAAGACAGGGCCCCGACCACTTGTAATCTCTGAATGTCAGTCGGACTCCTTTGGGATTACATAAATGAGTTCAATACAGCCGGCGGAGCACGGACTGTACTGCGCACGTCCTTTTTACATCCATTTACATATTCATGTGTGTTGCTTGGGCCTCTGTGTTTCACGGTCTTGTTTGTGCATGGTCATCTAACAGTGAGGAGGTTGTTAATTGTACATTCTTCGAGACCTCTGGGTAATCGGAAACATGGGAGGGTTGTGCTGCGCACGTAATCCAGGATAATACACCGTCTGCTACTTACTTGGCATATGGCTGTCATAAGTATGCACACGTTGCCCCTTGGTCTCGTTGGTTTACGTGTGGTCTTTTCAGTTTCATGTTTCTATGGTGTGTGCTGGTGTTCCTTTCCCTTTTGCGTCTCTTTCTATGGATGTCCGATCTGTGTTTTTGTGCATTTGGTGTTTTGAAGTTTTGCTGTGGGTGCTACCACCGAGTGTTGTTGGACATCCCCTCCTTTCTTTCATAAACGATATAACCTGGACATGATAAGGATATTCAATTTCATTACTTAAGTCAGAAGTCACATTGACCTTGGTTCAACATTAATTTCAGAGAAACAGCATATTTAATATAAAAAAAACTCAAGTACAGATACATAAAATAACTCAGATAACTTGACCCTGGTCACATGAACTACGGTCGAGGTATTAAAAAAACCTTTTGTTCATAAACAACAGAATACTTAGATATGAAGGTTATCCTGTAACAGTTCAAGATATATAAACCGGACACTATAGCGTGTACAATTTAATACAAAAAAATATGTGACCTTGAACGTGCTCAAGTGACCTTAGGTAGAGGTGATGAAATACATTGGAAAAAAACCACCAACATATTGATATGTGAAAGTGACCTGTTAATCGCTTAAAAAGGTATATCCCGTACATTATAGCATGGAAAATTTGATTAAAATGGTAAAATGTGACCTTGACCTTTGTCGCATGATTTTGGATAAAGGAGATGTGATACCTTTGGGTTATGAGTAACAACATACTGAAATATGAAGTGGTTTTGTCATAAACAGGAACATACTTAAAGGTGAAAGTGATCCGGATTCGGATGGGGTGATAGCGAAAACACAATGTTTGACAGACAGACATACAGACAGATATACAGATCGACGTTCTTGGGAGAATAATGAAAAGTATTGAAAGTTTACGTATATCAGCTGTTTAGATGAATATTGTACCTTAAAAATATACTAGGACAATACGGCTTTGATGTGACATCGTTTTAGCTTTGATTGTCAGATTGTAATTCCTTCTCACAACGAATCTTATGCAAAGTCAAATATCTAGTAGAAAAGTAAACGCGGGAAAGATTGCCCTAGAGACGTTGACATATTTCGATACGTGTGTACATGTATGATCCTAGTATGCAATACATGTACATTTGGGTGAAAGGAGGGGATCTCTAGCAACATGCGGTTGCAGCATCCACAGCAAAACTCCAAAACACCCAATGCAAAGACACAGAGCAGACACCCACAGAAAGGGGCAAGGAACACAAACCCTCGCCATAGAAACATGGAACGTAAAAGATCACTAACAACCAACGAGACCAACTCACACGATAGAAACATTAAACACAAAAGACCACACATAAACCAACGAGACCAATGGGCTGACTTAGAAGGGCCATCTGCAACGCAAGTAGCAGACAGTTTGGATTCTGTTCAGATTTATATTGTTTAGAACTGAACGACTGAGCAAAATATATTTAAGTTCACCAATTTTTTATATGTTTGCATAATAAAAATGTCAAAATCGCGTTTATCCAGTGTCGAAGTGAGACAGAACCATAGACAGTGCATGTATTTTATATATTTTCATTTTCGTGCGTGAACATCGACGGCGAGTGCGGCTAGCCAACAGGGGATGCTTACTCCTCCCGGGCACCTGGTCCCACCTATAGCTTGCCATGGGTCCGTCGATGCTCCATTTGGTGCTCTATTTTGAGTGCTGTTGAGATTATCGTCAGGATCTTCTTTAACTCATTTGAGACGGTAAAGAAGTCACAGAGTCTGAAGACACTTTCCTTCGTTAGTATATTCTAAGAAAGTAAGGATCATGACACTTAACACATTATTTGTATTTTAAAAACAAATCCAAAAAGTAACATTTAAAAGGTGTCTACATCTGAGTTTGACATTGATTGAGCATTAAAGAATGTAGTATCTTGCACTATTAATTCTCAGTCCGTTTCATTTCCATCCGAGCCATAGAACATGTGGGAGGAAGATTATAAATCGCCTGTGAGAGAATCCGCGACTAGTCTCTCCGGATGAGGTGCCGCCTGAATGAGCTATCACTAAGGTGGCATAGACGTGACATGATTTTTTTAATTCGTTCCCTCGACTTATAATGTTGTGGGAACAAGTTGAGATTGTTTTTGCATTCTTACTTAAAAAAAACGAACACTTACACATGAAAGCATTTTCAAGGTCATTTAGCTTTTAATGACCAGATATGACGAAAAGTCCTGATTCTTCATAAAATGAGGCGCCAATATTTCAGAAACCTTCAGATATTGAAGTTAACAGTCAATTGAAATAAAATGATTAATTTAACACTGTTTTCCAAGAACTATTGATAAAGTTTCTTCGCATCTTTGAATTTCTAAATTCAATGAGTATTTTGATAAAAAAAGGAATGAAATCTGTATTTTCTTGTTTTTTTGACATAAGAAATATTTTCCAATTTAATTACTACAGTTCAATAAATTCTCAGATTTTTCTTTCTTTTATTCATGAGCTATTATGATTAATATGACCTATGAAAATATTCAAATAAAATTTCATTAAAATGCAAAATATGCGGTTCTAGATAGAAATGAACTTGAACATAAAGTCATTGAATATTTTAATTGTTATTACGTGAAAGTGTTAAACCATATCTATCCATAAAATAATTAAAATCAAATTAAATGATAATATGAAACAAGCAAAAGGGTACAGCTTTTCCATAGTAACGGGTTTTTGACGACACAATTAAGGCGAAACTCCTAAATTGCCCACTCCAATTTTTCGTTTTGTTTTTAATAGAAATGTATTTCGTGGATTAAAATCAGTCGTCTCCTATTGATGCATTAGGTGATAAAAACCTTGGAAATGGTCAAAAACATACTTCATTTGGCCTTTATTTTTACCTCTATTTTTCGTTTCATTTAAACTGATTATGATTAATACAATATGTTTCCTGTAATAGATATCACATAACTAAGTGTACTAAGTAAAAATGGAAGTATGAATGAACAAATTATGTAAAGTTACGGTGTTATCCATGGCAATGCTGTATCCGAAGCTGGCTTATTTCATGGTCTCAAAATTGTTGCTATAAATATTTGACATCGTCTCTATGGCAACCAGAGGTCACATTAATCAATTTATTATATTCATCGTCAGTACCTTAAATATCATACTGAAAATTATCAAAATCAATGACATGCCGTGTCACTCATTTTTTGCCCTTACAGAGAATGGCTATTAGGATATGTCGAAAAGTGTCGATGTGAACGTATGAGTTAAAGAAGATACTGACAATAATCTCAACAGCACTCACAATAAAGCACTAAAACCTCACTCGGACTAATCAACATTACAGTACAGTCCTAGCAAAACTTTCATTTTCTGGACTAATGAAATTACTCCAATGCATGACAGGAGTGAACCAAATTACGACATCTTTGGTTATTGAATAGGAAATACATGTATTGACATTAAAACATACAGCTATTTGCTGAAATTTCAAGCTTAATGTATACCCACTAGTGGACAAAAGAAATGATAGATTTTTGTTTATACAAATTTTTATCTCGTCTTTAAATTGTCAGTAAAGTATATACTCTGAGGGCAATGAGACGATCAGAAAGACTATTGAACCAAGGTTAAATATGTGAGCGACTGACTTTGTCACTGAAAAAAATGTTTTGGACGATACAATGAAAATATAGTTGTCCTCAATGTTGGATGATATTTTGGGTTAGAACCATCGAAAAACATTGAATTTAACTATTTACCGGATGATCTTTTTTCTACAAGTCTTAAGTGACGGTTGTTTCTAGCAAACAGGAGTTGCTTACTCTCCCCTGCACCTGATTCCTTATCCATCGAGGATTTACTTTTTTTTTGCTTCTCCTTTTATATCTACACTTATCTCGTTTTGCAGTGTGGAGTTGGCAATAGAGTTCCCCGCTACCCCATGTTTGAAGTTTTTTTTCCATTTCGTAATCTAACTTGACTATGTTGTAGTGTCCTCTATGCAAGATTTTAATTCAGCCACCTCCGATCATTTCATTATGGCGTTTTTTGGTCTCATTCTGTGGGTGTCTGTTCTGTATGTTTGCATTGCGTGTTTTGAGGCTTTGTTGTGGGTGTTGCAACCGAGTGTTGTTGGATATCCCCGCCTTTCTTTGCAGAATGCTTCAAATGATTGTATTATTTTAAACTCCATAAAAGGTTTTGTAGAACTGATATTCATTACACGTGGTGCTGGAGAAATCCATTAATTTGTGCGGCGCTGCACACGTTGTTAGCATATAATTTTGTATTGCTTTAGAAAATAGTTAAATTCATAGAATCTTAATTGTGATTGCTGTGTTTATGTTTTGTAATAGCTAATTCCACAACGAATAATAATATCTGGCGGGATTATGGATCAATGCAATTGCGTTGGTCAATTGTGCTGCTTAACTTTTTCTTTGTCTTATTTGTTCAGGATGGCGCTACTTACTTCTGATTTTTCTCATTCAATGGTGAAGCAGCAAAAGTATAAGTAGAATTGAGATGGAGATTAGAGTGGACTTTGGGTTTCCATATTGGTCTTTCCTGGTTGGATACTATCTGTTGCATGATTCATTTGATATATGGCTACATATTTTGCACGCGCACATTTCCACATATTAGATTTCATCCCTAGTCATATTTCAAGTTTAAACCCGTTCAAAATGCTTTATTTGGAATTGTACCAAGCATAAATCGGGTTATTCAATGTAGTGGTATGCCTTTGAGATGTTCGAATCATTAAATGGTCAAGCGGTGACTGATGTTGAACACTAATGTTTGATTATCACCAGACACATTTTTGTACGAACTAGGAATGTATGGCTCGCAAGAGACACGGTTGTGGGTATATCTAGGCTTGTGAGAGAGGTACTGATTTCAAATTTTGTATGAAAATTTATCTATCGAAATATTAAACAAGAGACTCAGGGGTCACAACGCTTACCTTAACCCATGCACACTCTTAACCTACTGACATTACATTATGATAGTGTCTGTGCCAGAATTTGAAACCACAACCTGAGGTCTATATGCACATAAATGTTTTCAATTCAAAAAAATCCAAAATATTCAATTTAGGCATGAAATACATATTATAGCATGAAGAAAATAAGGACATATACTGTTTATTCAGTTTTAGGATAGATATCCTTTAGATTCTAATCAGTTTCATCTAATTGTATATAAAAGTGATAAGTAGTCGGCAACGGTTGCCCATTGGTCTCGTTGGTTCATGTGTGGTCTTTTATGTTTAATGTTTCTAAGGTGTGAGTTGATGTTCCTTGTCCCTTTTGCGTCTCTTTCTGTGGGTGTCTGTTCTGTGTTGTTGTTCTTTTTTTTCATTAGGTGATTTTGGTTTTCCTGTGGGCTCTTAACCTAGTGTTGTTGGAGATCCCCTCCTTTCTTTGATGTGGTTACTATAGGAAAAAATGAAGTTCTGCGTACTTTCGAAATGGACTGATGCAGACATTTCCATTTCCAACTATGCTAAATTCAAAATATTTCTCAATATCTTTTTTATTGTTGTATGAATTTCCTTCAAACTTGGAGTACAATATATTGGATATAGAAAATATTCACTTTCAAATATTTTTCAAATACCTTCATAATGCAATTTTGAGTTATCTTTCATGTAAGTCAGAAATTAATACGGAATAATTCCAAATAGCTGTTTATTAGACATGTTTCATTTCAAAGATTACTCAGTACCTTTATATAATATAATTGAAGCATAATTTGACTTTATCAATATCTTAAACAAAAACAAATATTGCAACAACAAAAAAACCAAATGCACTGTTATCAGTTAGGAATAAACAGGTACATCACGTTCAGTAATATAATATAGAGTAACATAATTTCTATATTATTTTACATGACTTTTTATTTTTGTATATAAGTGTGGGGAACTCTTCGATGTGAAGACTCAAAATTTTGGGTGCCGGATATGTCCTTAACTATGACAAATACACAGTGTATGAGTGTGCAAACGGGAAATTGAAAATGGAAGAAAAATAATTGTCAAAATTGAAATAATTAAAGGTATTCAGATGTTTTAAAATTACATAAAAAGCTGACAAAATGGAAAAAGGAAGAATAAAATCGGGGTGCCGGTGCTGGGATTTGAACCCACAACCCTTGGATTCATGTGCACAGTTAACATATCTATTCACATAATGGAAAGTATATAAAAATTCCAAAAAAGAAGATCATTTATTGTATGTATTGTATATCAAAGCAAATAGTAACTAAAATATGACAAACATGCACTAAATGAGGGCACAAAGCCGCACATTTAAAGAATTAGATTACTCAAAGAAACAGTTAAAAATAATGTTAACACGTCAAAAATGTGATTTGGGGCTTGAGCCATAAACAACAACACTTTTTAAGCCATCCTTTTAGATCATACAGATGCTTTCGGTTTGACAATATGTGCTTCTGTTATGAAGAATTTGTCAAAAGAAGGTATTTCCAATGAATTACATTTGCCTGTGGTGGCGCCACCTGTTGACAGATCCAGATGGAAATCGATAAGTAGGGGGCATGAGTCATTCATTCTACAAAGTTTCATTAAAACCCCTACAGTGAGAAGAAGCCAAATGTGAACAGTTTATGACGGACGGAAGACGAGTTTACGACGGATGGAAGACGGATGACAGACGGACCCCGGCGCCAAGTTATGACAAAAGCTCACTTGAGCTTTGCTAGGCTGAGCTAAAAAATGAAAAAGGAAGAAAAACTGTTTTGGTACCGCCGGGATTTGAACCCACTACCCTTGGATCTATCATACCATAAATATGTATACAATTTCTTAAAAATTCATTAAAAATCTAAAAGTTGTTATTTTTACTATATTTTTTCACAGTTACATTTCTTACAAAACATATTTCGAAAGTGTGAAAAAACTGAAAAAGAAAAAACATTTTTTCGGGTCCCGGGGTTTGAACCCACTAACTTTGTGTCCATAGGCCTATGTTCAATCTTGAAAAACTTACTTAAAAATGAAAAGTCCATATTTTCACAAAATCCTTCCCAGATGTATTTTTACTAGAAATATCAAATATCTTATAAGCAATTTCAGGGGAAAAGTTAAAAATGTTAAAAATGACCACCACCACCCCCCTTCCCTTCCGTTTTTGCAGTTCATCATTCAAAAGAAAAAAGCAACTTTTATTATCATAAGCATTCTTCTAGTTTATCATGGCTAAAATGAACTAAATGTGGGAAGCAAATTTAGCCAAGAGACTAAAGAATGAAAGAAATCTCAATTTTTGCAATAGAATAACTAAGTAGAAAAAGACGTCAAAATCGCGTCAAAAAATAGTTACCGGATTTTATCGAAGTGAACAAACTTGAATGATACATCCTTCCTGATTACTCAGATAGCATTAGCTTTTCAATCCATGCAGCGGTTCTAGAAAAGAATATGTTTTAAGAGGGGTACCCTCTGGGGCCTATTTGACCCCGCCCTTGATCCACCCCTAAAGGGTCCGGCCGAAATGAAGAAACTTGGTAGAGGACCTTAAGTACATCTTGCATACAAACTTTTATAAAAATCCTCCAAGCGGTTTTGGAGGAGAAGTCGAAAATGTGACAAGTTAACGGACGGATAATAGCTCACTTTGAGCCTTACTGGATAAGAAATACTATATAACCAAAATTGAAATTTTTGAATTAAGCAATAATTTAACATTAAGATTAACTAATCGAAAATTCATTTCACTATCGAATTGTACTGTAAATCAATACAATTCAATGGTTGTTACGCGGTACACTCAGGTAGGTAATCCACTGTGTACAGATATATACAGAAGCATTTTTGACTGTTCATAAGTATTAAATTCAAAGTTTTGTTAATATTAAAGTTTTGAAACTATTAGCATTTCAGCACGTATGACACTCTATTAATTTGAAGATATGTTTACTTGTTTAAAGTGAATTTAGGGGAAGAGTTATTTGTCACCCCTCCCCCTAAAATCAGTCTATATCGATAAATTGTTACGTGAAAAAAGCTCATCTTAAAACATCAATTTATAGCTTATAGTGTGTACAAATATGTAGCAATTCTATTTTGAGCATTTATTAACGCTAAATCATATAACGAGCTATAATGAAGTGTAGACAGGTTTCCTTTTTACCGTCATATGTTTAAGTTGTGAAAACGACTTTGATGATACCACGTTTGACTTCGGACTGCGCGAAAAAGCCATAAGAATGTTTTTGGCAAAAAAAGGAATCAGTATGAAGTACTATAAATATTGAGTTTTGTCGTGTTGCTGGATCCCGGTTGAAATAAATGTTTTCAAGAAACTTGAATCGCCAAAGACAAATCTCGTTGAGAACGCTTCCTCTAATCTACAGCACCGACCAATTTGCACCAAGATCATAGAGAAAACGAAAGACGGCGAAAATTGCAAATTTAAGAATCAACATAGCAGCATCACAAATGTGTTTCATCCCACCCATCCTACTACATCTTTCGGAACATTTTTTGACATAATAAATTTTACCCTCTTTGGCCATATTTCATTGTTTAGATTGAGGATCACTGACGAGGGTTGAGTAATTGCATTGAAACAAACTTTAAGACAATGATTGTACGTTGTATACCTCATAAATGTAGTAATACCTAATGGTAAATACTTCGTATATTATATTGACAAATACGAAGCCCCAGCATCAGTCTGGAAGAATCTGCAGACAAACAATTCCGTCTTTTCGATTTGACAGGCCTACATTCGATATGTGCAGGTATCAGACGTAAAAGCATTGTGACGTCATAAGATTCCTTTAATTTTGAAAGTCATCTTTTTGGATTTGGGATCACTGATGGGGGTTATGTGCCCGAAACGTGCATGTCTGGTCCACGTTGCCAATTTATCTGTTCTTAATATCAGTTCTCTGTAAGGACCAAAATAATTTCAATAGTACGTGGAAACAGCACATCTCCAATTTTGAAGATTTTTGGTGTGGAAGGTGTATATGATGTACTGAGACAAAAATAAACTTTCTTTTTACAAATTAAGTTTTCGTTGCCATGGAAACCATGTTTAAAATTTTACGCATCAGTAGAATACTTGAAACATGGCATTTTCACAAGGCTCGTTTCCATGGTAACAGCTATTGTAGTCAACTGAAATTTCCTTAATTTTTCTTTTTATATCTTTAATAGTATAAATATTACGCAAGAAGTATGTTTCTGCCCACTATTCTCTTTGTCAATATGCTCAAAATGTAGGCAAAAACCTGTTTTGAAGAGGCACTTTTTAAGACCAAAAAAGCTCCTAATTTAACATAATTTTGCACAAATTTAAGGGCAAATAATCTGAAATGTCAGGCAAACTTGATTTCTACTGCCAATTATCTTTCAAGTTTAATCCTTGATCTTTAAGAAAATGTTAAAATTTGAGTGGGACCTCTTCACAATTTTATTCAAAAGGGTATAAAAATGGTTACCATGGTGACATTCTGTTCAGTGCTATTACACATAGAGTTATTTACTGGTAAATTTTCAGCTGTCCGTTATATATTTTTAAGCAATTTTTATCAGTGCATTTAAAAGAGCATTATTGATTAAAAAATCACCTTAAAATTTTTCAAGGTCACAGGACCCAATGTCAAGGTCATCTTGAATGTAATTCACAAAATTCGGCAAAATTCTTTGATGTTTCAAAAATATGAGAGGCAGTTTCTCAAAAATCATGTGGTATTGAATAAAACAAACACATACATAGTGATTTTTGATATATCCCCTAATCATTAACCAAAGTTGCAAAAATCTCAAAATCAATGACATCCTTGATTTTTAGCTAGTATTTCATACATACATATAAAAAAATGTGAGATTATCATGATTTTTGTCTGGGGCTTATTTTTTTAGGAGAAATGTTCTGAACAAAAAATTGTAATGTTTTTCCATCTATCGGTCCTAATTTTAGAAAGAAGTATTTTTGATACAAATATATGACAGTCAAGCCTAAATTTAGTAACAACAAATAACATCAAAAATGCTAATTTAATTGAAATTGGAACCTATAATTTAAAATGACCTTGAACTTAGAGTCAATGACCTTGACAAATTTTGGAAAATCTCAAATAAAGAACAATTTCTTCTGTTGTCCCTACATAAAGGTCAAGCAATATTAGTTATTTAAACCATGCTAAAATCAATTTGAAAAGATATTGTCATCATGTGTCAAATGAAAAGTTGCCATGGCAACCATTTTTGACCTCAAAATGAAGGAAAACAAAACAAGGTCCCACTTATTTTTTTCAGTGATAATATTTGTCACATGAAATCTATTTTGTCCTGACAACAGTGATGGTGTTATCAGCCTGACATTTTGTGTTATTTTTGCTTAAAAATGGTAAAAATTGGACAAAAATAGGCCTTGATTTTGACCTTATTTTATGGCAATTTTTGACTGATTTTGATTTGATAGGATCCGGCTAATTGAAAGAAATGTCAAAAATTTGTTATTTATTCTTAAAATAGAGGTTTTAAAGATTATAAGTTGTTAATACCAATTAAGTCTGACAATGGTTTCCATGGCATCATATTAACCAAAGATGACTTATTTGACCATTGTTTAGTGCAATCAATAGACAGACCTCGTTTCCATGGCAACCGAAATATTTATTTTCAAAAAATTATTATTTTTGTATTCAGGGCATTATACATACCATTTATAGAGAAAATCATGAAAATCCATGACATGCTGTTTCCAAAATATTTTGGTCTTTACAGAGAATTGATATTAAATGATGCTATTCAATTTGAAGACGTTTACATTTATACCACTTGGTGAGTGTCACTGCTTGTGGACCAGGAGTCCCCGAGTAGCCAAGTTCGATCAATTTCGGTTGATCGTTTCTTCAACGCATTCTAAATTTCTGTTATCAAAATTTCTTGAAATTTCTAAAAAGTGGGTCCTGTAGCATCATAAATGTATCCCACCCATCCTGCTACGTCTTTCGGTACACTTTTTCGACATAGTAACTTTCATACTTTTTTGGCATATTACATTGTTTGGATTTGGGATCACTGATGGGGGTTATGTGCCCGAAACGTGCATGTCTGGTCCACGTTGCCAATTTATCTGTTCTTAAATGATGCTATTCAATTTGAAGACGTTTACATTTATACCACTTGGTGAGTGTCACTGCTGGTGGACCAGGAGTCCCCGAGGGCACATGTAGCCAAGTTCGATCAATTTCGGTTGATCGTTTCTTCAACGCATTCTAAATTTCTGTTATCAAAATTTCTTGAAATTTCTGAAAAGTTGATCCTGTAGCATCATATCCCACCCATCCTGCACGTCTTTCGGTACACTTTTTCGACATAGTAACTTTCATACTTTTTTGGCATATTACATTGTTTGGATTTGGGATCACTGATGGGGGTTATGTGCCCGAAACGTGCATGTCTGGTCCACGTTGCCAATTCATCTGTTCTTAAATGATGCTATCCAATTTGAAGACGTTTACATTTATACCACTTGGTGAGTGTCACTGCTGGTGGACCAGGAGTCCCCGAGGGCACATGTAGCCAAGTTCGATCAATTTCGGTTGATCGTTTCTTCAACGCATTCTAAATTTCTGTTATCAAAATTTCTTGAAATTTCTAAAAAGTGGGTCCTGTAGCATCATATCCCACTCATCCTGCTACGTCTTTCGGTACACTTTTTCGACATAGTAACTTTCATACTTTTTTGGCATATTACATTGTTTGGATTTGGGATCACTGATGGGGGTTATGTGCCCGAAACGTGCATGTCTGGTCCACGTTGCCAATCTATCTGTTCTTAAATGATGCTATTCAATTTGAAGACGTTTACATTTATACCACTTGGTGAGTGTCACTGCTGGTGGACCAGGAGTCCCCGATGGCACATGTAGCCAAGTTCGATCAATTTCGGTTGATCGTTTCTTCAACGCATTCTAAATTTCTGTTATCAAAATTTCTTGAAATTTCTAAAAAGTGAATCCTGTAGCATCATATCCAACCCATCCTGCTACGTCTTTCGGTACACTTTTTCGACATAGTAACTTTCATACTTTTTGGCATATTACATTGTTTGGATTTGGGATCACTGATGGGGGTTATGTGCCCGGAACGTGCATGTCTGGTCCACGTTGCCAATTTATCTGTTCTTAAATGATGCTTTTCAATTTGAAGACGTTTACATTTGTAACCCTGTTTACCTGAATTTGATGCAGGTTTCCAAAGAATTTAATGACGTCAGATGTCTGTACAAATGGGAAGTTACTCTGTATTTCGAAAAGACTGAATAGGCGATGACGGTAGAGGTAGATTTCGAAGTAAAAAAAAGCTGAACCAAAATCGGACGCATGCGTATGAAATTGACCGAATAGATGACTTCCCGTTTTTTACACTTTTGAAAAAAATATAATCCTATCCTCCCACTTCATATAAAAATTAATATTTCCGAATACTTGTTTATTGAAGTAATATCGATGTGTATAAAAAGACATTAAAACATTAAAAAATCAGAAAAAAAATAATGAAAAATATTTTTTGTAGATTTTTAGCAGATATTAAAAGCATGTCGTCTTAAGGTGCAAAGAGCGACCATTTTATTCGAGCGGGGGGATCTGGAATTTATTTTTTTTCAGGTCAGCAGAGCCGATTAGCTTACTTAATTTCAGGCCATTTAAGATCAGATCTTTTTTTTTCATATTCTTACAATGTGAGGACCCCTAGTGTGCTGTATGAGTCCGATCTATCATAATGACCCTGCAAGGATGAGTTTGAATTTTGGCATGCACTACCTATATCAACTGCTCCACACTGCAAAAGGAAATAAGTGTTTATGATAATAATTGTATTGTTCCATGTCGTTACCTTCTAGAAGAAAGTTTCAAAGCAACCTCAATGTACCGGACACAGACTAATTAGTATCTCATTAAAACCCTCTGGTTTTACCCTTTGGGATTTGTGCATTTACTTGCGAAGATTGCGAGGCACCTAATTTACGATAGGGTCGATCCAGTTTAATTTGCACTTAAACGACTTTTTTCAACCAACAAAGTCATATTGATTCTAAGGTGTTATAAATGAGCAGTGTGATTTAACATATGGCTTCATAAAACATTTTATTATCAAACGCCCGAATCAATTGTTTTAAAAATCAGTATTTACCATTTCCATTTCTTCATCAATTTTTTTTCTCGTAATACTATCTTATTTTGGGAAAACATCCTCTTAAAAAAACGAAAAAAAAATCAAACGAAAATTTCGCCTTAAAATTTCACAATAACATTTCCACACAATTTCCTCAGTGTAGATTATCAGACTATCTCCCTTGGTAAGTTCCATGGTAACTTAGACAATTTCAAAGTCAGCAATCTGTTAAACAATGTTAAAAACCAAAATTGTAATTTATATTATAGGAAATACCTATATATTTCTTTAGATTTTGCTTCAAAGAAAAACTTTATTCATTATTTGCAGGGCGGATTGATGGTCAGACATACGGATATTGTTAAATTCAAGAAAGGAATTGCTTTGTAGTCTGGTCAGAAACAATAAAATTTCTAGATAAATCTACAAAATTACCGGACTGCAAAGTACTAGTGTTGCTGTTTCTAAAAATCATCGCATTAGCAAGTATGCAAAATGATATGTAACTCTTTTTCTAATTCAATAAGAACCTTAATGAAAGTATATCAAAAACAAGTTGGATTGTCATCGGTTATATTTTATTTTCGATCAAATAATAAGATCTTCAAAAGTCCATACTGAGTTATCTCTCATGGTTACTCTTTCTGAAACACGAAACAAAAGACGGTTATGATTTTTACTTTCATTAATGTTCCTTGAGAAGAAAGTGTTTGAAATAACGAATATATTTTATGTACTTAAATAAGAGAAAAATATTTCTTACGCGCAAATAAAGCCATTCTTTGAATAGCAGCTCTCATCATCCCATTTAAAGCCTTTACCCTCCCAAAGGGCTACACAGTCTTGATCAATCGTGCTTGCAGGCTCACCAGGAGCCCAGTCAGTGAAGCCATCACTGAGAATAACATCACTATTAATCCATTTATACAATCCATTGGCAGATATGTCCGTAGCTCCTATCCAGTAATTTAATCCTGCATAAAGATTTTTCATAAAGAATATGGATATTGTAAAAAAAAATACCACTCAAAAACTCAGTAATATATGTGTCATTTGTTTCAAAGAAAAATTTATTCTTGGGAACAAAATATTATTCTGAAGTAACGAAATATTAATTCGAGGGCTCGAAATAATTTTACTTTGTTAAGAATTTCACTCTTAATGTATTAACTATTTGGTGCCTCGGGCGTTACGTAGTAAATCATGCTTGTAAAATTGTGTATACGGTACAAGTTGTAGTGTCCACTACGCAAAGATCATAATTCACCTTTCACCGATCATTTCATCATGGCATTTTTAATGTCGCCACGTATCAAATTAACTGCTTTGAGATAACCTCTATTACTACAGTCACTTTCCCATCATCAACATTTAACAGTAAGAAACTTTTTTTCCTCACCAAAGGTTCTTCTATCACTTCTTAAATTAAAACCCCGTAGACGTATTGCACCCACTTCTCCATCTGCAGGCTCTATATTTAACAACACATATAGAGGGTTCTCAACCATTTGCAGGTGCAATGGGAAAAGATGCGGTATGTGTCCGCTCATCAATTGCAATTCCACAATCAAATCTAGTGTTAATGGACTTTAAAACCAAGATTGATAAGGACATTGATTGATCGTATCAAGATGTCATCTATTACATGACACGCCAAGGGATGTGGCACCGAATATGTAGGGGAAACAGGCCAGTCCTTAAAATCTCGTTTTTGAAGGCATTCGTATCAGATAAGAAACTCGTGTCAGAAAAAACAATGAAATAAAGCCACTAAGTCTCGGATATAACATTTACTCCAGTTCAGTCATTTCAAATACTTAAAAATCAAAGTAAAACTGAAATTGAAAAACGCCGCTTACAAGCTGAACTTGCTGGATAACCAAACTGCGAACTACTTACCCCCTTGGTCTAAACGATCAAATTGATGGACAAGGAAACATTTCTTCGACCTCGTCAAATATCAATGTCTTTTCAATCCGCCCTAACAGTAAACGGAAGCATAGGTCTCACAGTAAAAGACGGACAAAAAACTCAGAAAAAGGGCTAGAGTACATTGTACCCTCAAAGATGATCTACTGATCATTGCACGCAACGGCGGCACACATGAACTGCTTCAGTAACAGCAGTTCAATTAAAATCTATCATGGATGAAGCACTGGTTGCATTCTTGAGAAACACTGACTGATTCAGACTAAACATCATCGTTGCATTCGCATAAAATAAACTATATCCTTTGGCTAAAAACACCTCCCCTAAAAGACAATTCATAAAAATTCCATTTATTAACAATGGTTTTGATCTTCTGAACATCTCTAATATTTTTCGGGATCATCGCGTACAAAGTGCCATTCCTCAATATTTTGAAAATTTAGAACCTCCTCTTATTTGTTACAAATATTAGAGACCTATTCGAAATTTCCATTTTAACTACAACAAAGTTAAATCAGATCTTAAAATACTTGAATCATGTCCTGCTTCTTCAGAATGTGCAACGTCTGAATTTCTATATAAACCAGCTGGTTATACAGTATCATTACAGATGACTTTTCAATTATCAAAGTCAGGCAGCTCCGTGATCTTCTCAAAAAAGGACCTAAGTATAGAATCCCATCAAAGATAGATTTAATTAAATGTTGCAAAGGAAGCTTTAGATAAATATACCAAACGATAGTGTTAATCGGAAGGAGTGAATTCGCATGCTCTTAATGACTGGAAAAACCTCATTTCAGATATTACCGATATTCGAATAGATAACTACCACAAAAATCCTCATTTTTTTGAAAATCCAATATCTAAATCTGAAAGATATTTCAAATCCAACTTACGTAATTTACATGAAAAATATGTCTTCGCGCCTGCAGACAAAGCAGCCAACAACACCATAATTATTTGAAAAAGCTAATACTTTTCAACTTTAGTTTCGGGACTTTCCTCTACTAATACTTATATCGAAAGAAATGAAAGTGTTCCCAATATTTTCATGAAAAATAAAAGTGAGATTTTTGCTTTTATCATCCCTATTTCTAACGTTGATCTCCCTAAAATATACTGAATACCATAACTTCACAAGATTCCGTTCGATACATTGCTAATTCCAGCAAATGCTCAACTACAATTTCGTCTAGAAATCTGACGTCAGCACTCACGGCTATAAAGGAACACGTGGCAAAATACTGTGAAACTTTCATGAACAGGAATAGTGTAAACTTCTTTTGGTCTATTTAAAATTCAGGTGATGTGATTGACTAAATCAAATCAAAAAAATTTGAAGCAAATATGAAATCTTCATACGACTTTTCTAATATGTACACCACGCTTCCTCACGACAAAATAAATGATCGACTGTACAAACTCATCAAATGGTGTTTTGATCGAGAGGGGAAAACTTATATTTGTACATCTGAATCGAAGGGTTTCTTTTTCCGCCACAGATTACAAATCATACAAATCATGGACATGTTGTGACCTGTGTATTGCCTTGTCCTTCCTTTTGGACAATATTTATGTAAGATTTGGTGAGAAACTCTACAAGCAGGTGGTAGGGATTCCTGTGGGTACTGATTGTGCGCCTCTTGTTGCAGGTTTATTTCTATACACGTATGAAAAGGAATTTACCCAAAATCTTCAAAAAGAAAGAAAAAATGATGATGTGAAATGTTTCATTGGTACTTCGAGGTACCTGGATGATATTCTTACTATTGACAATCCTGTTTTTGAAAAATATAAAAATGTTATTTATTAGAGAGGACAGGGCCCCGACCACCTGTCCTCTCTGAATGTCAGTCGGACTTCTCGGGTGATTACATACATGAGCTCGCTACTGCCGGCAGAGCACGGACTGTATTACGCATGCCCTCTTTTTATATCCATTTACATATTCATCTGTGTTTCTGGGGCCTCTATGTTTCGTGGTCTTGTTTGTGTTATGTCATCTTACAGTGAGGAGGTTGTTTTACACCACAATTGTACGTTCTTCGAGACCTCTAGGTAATTGGAAAAGTGAGAGGGTTGTGCGCACGTTATCCAGGATAACCACACCATTTGCTACTTGCGTGACAAATGGCCGTCCAAAGTCGGCACAGGTTGCCCATTGGTCTCGTCGGTTTATGTGTAGTCTTTTGTGTTTCATGTTTACATGTCTTGTGTCTCTTTTCCGTCTCGTGCTGCACTCGTCTTTTGTGTTTTTGCATCGGGTGCTTTTGGTGTTCTGCTGTTGATGCTGCAACGGGGTCTTGTTGGAGATTTCCTCCCTTCTTTTATCCACAAAAATTGATTCTAAACAAGGCAAACGTTTCAAACACAGAAACACAATTTCGGACCTAAATATGCAAAATGTTAACGGAGAGATCCATACAAGTGTGTATGACAAAAGAGATGATTTTAGATTTAACATAGTATTCCTAGATTACCGTCATATGGTATCTATATTTCACAGCTCATCCGGTATGCTAGAGCATGTACTGATGTTTTGAATTTTCATAGTAGAAATTTACAAATTACCACGAAACTTTTGGGCAAGATTTTCTCTTTCACAAACTAGTGAAAACTTTCTGGAAATTTTACAAAAATTATTGTCAACTTCTTCTGAAATTCAAACCAATACAGGAAACAGAGTATATTACTGTGGGTATTTCACAACCTGCATTTTATGGTGACATAATTAACAAGATAAGAAGGATCAAAGATAGACAACATCACTATCGAAAATGCATCAGAATCATCAAACGCCTTTTATACCGTGGATATGATCCTAATGTCACCAGACGGACACTAGGGTTGGTACTTAAACAGTTTTGTACCAGCGCATTCTTAAAACGTGCACCCTGACTGACTGTGCCGACGGGACTCCATGACAGGCCCTGTCCAAACCTTTTTAGAGAAGACAGGATCCCGACCGCCTGTCCTCTCTGAATGTCAGTCGGACTCCTCGGGTGATAACATACACGAGCTCGCTACAGCCGGCAGAGCACGGACTGTATTACGTACGCCCTCTTTTGATATCCATTTACATATTCATCTGTGTTGCTTGGGCCCCTGCGTTTTGCGGTCTTGTTTGTGTGTGGTCACCTGACAGTGAGGAGGTTGTTTTACACCACAATTGTACGTTCTTCGAGACCTCTGGATAATCGGAAAAGTGGGAGGGTTGTGCGCACGTAATCCAGGATAACCACACCTTCTGCTATTTCCGTGGCAGATGGCAGTCCATTGGTCTCGTTGGTTTATGTGTAGTCCTTTGTGTTTGATGTTTCTGTGTTGTGCGTTGATGTTCCTTGTCCCTTATTCGTCTCTTTCTGTGCTTGTCTGCTTTGTGTTTTAGCATTGGGTGTTTTGGGGCTTTGCTGTGGGTGCTGCAACCTGGTGTTGTTGGAGATCCCCTCCTTTGTTAAAGAATATAACAATAGATCAAATATTTCGCTATGATTATCGTAAAAGATAGTAAGAATGTCCAATTATGAAATTTTTCATAGAAGAGATAAAGAAGATCCTGGCGACAATCCCAATAGGACTCACGATAGAGCACAAAATCGAGCATCGACGGACCCCTAGCAACGTTTAACGTCTTGAAATACAATAGCATCATTCCAGAACAGATAAATTTGCAGCACGGCCCAGACATGCACGTTTCATCGACCATCAATCTAAACAATGTAATATGACCAAAGAGTGTGAATTTTATTATGTTCAAAATGTAAAGATATAGCAGGGTGAGTGGTGGAGGTGAGCTAGAGGTGGTACCAGGTCCCCGGAAGGAGTAAGAATTTCTTATTTGTCTAGCTGCACTGTCGATATTCAAGCACGATCAGGAAAGCAAATATTTACAAAACATGCAATGTCTGAAGTTATGTCTATATAAAAAGTAATGTCGCGACCATGTCAAGGAAAACATTCAATAAACTTACTGTCAAACCCCTCGCGGGGAACTTTCTACAAGCTCCACACGGCAAGAGGCATAAGTGTGACACATATGAGACAAAGAAGATCTCGAAAGACAATCTCTACAGTACTCACAATACAACACAAAATTGAGAATCGACGAGACCAGGTGCCCGGGAGGAGTTAGCTTCTCAGTCAGGGATATGTTTGTGACCGACTAACATCGTCACTGAGGAAGTTCTACTGTCGATATGGGGAACTCGTCATCCACTATGTTGTCCCACTCTCCAGAATGGTGGGTGATATTCTGTCGTAGACCATTTGAACCTTCCAACCAAAGATTGTACTCTATGTCTTCCGAAATTGAAACTACCGGATGTGACAGTTCTACCGAATTGAAGCGGCGGGTGTTGCATGCAAGCAGGAGATGCTTACTCTTCCTAGGCACCTGGTATCACTTCCATATCGGGAGTTCGCTTCTTTTCATATAGAGGAGGTTTTTGTTTGTTTGCTTTTGTTCCTGTTTTGTCCTGAAGCATCATATCCCACCCATTCTACTACGTCTTTTGGTACATTTATAGACATAATAATTTTCATACTTTTCGGTCATATTACATTGTTTAGACTGAGGATCACTGACGAGGGTTTAGTACCCGAAACGTGCATGTCTAGTCCATGCTGTAGATTTATCAGGTTTGAAATGATGCTATTGAATTTAAAGACGGTTAACATTTGTATGCCTTCGGTTTCTGATTTTCTGAATTATTGATTTTGTGCTGTAAACTGGGATATGGTCATTATCCATATTTGTCATTCATGTAATTTCCGTTGATTATAGAGGATAACGTAGAGTATAGAAATATATGTACCCGAAGGAAGATGAGTTTCCAGGAATGTATTTTCTGATGCCGACTGGATTTCCACTAAACGACTATGAAGGAGAAAAAAAAAGAATTAGTGTGAAACGATATCAGCGATCATAAATGAATAATTTCCTTTTTATTTCTATGAATAAATTCATTTTCATTAAATACAATATTAATCTACTAGACGATTTTACCTGTGCGTCATGCCATGTTAACTTATCCGCGCTAATTAGGAAGCATTTCTGATCAAAATGGGTCCAGCCACTCGGACAGGGTTTCGCTGAAATTAAAATAGGGATTTGTCTTTCAAACTCCAAGGTAAACTGTAGCATTGACTTAACTTTTCAGTGAGAACGCAAGCATTTTTACGTTTTCGGGTTTTTTTTTCATCACTATCCATAACAAACATTTCTACGGTTCTACGGTCGATATGGGGAACTCGTCATACACTATGATGTCCCACTCTCCAGAATGGTGGATGATATTCTGTCATAGACCATTTGAACCATCCAACCAAAGATTGTACTCTATGTCTTCCGAAATGGAAGTAACCGGATGTGACAGTTCTAACGAATTGAAGCGGCGGGTGTTGCATGCAAGCATGAGATGCTTACTCTTCCTAGGCACCTTGCCTCACTCCCATATCGGGAGTTCGCTTCTTTTCATATGGTGGAGGTTTTGGTTTGTTTGCTTTGGTTCCTGTTTTATCCTGATTTTGTATGCCTTCGGTTTATGATTTTCTGAATTATTGATTTTGTGCTGTAAACAGGGATATGGTCATTATCCATATTTGTCATTGAATTGATATGTCTTTTTTTATATCTCACCTACTCCATCTGGTTGAAGAAAGCTCTCCGATGTTCTGCATAAGACCACAATCGATAGTACTTGTGAGATGAAAATGCAAAAAAAAATAAAATTAATAAAAACAAGATTCCTTTTTGGATAATTTAATATTTATTTTCTTAACGATAGCAGATACATCAAAAAAATTTTCCTTATCTAACTTACTTGTCTTAAAGATCGCCATGACGTTTGAAATGTAGTCCAAGTATTCACAAAACTTTTCTGATAAACCGATCCTAGTAGTTTATCTCCGCTCCATTCCTTCTGTACTGGTATAATTCTCGAAAGCAGTTAAAAGTTTTTGAGACAATTGTTAAATACATCCTGCAACATTATGATCACAAGTGTTAAACGTCTTCAAATTCAATAGCATCATTTCAGAGCGGATGAATTTTCAGCATGGACCAGACATTTCGGGTACTTAATCCTCATCAGTGATCCTCAATCTAAATAATGTAATATTACCAAAATATGTGAAAGTAATTATGTCCAAAATGGGCATAAGACAGGAGAGGCTGGGCACTTCGTATTTTGATAAAAATAAACAATATTTTTTTAATAAGAAGAACTCGATTTGTTCTCTGAATCAGCATATGAAATACTATTGAGGTTTTTACTTTATATATACATGTATGTTGATTATTTTTCTTACATATATAAAAACATGACCGCTTGTAAAACATAAGCATTACGTTTGAACAACTGATATTTAAAATGGGTTGCTTCTTTTACTTATTGGTATCCAATTTTAAATCTTGTCGTAACTCTGAGGAGTAATAATTGTGCGATTGTAATATCTTACAGAGAAATTGTCCTTTGACCAATCGCCAAAAAAACATTTCTCTATCTATTGACAAAAACTATATATGCACATGAGATAAAGAAGATCCTGACGGCTATCTCAACATCACTCACAATAGAACAACAAATGAGCATCGTCGGACCCCTTACAAGACAGAGGTGGGACCAGGTGCCCAGTAGGAGAAAGCATCCCCTGTTTTGCTAGCCGCACCCACTGCCGATGTTCACGCACGAAACGGAAAACAAATATCTACAAAACATGCACTGACTGAGGTTATGTCTATAAAGAAAGTGCTATGGCGATCATGTCAGGGAAAGCCATTTAAAACGCTTATCGTCAAATCCCTCACGTGGAACTATTATTATGAGCTTCACAAAGCAAAATAACCCTGATCAAGCAGCTTACTTGCAAGCCGTCTGGCTCTAACGATGAAATCTTCATATTTTGAACTTGCCCTGGCGTACCGTATGAGCTGGGGAACAAAAACGCCATAGCCAGGAGAAGACGGAATGTTGCTACTCGTGAAAGGGAAGTTAGATATGTGGAAGCTTAAATAATCACTCTTGTCGTACAATGAGGTGTCCAAATGGCCGTTTGCATCGAAAGATAGAAGTATATCCAAGTACGAGCGGATTTGTCGCTCTCAGTTGTTTCCTTTATCTCTAGTCCACGAGGATAGATTTCATGTAGATGATCCTTATAGTTTGGATTATTTATTGACAACATGCCATCTATGTATCTGAAGGTAGAATTGAACTGAGATGCGTGGTGCTTTAGCCCATTCGAGAGCAAGGTCTAGATGAAGTCAGTTTCGTATGAATATAAAAATAAGTCCACAAGCAGTGGGACGCAATTAGTACACATGGGGATGCCAACTATTTGCCGGAATACAGTTCCTCCGACTCCACAAAAATGTAGTCAATCAAAAACTCAAGCATCCGGGTGATATCGTCTTTGGTATACCTTTTGTTTTGAATCAGAGTGTTCCATCGCGAAATAAGTATCCTCTCGTCCTATTGCGAATAATTTTGGCCAGTCTGATTTTTAACTTTTGATGTGGAATGGTAGTTTAGAGCGTGGAGAAGTCGAAAGATTGAAATTGTTGCCTTTTAAATTTTCCAAAAGTTCCTTAGAATTCTAAAGGACCCACATCTGATTGATTCCATTTCTGGAATATGTTGTCTCGCAGTATGTTTAAAGACCTTGCTTGATGCGAGTTAATATTTTCGTAAGCAACACCACTCATAATAGACCACTTAATTGGGCATCGACGGACCCTTACAAGCTAGAGGTGGGACAAGGTGCCCGGGTTGGAAGCATCATCTTTTTGGCTAGCCACATACGCCGTCAATGGATGTTCAATTTGTTGCTCAATTGTGAGTGCTGTTGAGATTGCCGTCAGGATCTCACTCAAGACATGTTTAACTATCTAACTCAAATATCAATATATCCGTACTTATCTTGACAGAAGAAGCATATTGTCTTTCAGAACAGCGTATCTTACAGAGCAAACTCATGAAGTACAAATAAATGAGCTTCATTCATAGAATGACAGATTTATCACACATCACATGGGTCGCTATTGTTTTTGTGTTTGCATGGTATCTTTGATTTATGTGTAGTCCTTTTGGTTTGATGTTTGATGTATACTTGGTATTCCTTATACTTTTATATAAAAGGAGGGGATCTCCAACAAGACTCGGTTGCAGCACCAACAGCAACACACCAAACACCCCAAGTGAAAACACAGAGAAGACACACACAGCAATATACAAAGAAGAGCAAACGAAACATCAATCATCGAACATAAAAGACAATACATAAACCAACTAGATCCATGGGCAATCGGTGCCGATTTAGGACGGCCATCAGCCACGTAAGTAACAGATGGTGTGGTTTCCGGTTACCAAAAGGTCTCGAAGAACGCACAATTGTTGTGTAAAATAACCTTTTCCTGTAAAATGACCATACAAACAAGACAGCACAACGCAGGGATCCAAGCTAAACAGACGAATATGTAAATATTTATATATAGAAATTGGGTAGGGGCGTACGAAATACAGTCCGTGCTCTGCCAGCTGTAGCGAGCCCATCATGTAATCACCCGAGGAGTCCGACCGACATTCAAAGAGGACACGTGGCCGGGGCCCTTAAGGGTTTTGAACAGGGCCCGTCATGGAGTCCCGTCGTCACAGTCGGTCATAATACAAGTAATTTGGATGCGCTGGTACAAGGCTGTCCAGTGCCATGCCGAGAGTCCGTTTGGTGACATTAGGATCATATCCACGATATAAAAGGCGTTTGATGATTCTGAGGCATTTTCGATGGTTATTCTGTCTGCCTTTGATCCTTCTAATTTTGTTTATTATGTCGCCATAAAATACAGGCTGTGAAATACCGAAAGTAATTTACTCTTTTGCTTGTATAGGTCCGAGCTTTAAAAGAAGCTGACTGTAAGTTTTGTAAAATTTCCAAAAAAAGTCTTCAATACTTTATGAAAGCGGAAACATTAACCTTAAAGTTTCTTGGTTATAATCATATGTAATATCTACTATGAAAATCAAAACATTAGTGCACGCTATGTGTATATTTCCCTGTATATTTTTTCTGTGTTTTCACTTAGTGGACCATTAGTCCGCGAGGCCACATGTATCCAAGTTCGATCAACTTCGGTTGATCGTTTTTTTTTTCAGCGAAATTTAAAAAAATTATCAAAATTTCTTGAAATTTCTAAAATGTGTCATCATATCAAAACATCCGGCAGCGTCTTTCGGTACATGTTTGGACATTAAATCACTTTCACATTCCTCAGCCATATGGCATATATCATTGTTTAGATGAAGGATAACTGACTACGGTTAGTACCCGAAACGTGTATGTCTTGTGCACGTTGCAAATTTAACTGTTTTAAATAATGTTATTGAATATGAATTACAAATATGGATAATGACCATATCCCTGTATACAGCAAAAAATCGATAATTCAGAAAATCAGAAACCGAAGGCATACCAAATTAGGACAAAACAAGAACCAAAGCAAACAAACAAAAACCTCCACCATATGAAAAGAAGAGAACTCCCGATATGGAAGACGTTTCTCGTAGGGCATGCGATGTTGTTGCAACGTTGAATTCTGGTCGAATTCTGGTTAATTGTTAGTCGTGACATTGAACAACCATATATTGACGTTTCTTCAACATTGAAATATAGACGTTGTTTAGACGTTTACATGTATTTTCAACGTTGATGCAACGTTGATTTTATGCTGAAATACGGAAGGATTTTTCATGACTATTATTCAATTTACATTTACGTTGAAATTTGACAATCTTTCAATGTGTCTTCTTTCTTTTTTGTATGTTATGAAATTGCAGAGGACTATTGATAAATGTTACATGTATATTGATGTCAAACTTGAGGAGTTGTTATATATTTATGGACACCAAGGGGTGAACTTGACGATCATGAATTAGGTGAAATGATGAAAGAAACGAGGAAAAGAGAGAAACTAATAGAGTTAGGGAGTAGATGGAAAAGAAATCTAAATAGCAAGAAATACTAGACGTGTTAAGTGGTGAAGGATGAAAGTGCAAGATTTACCATCATGTGAGTTAAAGACAATCCTGACGTCATGTGTCCTACGACGATGACGGCCACATGAACACCTCATTCTATGACAAACATGACGACTTCAATTTCAGCATTGCAAACTTTCCTTTTCTAATTAGCAACATCCCTTCATCTCCTGGTTATGGTGTGTTCATATCTCAGTTGATACGCTATGCCAGATCAAGTACCAAATATACGGATTTTGTTCTGAGAGCTAGGCGTCCTTCAGATAAGCTTCTCAGTCAGGGATATGTTTGTGACGACTAACATCGTCACTGAGGAAGTTCTACTGTCAATATGGGGAACTCGTCATACACTATGATGTCCCACTCTCCAGAATGGTGGATGATATTCTGTCATAGACCATTTGAACCATCCAACCAAAGATTGTACTCTATGTCTTCCGAAATGGAAGTAACCGGATGTGACGGTTCTACCGAATTGAAGCGGCGGGTGTTGCATGCAAGCAGGAGCATGAGATGCTTACTCCTCCTGGGCACCTGGTCTCACTCCCATATCGGGAGTTCGCTTCTTTTCATATGGTGGAGGTTTTTGTTGTTTGATTTGATTCCTGTTTTATCCTGATTTTGTATGCTTTCGGTTTCTTATTTTCTGAATTATCGATTTTGTGCTGTATACAGGAATATGGTCATTATCCATATATGTCATGTAAATTGAACATATGAAGCAATTAATAATTGATTTTTTTTTTTTTTCATTTTCCGTCTCTAAAGCGGTTCGTTTTTAGAATGAATCTTTTACGTTAGTAAAAAAGAGTTTTGTTTTCTTCGTTCGTTAGGTTTTCTTTCCCAAACAAAAGTACTTTTTACCTCTTTGTTTAGTAGCTGCAACGTAGAACATACCTATCTTGATTCTATAAGAAGTTAGACCTATATCCATTATGTAACACCACGGTCTCTAACATCAAAGTATTTAACCAGGATAGGTATGGAAGACATAAGAAAATTGCTTCACTTGTACATGCATATGATTGGTGATGAATGAAAGTTGGAATGAAGGACTTGAGTTAGAAATAAGTATAGGACATGCGACAAGAGAGAAAAGAACCTTTGAAACAAAAGATATATATATAGCATGACTGTCATGTAAAATGTCATAAAGTTAAGCCCTTTGATCAGGACATTCAAACTGCAATTAACATTTTGAGCTTCTCTTTTTTTGCAAAAACAAGCAGATACTACATTTTTATGTTAAATTTCAATGATCGTCCCGGTCCCAAGCATGCGCATTTCAATGTTTTAAAACGTCTTTTTAAGTCTTTTTTCAACCAAACATCTACGTTGTGCCGATGTTATGCTTTAACGTTATCTAAATGTAGGTAATTCTACTTCATTCAAATGACTTTCTAAGTTCAGCATGTTACATTTAACATTATCATTTATGAAAAAAAGTGTTTAGTTTAAATATTATTGATTAGAAATAACACATATTAGGCCATGCAAAAAAAATTTTCTGGTTCTCAGATAATTGATCTAAAAAATATGGGTAGGTAGTTAGGGTTTTTATTTTTTGTTTTTATTTTCCGAAAACTACTTAAGCACAATTTTTTATTCAGATATTATAGAGACTGTGATCTATAGTGACTATATTTGTTGTAAATGTTCACCATACTCAACTCTTCTCATTTTTACAGTGCCAAGAATGCTTCAGCCCAGTCTGCAATTTTAAAATTCACCTTCAAGCTGACAATCACTCGTTCATCCCCCCCCCCCCCCACGGTCGCCATTTTGCATCTTGTGTACAATAACAAAGTACAGTATTTCCCTCCACAGAAGTCAGAGCACCTAAGCGTCTTGGTCGTGTGAAGTCTTAACAAAACCGACAAGCGCCGTTAAAACGTAAAGCGCTGTACTGGAACAGACATTTCTACTTTTCGTTTGTACAGAAATCCCTGTTCTATTAATAGAAAATTATATTTATCAGCATGAGAAATCTGGCGGGCGGCGGCTATTTTTTTCCTTTCCCACGATAAAAACGTCTCATCGGGAGGAATTTTGAGCGCGCGGCGGTGTCTGAGAACCAGGATTTTTTTTATATGGCCTTATTTCTCTATATTGAATGTCTGATGGGACACGTCTTCGGAAAGGCCGACGAGCTTATAATAACACATTCAAGTTACATGTAGCGAGATAAAGTCTGGTGAATAATGTAGGTCAGTTCTCGTCTGCTGATAATCTCCCTTATGAAAATTTTGTCCTTCCTGCGCATAATTGCAGCACTACATTGTAGTTGCCGCATGCTTGAGAGGTTTAGAAACCGTACGTGTACGTGTACGCGGGGATTCCCCTCTTTTACTGTGTATGACGTCATCATTTTTTGCGTACGGGAAATCTCTACAAATTGTCGAGTACGTGTAATTCGTCTGCTACAAGAAAATACAAACGTGTAGGCGTTTTCTCTAAATTAATAAACTCAATCTACGGAAACTTGATATATGTACATTTTCAAATACATGCAAATATCAACATTCAGAAGGTCACATGTATAGTGTTAAGTTTCTGCAAGTTCAAGCAAAGTGACATTATGTTACAATGATTTTAAATGTTTGCCATCTTTTTCATTCACATGAAAAATGATTGATAATTAATCCAGCTTAATCGTTTCTCTTTTTAACACATTTTAAACAATCATTAAGTTTGATCATCATCTAAAAACGCTGTAATGAAGCATGAAGGTACATGTACTTGTGAAGCACTGAATGTAGTCTATCTTAACAACGAGTTGTTAGGAACTTTGATTCTGAAATTTATAACTAATTATGTATGGAATCCTTTTTCTTTGTTTTTGCAGTGTAGTACATTTACTGAAATAAAGAATAAGAAATCTAACACTGGATGAAAAAACAAGTTTACGCAATGCGTAAACTATATGGAAACTTTGCGGAAACCTGAAGTTTCCATATAGTTTACGCAAGGATTCCGTCGCTGAAACTCAAGTTTACGCTTTGCGTAACCCGACTACCCGCTCAAATTCCAAATGGTTTACACAAGCGTAATCTTGTAATTTCCATCAAGTTTCCGCAACTGAAACTTAAAGGCACCAACTTGCGTAATCAATTGAAACTTCAGGATTCCAGATAGTTTACGCATATTTTACCTTGCGTAAACTTGATTGCCGTTTTATGATATAAAGGTTCTGCTTGCGTAAACCATATGGAAACATGCGTAAACTATTTGGAATCTTAATCAACACGAGTTTACGCATTGCGTAAACCATTTGGAATCTTTCAATATCAAGTTCAGGCTAGCGTAAACCATATAGAAACTGACATTATAAAAGTTTTCAAATGTGTAATCTTGTTGAAACTTGCGTAAACCATTTGGAATCTGAATAAACACTGGTTTAAGCAGTGTGTAAACCATTTGGAATCTTACTATATCAAGTTCAGTCTTGCGTAAACCATTTGTAATCTTACTTGAGTCTTGCGTAAACCATTTGGAATCTTACAATATCAAGTTCAGTCTTGCGTAAACCATTTGGAATCTTACAATATCAAGTTCAGACTTGCGTAAACCATTTGGAATCTTACAATATCAAGTACAGACTTGTGTAAACCATTTGGAATCTTACTTGAGTCTTGCGTAAACCATTTGGAATCTTACTATATCAAGTTCAGTCTTGCGTAAACCATTTGGAATCTTTCAGTATCAAGTTCAGACTTGCGTAAACCATTTGGAATCTTACAATATCATGTTTAGACTTGCGTAAACCATTTGGAAACCATGTGTATAAAAGTTTCCAAATGTGTAATCTTGTTGAAACTAGCGTAAACTATTTGTAACCTTGATGTTCTAAAGATTACATAGTGTGTAAATTGCGAGGAACTAATGCTTCAAGTGTGATTACAGAATAAACCAGCAGAAGGTTTTGAAAACCATGTACTGATGTAGAAACTCAAAAGTTAACGAGTTTTTAATGCATCCCCAAATAGCAAGAATATCTCGATATCAGCAAATTATTTTTCATCTACATTGCCTTATGTTACTGAAAAAAGACCAAATAATGTAGAATGAAACAAATATTTAATTTTTATATTAATAATCATGTAATAGATTTATATATCAAAATGTAGCAAGAAACACATACAAAGGAAAAGAGTAGCCTAACATCATTTTCCTATTTTTCCATTTTGTCTAGATGTGAAAACTATTTTCAAAATCTGAGTAAAATAAAAGACACTATTCTTGGACATAATTCAAAAATCATGAAGAGGAAAAACAATATATGTTTATGAAACATTAATGTACTTCTGTCATCTACAATAATAGCTGTAGTCTGAAAAGTATGCAAAACTTCCAGGCAAAGGTCACTAGGTCAAGACAATTGGTATCACTAGGAATTTTTAGAATGGTCTTATCACTAGAAATATACTGTCAAATGAACAATGAAAGCCCTGTAACTAATCATTCAAAAGTTATGTCCAAGGTTAGTTTTAAAAAGAAGGTGGTCAAACTCTAAAGTCGAGGCCAAAATTTTGGTATCAGAGAGTAATGAGACAAGATTTCAACATTTCTCTTCAATTTGGCCTTCCAGATATGAACATGACACATCCTTGGGTTCTGGGCATCAACTTTGTGACTATACATGTATTATCTAAATTTATGAAAGGGATTAAAAGTTATAAAACATAAATGATTGTATGATAGATGGACAACAGACCAGGTAATTCCTATTAATCAAGATATAATTCCTTAAATTCTGTTTACATGTGATATATGTCCCTTAACAACATTGATTATATTATGCATGTGTTGAAAATTGATTTGATAACTTCAAAGTAAAAAATCCACATAATGTCAGTATGTTACAAATTTGTAACCATTTCAAAAGTTTGTCACTATTGATGATATTGGTCTGCTAGCCACACAAATTGTGCTGAGGTTAAATTTCCCTGAACTAACTGCATCAGCTCATGAATCTTCTTTAGATGCTGAAAATAAATGCAAAGTAACAAATTATAAATACATGCAACAATACAAGAGAACAATAATCATTAAATACCAGAATTCTCTGATGAGACTGAAGCTCTACTGGTTGTTTGCTTAAATAAATCTAAGTGACACCCATTTTCCAGGACCCCGGGGATCAGGGTCTAAAACAAAATACAAGACCAGAAAATGATTGATGTAATGGAAAAGAATTACTCTCTAGTCTCTACTAATTATACTTATTGAGAATTGGTGCTCATAGAGTTTGGTGCTCATAGAGTTATATAGGGGAAAATGACCACACCCATTTTCCAAGACCTTGGCCATGGGGTCAGGGGTTCAAACAAAATACAAGGTACATATCTACTGTCCTGTTCATTAAATACAGAGCACCCTGTTTTGTATATTTTCTCAGCCGTCTTAGGAATGTTCCAAATATTTATTGTCTCCGTAGATTGAACTCCTTTAGTCGTCACAGAAAATGTGCATGAACTCACCTTTTCCACTGTATTTAACCTGCCATACGAAAAATAAAATGTGTACGGGAAATTCCCATGTTAATTTCAGCCTGCCGCCATATTGTTCTCTGTACAAACAATGGTAAACATTGACGTCATGGTGTCCGGCATCATGCATTTTAGTCGTTTTTACTATAGAAAATTCACATAGACATTATATTTTCCGTCGTACTTTTTAACTAAGCAATGCACAACCAAAAAGGAGGCATTTTCTGTTAAACTAAAAGAGTTCGATAAACTGGATATCAATTTTTAAGTTGACAACATTATACTTCAGAGAGAATCGCCAAAACAGGGTGCTCTGGATTTAGTGAACAGGACAGTAGATCAAAGACTATGAATAATGAGAAAACAATTATCTTTCAGTCACAGCAGTTATGGATATTATGTAGAATTCTTTTATATTCGTGCTTTTCCACTTGATAAAGGCCAAGGGCCGAAAATTTGTGGATATAGAGTGTTCATTGTTATTAGGGCTGTGACGATTCACCACGGTTCTCGTTTCACCGTGGTTATTGATTCACTGTGGTTCTTGACGACGGTTCGATACACAATACACGAAGAGGCCGTATGGTTGACTTATGGCTCGTTTTCGGCATTTAGTTTTATCTTTAAAAAATCAACATGGCGATGCTCGACGCCGAGTCGTCGAAGATTATCTCTGAGTTTTGTTTTTGTTTTTTCTGGTCAATACCATACTTCTCAAATCATTCAAATTATGAATGATCTTAATTTGTTGTTGTTTTAATAAAATATCTGATGAATTACAGAAATACCTTCATATCTTATATCTAGATATGACGACGACAATGAGGGTATGGCATTAGCTCTCCAGACTTTTTCGTCCCAGCAAGCTAAAAATGTTGTATCCTGATTCGAATCATATCGTGAGTAAATGTTGCAATACATATCATATCGTGAGCCCCAATTGTTATTTATTAATCATAACTTGATACATGTATAACCAAAAAAAATAATAAATAAAACCTATGTTTGTGAAACATGAATGCCCCCGTTGGCATCTTTGTCAGTAAAACTGATGAAAAGTAGTTTCACATTTGAGGTATAGGTCACAAGGTCAAATTAAGTATCAATGGAAAAGTCTTGCCACATGGAATTCATATGTGAAATATGAAAGCCCTATCACTTACCATTCAAAAGCTATGCCCAAGATTAAAGTTTTTCAAAAGTAGGTCAAACTCCAAGGTCACAAGGTAAAAAATTTTGGTATCCATGGAAAGGTCTTGTCACAAGGAATACACGTGTGAAATATGAAAGCCCTATCACTTAACATTCAAAAGTTACACCCAAGGTTAAAGATTTTTCAAAAGTAGGTCAAACTCAAAGGTCAAGGTCACAAGGTCAAAAATTTTGGTATCCATGGAAAGGTCTTGCCACAAGAAATGCACATGTGAAATATGAAAATCCTATCACTTACCATTCAAAAGTTATGCCCAAGGTTAAAGTTTTTGCGGACAAACAGACAGACATACAGACAGACCAAAAGCGAACTCTGTAAAGTACGATTCAAATCGAACCGACCAAGCACGAACCGAGGGTAACCAAATTTTCAGTTAACCGTGACAGCCCTTACGAAAACCCATCAAAGTATCATGTACGTACTGTAATGTACTTACTGCTATCTTAAACTAGATAACATTTTCATTGCAAACATGGCAAAGGTTCATGCCAGTCATCCTCTACCTAGTGACAGCAAAATGATGACCTGTAAAGTGTAAATAAAATCAGATTTCAAGCTTAAGAGTCATTCTCTGTAAGCATCAAAGTGGGTCGGAAATCGCATGTCTCAGATTTGGATGATTTTCACTATGTAAGCCAAGTTTGACCCCCTGACAATGAAAATGATATTGGTTTGTGTATATGGCCATCCGTTGCCATGGTAACCATACAACCCCATTTTAGCCAGAAAATGGGCTTTTGCAAGCTCAAAATGAGCAACTTTCATGTCTGTTTTTCACAATGATAGTCCATAGGTGGATTATATTTTGACTTATGATGTAAAACTACTTACATTGATCTTTGATATGGGACATCAACTTTTGGTCAAAATGTGGGAGAAAAGTATTATTTTTTATTGCAAACTGTCCATATTTTGACATTTTCCAAAAATACAAAAATACACCATTTTTGGCGATTCATAGATAAATAACGCAGCATAAGTTAAATAGTGGAATAGGCCCTAATGAATCATTGATCCATTATGAGAAAAATATGAAAAATCCAGAGATGTTATTTTTGTTTAAAGAAAATAAATTCAATTAAAAAATGGTTACCATGGCAACATCTGCATTTTACATGATATATGTTTATATTAATTATCTCAATTCATAGACAAGATAAACAACCAATTATGGTATATTAAGCAGGTTCATAATCTTTCTGACATTTTAATATCACATATGTTGGCATTTCATCATCGGTTGCCATGGTAAACACGCCCAAAAAGGTACAATCTTCACTTTTTATTCAAAATTTCCGTTGTTTTTTGGTGTTTTTGTACATTTGAATTAGATTAAAGAGACAATTTCTACGTTTTCCTATGAATTCTATTACATTTTCCAAAATTCATTGAAATTCGAGAGACATGTTAGAAAAAAAATGCAAGAAAGTCTCCATAGCAACGCACACTATTCTATCAGATACAAAGCTAAAGCAAAGTCATGATATATGTTTTACATAAGTATCTCAAATCATGAAAAAAATAAGCAACCATTTTCGGTATATTAAGCAAGTTAGCAGTTACTGTTACACTTTTATATCAATTATGTCAGTATTTTATCATCGGTTGCCATGGTAACTATCCACATAAAGGTACAATTTTCACTTTTTATACTAATTTCCATTCATTGTTTGATGTTTAAATGAATTAAATTAAAGAGACAATTCCTATGTTTTCCTATAAATGAGATTCCATTTTTCCAGAATTTTTGAATGTTTTAGAAATATATAGAAAACATGCAAGGAAATCTCCATAGCAACACAAACAATCATATATGATACACAACCAAAACAAAGCAGTAATATATGTATTACATTAAGTATCTCAAATCATTGAAGAGATAAACAACCAATTATGGTATATTCAGCAATTTTACAGTATCTGTGATAGTCTTTTGTTCAATAATGTTGGTATTATGTAATTGGTTGCCATGGTAACCATGCAAAAAAGGTACAATTTAAGCTTTTTCTGCCAATTTTCAATTGTTTTGGACTGTAGTGTTACATTTGAATAGAATTGAAGAGACAGTTCCTATGTATTCCTATACCTTATTGTCCATTCACTAACATCATTGGATTTCTTGAGAATTATGTATAAAAAATGCAAGAAATCTCCTTAGCAACGCATAAAATTATAGTTGATATAAATCCAAAAGAAATACATGATATATGTTTTACATCCAAATTCTCAAATTATGAAAAAGATTAAAAATCAACTTTGGTTTATTAAGCAAATTAGCAGTTTTGTGACATTTTAATATCAATGATGTTGATATTCAATCATCGGTTGTCATGGCAACCACACCAAAAAAGGTACAATTTTCCCTTTTATGCAAATTTTTCATTCTTCTTTTTTTTTTTCTTATTGTTTTTGTATATTTTAATTAAATTACAGAGACTATTCCTGTGTTTTCCAATAAATGATATTCCCTTTTCCATTGTGCAAATTCCTAGTTGTTAAAGATAAGATGAGCTTTATTTTGAGTCGGAATGTCAAAGTAACAAGTGCAACATAAGCTCTTATGAGCTTTTAGACTGACATATTTTTTTTTCAGTGTTTTGGTGAAAAACTTTTATTTTCGGTCTTTTTCTCTAAAATTTGAAGCAAAAAAATATTTTTGAAACTTGATAGATAAAATATGAAGCCTTCAAAAGAAATTCAGGGGGGAAATCATGAAATGATCATAGCTGTATTTTCAATATAAAAATCACCAAAAAAATCTTCAAAAATTAATTTGTTAAAGATGTACAGAATTGTATCTTTGTATAAACTTCATTTTTAATGATGATTCTCAATCAATTTAATCAATTTGGGAAGTCAAGCTGTCTATATTTTTGAAATGGTTTCCATAGCAACCGTGCTTTATAAGATCTGATTTGCTGATTTTCTGCAATTTCCAACTATTTAAGGCCCTGTTTGATAATGTGGTAGCCCTATAGGAATCACGTATTCCGTCTGTCCGACGCGATAACTCAAGTAAATAGTGTACATCTTTCAGATAAAGGATCATGAGAGAAACATGCTTATAAATTTTTAAACTTCATGGTCTAATGTCCAGGTCAATCTTTGGCAAGATTGAATAAAATATCATTAATTTGGTTCTGACCCGGAAAGTTCTGACCCGAAAAGTTTTCATGGTACAGCTTTCACATTTCATACACAAATTAAAGATCATTTGTGAAATATGCGTATAAATTTTGACCCTTCAAGGTCGGAGGTCAAGGTCAAACTTGGCAATTTCAATAAATAAATATAATATACTTACATGTATAAAGAATCCTTAGTTGAACATGCCTATTAATTTTAAACCTTCAAGGTCAAGTCAAGGTCAAACTTAGGTAAATCTTTATCAAATATCAATGCAATAACTGAAGACGTACGTATTTAAGGAAGCTTTTTTATGCTTCATATCGTGGCTTAGAACTATGATAGAAACACACCCAGAAATTCCAAACTATAACAGAATGAAGTCAAAGAAGCTAGGCCAATCTTTAGCAGATCTAGTAAGATCATTATTTTGATATGAACCGATGACTCCAGCTTCCAAGGTATACATGTAGCTTTTCAACTTAGACTTTTAAAATTCGACATACTGATGAAAAATAATGAGAAGAGCATGCCTGTAGGTATTCAACTCTCATTATTTTCATAAAATGTACTTATTTTATGCAACAGAGTATTCATTGGTGAGGTATTAAAAATCCCGAAATTTCAAAAGCTTTATACGAAATTCTGGCTTTGTATTAGTAAAAATTGTGTGCTTTGCCATAGAGACTTGTTGCATTTCTTCTACATATTTCTCCAGAAGTTCAATTACTTTTAAGGAAAAATAATTATAGGAAAACATAGGAATTGTCTCCTTAATTAAGATCAAATATACAAAAAAAAAAAAAAAAGAACGGAAAATTTGCTTAATAAGTGAAAATTGCACCTTTTTTGCATGGTTGCCGTGGCAACCGATGACAAAATATCAAGATTTTATTGATATTAAAATGTGTGAACTTGCTTTCTACATCAGAATTGACTGCTTATCTCTTTCATAATTTGAGCAACTGAATGTAGAACATAAAGCATGGCATGGTTTAATTGTGTATCATTTCTAATTGATTGCATTGCTATGGAGATTTATTACATTTACTGAACATTTCTCAAAAAAAATTCAGAAATATAAATATCAAGTATAGGAAAATATCGGAACTGTCTTTTTAATTCAAATGTACATAAGCATGGAAAAAGTAAAGAATGTATCTTTTTCGCATGCTTTATATACCACAATTGGTTGTTTATCTTTCCCATGACTTGAGATACTTAATGTAAAACATATATCATGGCCTTAATACAGCTGTGTATCTGTAATAATTACATGCGTTGCTATGGAGACATTCTTGCGTTTTTCTATATATTTTTCCAGAATTTCAATGATTTTGGGAAAATGGAATATTATTCACAGGAAAACATTGACATTATCACTTAGATTTACTTCAGCTTTTCAAAAACTCTAAAAAAATTACGGAAAATTTGAATAAAAAGTGAGAATGGTACCTTTTAGAGCATGGTTACCATAGCAACCAATGATAAAATATCAATATATGTTATATCTAAACGTCACAAAAAGTGTGAACTGGCTTAATATTCCACAATTGGTTGTTTATCTCTCCGATGACCTGAGATACTTAATGTAAAACATATATCAGGCCTCGTTACAGCTCTGTATCTGTAACGATTTTGTGCGTTGCTAAGGAGGCATTCTTGCGTTTTTTCTACATATTTCTCCAGAATTTCGATGATTTTTGGAAATGGAATATTATTCAAAGGAAAACATGGGAATTACCACTTTAATTTACTCAAACTGTACAAAAATTCTTAAAAATAAGACCGAAAATTTGAGTAAAAAGTGAAAATGATACATTTCAGGGCATGGTTACCATAGCAACAAATGATAAAATACATATATACTTGATATTTAGCTGTCACAAAAATTTTGACCTTGCTTAATATACCACAATTTGTTGTTTATCTCTCCCATGATTCGAGATACTTATTGTAAGAATCATATAACATGGCTTTGTTTAAGCTCTGTATCTGCAATGATTGTGTGCGTTGCTATGGAGAAGTTCTTGTGTTTTTTCAATATATTTCTCCAGAATTTCAATGATTTTGGGAAAATGGAATATCATTCAAAGGAAAACATAGAAATTATCTATTTAATTTAATTCAAATGTACAAAAACTCCTAAAAACGACGGAAAATTTGAATAAAAAGTAAGAATTTTACCTTTCGGCCTTGGTTACCATAGCAACCAAAGATAAGATACCAACATAGTGGATATTTAAATGTTACAAAAAGTGTGAACTTGCTTAATATACCATATTTGATCGTTTATCTTATCCATAAATTAAGGTACTTGATGAAAAACATATATCATGTAAAATGCAGATGTTGCCATGGTAACCATTTTTAAATTGAATTAATTTTCTTTAAACAAAAATAACATCTCTGGATTTTTTATATTTTTCTCAAAATGGATCAATGATTCATTACGGCCTGTTCCACTATTTAACTTATGCTGCGTTATTTTTCTATGAATCGCCAAAAATGGTGTATTTTTGTATTTTTGGAAAATGTCAAAATATGGACAGTTTGCAATAAAAAATAATACTTTTCCCCCATATTTCAACCAAAAAGTAATGTCTCGTATCAAACATATATGTAAGTAGTTTTTCATCATATGTCAAAATATAACCCACCTATAGACTATCATTGTAAAAAACGGACATGAAAGTTGCTAATTTCGAGCTTGCAAAAGCCCATTTTCTGGCCAAAATGGGGTGGTATGGTTACCATGGCAACGGATGGCCATATACAAAAACCAATGTCATTTTCATTGTCAGGGGGTCAAACTTGGCTTACATAATGAAAATCATCAAAATCTGAGATATGCGATTTCCGAGTTTTCTGAGAATTCTTTGATGCTTACAGAGAATGACTCTTAAATACTTTGTCACATTCTAGAAAGATTAGACCTACCTGAATCTATAAGTAATTAGAGAAGTTTAGTTACAAGTTCTTTCAACGTGTACGTATGACGTACATGTACACGTCACAGTTTGACGTCAAAATCCGAAGACGTCGTTTTGTTACACGTACAAATCGGAGTAGGTATAGGTATAGCTATGTAGAAAGGAGTACGTTTAGCTTGCTTCTTTTAAATCAGTTTAGTCTGCGAGAAAAATACATTGAGATTCGTAAAACCTCGACGCAAGGAAAGTTAGAATCCTAAACGTGCTTTATAACACGGAAAACTGGAAGTTTGATCAATGACAAGTCTGGAATTTTTCAAAGAAGTTACCCGTTCTGTCGTTACGTGTAGAGCGTCGTTTACACGTCCATAACATGTAGCTACATGTATACGTCACGTCGTTACGTCATTTGAACAAAGATCGCAGGAAGTGATGACGTAATACGTACACGTCGCGCTAAAACTTGTAACTAAACCTCTAATATTAAGTTGGTGTGCATATAAGTGTAGATTTCAAAGAACAGACTGATTTTTATGATTGAAAAGTATAATATTGAAAATATTGGTTGTATATTGCATTTTATCATGTCACAAGGGGGGGGGGATTGTATAAGTGTGTTTTGACATCAATTTTGTATGACAGACAAGTACATGTATATACAAATCTCATGTACACAGAAAAAAGAGAATCTGTTTACCTATTGAAAAAAATAATATTGGCATACCTTTGATCCTTCATGTATATTGTGCAGCATCTTTTACAGAAAGGGCATCCTTTTCGAAGCCAAAAGTCCAACATACCAGTGACCACTGAGTATCATCGTGTACATGTAGTAAGGTGGAGATCCATCAACGCTACAAAGAGGAATCCAAAATTAAATTTCAATGTTTCAGATCTAAATTTTTTATATAATCAGTCTGAATGTTTCCACGTAACAATATTTCCTCCAAATTGGCTAGAGTTATCTCCCTCCTTGAACACACTGAACTACAACCCCATTGGACTCTTCGGAACTAGCCATGCTAACTGTTCGTGTTCTTGAATAAAGACACGCCCCTTGTTATTGAAAAAAATGATGACACGATTTATTCAAGCAATTGGTGATGAATAGTCATTCTCTGAAGTGCTGACACATCAAAATATTCAAAACAACACTTATTTTGATAAGGAAGGGTAACATATCATGCATCTTCTCAAGACAAATGTACAAAACCTCTGGACCAATGAGAATCGACCTTAAGTGTCCTGATTAGCATATGAAGCGAAGGTTCGAAAATAAAACGGACACGCCCACAGAAATCTGCCGAAGACGCTGGCGTAAAATATTTAGCAATACCTTCTTATGTTTCATAGATATGTCAATTACTTGATTATGTAGCACAATCGAATGAAAACTATCGAAATATGTGTGCTGATTAATTGGCTAGTGATGACAAACTCTCAAGAGACATAAATTTTGAATGCTCACTCGACATGCTAGATGGCGCTCAGAGAATTGTGGGAAATATAAAATTTTTGATTTGAGATCCAACAAGGGGGAGCAAATTATGTACGCTTGTTTTGAAGAGATTGATATTGCAATACGCATTGGATCGACCCATCATGGGATCGGCCGAGCCCGGTGTCTGCCCAGTATTCCGAAGGTCCGATAGTTCGAGGGCCCATAAAGCTGAAGGTCCGATAAATCGATGGCCCGATAATCCGAAGGCCCGATAGTCCGAAGGTCCGATAGACCGAAAGTACTGCATTCCAATATACAGAAGGATCCATAATCCTAAGTACCTAAAAATCGAATATCCGATATTTCGAAGGTCTATTAGAACATAAGTTTAGAGGTCCGATAGTAAGAAGGCCTAATGGTTCTATGGTCTGATAGTCCGAAGGTTTGAAAGTCCGAATGCCCTGTACATATACATGTAGATATGAATTTGATACAAGATACCTGACTGTACAATTGAAATTGATAGATTTAGTGAAACGCAAGCTCACCTCCCGTGGGTCATAACGACAGAATTTTCGCTGGATAGCATTACAAAAATCTAATGCGAGTACTTGTCTGTTAATTTGTTATCGATAGCAAAATATCATCTATTTTATTTTTCTATCAACAAAAGATGACCTAAATAATCATGATAATGTTGACAGTGATTAATATTTGTTAATTTTAGGAGTTACAAAACAATATTGCTTACATAGTGGCTTTAAATGGCTAATTCACTGACAAGTAATCGCATCAGATTTTTGTAATGCTATCCAGCGAAAATTCTGCTGATATGACCAACGGGAGAGCTTGCGTGACCGAACGTGGGTTTCTGACGATGGTGTCAGGGATGAAAATTCGTTGAAATTTTCAGGGGCCAAGTGGGCTCCTAAGTCAATAAATTTAGGCGCCCACATCAAAACGATTAGCCCACATCAAAATGTATCTAAATTTACATTTTCAAATTTAAGCCCAAACCCCCTTCTTTCCTTGTACAGTGTACATGTCGAGTTTATTTCAAATACAAGTACCTTTAAATAAAACAATAAATACAGGTAAATCCAATTATAAACATATTACGTACACGTCAGTCGGTCTCCAGACAGTGACTTTGTGCGCTTTTGGAAACATTAGTTAGTTTTGGTATATACATTTGTACTGATCTAAAATTACAGTTCGTCTTTACAAGGAAATAAGACAGATCTATTCATTTTCCGCGAGAAAGCGAATCGAAAATTTTTCAAATACCCATGAGTTTTTGTTTCCAAACGTTAGTTACGGCAACTATGATACAAGAAAATAATAAAGATTGGAATTTTACGGTCGCCAAGTGGGCGATAAGAAAAAAATTTTTGGTAGTCCACACTGAATTTTTAGTCGCATTGGCAAGCAGGCAAGTGCTTATTTGCATCCCTGGGTGTTTGACTGTCTCACAAGTTTATTGGATAATCATCTATTGGTACGAAAAATCCTGATAATTGGAACGAAAAGTACAAAAGAACTCAATACGAAAAGACTAGAGTTGTAAAATCAGAAAAAAATTTACTATCAATTATTGGAAACTATCTGAGGAGTACATCGATATCAGAATCAGACTTTTTTACTTTAAAATTGTTATATGTTTTGTATCTTCAGAAGGACAATACTCAGGGCGTACGTATGCAAGTAGATCTTGCAAACAAAGGTATTTATCTCGAGGTTTGCTTTAGACATGATAGAAAGGGGCCTAGCTTCCTTTTTCTAATTCTATCAAAGCCAAAACAGTCCCATGCTGCGGACTTAGTACTGCTGGGATATGGATAAATTTGCTCCTCCTCAACCGGTAACTTTGCCAAAGCGATCGCGTCTAGTTTTTAGTTTTGAATTATAACACAGACTTTTCGCACTGAGATCATTTCGTGTAACTTCAACAGCAACAATCGATTTTCGAAATCATTATCGATAGTCAGCACTTTTCAAGATTCAGCGACTATCATTACAACACTAGAAAAGACAACAATATGAAAAATCCTGACGCCCTGAAGAACATGTATCTTTAACTTTACCCAATCCTTCCCATGGCAGGCCGAAAGGGAAAGGGGGGGGGGGTAGCTTGCAACAAAGTAAACAAAGATTTTACCTGATACATGTTCCTTTTTAGGAGGAAGTAATCATATAAATATGTCTAAATATATAAAAAAGATTCAAATAGTCCACAGGATCGCCGTAAAATAAAAGCAAGAACAAGAAAAATCAGCGCGTGGGTCGAACTGACCAAGCCGGCGTCTTTATTTTGGGAAATGCACGTTAAAAAGTAAATATCAATGACTTAGAAATGCATCTTACCATTTATCGCCATGTGATTACCCAAATAAACATGTTTTGTTTAGTTTCTTCGTGGGAAAACAACTTTCAACCCGCTTCTGAGTTTCCTCTGTATACAAATAAAATGCTCGCCTCTGATTGGTCAATATTTGATTTGAAATTGTGCTAGCGCGAACACAGAGCCCGCTGCATTTTTCGGCGTTTTTTTCACTCTCTCTTTTCTTTCTTTTCTTTTTCTTTTTCTTTTCTTTTTTTTTTTTTTTGGATTGTTCTGTTTTTTTATTTCATATACATATATTTTGCCATAATGAATAATTTTATTTTAAACCTCGAAAAGAAAATAAATATTCACAAGGCCTAGAGGTGATTAGCAGGTGATTTTGTGTTTCCAGCTCGGAGATCCAGACAATATTCAGTGGCGGATTCAGGGGGTGCGGAGCCCCCCCCCCCCCCGGCACTGACCCCAAACTTTCCAAAAACAGGTATATTTTGGCCCATTTTCAATCACAATCGGCAAAATTATCCCCTTGACCCCCGGCAAAGGGGGCGCTGGATCCGCCATTGATATTGATCGAGTATCAGTAGTGGATCAAGCGCTCCTTTTGCTGGGGGATCAAGGGGCGAATTTTGCCGATTTTGTCTTTTGTTTTTTCTGTAAATGGACCAAAATGTACCTGGTTATTTGAAAATTTGGAGTCAGTGCCGTGGATAGACGTTCTTCGTATTTTTTTTCACTAGTATATCTACATATTTTTTTAAGTTGCCATCTTGATATTTATATGTTGTTTATGATAAGGAGAGGGCTTATGTAATGTTGTTATAACTTTTGCCCCATCCTATTTCATGTTATTATGAAATAAAATATGTTAAAACTAAAACATATTTTTTTTTTCTTGGGGGATTCAAGCCCAGAATAAGGCTTGGTTGGCCTGTCCCTTGGAATCAAAATATGTACAATTATTTACGTTCATAGACTAGACTTGAAGTCTCGGGAGGGACTGGACCAAACTTGAAAAACTATATCCACCCCATATATTGTATTTTATGATTGAGGGCGAAGCTGGCCCAATCGGCATTTCAAAGCTCAATTGATGAAAAAAATTGTGTGAGAAGACAATGAATTCTTTTCGACGAATTGTCCTGTTTAAATTATATTGTATTTATATACTGTATTTATGAAAGAGATTAATTTATGACTGAGAAGTGTCCCACTTGTCTTGTGTTTCATCAATATGTCAGAAAGTCACAATAGGGCAGACCTTTTTCGTGTTTATAACTTCATTTTAAAAAATACAAGTTGTCTTCTTGTGTGATGGTGGGAGCCGGGGGATGGGCCTAGGGGTAATTTATTAATGAGATCCCGGATAGATCTGCAATCCCCCCTTTCATATTTAAGCGTACAGACGATCGTACATGCATTCATGAAGGATCGAACATGAAAAGCAAAGTAATCGATTATCAATTCTCTCTCTCTCTCTCTCTCTCCTTAAACATAATGTAAGGCTAGAGCAGATATTAATGTCAGCAGCGGATCCTTAGGTTCATGAGCGATCAAAAAAAAAAAAAAAATCACTGTAAGTTTGACAAATAATTGTTGATAATACAAATATACATAATTATTTTGAGCTTCAATTAATCTATTTCTTTATCTTTCCCTGTAATAGTTCACAGAAATAAAAGTTTTGATGAAATGCACACTCGGGTGCCGATCCAAAACATGCTGTCATGAGGGCGCACAAAAGTGCCCCTACAACCCCCCCCCCCCGTGCGACTCTCATATCCATGGGTACGCAGCGTGAACCCTTTTACGTCACAGGATTTTGGACTTCATTAATTTTAATGTTTCTTTAAGCTTTTAAAAAAATATTTGAAATTTTTTAAGGGGGGGGGGAGTTTATAGGGTATAAATTTAGGACACTCGGGATTGAATCCATCCATTCAACTACAAGAACTTCATATAAAGTTCAGTGGTAATTTTTATCTGCATTTGATATTTTGCTAGGGGCCATTTATCAACACAAAGGGGAAAGGGTGGGTTATATAGAACAACTCGACGAAATTCTTAAAAATGGCACTCGCCTATAATTAGAACATATCGATATATAGTCTTGTATTCTCGTGTAAAAGTAACTGACATGCGGATGCAAATTACACGGGTTTGTGATTGTGTACTTGTCAAACTGTCAAAATTTTCAATTGTCTGGATACCTCTAAGCACAGAACTGGACACTTACATGTTTCAAAGCAGACCTTAAAATAAAATGAAATGAAATGAAATGAAATATAAAAAAAGGAAAATAAATTAAAAAAAAATAAAATAAAATAAAATAAAATAAAATAAAATAAAATAATTTATAATAAAAAGAAACATAAGAATGATATGCTGATTATAAATAATTTAAGGAACAAAAGAAAAAAAAACGGACAAAAAGAATTGATGAATAAAATCGCTTCTTTTATGATGTAAAAGTAACTGACACGCGGATGCAAATTACACGGGTCAGTAATTGTGTACTTGTCAAACTGTCAAAATGTTCAAATGTCCGGATACCTCTTTGCACAGAACTTGACACTTACATGTTTCAATTTAACAAAAGAAAAAAAGGACAAAAAGAATTCAAGAGTAAAATCAGCTGATAAAAAATATTTTTTAAAAGATAAAGTCATTTATATTAATATTTAATATACTTGCATATTTCTAAATAATAAGTTGAAAAACAATTAAATATGAAGAAAGGAAAAATGAAATAAAATATATATCTAAAATATTGGAAAAAAGGAAACATACCATGCATCAGTTACCATATTCACACACACACCCTCAGAGAGAGAGAGAGAGAGAGAGAGAGAGAGACTTGATTAATTAATTAATTAATTAATAAAACACAGTCGTTTCTTATATAAATACTATAATATAGTGTTTTTATTTTATTTCAATAAATAAATAAATAAATAAATAAATAAATAAATAAATAGATAAATAAATAAATAAATAAATAAAACACAGTCGTTTCTTATATAAATGCATTAATATAGTGTTTTTATTGTATTTAAATAGATAAATAAATAAATAGAGAAAGAAAGAAAGAAAGAAAGAAAGAAAGAAAGAAAGAAAGAAGGAAAGAAAGAAAGAAAGAAAGAAAGAAAGAAAGAAAGAAAGAAAGAAAGAAAGAAAGAAAGAAAGAAAGAAATAAATAAATAAATAAATAAAACCCAGTCGTTTCTTATATAAATAAAATAATATAGTATTTTTATGGTATTTGAATAAATAAATAGATAAATAAATAAAGAAATAGATAAATAAATAAATAAATAGATAAATAACTAGATAAATAAATAAATAAATAAATAAATAAATGGATAAATAAATAAATAAAATAAGGAATCATAAGCACAAGGCAGGTAAAATTTTGTCATTATAATTTTGAAAGTTACCGTATTTATCGAATTCGATTGGTCATTGCTACGACCTTTATATACCTCAAATTTGATTGACAGGAATAGCTAGGTGAGGTAGGAGTAGCTCATTAGCTTAATTGATTGACATGTATGGGTGATGTAGTGGTAATTCATTAGCATAATTAGGATTACGTACTGTGTTTTTATATCATACACAGCTGAAATCATTTGAACGCCGCTATCATCACGCCAATCAAATCTACTGCACTCATGAAGTGACAAGGTATTTGAAAACCAAGCCAATGACGTTATCTCAGTTTAATAATAAGAAATAGGTAGATTTTCAAAAGTAATTAATCAAAGTAAATTAAATAAATTTACATGTAAATAGATTATAAAATAATTAAATAAAAAAAAAAACAAATTGATGAAAATAAACAAATTAATAAAAAAAAAATAAAATTAGTGAAAATGATTAACAAGGAAAGTATACAGATAAAAAATAAATAGAAATAAATAAAGAAATAAGATAATTAATAAATTAATAATAAATAAATTAGTAGAATAAGTTAAAATAATAAATAAATTTAAAAATATATTAATAAAATTAATTAATTGATAAATACATAGATTTATTAAATAAATAAATGAATAAAATAAGTAAATGAAAAAAATAAATAAATGAAAAAAATAAATAAAGAAAAAAAAATCAATAAACAAATAAAATATTTAACCAACAAAGTAAATAATTTAATCAAAATAAATTAATTAATAAAATAAATGAATTAATAAAATAAATGAATTAATAAAATAAATAAATTAAAATAAAAAAATAATTTTAAAAAATTGAAATTACATTAATTAAATAATAAAATCAATAAACTAATAAGATGAATGAATAAATAAAATTAATTAATTAGTAAAATGAAACAATTAAATTAAATAAAAACATCAATAAAATCAATATATTAATGAAATAAATAAATTGATAGAATAAATAAAATAATAAAATTAATGAAATTGAGAAAATAAATGAAATTGAGAAAATAAATCAATTAATAAAATAGATTAATAAAAATGAATTAATTTATTGATAAAAAAATTAATTAAAATAAAATGAATGAATTGATTAAAATAAAATGATAGAATAAATAAATTAATAAAATAGATAAAGTATCAAAATAAATAAATTGATAAAATAAATAAATTAATAAAATAAATAGATTAATAAAATGAATAAATTAATAAAATTAATTAATTAATAAAATTAATTAATTAATAAATTAATTAATCAATAAAATTAATTAATTAATAAATAAATTAATTGATAAAATAAATACCTTAATAAAATAAATTAATTAATGAAATAAATTAATAAAATAAATAGATAAATAAAATAAATTAATGAAACAAATAAATTAATGAAGAAATAAAAAAAAAAGAAAAGAAATTAATGATAAAAACTTTATCAGGTTTCCGCAACTGCGTAAACTACAGAAGTAGTAACATATCAAGTTTCCGCAACTGCGTAAACTATTTGAAAAGTTTAATTAGGTTTCCGCAGCTGCGTAATCATATTAAACAGGTTTCATCAGGATTCCGCAACTGCGTAAACCATTTGTTCCAAGTTTACATTGCGGAAACTTGTTGAAATAAAATGGAAAGAAATTTAACAGGTTTCATCAGGATTCTGCAACTGCGTAAACCATTTGTTCCAAGTTTACATTGCGGAAACTTTATCATGGAAAATTTATCAAGTTTCATCAGCGAAAACATTGCGTAAACTTGCGGAAACTATTTGCCAGTTTACGCAATGCGGAAACTTGTGGAAACCTGAAAATATCAAGTTTACGCAAGTTTACGCAGTTGCGTAAACCTGTTTTTTAGCCCAGTGTAAATTATTGATCATTTTGTTTAGATAAAGGCTGTTAACAACACACAAAGCAATTTGACCATATGGAATTGGTCAAATCAAATTGGAAGCTGTTGTATTCAAGTTTCACTTTTCAGTCATTTTGTTCACGAACCATAATTTGAAGTATCCTGGGACTCCTTTCAGTATCAGTATATTTTCATTACATGAATGTGGCACATCTCTTCCTACTTGACCATGTTGAGTGTTGCAAACCAAGAGCTTTGAACGTCAGCGATCTTATCTTTCATTGGCTGTGACTTGGGCATGTGACTAAGATTAAAGTTGGAAATTCCGACTTTAAATTTGGAAATTCGAAGATTAAAGTTGGAAATTCCAAGATTAAAGTTGGAAATTCCAAGATTAAAGTTGGAAATTCCAAGATTAAAGTTGGAAATTCCAAGATTAAAGTTGGAAATTCCAAGATTAAAGTTGGAAATTCCAAGATTAAAGTTGGAAATTCCAAGATATAATTTGGAAATTCCGACATTAATGTTGGAAATTCCAAGATTAAGGTTGGAAATTCCGACTTTAAACTTGGAAATTCCAAGATTGAAGTTAAAAATTCCAAGATTAAAGACAGAAATTCCAAGATTAAAGTTGGAAATTCCAAAAGTAAAGTTGGAAATTCCGACTTTAAAGTTGGAAATTCCGACTTTAAAGTTGGAAATTCCAAGATTAAAGTTGGAAATTCTAAGACTAAAGTTGGAATTTCCAAGATTAAAGTTGGAAATTCCAAGAATAAAGTTGGAAATTCCAATATTAAAGTTGGAAATTCCAATATTAAAGTTGGAAATTCCAAAATTAAAGTTAAAAATTCCAAAATAAAAGTTGGAAATTCCAAGATTAAATTTGGAAATTCCAAGATTAAAGTTGGAAATTCCAATATTAAAGTTGGAAATTCCAAAATTAAAGTTAAAAATTCCAAAATAAAAGTTGGAAATTCCAAGATTAAAGTTGGAAATTCCAAGATTAAAGTTGGAAATTCCAATATTAAAGTTGGAAATTCCAATATTAAAGTTGGAAATTCCAAAATTAAAGTTAAAAATTCCAAAATAAAAGTTGGAAATTCCAAGATTAAAGTTGGAAATTCCAAGATTAAAGTTGGAAATTCCAAGATTAAAGTCATAAATTCCAAGATTAAATTAGGAAATTCCAAGATTTAAGTTGAAATTCTAAGATTAAAGTTGGAAATTCCGACTTTAAAGTTGGAAATTCCGACTTTAAAGTTGGAAATTCCGACTTTAAAGTTGGAAATTCGAAGATTAAAGTTGGAAATTCCAAAATTAAAGTTGGAAATTCCAAGATTAAAATTAGAAATTCCAGAATTAAAGTTGGAAATTCCAAAAATAAAGATGGAAATTTCAAGATTAAAGTTGGAAATTCCAAGATTAAAGTTGGAAATTCCAATATTAAAGTTGGAAATTCCAATATTAAAGTTGGAAATTCCAAAATTAAAGTTAAAAATTCCAAAATAAAAGTTGGAAATTCCAAAATAAAAGTTGGAAATTTCAAGATTAAAGTTGGAAATTCCAAGATACAATTTGGAATTTCCGACATTAATGGTGGAAATTCCAAGATTACAGTTTAAAATTCCAAGATTAAAGTTGAAATTCCAAGATTAAAGATGGAAATTCCGACTTCAAATTTGGAAATTCCACGATTAAAGTTGGAAATTCCAAGATTAAAGTTGGAAATTCCAAGATTAAAGTTGGAAATTCCCAAAATTAAAGTTGGAAATTCCAAGATTAAAGTGGGAAATTCCAAGATTAAAGTTGGAAATTCCAAGATCAAAGTTGGAAATTCCGACTGTAAAGTTGGAAATTCCAAGATTAAAGTTGGAAATTCCAAGATTAAAGTTGGAAATTCCAAGATTACAGTTTAAAATTCCAAGATTAAAGTTGGAATTCCAAGATTAAAGTTGGAAATTAGAAGATTAAATTTGGAAATTCTAAGATTAAAGTTGGAAATTCCGACTTTACAGTTGGAAATTCCAAGATTAAAGTTGGAAATTCTAAGACTAAAGTTGGAAATTCCAAGATTAAAGTTGGAAATTCCAAGAATAAAGTTGGAAATTCCAAGATTAAAGTAGGAAATTCCAAGATTTAAGTTGGAAATTCCAATATTAAAGTTGGAAATTCCAAAATTAAAGTTAAAAATTCCAAAATAAAAGTTGGAAATTCCAAGATTAAAGTTGGAAATTCCAAGATTAAAGTTGGAAATTCCAAGATTAAAGTAAGAAATTCCAAGATTAAATTAGGAAATTCCAAGATTAAAGTTGAAATTACAAGATTAAAGTTGAAATTCTACGATTAAAGTTGGAAATTCCGACTTTAAAGTTGGAAATTCCGACTTTTAATTTGGAAATTCCAAGATTAAAGTTGGAACTTCCATGATTAAAGTTGGAAATTCCAAAATTACAGTGGAAATTCCAAGATTAAATTTGGAAAATCCGACTTTGAAGTTGGAAATTCCAAGATTAAAGTCAGAAATTCCAAGATTAAATTTGGAAATTCCGACATTAAAGTTGAAAATTCCAATAATAAGGTTGGAAATTCCAAGATTAAAGTGGAAATTAGAAGATTAAAGTTGGAAATTCCGACTTAATAGTTGGAAATTCCAAGATTAAAGTTGGAAATTCTAAGATTAAAGTTGGAAATTCCGACTTTAAATTTGGAAATTCCGACTTTAAAGTTATAAATTCTGACTTTAAAGTTGGAAATTCCAAGATAATAGTTGGAAATTCCTAGATTAAAGCTGGAAATTCCGAGATAAAAGTTGAAAATTCCAAGATTAAAGTTGTAAATTCAAAGATTGAAGTTGGAAATTCCAAGATACAATTTGGGGGAAATTCCGACAAGAATGTTGGGAATTCCAAGATTTAAGTCCGAAATTCCAAGATTAAAGATGGAAATTCCAAGGTTAAAGTTGAAATTCCAAGATTAAAGTTGGAAATTCCGACTTTAAATTTGGAAATTCCACGATTAAAGTTGGAAATTCCAAGATTAAAGTGGGAAATTCCAAGATTAAAGTTGGAAATTCCAAGATCAAAGTTGGAAATTTCGACTCTAAAGTTGGAAATTCCAAGATTAAAGTTGGAAATTCCAAGATTAAAGTGGGAATTTCCAAGATTAAAGTTGGAAATTCCAAGATCAAAGTTGGAAATTCCGACTCTAAAGTTGGAAATTCCAAGATTAAAGTTGGAAATTCCAAGATTAAAGTTGGAAATTCCAAGATTACAGTTTAAAATTCCAAGATTAAAGTTGGAATTCCAAGATTAAAGTTGGAAATTCTAAGATTAAAGTTGGAAATTCCGACTTTAAAGTTGGAAATTCCGACATTTAATTTGGAAATTCCAAGATTAAAGTTGGAAATTCCATGATTAAAGTTGGAAATTCCAAAATTACAGTTGGAAATTCCAAGATTAAATTTGGAAAATCCGACTTTGAAGTTGGAAATTCCAAGATTAAAGTCAGAAATTCCAAGATTAAATTTGGAAATTCCGACATTAAAGTTGAAAATTCCAATAATAAGGTTGGAAATTCCAAGATTAAAGTGGAAATTAGAAGATTAAAGTTGGAAATTCCGACTTAATAGTTGGAAATTCCAAGATTAAAGTTGGAAATTCTAAGATTTAAGTTGGAAATTCCGACTTTAAATTTAGAAATTCCGACTTTAAAGTTGGAAATTCTGACTTTAAAGTTGGAAATTCCAAGAATAAAGTTGGAAATTCCAAGATTAAAGTAGGAAATTCCAAGATTTAAGTTGGAAATTCCAATATTAAAGTTGGAAATTCCAAAATTAAAGTTAAAAATTCCAAAATAAAAGTTGGAAATTCCAAGATTAAAGTTGGAAATTCCAAGATTAAAGTTGGAAATTCCAAGATTAAAGTCAGAAATTCCAAGATTAAATTAGGAAATTCCAAGATTAAAGTTGAAATTCCAAGATTAAAGTTGAAATTCTAAGATTAAAGTTGGAAATTCCTAGATTAAAGCTGGAAATTCCGAGATAAAAGTTGAAAATTCCAAGATTAAAGTTGTAGATTCCAAGATTGAAGTAGGAAATTCCAAGATACAATTTGGGGAAAAATTCCGACTTTAAATTTGGAAATTCCGACTTTACAGTTGGAAATTCCGACTTTACAGTTGGAATTCCAAGGTAATAGTTGGAAATTCCTAGATTAAAGTTTGAAATTCCGAGATAAAGTTGGAAATTCCAAGATTAAAGTTAGAAATTCAGACTTTAAAGTTGTAGATTCCAAAAATAAAGTTGGAAATTCCAGATTAAAGTTGGAAATTCCAAGATACAATTTGGTAATTCCGACATAAATGTTGGAAATTCCAAGATTAAAGTTGGATATTCCAAGGTTAAAGTTGAAATTCCAAGAATAAAGTTGGAAATTCCGACTTTATAGTTGGAAATTTAAAGTTGGAAATTCCAAGATAAAAGTTGGAAATTCCAAGATTAAAGATGGAAATTAGAAGATTAAAGTTGGAAATTCCGACTTTAAAGTTGGAAATTCCAAGATTTAAGTTGGAAATTCCAAGATAATAGTTGGAAATTCCTAGATTAAAGTTTGAAATTCCGAGATACAATTTTTTAATTCCGACATAAATGTTGGAAATTCCAAGATTAAAGTTGGATATTCCAAGGTTAAAGTTGAAATTCCAAGAATAAAGTTGGAAATTCCGACTTTATAGATGGAATTCAGACTTTAAAGTTGGAAATTCCAAGATTAAAGTTGAAAATTCAAAGATTAAAGTGGGAAATTCCAAGATTAAAATTGGTAATTCCAAGATCAAAGTTGGAAAATCCGTCTTTAAACTTGGAAATTCCAAGATTAAAGTTGGAAATTCCAAGATTAAAATTGGAAATCCCAAGAATAAAGTTGGAAATTCCGACTTTAAAGGAGGAAATTCCAACATTAAATTTGGAAATTCCAAGATTAATGTTGGAAATTCCAAGATTAAAATTGGAAATTCCAAGATTAAAGTTGGAAGTTCAAAGATTAAAGTGGGAAATTCCAAGATTAAAGTTGGAATTTCCGACTTTAAAGTTGGAAATTCCAAGATTAAAGTTGGAAATTCCGACTTTAAAGGTGGAATTTCAAAGATTAAAGTTAGAAATTCCGACTTTAAACCTGGAAATTCCACGAATAAAGTTGGAAATTCCAAGATTAAAGTTGGAAATTCAAAGATTATATGGACTATATTCAAAAAAATTTAACATATGTATTTTCCTTATGACAAGATCTTTCTCGTACATATAGTATCAAAATGTTAACAATGTTGCCTTGACTGTGACCTTCCTGAAATTAGCTATTGGCCATTACTGTTGTAACATAAGAAACGTGACTCCTACGCGTAGCGTAAATGGATCCGTCGGAAGATTTGCAGCTTACGTTAGAGTTGCAATTCTTTATATTTTTTTCCCAATAGATCCTTTAATATTTATCTTTTATAATTGGATGAATTTAAATGTCAGAGCATGTACATTTGCCGATTTGGGCTTGCTTTTTTATATTGTATTCAGATAAAATCTTGAGCGGTCGTTATCTCTCCGTAGGATCAAAAGTGTCAATACACAAACACGTTGAATGGTTGTAATGGACAATAAATGCGGACTAGTCATATAATGTATTTCACCGCCAAAATAAACATTTAAGAACGTTCAAATCCTATTCAATTGTACTTCTGATAGAAAACACTATAATTATTAATCAGTTGCGATATTAAAATGAAATTGTACACTTAGTATAAAAGCATTGACCACATAGTATAACCTCTGGAAAAAAGTTGGAAATTCCAAGATTAATGTTGGAAATTCCAAGATTAAAGTTGGAAATTCCAAGATTAAAGTTTGAAATTCCGACTTTAAAGTTGTAAATTCCAAGATTAAAGTTGTAAATTCTTAGATAAAAGTTTAAAATTCAAAGATAAAAATTGGAAATTCCAAGATTAAAGTTGTAATTTCCGACTTCAAAGGTGGAAATTGCAAGATTGAAGTTGGAAATTCCAAGATACAATTTGGGGGAAATTCCGACAAGAATGTTGGGAATTCCAAGATTTAAGTCCGAAATTCCAAGATTAAAGTTGGAAATTCCAAGGTTAAAGTTGAAATTCCAAGATTAAAGTTGGAAATTCCGACTTTAAATTTGGAAATTCCACGATTAAAGTTGGAAATTCCAAGATTAAAGTTGGAAATTCCGACTCTAAAGTTGGAAATTCCAAGATTAAAGTTGGAAATTCCAAGATTAAAGTGGGAATTTCCAAGATTAAAGTTGGAAATTCCAAGATCAAAGTTGGAAATTCCGACTCTAAAGTTGGAAATTCCAAGATTAAAGTTGGAAATTCCAAGATTAAAGTTGGAAATTCCAAGATTAAAGTTGGAAATTCCAAGATTACAGTTTAAAATTCCAAGATTAAAGTTGGAATTCCAAGATTAAAGTTGGAAATTCTAAGATTAAAGTTGGAAATTCCGACTTTAAATTTGGAAATTCCGACTTTACAGTTGGAAATTCCGACTTTACAGTTGGAAAATCCAAGATAATAGTTGGAAATTCCTAGATTAAATTTTGAAATTCCTAGATAAAGTTGAAAATTCCAAGATTAAAGTTGTAAATTCCAAGATTGAAGTTGGAAATTCCAAGATACAATTTGGGGGAAATTCCGACTTTAAATTTGGAAATTCCGACTTTACAGTTGGAAATTCCGACTTTACAGTTGGAATTCCAAGGTAATAGTTGGAAATTCCTAGATTAAAGTTTGAAATTCCGAGATAAAGTTGGAAATTCCAAGATTAAAGTTAGAAATTCAGACTTTAAAGTTGTAGATTCCAAAAATAAAGTTGGAAATTCCAAGATTAAAGTTGGAAATTCCAAGATACAATTTGGTAATTCCGACATAAATGTTGGAAATTCCAAGATTAAAGTTGGATATTCCAAGGTTAAAGTTGAAATTCCAAGAATAAAGTTGGAAATTCCGAATTTATAGTTGGAAATTTAAAGTTGGAAATTCCAAGATAAAAGTTGGAAATTCCAAGATTAAAGATGGAAATTAGAAGATTAAAGTTGGAAATTCCGACTTTAAAGTTGGAAATTCCAAGATTTAAGTTGGAAATTCCAAGATAATAGTTGGAAATTCCTAGATTAAAGTTTGAAATTCCGAGATACAATTTTTTAATTCCGACATAAATGTTGGAAATTCCAAGATTAAAGTTGGATATTCCAAGGTTAAAGTTGAAATTCCAAGAATAAAGTTGGAAATTCCGACTTTATAGATGGAATTCAGACTTTAAAGTTGGAAATTCCAAGATTAAAGTTGAAAATTCAAAGATTAAAGTGGGAAATTCCAAGATTAAAATTGGTAATTCCAAGATCAAAGTTGGAAAATCCGTCTTTAAACTTGGAAATTCCAAGATAAAAGTTGGAAATTCCAAGATTAAAGTTGGAAATCCCAAGAATAAAGTTGGAAATTCCGACTTTAAAGGAGGAAATTCCAACATTAAATTTGGAAATTCCAAGATTAATGTTGGAAATTCCAAGATTAAAATTGGAAATTCCAAGATTAAAGTTGGAAGTTCAAAGATTAAAGTTGGAAATTCCAAGATTAAAGTTGGAATTTCCGACTTTAAAGTTGGAAATTCCAAGATTAAAGTTGGAAATTCCGACTTTAAAGGTGGAATTTCAAAGATTAAAGTTAGAAATTCCGACTTTAAACCTGGAAATTCCACGAATAAAGTTGGAAATTCCAAGATTAAAGTTGGAAATTCAAAGATTATATGGACTATATTCAAAAAAATTTAACATATGTATTTTCCTTATGACAAGATCTTTCTCGTACATATAGTATCAAAATGTTAACAATGTTGCCTTGACTGTGACCTTCCTGAAATTAGCTATTGGCCATTACTGCTGTAACATAAGAAACGTGACTCCTACGCGTAGCGTAAATGGATCCGTCGGAAGATTTGCAGCTTACGTTAGAGTTGCAATTCTTTATATTTTTTTCCCAATAGATCCTTTAATATTTATCTTTTATAATTGGATGAATTTAAATGTCAGAGCATGTACATTTGCCGATTTGGGCTTGCTTTTTTATATTGTATTCAGATAAAATCTTGAGCGGTCGTTATCTCTCCGTAAGATCAAAAGTGTCAATACACAAACACGTTGAATGGTTGTAATGGACAATAAATGCGGACTAGTCATATAATGTATTTCACCGCCAAAATAAACATTTAAGAACGTTCAAATCCTATTCAATTGTACTTCTGATAGAAAACACTATAATTATTAATCAGTTGCGATATTAAAATGAAATTGTACACTTAGTATAAAAGCATTGACCACATAGTATAACCTCTGGGAAAAAGTTGGAAATTCCAAGATTAATGTTGGAAATTCCAAGATTAAAGTTGGAAATTCCAAGATTAAAGTTTAAAATTCCGACTTTAAAGTTGTAAATTCCAAGATTAAAGTTGTAAATTCTTAGATAAAAGTTTAAAATTCAAAGATAAAAATTGGAAATTCCAAGATTAAAGTTGTAATTTCCGACTTCAAAGGTGGAAATTGCAAGATTGAAGTTGGAAATTCCAAGATACAATTTGGGGGAAATTCCGACAAGAATGTTGGGAATTCCAAGATTTAAGTCCGAAATTCCAAGATTAAAGTTGGAAATTCCAAGGTTAAAGTTGAAATTCCAAGATTAAAGTTGGAAATTCCGACTTTCAATTTGGAAATTCCACGATTAAAGTTGGAAATTCCAAGATTAAAGTGGGAAATTCCAAGATTAAAGTTGGAAATTCCAAGATCAAAGTTGGAAATTCCGACTCTAAAGTTGGAATTCCAAGATTAAAGTTGGAAATTCCAAGATTAAAGTGGGAATTTCCAAGATTAAAGTTGGAAATTCCAAGATCAAAGTTGGAAATTCCGACTCTAAAGTTGGAAATTCCAAGATTAAAGTTGGAAATTCCAAGATTAAAGTTGGAAATTCCAAGATTACAGTTTAAAATTCCAAGATTAAAGTTGGAATTCCAAGATTAAAGTTGGAAATTCTAAGATTAAAGTTGGAAATTCCGACTTTAAATTTGGAAATTCCGACTTTACAGTTGGAAATTCCGACTTTACAGTTGGAAATTCCAAGATAATAGTTGGAAATTCCTAGATTAAATTTTGAAATTCCTAGATAAAGTTGAAAATTCCAAGATTAAAGTTGTAAATTCCAAGATTCACAAGATGAAAGTAAATCTTTACGCTCCGTGTAAAGGAAATGTAAAGAGAGCGTAAAGATAGCGTAAAGGTACCTTTAAGTCAGCTTTACGCGAGCTTTACGTATATTTACACTATCTTTACGCAACCTTTACATCGAGCGTTTAGGAGCGTAATGACCTGGATTCTTTACGCAGCTCTCTGTCATTTTTACATTTTATTCTTTTATTTTCTTTAAACTTTATACAATTCAGAGAAATAAAGACGTATTTTGTAATGGTTGTTTGACAAAAAAAAAAAAAAAACGAAAAAAGAAAAATAACCATCAACAAAACCCGCGAGGATTCGATCCTACTCCCTGCCATGCCCACGGATACTGAAGTCCACGACCTTACCCACTTGACTACCGCGCCTCTTACAAATAATCAATAGTTACTAAAGCTTATAAGTAATCACATTGAATCTAACTAGTACTAAAAAGGTTCACAGTTTCATGAGTTTGTAAATCAATATATCGGTCATCACTATTTTTAAACCCGATATTACCTTTGCTTATGTAATTTATAAATAGCCTCGCTGGCGGGTGGGGGTTAACCTTGTATATTATAATTCACCGGATATTGAACGATATGTGACATACATGTAAATGCACGAGAGTAGCTTCAGGTCGATTTAACATTTTGTTAATTTTCTATTTAAATCAGAAGGAAAAAATAAATTAATGAATGATTGATAAAATCACAAAAAATATTCCCGCATAATTATGAAGTTAGTTAAAACAGAATGAGCTACCTCCGGCTTCACCGCTTACGCTTCTTAAAATGATTAAAGTAGCATTTGAGAAAATTATTAATAAGAAAGAAGAAAGATATATTTGAACATGAGTTTATTTATTCTTTTTTATCTATCGATGTATTTATTGATTTATTTAATTTTTTGTTACAAATTTTAAATAGTCGGGGATTATGTAAAAAAGTGAAAAATAGAAATGCTATTGTATGCTACCATGTACCATAAAACTCAAAGTTTATCAAGTTGATGTTAAACCTTCCATTAGGATAATTCATAGTGGATCAAGTTCAGAACAGGTATATACTGCATTAATGGAAGCTCTCTTTCATTTCGCCGCGGGTAGGCAACCCAAATCAACATTTAATTAGGGCGGGTGTAAATACATATAGTACATAGCCTAATTCAAAACACTTGAACAGTATACGAATATGGTATCGTCAATCGGTCGGGTTATCACCTCCTTTCTTTTAGATTCAAGGCGGAATTTACAGATAAAACAACTATTTTACTTTTTATCTTGAAATTCAAAACCTGGATCCCTTCTGTCGGGTTGGACTCCCTATAAAAAAACCATAATAATGTTTTCTTGTTTAGGTGTAGGATTTTCCATTTAAATAAGGTAAACAGAAAAATTACGAAAAAAACAAACAAACTTCCATTTGACGTAATATTCCCTAAAAAATTATAAGTTTAATATTTCAATGCATTTCAATAAAAGAAGACTGTCATTGGCTATCTTTAATGATTCTACTATTGTTTGTTTCTTTTTTTTTCGGGGTGGGGGGGGGGGGGGGTGGGGGGGGGTGTTTGTTTTGTTTGTTTATTTCTTTTCTGGGTTTTTTTTTTTTTTCGGTTTATTATTATTTTTATTACATCATTTATATTCTAGAAATACAACGTTAACAAAATTTCTTTAAAATCAAGAAACAAAGAAATGAATAAAAAGAAATCAAAACTAGATGTTACATGAATTGTTTATAAACAGTCGCGTAAGGCCCTCTCCCCTTTTAAAAATCCTAAATGTTCAACCCCTCCTCCCGCTCTGAAAAATATCTCAGATCCGCCAATGGATTGAATAAAGTATCGACTTTCTCTATATCCATTGCCGAATAAACATCCGGTCGTGTCAACCACACATCACAAGATATGACCGCGCCTTTGATTACCCGCGGGAGACGCGTAAGCGAATCAAGCTGACTAGAGGGTGGGGTGGGGCGGGGGTATCCGATTTTCTAATGATGTTTTGTCCATCTCCTCAAGATGTGCATAGTTTATTTACATATGTGTGTGTGGTTTTTTTTTACATTATCTTCGCAAGCGAGCATTTCAAATGTCATTTTAGATTTTCTGTCTGTTTTTCCTCCGTTTTTTCTCTTTCCGTCCTATTTCTTTCTATTCTTTAAATTCTTTCTTTCTTTCTATTCTTTCTCTATTTCAATTATTTCTCTTCTATCTATTCTATTTTCTCTCTTTCTATTCTTCTTTCTATATAAATACTTTTATTATCGATTTGAAAATAAATTAACTTTATTTGTTTACATTCTTTAAATAGCATTCTACCTGTACAGGTAAATCAGGTACATGTCATCATAACATGTAACTAATTAGTACGAAAGAGACATTATAAGAGACCCCATTCACACCTATCATCAAAACAATATTTCCACCTTGTAGACGAACTGTTTAATTCCAAACGTTGAAAATCTGTTTTTTAAATGTATGAAATCGTATACTTATTTTTTCTGGCCAAATATCATTTTTTTTCTCTTTTGTATATCGAATAAGCTAAAAATACAAAGGTAATCTTCGCCAAAATCAAAAGCCCGACGGGAATTGTGATGCTTTGGTGATGTTTTAAATAAAATCAATGTAGATAACATTCAATCGTTCCCCTTCATACGTAGGACTTAAGGAGCGAGGGGGAGTGGTTGAGGGTGAGGGTGAGAAATAAAAACGTCTCAGAAAATATCATATGCGTGATTTACTCAGTGATTCGCTATTCAATTTTTGCCAATACTTTAAATAAAATAATAAAATAATTTTTTTCGATTTAATGTGAGAATCTTTTTCATATCTACCGTTACGCTTTGTCATTTAATGTCTTTGTTTTCTCTACAAACTAATACAAAAATATTATTAATATCCAATAAGTATGTATCAAAATGATACCATTTGAAGACGATAAATAAAGTTAAACGACATAAAAGGAAAGAATAAATTAAAAGTTCAAAATTGCTATTCTATGGGATTCAGTTACTTTAAGCACGTACCTGTATGCTTTCAGAATAGATAACTTGTTTTTTCCCCCGATAGTTTTTTATTTTCGATTTTTTTTTTCTCCTTAATTCTGAGGAGGACATGTGCCACTCCTTTTGCCATGAATAATTAAAAAAATGATCGAAAAAATAACGTACAAAAGAAAACTGGGACGTACATGTGTACATCTACGCGTATGTTTAGATGTTACAGTAACAGTTACGATCACCCTATGTTACGAAAACATGGTCAGGTGACGTGGTACGTTATCGATTGTATTTTTCCCCGGGTAAATGACACCCTCCGACTGTTAATTCACCCTCACACATAGATGCGAGGGGTGAAGTGTCAACAAGGACTCTTTCCAATATATATTTGTAAGATTTACTTTGACTCTCCTATTTAAATTTATTTTCATTAGTATTTAAAGGAAACCTAAAATATAACAAACGAAAAGAAAGAGAAAAAAAACCTCTTCCTACCGAAGGTAAGATACACATACTAAAATAAACGCAACTACTGGATATTAGTTTTCTTTGATCATAGTTTAAACAAATTCTCCCCCATTTTCAATTTTAATTATATAATAGCAGCTTCTGTCAAAGATAACAGCTCCTCATTTAAACATTTCAAAAATGATTGTTTTTTTCTTTTTTTTATTTAGAAGATAATATCTTATTTGTCGGTTGGCAACCGTATAGATGTGTACAAAAACGTAATTATCAAAGATGTTTGTATGTGTAAAGAAAGCGTACAGAAAGCGTAAAGATAACTTAAAGAATCCAGGTCATTACGCTTCTTTACGCGGGCATGTAAAGTCCGTGTAAAGATCCTCCGGTCTTTACGCTATCTTTACGCTCGCTTTACGTGGCCGCGTAAAGATAATTTTTCATCCAGTGATTGAAGTTGGAAATTCCAAGATACAATTTGGGGGAAATTCCGACTTTAAATTTGGAAATTCCGACTTTACAGTTGGAAATTCCGACTTTACAGTTGGAATTCCAAGGTAATAGTTGGAAATTCCTAGATTAAAGTTTGAAATTCCGAGATAAAGTTGGAAATTCCAAGATTAAAGTTAGAAATTCAGACTTTAAAGTTGTAGATTCCAAAAATAAAGTTGGAAATTCCAAGATTAAAGTTGGAAATTCCAAGATACAATTTGGTAATTCCGACATAAATGTTGGAAATTCCAAGATTAAAGTTGGATATTCCAAGGTTAAAGTTGAAATTCCAAGAATAAAGTTGGAAATTCCGACTTTATAGTTGGAAATTTAAAGTTGGAAATTCCAAGATAAAAGTTGGAAATTCCAAGATTAAAGATGGAAATTAGAAGATTAAAGTTGGAAATTCCGACTTTAAAGTTGGAAATTCCAAGATTTAAGTTGGAAATTCCAAGATAATAGTTGGAAATTCCTAGATTAAAGTTTGAAATTCCGAGATACAATTTTTTAATTCCGACATAAATGTTGGAAATTCCAAGATTAAAGTTGGATATTCCAAGGTTAAAGTTGAAATTCCAAGAATAAAGTTGGAAATTCCGACTTTATAGATGGAATTCAGAGTTTAAAGTTGGAAATTCCAAGATTAAAGTTGAAAATTCAAAGATTAAAGTGGGAAATTCCAAGATTAAAATTGGTAATTCCAAGATCAAAGTTGGAAAATCCGTCTTTAAACTTGGAAATTCCAAGATTAAAGTTGGAAATTCCAAGATTAAAGTTGGAAATCCCAAGAATAAAGTTGGAAATTCCGACTTTAAAGGAGGAAATTCCAACATTAAATTTGGAAATTCCAAGATTAAAGTTGGATATTCCAAGGTTAAAATTGGAAATTCCAAGATTAAAGTTGGAAGTTCAAAGATTAAAGTTGGAAATTCCAAGATTAAAGTTGGAATTTTCGACTTTAAAGTTGGAAATTCCAAGATTAAAGTTGGAAATTCCGACTTTAAAGGTGGAATTTCAAAGATTAAAGTTAGAAATTCCGACTTTAAACCTGGAAATTCCACGAATAAAGTTGGAAATTCCAAGATTAAAGTTGGAAATTCAAAGATTATATGGACTATATTCAAAAAAATTTAACATATGTATTTTCCTTATGACAAGATCTTTCTCGTACATATAGTATCAAAATGTTAACAATGTTGCCTTGACTGTGACCTTCCTGAAATTAGCTATTGGCCATTACTGCTGTAACATAAGAAACGTGACTCCTACGCGTAGCGTAAATGGATCCGTCGGAAGATTTGCAGCTTACGTTAGAGTTGCAATTCTTTATATTTTTTCCAATAGATCCTTTAATATTTATCTTTTATAATTGGATGAATTTAAATGTCAGAGCATGTACATTTGCCGATTTGGGCTTGCTTTTTTATATTGTATTCAGATAAAATCTTGAGCGGTCGTTATCTCTCCGTAAGATCAAAAGTGTCAATACACAAACACGTTGAATGGTTGTAATGGACAATAAATGCGGACTAGTCATATAATGTATTTCACCGCCAAAATAAACATTTAAGAACGTTCAAATCCTATTCAATTGTACTTCTGATAGAAAACACTATAATTATTAATCAGTTGCGATATTAAAATGAAATTGTACACTTAGTATAAAAGCATTGACCACATAGTATAACCTCTGGAAAAAAGTTGGAAATTCCAAGATTAATGTTGGAAATTCCAAGATTAAAGTTGGAAATTCCAAGATTAAAGTTTGAAATTCCGACTTTAAAGTTGTAAATTCCAAGATTAAAGTTGTAAATTCTTAGATAAAAGTTTAAAATTCAAAGATAAAAATTGGAAATTCCAAGATTAAAGTTGTAATTTCCGACTTCAAAGGTGGAAATTGCAAGATTGAAGTTGGAAATTCAAAGATACAATTTGGGGGAAATTCCGAAAAGAATGTTGGGAATTCCAAGATTTAAGTCCGAAATTCCAAGATTAAAGTTGGAAATTCCAAGGTTAAAGTTGAAATTCCAAGATTAAAGTTGGAAATTCCGACTTTAAATTTGGAAATTCCACGATTAAAGTTGGAAATTCCAAGATTAAAGTGGGAATTTCCAAGATTAAAGTTGGAAATTCCAAGATCAAAGTTGGAAATTCCGACTCTAAAGTTGGAAATTCCAAGATTAAAGTTGGAAATTCCAAGATTAAAGTTGGAAATTCCAAGATTACAGTTTAAAATTCCAAGATTAAAGTTGGAATTCCAAGCTTAAAGTTGGAAATTCTAAGATTAAAGTTGGAAATTCCGACTTTAAATTTGGAAATTCCGACTTTACAGTTGGAAATTCCGACTTTACAGTTGGAAATTCCAAGATAATAGTTGGAAATTCCTAGATTAAATTTTGAAATTCCGAAATAAAGTTGAAAATTCCAAGATTAAAGTTGTAAATTCCAAGATTGAAGTTGGAAATTCCAAGATACAATTTGGGGAAAATTCCGACTTTAAATTTGGAAATTCCGACTTTACAGTTGGAAATTCCGACTTTACAGTTGGAAATTCCAAGATAATAGTTGGAAATTCCTAGATTAAAGTTTGAAATTCCGAGATAAAGTTGGAAATTCCAAGATTAAAGTTAGAAATTCAGACTTTAAAGTTGTAGATTCCAAAAATAAAGTTGGAAATTCCAAGATTAAAGTTGGAAATTCCAAGATACAATTTGGTAATTCCGACATAAATGTTGGAAATTCCGAGATTAAAGTTGGATATTCCAAGGTTAAAGTTGAAATTCCAAGAATAAAGTTGGAAATTCCGACTTTATAGTTGGAAATTTAAAGTTGGAAATTCCAAGATAAAAGTTGGAAATTCCAAGATTAAAGATGGAAATTAGAAGATTAAAGTTGGAAATTCCGACTTTAAAGTTGGAAATTCCGACTTTAAAGTTGGAAATTCCAAGATTTAAGTTGGAAATTCCAAGATAATAGTTGAAAATTCCTAGATTAAAGTTTGAAATTCCGAGATACAATTTGGTAATTCCGACATAAATGTTGGAAATTCCAAGATTAAAGTTGGATATTCCAAGGTTAAAGTTGAAATTCCAAGAATAAAGTTGGAAATTCCGACTTTATAGATGGAATTCAGACTTTAAAGTTGGAAAATCCGTCTTTAAACTTGGAAATTCCAAGATTAAAGTTGGAAATTCCAAGATTAAAATTGGTAATTCCAAGATCAAAGTTGGAAAATCCGTCTTTAAACTTGGAAATTCCAAGATTAAAGTTGGAAATTCCAAGATTAAAGTTGGAAATCCCAAGAATAAAGTTGGAAATTCCGACTTTAAAGGAGGAAATTCCAACATTAAATTTGGAAATTCCAAGATTAATGTTGGAAATTCCAAGATTAAAGTTGGAAATTCCAAGATTAAAGTTGGAAGTTCAAAGATTAAAGTTGGAAATTCCAAGATTAAAGTTGGAATTTCCGACTTTAAAGTTGGAAATTCCAAGATTAAAGTTGGAAATTCCGACTTTAAAGGTGGAATTTCAAAGATTAAAGTTAGAAATTCCGACTTTAAACCTGGAAATTCCACGAATAAAGTTGGAAATTCCAAGATTAAAGTTGGAAATTCAAAGATTATATGGACTATATTAAAAAAAAATTAACATATGTATTTTCCTTATGACAAGATCTTTCTCGTACATATAGTATCAAAATGTTAACAATGTTGCCTTGACTGTGACCTTCCTGAAATTAGCTATTGGCCATTACTGCTGTAACATAAGAAACGTGACTCCTACGCGTAGCGTAAATGGATCCGTCGGAAGATTTGCAGCTTACGTTAGAGTTGCAATTCTTTATATTTTTTCCAATAGATCCTTTAATATTTATCTTTTATAATTGGATGAATTTAAATGTCAGAGCATGTACATTTGCCGATTTGGGCTTGCTTTTTTATATTGTATTCAGATAAAATCTTGAGCGGTCGTTATCTCTCCGTAAGATCAAAAGTGTCAATACACAAACACGTTGAATGGTTGTAATGGACAATAAATGCGGACTAGTCATATAATGTATTTCACCGCCAAAATAAACATTTAAGAACGTTCAAATCCTATTCAATTGTACTTCTGATAGAAAGCACTATAATTATTAATCAGTTGCGATATTAAAATGAAATTGTACACTTAGTATAAAAGCATTGACCACATAGTATAACCTCTGGAAAAAAGTTGGAAATTCCAAGATTAATGTTGGAAATTCCAAGATTAAAGTTGTAAATTCCAAGATTAAAGTTGTAAATTCTTAGATAAAAGTTTAAAATACAAAGATAAAAATTGGAAATTCCAAGATTAAAGTTGTAATTTCCGACTTCAAAGGTGGAAATTGCAAGATTAAAGTTGGAAATTCCAAGATAAAAGTTAAAAATTCCAAGATTAAAGTGGGAAATTCCAAGATTAATGTTAAAAATTCCAAAATTAAAGATGGAAATTCCGAGATTAAAGTTGGAAATTCCAAGATTAAAGTTGGAAATTCCAAGATTAACGTTAGAAATTCAGACATTAAAGTTAGAAATTCCAAAAATAAAGTTGGAAATTCCAAGATTAAAGTTGGAAATGCCAAGATACAATTTGGAAATTCCGACATAAATGTTGGAAATTCCAAGATTAAAGTCAGAAATTCCAAGATTAAAGTTGGAAATTCCAAGGTTAAAGTTGAAATTCCAAGAATAAAGTTGGAAATTCCGACTGTATAGTTGGAATTCCAAGAATAACGTTGGAAATTCCAAGATGAAAGTTTGAAATTCCAAGATTAAAGTGGAAATTAGAAGATTAAAGTTGGAAATTCCGACTTTAAAGTCGGAAATTCCAAGATTAAAGTTGGAAATTCCAAGAATAAAGTTGGAAATTCCGACTTTAAAGGTGGAAATTCCAAGATCAAATTTGGAAATTCCAAGATTAATGTTGGATATTCCAAGAATAAAGTTGGAAATTCCAAGATTAAAGTTAAAATTTCCGACTTTAAAGTTGGAAATTCCAAGATTAAAGTTGAAAATTCAAGGATTAAAGTGGGAAATTCCTAGACTAAAGTTAGTGATTCCAAGATTAAATTTGGAAATTCCGACTTTAAAGTTGGAAATTCCGACTTTAAATTTGGAAATTCCAAGACTAAAGTTGGAAATTTTTAGATTAAAGTTGGATATTCCAAATTTAAAGTTGGAAATGACAAAATTAAAGGTGGAAATTCCAAGATTAAAGTTGGAAATTCCAAGATTAAAGTTGGAAATTCCAGGATTTAAGTTGGAAATTCCGACTTTAATGTGGAAATTCTAAGATTAAAGTTGGAAATTCCAAGATTAAAGTTGGAAATTTCCAAGATTAAAGTTGAAATTCCAAGATTAAAGTTGGAAATTAGAAGAATAAAGTTGGAAATTCCGACTTTAAAGTTGGAAATTCCAAGATTAAAGTTTGAAATTCCGACTTTAAAGTTGGAAATTCCAAGATTAAATTTGGAAATTCCAAGATTAAAGTTGGAAATTCCAAGATTAAAGTAGGAAATTCCAACATTAAAGTTGGAATTTCCAAGATTAAAGTTAAAAATTAGAAGATTAAAGTTGGAAATTCCGACTTTAAAGTTGGAAATTCCAAGAATAAAAATTGGAAATTCCAAGATTAAAGTTGGAAATTCCAAGATTTAAACTGGAAATTCAAAGATTTAAGTTTGAAATTCCAATATTAAAGTTGGAAATTCCAACTTTTAAGTTGGAAATTCTAGGATTAAACTTCAAAATTCCAATATCAAAGTTGGAAATTCCAAGATTAAAACTGGAAATTCCAAGATAAAAGTTTGAAATTCCGACTTTAAAGGTGGAAATTCCAAGAATAATGTTGGAAATTCCAAGATTAAAGTTGGAAATTTCCAGATTATATGGACTACATTCAAAAAATTTTAACATATGTATTTTCCTTGTGACAAGATCTTTCTCGTACATATAGTATCAAAATTTTAACAATGTTGCCTTGACTGTGACTTTCCCGAAATAAGCTATTGGCCATTACTGCTGTAACATAAGAAACGTGACTCCTACGCGTAACGTAAATGGATCTGTCGGAAGATTCGCAGCTTACGTTAGAGTTGCACTTGTTTATATTTTTTTCCAATAGATCCTTTAATATTTATCTTTTATAATTGGATGAATTTAAACGTCATAGCATGTACATTTGCCGATTTGGGCTGGCTTTTTTTATATTGTATTCAGATAAAATCTTGAGCGGTCGTTATCTCTCCGTAAGATCAAAAGTGTCAATACACAAACACGTTGAATTGTTGTAATGGACAATAAATGCGGATTAGTCATATAATGTATTTCACCGCCAAAATAAACATTTAAGAACGTTCAAATCCTATTCAATTGTACTTCTAATAGAAAACACTATAATTATTAATCAGATGCGATAACAAAATGACATTGAACACTTAGTATAAAAACATTGACCACATAGTAAAACCTCTGGAAAAAAGTTGGAAATTCCAATATCAATGTTGGATATTCCAAGATTAAAGTTGGAAATTCCGAATTTAAAGTTGGAAATTCAGACTTTAAAGTTGGATTTTCCAAGATTAAAGTTTGAAATTCCAAGACTAAAGTTGAAAATGCCCAGATTAAAGTTGGAAATTCCAAGATTAAAGTTGGAAAGTTGGAATTTCCGACTTTAAAGTTGGAAATTCCAAGATTAAAGTTGGAAATTGCGACTTTAAAGTTGGTAATTCCAAGATTAAAGTTGGAAATTCCAAGATTAAAGTTGGAGATTCCAAGATTGAAGTTGGAAATTTGAAGTTTAAAGTTGAAAATTCCGACTTTAAAGTTGGAAATTCCAAGATTAAAGTTGTAAATTCCAAGATTAAAGTTTGAAATTCCAAGATTAAAGTTAGAAATTCCGACTTTAAAGTTGGAAATTCCAAAAATAAAGTTGGAAATTCCAAGATTAAAGTTGGAAATTCCAAGATTAAAGTTGGAAATTCCAAGATTACAGTTGGAAATTCCAAGATTAAATTTAGAAATTCCGTCTTTAAAGTTGGAAATTCCAAGAATAAAGTTGGAAATTCCAAGATTAAAGTTGGAAATTCCTAAATTAAAGTTAAAAATTCCAAAATTAAAGTGGGAAATTCAAAGATGAAAGTTGGAAATTCCAAGATTAAAGTTAGAAATTCCGTCTTTAAAGTTGGAAATTCCAAGAATAAAGTTGGAAATTCCAAGATTAAAGTTGGAAATTCCAAGATTAAAGTTGGAAATTCCGACTTTAAAGATGGAAATTCCAAGATTAAAGTCGGAAATTCCAAGATTAAAGTTAGAAAGTCCAGGATTAAAATTTGAAATTCCAAGATTAAAGTTAGAAATTCCGACTTTAAAGTTGGAAATTCCAAAAATAAATTTGGAAATTCCAAGATTAAAGTTGGAAATTCCGACTTTAAAGTTTGAAATTCCAAGATTAAAGTTGGAAATTCCAAGATTAAAGTTAGAAATTCCGACTTTAAAGTTAGAAATTCCGACTTTAAAGTTGGAAATTCCAAGATTAAAAGTCGGAAAATAAAAAAATAAAAAAAATAATTTTGCACTTATACGCTTCCGTACTACCTACATGGTAGATTTTAATTTCCTAGCCCAACTGGCTTTAACATACACACCCCTTCCCACAACGCATGGTTTCTCAATTTTCTGATTAAAGGTATAAAAAGCTGTTACATATGAGAAAGAATATAATTCTTTTTTAAGCGCATAGCATTTAAAAAACATTATGATCAAAAATAGATTTTAAATGAATTTCAATTTTTTTTACCAAAATGTCTATTTCAGTCCCAGAATGACCTTGAATAGTGATTGCTGTTTAGATTATCGTCAGGATCTTCTTAAACTCATTGACTTTAATATATGACCTGAAAAACAATAAGGTTCTTCGTCTCATTACACTCAATCTACATGGTAAATTTGACATTCCTAGCTCAATTGGTTTAACCACTATCAGGTTTACAAGGTAAAAGTATGCATATATTATGAATATATTGACCCCGTTCTCCTTACGCATAATTATTCAATTTTCTGACAAAATATATGAAAACCCCGTTACATATGTGAAAGAAGGTACTTTTCTCTTAAAGCATAGATAGATTATTAATCAATCTTTAAAATATTTTACAAAATAATCTACTTTTAGCCCCAAAATGACCTTGAACTTTGACCTATGACTTGAAAATCGAGAGGGCTATCCGTGTCATTATATTCAATCCACATGGTAAATTTGAATTCCTAGCTCAACTGGTTTGGGCTCTACCTTGTTTACAAGAAAGCAGGGGATCTCAAACAACATTCGTTTGCAGCACCAACAGCAAAACCTCAAACACCCAATGCAAAAAAAAAACACAGAACAGACACCCAAAGAAAGAGACCCAAAAGGGAAAGTAACACCAACTCACACCATAGAAACATTAAACATAAAAGACCACACATAAACAAACGAGACCAATGGGTAACCGGTGCCGACTTAGGACGGCCATCTGCCATGTAAACCTCCTCACTATTAAATGACCACACACAAACAAGAACGTAAAACGCAGGGGTCCAAGCAACACAGATAAATATGTAAATTGATATAAAAAAGGGTGTGTGTAATACTGTCCGTGCTTTGCCGGCTGTAGCGAGCTCATATATGTTATCACCCGAGGAGTCCGACTGACATTCAGATAGGACAACTGGTCGGGGCCATGTCTTCTCTAAAGAGGGCCTGTCATGGTGTCCCATCTTCACAGTCAGTCAAAGTACAAGTCTTAAGAATGCGCTCGTACAAGACTGTAGATTGGTCAAGTACCAAGCGTAGTGTCCGTCTGGTGACATATGCACGGTATAAAAGGCGTTTAATGACTCATTTTCGAAAGTTATGCTGTCTACCTTTGATCTTTCTTATTTTGTTGATTATGTCACCATAAAATGCAGGTTGTGAAATACCTAAAGTATTATACTCTGTTGCTTGTATTGATCCGAATTTCAAAAGAAGTTGATCATAAATTTTGTAAAATTTCCAGATAGTCTTTACTAGTGAAAACATTGACCTACACGTTTCTTTGTAATTTGTAAATTTCTACTATGAAAATCCAAAACATCAGTACATGCTCTAGCATACCGGACGAGCTGTGGACAGAAGATACCGCATAGCAGCTACGTTAAGGTGCTCCACGGTATAACGTTAGGGAAAATTACGCCAAAACGTTGCGTGACGTTATAAATGACGTCATGCTAGTTATCGTATGCTAAGGATATTTCAAGGGATAAATTGTACCGGATCGATTTTGAATTTTATTGAGCTTTCATCCTATTCCTTACATCAACTTTAAGTATTCCCAATGTTTTATTTACACGAAGTAATGAAAGAATGCAAGTTTTCCGCAGTTTTGCCGTCGGGTCATTGCAGGTCAAGCATGCGCTCTCTGCGATCTAGGTTACAGGGAAGCTTTGGATTAGAAACCGCTTCCTATTAACAGAGGAATCGCTGATTTTCAATTAGTTTGTCAATATACGGAATTGATTTTAACATGTCAAATATAAATGCGGTATATCCTGAAGGAGCACAACTTTTATTTATATTATTCATATAATAAGATATTGTCCATATTGAGCTATTTAGTGGAGTTTTACTGATTTACCAGCTTTAAAACAATTATTTCTTACTTATATTAATATTGATTCAGTTGTTGTTGAATATTTTTGGAAGGGGGGGGGGGGGACGCCAGCTCGTATGTGTAAAGCATTATTTTAAGATAAACATGTTTAAATAAGATGTTAAAGTACTTTCGTCAGTATCCGGCTATACCGGCGGGCACCGTATTAAGTACATGTACAACAGAACAATACTTAGACTTCAGTAACGATCAAAATGAAATGATAAAACAAATTGTTATCAGCAGGAGTTCCAGCGGGTTATATTTAGACTGAAACTTGATTAGCCTGGCCGGAAAAAAAACCAACAAATCTCCTCTCTCTATCTCTCTTTTAGTCAGTGATAGAGCTCTGCTCACGAAAGCACTGCACATAACAAGGTTTAAAATAACTATGAAAAATCAAATTTGTTAAATACAAACTTTGAAGATGGTCAGTATCGACTGATATAGTTCCCCGGATTCAGTTGGAAGTTCTCAGGGAATCCTGGTTACAAAATATTGCATTGACGCATTTCAGCATTTGATCAGCAGAAGTGTCGAGGTTCATGTAATTTTGAGTTGATGAAATATTTAGGTGTTGTCGGTTGTTTTGAAAATTTCGGGTTTTCTCAGGCGCTGAGTCAGGGACCCCTCATGTCGGTAGAACGCCAGGGAAAAGGCGTGGGACCGTAGTAAGAGACAGGAGAATATCTGTCTCTGTAATATTTTTCAAGTTGATTGTACATTACATTTAAGAGGGTACTTCGATGAAACCCATATATTTCACTTTGTAAGGTGATGAGCTGTTGAATTTGCTCGGTATATGGCGATGAAACGCCGATAAATGGCACCAGAGAGATTTCTGGGAACATAGAAGGTTCTTTCGGGTTTGTTGTGTATACAACCCTGTCATATCTTTGTGCTATGTGAGAGCGCGTATTTTTTTCCGGATTATATCATTAAAAACGTAGTATTCATTATCTTATGTATGGTTTGTGCTGTCGTTTTGGAGGTCTTGGTTTTTTTTCATTTCAAGAAAGGGATGAAATGGTAATCAAATGTCTTAAATAAAAAAACATCGGTCAAAGTTTTATCAGAATTTCGTGTCAAATTTATCAGGAGTCTATAGTGATCGCGATGTATATAGTAGCAAAAGTATACCCTTAGTTTGCATGTTTTGTGTTTGATTATTCATTTAACCCCAATAGTACTCTGCTTTTTGCACTTTGTATTTAATTGGCCTTCATATGGGTATTCATGTTACATTTTCACTCCTCAGTCATGGGCGCGAGTAATTTTGACCTTTGTTGTCCTTTTCCCTTTGTTGGAATTTCATTGAGGGTCTCTAGCTTCTTATCGGCTGCTGGGGCCGATTTCACAAAAGCAACTTCCGACACAGCTATGACGTACGACGCTCGTAAGCGCTACGTAGCAACTCAAAAGCATTTCACAAAAGCGACGTAGTTTTACGTCGGACGTAAATCAGTTGAAAATCTACGACACCGTCAGAGCTGTCGTAAGTCTTACGACATTGGCTGAAAACATGGGTATAATGTGATAAAAATAGAAAATTTCGAGTAGAAAAGAGAACATTTAAGCTTGAGAGTTAATTTTATATTTTTCTTTTTTATGTTTTAAAATTTTTGATGGGATGAAAAAGAAAACAACTCAAATCCCGCTTTCAGAGAGCCAATGACAACAGTAGTGACCTGTCATACGCAAATTCTTTGAAACACTGAATTATTACCTATTCATTTTCGCTCTCGAATCTCAGCTTCAGAACGAATTTTATTGAATGCATCGAATTACGCGTTCAAAATGACATCGACCATATGTGGTTGGTATCGGAAACACTCAATTTTTAGTATAACCACAACATTGTTAAAAAATATAATAAAGATATAAAAAGTATGCCAAAGATTTCACGATACAAAAATAGGATTTTACAGAATCAGTATATGTGCTTAAAATTACGAAATACGCACTGAACATTTCTAACAATTTTCGAGAATTAAAAAAACAACAACATTGCAGCGTCATAGAATTACAAAATGTATGTAGAAATCAAAAGAAAACTATGGCCAAAATAATACTAAGTGTGTTAAAGCGTATTTTTTCTAACTTTCATTTATAAAACATGTAAAATGGAAAGTTAGAAAAATACACATGTCCTCAACGGCAGGTAAACGATACTAAAAACTTATGGATAACATGGTATAAGGTCAAGTATTTTAAAATGAAACAGCCTTGCCCCTTTTAAAAGTCGTTCTAACAAGTTGATAAGTCGTTCAAACAAGATAAAAAGTCGTTCAAACAAGATAAAAAGTCGTTCAAACAAGGTAAAAAGTCGTTCAAACGACTTTTTAACTCGTTCAAACGACTTATAAAAGTCTTTCTAACAAGATAAAAACTTGTTCAAACGAGTTTCTTAAGTCGTTTAAGGTGATATCACACGTTTCGCGTTATACAACACTTATTTTCAGAAAAAAAGCATAATTCTGATTTCCTAATTTAATTCAGATGTAAGGGACAATATTAGCAGGTCACCATCCAAAATTTTGAGATTTTGAAATTGATCAGACTTTTTAGCCATCCATTGTTGTAATGGAAATGCTCATTTTTTGCTATATTTTTTTTTCAGCACAAGATTTTCAAATGAAACTTCACATATGATTCCCTCATCATATAATTTGTGCAAATTCTTATAGAAAGAAATCATTCAATGACCACGTCATATGTGGCAAAATCTGACTGAATGTGTAAATTATCATGTAAAAAAATTGAAAGTGCAAGTCGAGGTATCTTTCTTTACTATGTGACCATAGACAAAAGCATCCGAATTTATATGATCATCTTTTTGAAATATCACAGCAGTGTTCCTTCACTCACAAAGATGTCAATATGTGAATAAATAGAGCCGAATACAGATTTTGTGTGATAACACGACAGTATGTGAACATGTGTAATGATATTACATGCACCACATGGGTAACAATATTATAAGTTTCTCTACATTCAAACACTTTACTGACACCTGACTTATTTCTGAATAGATACGACACATGTATGTAGGGGAAAAAAGTAAAAAAAATCAAATTAGTTCAATTTCAGCAAAAATTTGACTTTAGTTGGTCACTCTAGGCTTACCATTACTTTGCAAAGAAAAAAAAACCCATTCGTATGTACTGCGAATAACAATTTCATTATTACCCCTGCGCTCAGGCTCGAACCGCGGTCTTCCCGCATAGTGGGCAAGAGCTCTACCTCTGAGCTATTGGGTCGACGTGCCAATAGGGTGATTATAACAAAGCCAGAACATCAAGACATTTTAAGTTACTAAAATCGGAAATCTTCAGCGTGGAGATTTCTTAAAAATTTTCGTCTAAGGGAGGCTACTGAAACGCGTGTGATATCTCGTTAAACAAGATAAAAAGACGTTTGAACGAGTTTTTATCAAAGCTGTCAATACAGTGTACAACATTAGTATTGGATCGATACATGCTATACATGTATAGTAATCATGGGGACTTTAAACCTTTGTTGATATGATGCAAACGAAGCATACATGTACTAGTATATCATACAATAAGCAATACATATCTACTGATACATGTATATATATAGAACCATCATCATGCAATTCTCTTTTAGAGAGGTCTGGGCGGTGCTGAGGAGGAATTAGGCAGGCATGGGAAGGGGAAAGGGTTAGTAGAATCGAGGGGTATTTGACTGAGACGGGACCATGCCCTTTGAAATTCTAGGCACAAAATTAATATTTACTGTCAAGTGGTTCTAAAGAAAACAATAGAAATGTTCGAGGCGTGAAAGATCCGCTCTGTCCGTAGATTCAATTCTAAAAGGCCCATTACATGTACGTACAAAGGTCCGAATTTCCCCTTTGGTTATTATTCTTAAAACATCGCATTTAATTGAAGTATGTTTATTATAGCTATGTACATTTTAATCAAAAAAATAATAGCGCCCCAGCAAATCAGTTTTAAAAAGTCGATAAAAAGGTTTGAAATATTCCCCAAAAGGATAAACACATGTTAATTCCAGGGGCGTAGCTAGGCCTAAAAAGATCAAATTGACAAATATGGATAATGACCATATCCCTGTAGACCAAATTTCTATCAAAATTAAAATGCGTCAAAATTATCTAGGTACGGCCTTAATTTTTTACCGTGGATTTATTCATCTTGCTGTCACCAGAAGGACACTGCATGGTACTTGACTAATCTACAGCCTTACACCAGCGCATTCTTAAACATTGCATTCTGACTGACCACGGGTCACCATGACAAGTCCTGTCCAAAACAGGGCACCGATCACCTATCCTCTTTGAATGTCGATCGAACTATGCAAGAGCTCGCCCCAGCTGCCAGATAAAGGACTGTTTTTCGTTTAAATTGTTTTAAATCCATTCATACATATTCAACTGTGTGTTACTTAGGCCCCTACGACGTTTTGGAGTCATACATACATGTATATACAACATTTCTTTGAGATCTCTGGGTAACCAGAAAAAAAACCGAAAGGATTGTTTGCACGTGCACTTTATCAGGATAACCACATCATTTGCTTAATTTCTGATATGGGAGATGGTCGTCGTACCAGTGTAATATACATGTAGTAGTCTTTCCCCCCAGCCATCTTTTCCCCCGGAAAATGGCTATATAGTGGTCCTCCCGTAAAATCTACTATATAGAAGTTTTTCCCCCAGGGGAAATTCTGCTATATTGTACATTGTTCCCCATGTTATAGTAGATCTTTCCCCTGGGAAAAACTGTTATATAGCCATTTTACCCCCCTCGAATGAATTCTGGAATGTTATTTAATCCATGTTGTAAATAAGCACGAAAATAATCCTCCCATTCCAAACACAGAATAACTAGGGAGAAGATTTGAAATAAGATTTTGGCTTTGACACTGACCTTGAGATTTGACAGTCCTACAGACTGGCAAACTCATATCTAGATAAAGAGTCCGACAGACACACAGCGACAGACAGACAGAAAACACAAAGACAGACAAACAGGAAGACGGACAAATACAAAGACAAAGATATATAGAGAGTCACAAAGACAGACACAGACATACATAAGAGAATCTCACAGACAGACAGACAGACAGACACACACTCACACACAAACAGATTTTCTCACTCGTAGACAGACATGAAAAAGACAAATACACATGACAATGATTTTCAGTATCATCTCCATTTTCCACAGCATTTCAGAAGAAAATTCATTGACAGAAGAAAGACCGACCCAGGGATAAACAGACACCTAGACAGAGAAAAACCAGACTGACTCAAACATACACCCTCTCACATATACTAACACGCAAAAATACTTTTTATCTTGTTTGAACGACTTTTTAAAGTCGTTTGAACGACTTTTTATCTTGTTTGAACGACTTTTTATCTTGTTTGAACGACTTTTTTTCTTGTTTGAACGAGTTAAATAAGTCGTTTGAACGAGTTTCGTAAGTCGTTTGAACGAGTTTTAAAGAGTCGTTTGAACGAGTTTTTAACTTGTTTGAACGACTTTTTATCTTGTAAGAACGACTTTTTCTCTCGTTTAAACGACTTTTTATCTCGTTTGAACGACTTTTATCTCGTTTGAACGACTTTTTATCTCGTTTGAACGACTTTTTAACTCGTTTGAACGACTTTTTATCTTCTTAGAACGGCTTTTAAACTTTTTTTCTTTCCCACAAATGGCACTAATAAGCTTTCGTACGAGTCAGAGAAATTCGTCTATATATTTCTTTATCAATCACACTCCTTTTGTAACAATTGCAAAGCCAGGGAAAGAGAAAAAAGAGCGTGTTCTTCCTGGCTTTACAATCTTAACGAAAGGAGCGTTTGATTGAAAAAAGAGGTATAAACGAATTTCTCTGGCTCAAGCACAGGAGGCCGAAAAAAAAATGTCAATTTGATAAAATATTATACACATATACATGTCTTTGTCTTTTTTATACATATACCCCAATCATAACAAAAGACAAAGAAAAGCGTTCGTATTTTTTTCTTAATATTAATTTTGATTTTTGATTGGTTATTGATAGAGTTTTTATATTTTCATGTAATATTCTATTTTACAGGACAAGCATGTCTACATCATAACAATACATGATTTTTGAACCTGTCACCTTAGCTTCGATGTTTGACCTTCGTTTGGTAAATTTAGGTGTCTGATAACGGGGCATTTGTGTTTCACAAACACGTCTTTTAATATTTGGCACTCCTTCGTTATATATAATGATTAGCTTTTTAACAAGCCCTTGTAATGTGTATATTACTGTAGATAATCAGTGAGATTGCATTCTGTTTCTCTAAAAATCAATCACTCGCGTCGTATTATGCTAGTCCGTACCTGTTCCCGTCAAAGACTGGGTTTGGTAAGGTATTTCGGACTTTTTTTGTATGAAAATATATAAAAGAAAAACAAATCACAGATATTTGAAAATGTATGACATTTCGAGAGAAAAAAATGGTACATTTTAGATAATCAATAATTTACTTCTAGTAAATCATTGTAAAAATAAAAATCAATTTCATTCTGCTATAGCCTTTAACCTTATATACTATGCAATCATTGGTATCGCCAAAATATTTCTAATGAGAATCGAAGTTACCCCAAACAAGTTTTCTTTCCATGCATGGCGCGAAATCATCTGAACGTGCACTATAAATGAGTTAAAGAAGATCCTGACGATAATCTCAACAGCACTCACAATAGAGCACTATGTTGAGCATCGACGGACCCCTAGAGGTGCCCGGGAAGAGTAAGCATCCCCTGTTGGCTTGCCGCACCCGCCGTCGATGTTAATGCACGATAAAGAACACAGTATATAAAATGCATGCACTGTCTAACGTTATGTCTATATGGAAAGTGCTATGACGACCATGTCAGGGAAATATATTCAAAACACTTACTGTCAAACCCCTCGCAGGGAACTTTTTTACGAGCTCCTCACGGCAAAGGGCATAAGTGTGACACAAATGTGTTAAAGAAGATCCTGACGATAATCTCAACAGCACTCACAATAGAGCACTATGTTGAGCATCGACGGACCCCTAGCAAGCTAGAGGTGGGATCAGGTACCCGGGAAGAATAAGCATCCCCTGTTGGCTAGCCGCACCCGCCGTCGATGTTAATGCACGATAAAGAACACAGTATATAAAATAAATGCATAAAGTAGCAAAATTACGAGTTTTACGTAGGTTTACACTGCTTTTGAAAAGACACTTAAAATGAAATAAGAAAATTTCAAATATATCTATGATCATTGGCATATAGATAATTCTTTTCCGATTCAATCGATACCAAAATCGTCAAAGTACGTTTACTAATAAGTGAAATATTAGCTGTAGAACACTGAAAACTGGGAGTAAACTTCCTTCGACGACGCCATATTGGATTTCTCTAGCAACATCGTACGTCATAACTTTACGTCATTGCTTTACGTCAATACTACGTCACCTTTGTGAAACTCGTGCAAGTGGAACGTAAATGCGACGTAAAGAAGGACGTAATTCCTACGTCGGTCGTAAATCTACGACGCTTTTGTGAAACTGGCTACAGATGTGTAGTATCAATGAGTAATCACTACGCCAAGACATTAACGTGCACTAGCGACATGCAGAGACATGATTGTAGTTTATCGGAATTTATATAAAAAAAAGTTCATTGTTACAAATAGTTTCTCTCCATTAATTTTTTTTTCGTCTAGAATGAATACAGAAGCCTGTATTTCGCATAAAGTCAGTGAATATACAAAGTTTTCAAACTTAAGTTTTCTTTTCTAAATATTGATAAAAGTATCATTTTGGAAATCATTTATTCAGTTTTGGTAGAGGCATCTAAATCATTTTTGTTAATTCAAAATTATAGTCAATTAGAGGTATAGAGAAAATCCGGTGTCATAAATTACCAGGGACAATGATGTGAGACTTATCAGTGTAATAATGATGCAGAGACGACGATACAAGATAAAACAGTAAAGTTCCAGATGTATAGTGTACAGTTTACCAATCTTTGTGATTAGAATCGCCTGTTGTGATACGAGAGATATATAAGCGTACAGGATTAAATCAAATAATACGGTAGCAGAAAAGAAGTCTGAAGCAGTGACGTCAGGTATCTCTATGCACGATGTTAGCCGTGTGGCCGGATGTCAAACCAGCCCGTCACTATTAACATTATTTCGCAGATTATATGACAGGGTGAAATCTGTCATAGCGAAATTGAAGACAGCAGAACCAGATTGGACATTTGCACTTAATGACCTGCTTGATCGACGCTTTGAATGAGAGCATTGAATACCCCGTCGCTTTTCTGGGTGCATGAAGATCTTGGTAACGTCACTAATACCAAGATGCGTCAAAGCAGGGTCAAGATGGAAGATTAACTCCAAATTCCGGATGGAGAAAGAAAACGAAACAGAAGAGGATTCGATGATTATTGGTTTACCAAACCAAAAAGACGACAAAGAGGTCCGAATCATTCGTTATACTACTCAGAGGTTACAAAATTCACGCAAGGACCGTAGACTAAATATAAGACGCACGGAACCAAAACCAAAGAAGAACGGCGTTAAGAAGATAAAGAAGTGAATTAAACCTGTTTTGTGTTTTAGTGAAAAAAGCAGAGTAAATATTTAATACTTAATATGTTTTATGCATTTTATTAATTTTGACATACTTTTGTACAATGCTTATTATTATATCATCGAATCTTAGGATACGTATTGACCTTGGGTAAATGTATTTCTTTTAGTTTGATTCCCACAATGCTGAGAACACTGCAGTAATTGGCACACCTGCAAGAACTAAGTGCCCTTTGTTCTCCGTACGAGTTGATTGAAAGCTAATTGGAAATCTCCTCTTAAAAGCCGTTAAGGTTCTATATTTGGAGGAATCTAATTTCCAAAATGTCTTTTTAATCAAAACCAATTACCTATTATTTTATGCAGGTGTTAGCAATTTTCAATCGTCCACATATATACTCGGCGCATTGTTTTTCCGACCAGTCCAATTTAAGTTACCTTTTAGACTCCGCTCTCATATTGTCAATATGTTACGCTTTTAGGAGAAATAAACTTAAAACTTTTATTCGGACTTCTGTTCGAATGTTTCAACATAACAATGTAATACACAACGTGAACTACACACCTAACTTGTAGGCTATAGGCTCACACGTGACACATTCTCCTATTATATCCGGTTCAGATTTACAGAAGTTGTTTTCTAGTATTCAGATGTCGACGTTAACCCCGCAAGGACTGCTTAACAAGGTACATTTTGACGTAAGATTTTATTTCTGCCGCAGAGGCAATGAAAACATGTACCCCATGACCAAGGACACATTTCACATTGTGAACGATGAAAACACTGGCCGAAAATATGTGGAAAAGCTTGTTGACGAGATGACAAAGAACCACCGCTTCGACGAAGAAGCTTCTTCCGGTGTAATTGCAGAAACACCTGGTAAGTATAATTTATTCTGCATTCAGCATGTTCAGAAACTTTCGAAATTGTTTCATGAATGTTCAGAATGTATAACCTGGCATTGAAATACAAGTAACGTATGGAAATACGTCGATACGAGTCATTTAGTACAACAACATTTCAAACGTCAGTACAAAATATTCAAAAGGTGTGTATTGGTTACATGAACGATAACAATCGTAATTTGTATTTCCAGATTCGCCCTTCTGTCCTGTCGCATCATTTGAAAGTTACATTTCGAAGCTGCTTCCAGAGAAAACGAGGTAAAAACACTTTTAAACTTGTTTGTAAAATTTCTGGTACCTGTTCATGCTGTATTTTAATTAGGTAGTAGAAAGGTAAAATATGCTTTTGAATTAATGTACGAATTTAATATTGTATTATGAAATAAAATTTACGGTAAAGTGTGTTTTGTTTCCTGTTTTTTCCCCTTTCTGTATATATTCAGGCTTTGGCAGAGACTAAAGGACACATTTAACGCTGAGGACCAGATCTGGTACTGTAATGTGCCCGCAGGGGAGAAGAAATTAAGTTCCTTTATGAGTGGTCTAAGCAAAAGCGTTGGATTGTCAAAATCGTACACAAATCACTCAATCCGTGCATCAGGGGCAACTATCTTGTCCAAATGCCTGCACAGGTCATAGCTGTAACATGACATAAATCCGTGCAAAGTCTTAGCGTTTATCAGAGAGTCAGTAATGATGAAAAAATCCAGATGGCAGATACGCTATTCAAAAACATTGAGCCAGTCTAAAAAAAGTGCTTCCAGCATTGTCGTCCACTGAGCAACTTGGTAGCATTATGCCCCCTGCTTGATCTGAAAATGTGATGGCTCCAGCTTTGCCGTCCACGGAACGACCTGCTATTGTGCCGCCGTATACGTCCGATTCTCTTCCGACACAGGAGTTATCGGGAGTAAACATGGAGGAAATATTCTGTGATTTTGAAAATGTGTCTGTACAAGTGCCTCAAGATCAAAGTAGTAGCATTAACATGATGAGAAATTCAACACATTCCATGCAGGCAATTTTTCACAATTGTACTGTGAACATAAACAACCTCACACTCTCCCATTTGTAAACGGTTAAACACATAAAACAAAAAACCATGTTGCAAATATCTTCATTGTTAAATTTGTTGGTGTTGTGTTTTATCATTTCATTGATACACAGTTGTTGACAATTATATTTATTGTTGAATTTTTTTATTTATTTATTTATTTTATTATTATTATTATTTTTTTTTTTTGCTTTACATATTTTTGTCAGTAATGTCCATAAATGGTAACTCCTATTGTAAATGAAGAAAAGGTTCCTCGACGAAATAAAACACTTGTTTGGTCAGTTTCTGTGTGGTTGGTACAACCTATGGGAGGCGAGGCGAAGCCCTCATATCTAAGGCAAAGCGAAGCCCTTTTAATTATCATTATTATAAGTAATAATATGTGTATATTACATTCTCATCGTTATAAAGATAATACATGAACTAAAATAAAAAAAAAAACACTTTACATTGTATCATATGTATTCATTTGAGATATGTAAAAACACGTGTTCTTATCTATCTGCACTTTACATGTACACGTATGTATAATTATGTTGCATGTTAATGGTTTCCCGCTAAATTTCTATGACGTAATCCAGATCACTTGTGCGTTTAGGTCCCATCTGAAAATAGACTGATAAAGGGTAGTTGTAAAAAATTGTAAATGGCAGGTGACTACCCTTGTATGATTGCACTATTTCTATGCAGAATCTATAAAGGACACTTTAATTTACCAGGATATTGCTGGGCATTTAATGGAAATTGTAATAGTTGTGCAAAACGTGGATGCAAAGTCGAGTTTTGTAGTGTTTTACCACTTCTTTTCCTTCTCGGTATCTTTCCTCCTCTTAATCGTTTTAAGTTTTACAATGCCCAGCACATTTCCCAATCTACTGGATTTACTGAAGAAAATGATATAACATTTTTATCATTTTTCCTTGTTTATCAATTGCAAAATTCAATTTAAAATCATGACAACTTAAGGGTTATATTTAGGGCTGTCACGTGACAGAGGGGGATTCCCCTGGTGGGTTTTTTTTTCTTCGCTACCGCCTACCGGACACCTACAATATTAAACGTTTTCAAATTCAATAACATAATTTAAGAGCTGATAAATTTACAGCATGGACAAGACATGCACGTTTCGAGTACTAAACCCTCGTCAGTGATCCTCAGTCTAAACAATGTAAAATGGCCAAAAAGTATTAAAATTTATTTGTCCAAAAATGTACCAAAAGACATAGCAGAATGAGTGGGATGTGATGCTACAGGACCCACGTTTTAGAAATTTCAAGAAATTTTGTAACAGAAAATTAATTTCAAATGCGTTAAAGAGGCAGACGATCAACCGAAGTTGATCGAACTTGGCTACATGTGCCTTCTGGGACTATCGGTCCACCAGCAGTGATACTCATTAAGTTGTTAAAATATTAAACATATGAAGATATAATAAAGCCTGTGTTTGTGAAACACGAATGTCCCCGGTGGCATCTTTGTTAGTATAAAATCAAGGTCAAAAATTTTGGTATCAATGGAAAGGTCTTGTCACAAGGAATATACATGTGAAATATGAAAGCCCTATCACTTACCATTCAAAAGTTATGCACAATGTTAAAGTTTTTGAAAAGTAGGTCAAAGGTCAAGGTCAAGGTCACGACGTCAAAGATTTTGGTCTCAATAGAAAAGTCTTGTCAAAAGGAATACACACGTGGAATATGAAAGTCCTATCACTTACCATTCAAAAGTTATACCCTATGTTAAAGTATTTAAAAATTAGGTCAAAGGTCAAGGTCACGCGGTCAAAAAATTTGGTATCAATGGAAATGTCTTCTCAGAAGAAATACACTTGTGAAATATGAAAGCTCTATCACCTTCCATTCAAAAGCTATGCACAATGTTAAAGTTTTTTTCGGACAAACAGACAGACAAACAGAAGGACAAGCCAAAACTATATGCCCCCGAATATGTGATTCCGAGGGAATAATAAAAAATATACAGCTTTGAACTAAAGAAAGAACGTTCCAGCTGTGACTGAACGTTGAATGCCAGGAACTGTAAAAATGGAATATCTTAAGCGCAACGTCAGCGAGGAGCACCTTAACGTAGGAACATCACCGTCAAGCCAGGGAAAATTTACTATTTTGAATCCAAAATCATCTCGTTTGTCATACACACTTGTGCGAATCTCTCCAATGTCCATTTTGATATTTAGGTCCAAAAATTGTGTTTCTGTGTTTGTAACGTTTGCCTTGTTTATAGTCAATTCTTGTGTATAAATGACGTACATCTTAAATTCGACACCATGAAATCCCACTTACACCCCAACAAACCTTTCCGCCTCTGAAATAATAGTTAACCACAAATCAGCTCTTGCTTCCTTTGGCTTCGACACTAACAATTTAGATTTGCCATACTTATACTGCATACCTAAAATGCATAAGAATCCGTAAAAACAACGTTTCATAGCTGGTTCATCAAAATGTTTTACCAAATCTGTATCGATCTTACTCACCAAAGTTTTATCTGAAATCAAATTTGGGCTTCAAAAATAATTGTTCGACAGTATATTCTCGCAGTGGTATCAACCAGATGTTGATTTTAAAGAATTCGATGGAACTTTTAGAACATCTGAAATCCATTCATTTTAGAAGAGTTCATTCGATCAAAGCCTTTGATTTTTCGACACTTTACACCACAATTCCACATTCTAAATTGAAAGAGAGACTCGCAAATATTATAAGTAATGCGTTTACAAATAAGAACGGTAATCCGAAAACAAATTTATTGTTGTTAAGTATGACAAAACCTACTTTGTAAAAATAAGCCGATTCTGAAAATAAGTAGATTGAAACTGATATTATTCAGATGTTAAACTTTCTGATCGACAACATTTTGTGGTGTTTGGAGGAAAGGTTTTCCAACAAATTGTCGGAATTCCAATGGGGACCAATTGTGCCCCACTCCTTGCCTTTTTGCTTTACTCGTCCGAAGCTGAATTCATTCAATCAATCTTTGGTCTCTGAAGGGAAATGATACTTTTGACTTCAACTTCACTTACAGATACATAGACGATGTGTTGTCCATCAATAATCCAAATTTCGCGGATTACTTGAGCAGTATCTATCCTTCAGTGCTTGGAGTCAAAGAAACTACAGAGACAAATAATTCAGCATCCTATTTGGACACAATGTTGTCCTACGACACTGATGGTCACATGAACACCTCACTTTATGACAAACGTGCACGTGACGACTTCAATTTCAGCATTACAAACTTTCCTTGTCTGAGTAGCAACATCCCTTCATCTCCTGCTTATGGCGTGTTCATATCTCAGTTGATACGCTATGCCAGAGCAAGTACCAAATATACGGATTCTGTTCTGAGAGCTAGGCGTCTTTCAGATAAGCTTCTCAGTCAGGGATATGTTTGTGACCGACTAACATCGTCACTGAAGAAGTTCTACGGTTGATATGGGGAACTTGTCATACACTATGATGTCCCACTCTCCAGACTGGTGGATGATATTCTGTCATAGACCATTTGAACCATCCAACCAAAGATTGTACTCTATGTCTTCCAAAATGGAAGTTACCGGATGTGACAGTTCTACCGAATTGAAGCGGCGGTTGTTGCATGCAAGCAGGAGATGCTTACTCTTCCTGGGCACCTTGTCTCACTCTCATATCTGGAGTCCGCTTATTTTCATGTGGTGGATGTTTTTGTTTGTTTGCTTTGGTTTCTGTTTTATCCTGATTTCGTATGCCTTCGATTTCTGATTTTCTGAATTATCGATTTTGTGCTGTATACAGGGATATGGTCATTATCCATATTTGGCATTTATACTTTTCAGAAACAGTATTATCGATATTAAGAATATCATTCAGGTACCTGGAAGTACCAATGAAACATTTCACGTCATCAAGTTATCTTTGCTTTTGAAGATATTAAATAAATCCTTTTTTATACATATAAAAATAAATCTGCAACAAGAGGCGCACAATTTACCTGTTGTAGAGATTCTTAAAATTAAAATTTTACATAAATATTGTCCAAGAGGAAGAACAAGGTACTACACAGGTCACAACATGTCCATGATTTGTATGATTTGTATTCTGTAGCGGAAAAGAACCCTTTGATTCAGATGTACAAATATAATTTCCCCCTCTCGATTATAGCACCATTATATGAGTTTGAACAATTGATCATTAATCTTTTCGTGAGGAAGTGTGGTGTACATATTTGAAAAGTCGTATGAAGAAATCATATTGGCTTGAAAATTTCTAGATTTCATTTTCTCAATCACACCCCCTGAATTTAAATAGACCAAAATAAATTTGCCAGGTGCCCGTGAGGAATAGGCATCCCCTGTTGGCTAGCCGCACCCGCCGTCGCTGTTCATGCACGAAAATGAAAACAATATATACATTCACTGCACTGTCTGAGGTTATATCTATATAGAAAGTGCTCTGGTGACCATGTCAGGGAAAAAGTGCTATGGCAACCATTTCATGAAACACAAAAGACTACACATAAACCAACAAGACCAATGGGCAACCGTTGCCGACTAAGTGCGTCCATCTGCCATGCAAGAATGAGACTGTGTATTTACCGTGATTACGTGCGCACAGTGCTCCAATTTCTTCCAAGTATCTAGAGGTCTCGAAGAACGCACAATTGTGGTGTAAAATAACCTCCTCGCTCTAAGATGAAGATGAACATACAGATAACATAAGGCAGGGACCAAAGAAACACACAGATAGATATGTAAATAGATTTAAAAAAACAGAAGGCATACGAAATGCAGAAAGTGCACTGAAGGCTGTAGCGAGCTTATGCATGTGATCACCGAGGAGTCCAACTGATATGGAACGCCATGACTGTCTTAAGGACAATGATCGTGAAATATATGGTTGGATATAACCGTCATGTTGTTATTTTTATAACATATAGTGACAATCATATTCTATATGGTTGTTTTGTGGTATCATGTGTTAAGAAGGCTGTAATACAAAGTCGAACAACGGCTTTATGTTGTGGTTGTAACATACTATATCGTCTACTTGCCCTTTCAAGTAGTTCCCGTCTTATGATAAGTTGTTGAATTAAGCAATTATGTACTTATCAAGGTATATAATGTTGGAGTCATACTGCAATACGTTGTCATTTTATATTATGGTGTTAAACAGTGACATTATGTTGTGGTTATTTCAAAATATGTTGTTGTCATTTTATATTATGATGTCAAACAATTACATTATGTTGTGGTTATACCATATGTTGTTGTTATTTCATATTATGTTGTTAAACAGTTACATCATATTGTGGTCATATCATAACATATATTATGTTGTTAAACAATTATATTATGTTGTGGTTATACCATGATGTATTGCTATCATTTCATACATGTATTATGTTGTTAAACATTTATATTATGCTGTGGTTATACCACAATATTTTGTTGTCATTTTATGTTGTGTAGTTATACAGCTATATTGTGCTGCAGTTATATCATAGTATGTTGTTGTTGTTTTATATCATGTTGTTAAACAATTATATGATCATTTATAAGTATTATAAATGTATTTATGGCAACAAGTCTTATTATCTAATGATTAATATTCATGATTTTCATGCGCGCGCAGCATCATAGCAACTTTAGCATCTTTCATTGTTTTTGCATCGTGCACGTTGCTGGAATTTTAATCAAATTAATATGATTTGTAACTTACAAACACTTCTTAGTTCTTGGAAATATTACTGGATAACATATTTAATTGTTCGTTGAAGCATACGGTAAGGAGACATTTTCCTGAAGTTGAATTATTGCCTTTTTATCATGTCTACGAGTAAGCACGCGGTGCAGTCAACACTATTTGTATAGCAAGGAGCTGGACAAGTGGACATATAAATGTACCTTTCTTGGTTTAATGAAGATGTAGATTTAACGAACAATTAGTTCTTGGAAAATTTTGGTTACATGTAACGAGTGACTATAAACAGATCAGTAATTTCCAATAAATCCCATGGGGAACCTCTATAGTCAATATTGCAGCTCTACGCTGACCCTTATCTATATACAAAAGAAGATTTTGCAGTTTACAGCTGGACAAGTGGACATATAAATGTAGCTTTCGTGGTTCAGTGAAGCTATAGAATTAATGAGCAATTAGTAGTGGGAAAAATTTGTCAAAGCATTTTTGTTACACGTAACGAATGATTATAGAAAGATCAGAAATTACAAATAAATCCCGTGGGGAACCTCTATAGTCAACAGTATGAGATGATTTGGCGGTACATAGAAACTGATGGTGTAAACATCATTATATTAAGATATTAAGATTATACACATTCCAGCGCGGCATACTAAGAGGATTAGATAGCATCTATGTTTCGGGGAATATACAGAATGCATATTGAGCAAATTTTTACAGCTCAGCTTTCTTAGACTGAATGGTGTCTGGGAATCTTACACAACAGATATTACAGCAGACGTGTTCGTTCAGAGGCCGTTATCTGATCTTTTCTACAAAATTCGACCACTTCCTATATAAGTTAAGCAGAACTCTCAAGTTAAATGACAGGCTGGAGTGGTATTTGATTAACATGCATTCTGCAGTCGATCTATGATTTTTTTTTTCTCTCATTTCACCAGGTCATAATTTATTCACATACATTAATTAGACGTTTGAACGATTTCTCGTGTTTCTCATTTAGCATGTTTTGAATTGGTAACAACCAGTAACAAAATATTAGCGTATCAATGTACAAATGATTCCTTTTACGTCTCACAGTGTAAAATGATCTCGGTAATCTTCGGCTGTGTCTCGATAGTTTCCGTGACTTAGATGAAACTTTGATGATGAAATGAATTTATTGTTTTTTTTTAAAGTTACATTATAAAATAATTAGCTTAAGATATGCCGCGATTCAAACTATACAATACACTTTATATTAATTCTTTATTGAAAGAGAATCATTCAATAAAAGGACGGAGAAAGATAACAAAACTTTGCGCAAACGATGTTTTTAAATTTTACAATTTCCATACGTATAAGGTGGAAAGGAAAATTGCTTTTTAAACAAATTCTAGCACATATCTCGGTTTCGCATCAGAACTAAAGCGAAGTCCGGGAACCTGTCTAGGTTTTTGTCAATTAGGTGACTTGAAATTTTATAATAGTACATAAAGAGTTATATTTCAATATTGACAACTGTATCTTCTTCTCTAACATATATCTAAGTCATAATTCGGTCATTGATGCATATTAATTTTCAAAACGTAGCGATAAAGTTCATGATTACTACTGATATATACATTCAAAGATGTTGAATTTCTGTTTAACAAATATTTCGTTATGAAAATTTTGTTGAAGGTTCTACATTTGTTTTCAAAATACGATTGCCAATGCATTCGTGTATATTATGTACCATGACCAAAAAAAAAAAGAAAAAAATAATAAATATATTTAAAATTAGTCATGGTACTGAAAATATCTTAGTGTAGGAAATCTGTATCCTGTTTGGAACTTTTAATGAATGAATAATTTATTGTCACAGCCAATGAAGGCAATGGTAGAGAGATATGGTGATAACAATGATATTATATATATACAAGAAGACTGCTTCTTTGATTTAACAATGTATAGGAACAAGGTTTGCTTTGAGTCGGAAGACTGCTTCCTATGTATGTTTGCTGAACTGCTTTGAGTTGGAAGACTGCTTCCTATATGATACTCATACTATGTTAGGAGCTTTTTTAGAAGACTGCTTCTGCTTCAAAAGCTGCCTTTATTTGGGAACACACTGGTGTTCCGAACTGATTTGAGTTGGGAGAATGCTTCCATTATGATACTCATTGTATTTGAGGGGCTTATCTACTAAGCTGCCTTTATTATCATTGTAGAATTGGAAGACTGCTTCCTTTATGTTTAGGGGCTTATCAGCAAAAGCGCAGCCTTTATTACATGTAATTATGTTGAATGGGAAGACTGCTTCCTTTTTCACGCTGGTGTTCTATATACTGATTTTTAAAGGGAGAATGCTTCCTAGATCGTAGATCTAAATTTCCAAAGCAAACTGGTGTTCCAACCTGAATAAGAAGACTGCTTCCATAATATATATACTTAATCATTAATATTTTCCTCTAATAATTAATCATTTGATATACATGTATGTTTATGGTAATATTTTCTGAAGTAATTTCGAATAGAAAGACTGCTTTCGATATTATAATTATATTAACGGAAAACCCTGGTTTTCCATAATGAATTCAGGTAGATGAATATTGCCTGTTTGGTTAATTACTTATTAAATATGAAGACTGCGTTAAATAATTCTACAGAATACTCTGGTGTTATTGCTATATTAACTACTATGATGTTTCATACTGATTTTAGCCAGAAAACTACTCAATAGTTTACATATGTAGTTATGTAATAGGGAAACTGTTTCCTGTGCTTTTTCAGAATAAACGAACAATCTGCTGTTACTTACTCATACATATGTACTATTTGCGATATACTCTGTGTTTTATATATTTTGATTTTAGCTAGAAACTTACCTTACTGCACAGTTTGTTTGAGTTTTTCATGTATATATACTTGTTGCCATGATTTATGCCATTTGGTATAGAGATACTACCTCCCATACCATTCAAGGAATAAGAATTTATACTATGCTAAACTTACTAGGATAATGTTCATTTTATTTACTTATTGTTCTTGTTGCCATTATTTTTATCATATACCTCTTCTTTTTAAAAGTCATGTTATTCATTTGTGTAATAATTTATCTTAACCATGTATCTTTGCATTGATATTAGCGTCAGAATCGTATTAGGGTAACAAATTTGTAAACGATAGTAGATGCTACAACACATACATGGTTTGTTGATAAGGCTTAAATGGATACATTATTACATACAATTAAATATTCATTAGGAGGCTAAATGTTTTGATATTTCGCTTATTTTTTACGCGAAACAACGTCTTGACGGCCCGAAAACCTAAAGTTACTGTTTTTAAATCTCTGGACTAGTCTTTGAGATACAATAAGACGAAAGACTTTCTTATGTTAATTATACGGCATGTGATACATTACCTACGAACACAGGGTAAAACACTTCAACCTACACTATATAAGAATATTAAAAACATAGATTCATATTAAGAGCAACACATTCAAAAAATCAAAACTGTTTTGTTTCGATCAAAGCAAGATACATTGTTCACTGTTCATGCATTCGTTGATGGGTGATATCACACACATATTTATTTCTTTGTTTGTAAAATTAATAACAACTAACAATACAGCAGTGAAAGTAAAGAGGACCAGACATTATCTCCAATTGACACTGGAAAATCGTTTGTTTTTTAATCGACGAACAATTTATGATGTAAATGTTTGTTAAGGCATAAGTTTTTTTTCTGTTCCATATCAAACATCAAAGCCTTTAAAAATATAAAGATTTCTAGATAGCAATTAGAAAATCGACAATCCATGAAAGATCTAATTTGCATGATGAGATGCAATTATGGCATTTTTCAGCAAACCATCTAAGGATCTGAACTATTGCATTCGTCAATATGATACCTTTGATGGTATGGGGACATTATTTCCATTTTGCGCCTTTCAGAGATGCTTAAATTAAAATATTCATGTACACATTTATACACATCGTTTGTCATGTTAATTACATGTACCAGTATTTGTGTCTTTAACACCAAATTAAATGAATAATTTTACAACAATGGTAATGAAAATAGCTAAAGATACAAGTAAGAAGGAGATCCTGCATCTATACGTTGGCGGAACAATTATTTTGGATAGAGCTGTAGTTTTAGATATATCTTTAATCAACATTATCTTTCGGATTTAGCTCTAATGTGAACATTATTTTGTATCATCTTTGATTTAGGTGATAAAATGCATATATATATGAAATTTTAAACAGTCATTTTGGTAAATGACATGCCGCATTTCAGATGCCCTTCGAACTAAATTTACACTTTTCATAAAGCCATGATTCCTCTGATCAAATGATATAACACTAAAAGATCCATAGGAAATTGATAGTAGTTTCATCACGTAATTTCATTGGTGCCAAAACTCTGAAAACAGTGTTAACATTGTATTATTTTATCAATCATAAGTACTTGCGAAACACATTTTCATATAGTAAATATGCACGCATAAGAACCCATTATTATTTTGAATAATGTGTCCTACGAGAACATGGGACACTCGCTTTTTTGCTTTCAGAATGCAGATATGACAGTCATCTTCAATATTATTGCCATGGGTACATGGGACTCTGGCTTTTATAATTGCAATTTTCTTATAGGTCAATCAGTCAGTAATTTTGCTCTATACTTTGCATGGGTACAAAAAACTCTGGTTTTTTATACAAAATACAAAAATAGGTAAATGTGTCAGTTCCTAAGCATTATATTCACCATGGGTATGAAAAATTAGCTTTTTACGGTAACATATAGATTGATCGATATGTTCCTAAATCAGCATAACATTTGCCATGGGTACGTGGGACTCTGGCTTTTTAGATGAAATGTACAGATAGGTCAGTATGTCAGTACTTTTGCATCATATTTGTGATGGCTACATGGGACTCACTCTTTTAAATGCAGTATACAGATGGATCGATATCTTCCTGATTCAGCATTATATCTGCCATGGGCACATGGGACTCTGGCTTTTATAATTGCAAGTTACAGATAGATTGAAATGTTAGTCATTTTGTATTACATTTGTCATGGGTATATATGGGACTCTTTATATATAACAAGAGCCCCAGGGGGCACGACGCTCACCTGATACACATGCTCAATCTAATTGACATACTGACATTGAATACTGATTGTGCCAGTACAAGGATTTTAGCCCACAACCTTTCTAAAGATTTAAGATTCTTGCCAGATGCAGAGAATTTTTTTTTCAGACAACCTTTAAAAGTACATACAAGAAAAAATAGTCGCATTTCAAAACAATAACTTTTTTACTGATTTGTAAAGACGGATAAAGTGGTCCAAAGTCATATGCCCTGGCTTTTGGACAGTATTAAAGCCTTTTGTTTTTGTCTTCCTCGATGACATTAGCTATGACACTTAGCTCTATACAGACATATAATGTTGGCTCACTAGAAAAAGATTAAATCAAGACTGTTTAAACAATTTTTTTAAAATTAAGTCAAAATGCAATGCAGGTTTTAAAAAATGGAACATTTGCGTCATTTCCAACACACAATCCAAGTTCAACAGGGAGTGAGTTGTCATTCTTATGAAAATATTCATCAATGAGTACAATAGTTTAAGATTCTAGATTTATTTCATAATATATTTAGTAGAGAACAAATGCAAATCATATGTTGATTTTTCAAACATTCCTCAGATTATATACAATTATGTAGTCAGTGACATTGCTTAAATATAGTTATATCAAATACAAAACTTTAAGTATACAAAATTAATTGCTGAATGAAGTTTGAAATGTTTCTTCTTAATACATATGTACAATTAAGTTTCTGCTGAAAGTAATACGACAACTACAAGAAGGGACCTGGAGAGTATCGGAGTATGACAGTATTTGATTCCGGTTTTGTAATGTGGAAATTGTTTCCGGGGATCTAGGCTCGATCTAGCTGTTGATGGTCTTCTGACATATTATATACAAAAAGTGAACACTCATAACTTTGTCTTTGTGCATTCACAAAATGTACGTTGGAATAAGAGATCTATGCTTTTGTTTTAAATTCAGTTGTTTTAACATATATGTGAATGATAAAGTGTCACAGGTATATTCACTCAGAGGCACATCAAGTCAAAATTAAAATGTTTATTATAACTTATCTACTCTATAATTTACTATAGATCACTCTTATTACTGATCACTATAAGTCTTATGATTTCCAAAATTAACTAACTTAAGTATAATCAAGGTTTCAACATATAAGCAATGAGCATTCCGAATATACTCATGGAACTCTTTCCATTTGAAATCAGGATTTTCCATTTTAATCCTCTTTTTTCCTTGGAATCTGACAAGAAAATACGTCACAAAAGAAAGAAAACGAACAGCCATTTGTGCATAATCTGTTTATTTTTAAAAACAAAAGTCAATATATTCAGCTTGTTTTTGGTGGATTCACCAAAATTTTTAAGACTTTTTAGAAATTACGAGAAATAAGGATGTAACTTTGTTTATATTATTTACCACTGTTTGGTGAAATCACCATTTCTATGACAAATAGCGTAGATCACGTTGGTTGCATTCGAACGCTTTACAGTTTGGTGGAACCACCAAACAAATCCATTCTACATGATCTCCAAATCTTTAAAATACTAAATAGACATACTATTTGGTGAAACCACCAAATCTACGATCAAATTGTGAAAATATAATTTCGGAGCACATTTAAGGCCTTCCATGACGTCATGAACAAAATTTGATGTCAGTTTTGATAGCTATTTTCAAGGAATTATTAAATTGTCCAAATAAGATGAAATGAAATAGTTTATGTATCAGTATAGGTGATATATCATAATTAATCTGTTAATTATTGATATATGCTCCCCGAACGTCGGGTTGTCACGTGACACGTATATTTTCGTAGATCAACACTGGTCATACAAAATCAGATGGCGCAAGGTGAAACCTTATCATTCAAAGAAAATATTGATACCATACTACAAAGGGGGGTTTTATTTACCTACTTCTTGCTGGGGAAATCTTTGATAAAGAACGACTACTTGAAAAATCGAGAAAAATGTACCCATTTCATAAAAAATTACCGACACTGGCACGAATGGCAGAGAATTTAAAAGAAACTATAGAATGTAAACGATTCCCCCAGTTGAATTATTGAAGAACACCTATCACTTAAATTGTGTGCAAAATTTCACTTTAATTTATGTACAGTAACATCTTGCGCCAATGCAGTTTTTCTGACAGATGCTAATCGGTAGTTCGTTCGTTTACCAAATAAACGTTCTGTGGAATCAGATTTATTCAAGGGACGTAATCGCGTTAATTGCTCTCTGTAATTTTTTAAAAGTTAATTTGAAAAAACTTTTCATATCATATGAAAAAAAAACATCAAGCAATATTTATTCAAGTCTGTTAAATTTCATTTCACTTTTTGTATATTGAGGGTGAATCGCGGGAAAAAAAGGAGGGGGGGGGAGAGGGCGCCACGCCGTGTGTCGGTCGTGCCAGTTACCGTACTAACCCATGAACCCAATATACATGTTAACATGATGCTGCATAATATCGGACATGCATTAGAATTGCATGGATTGATCATATTATTTCGTAATATTTATTTACATACATTATACGTCCCTTTAATAATCATTACAGAAAAAAATCTTGTTCGACTTATGACGCCTTTGACCGCAATAGGATCGATAACATACATAAATTCTTCACTGTTTATCCCAAAATTTATGTTATGGATTCTTTCTTATTTTAAGAAAGGAGACCTTATCTACTATATACTAGTATAGTCCTATGCTCCAACAGGTAATTCTACATCCAATATTATTTTTTCTAGACATCGGGAAAAAAATAAGGGTAAAAAATAATAATAAAACTGATGTTTGTTTCCCAAAAAAAAAAAGGCAAAACAAAACAAAATTTGATCTAGATTGGAAATAGAGGAATCGGCAAATTCCGTGGATGATGTCCATTGTCATATTAATATTGAAATTTAGGTATACTTTCATACTGATTTAAAATTCAATTTCAATGTGTCAGAAGACGCATAGGCACTGTTTCTTTTTTTTAATATTTGTCAGTGTATGTTTTCTATAACAAAAATAAATAATAATAATAATAAAAAAAAAAACAAGCCATGTAAAAGCTTAGCTGACATTGACATTGAAAAGCACTTATAATTGACAACTTGCAATTGCATGCAAAAGTTGATGAAAATTGAAAGTAAAGCGTGATTTCGAGTTTCTATTCATCACCCACGCTGCACTGACATTGGGAATCTTCTGCTCGATTTTAATTAATTAAATTTCATAATTGTTTTATTTGAATTCCATGTCCCCTGAAAGTGAATTAACACTTATAGATTCTGCATGAGATCGACGAAATACATGGTAGTGTGTTTGACAGAAATTTAAAGAGCGGTCATTGATTTATGGGGCCGGGAAAGGGGGTGGGTCGGGCAAGAGGACTTTTCAGTGTATGTATAACGGCTTTGTTTTGGGTGGTTTTTTTCTCTCCTTTTGTTTGCATTTTCAGATCATTAATTTATTTGATAGTCGTCCAGACAGGATTATTATTTACAGCAGATGCAAAATTCAGAGATTTTTGGGGTCAAATCTATAGCCGGATTTCATGCAGCAATCATGTTTCCCTTCGCCTTTGAAAATATTCGAAAGGTTACTCCTTTCTTATGATATCGGATCCTTGTCGTAACAAACATTTGTATGTATATGATCAATAAATGTGCCTCGGAATGGTCGAGCAGCAATCCTATCTTGTTTCATCACTCCCGATAGTTTCGTGACAACGTAATGGGAGGGGGGACAACAGACAAAGTTATCCAACAAAATTTAGATAAACGACTGTCCTATGACACATTTGATGTAAGCATTAAGCAAATTTGTTGAATATTTTCAGTATTTCAAATTTGTTATTTGACCGATGACCCAATCTTATTATTTTTTTTTTTTTTTTGCATTGTAGATATCAAATAAGATACACGTAATTGTAAAGTGGAACAAATTAATGGTGCGTGAATAACTCTTGCCAGGAGCTTGAGATTATTTGTCATTTTTTTCCTAACATCATAAGAGTGACCGACATTTTAATAACTTGTATTATGGGACCTTTCCTTAACAGCCACCTTGTACGAGATATTCTGCAAGCACAGCAATAATTTATTTTCGTGTCTTTGTTACATACCATGCAGGTATCAGTAGCTACATGTATCTTTTGAAAGCAAAGTCAAGCTTAAATTTCAAATCTTCGTATCTGCTCTTGCCATGCACATAGGAATTTGTGTACATGTTGACCTTGCATGAAAGCCCTCTCATGCTTCAGGCAGACAAACTATAAAAAAAAAGCAATTTAACCCCCCCCCCTTACCCGCTCTTGGAGATTTGAGCATGAAGTCTAGTACAGATCAATTTTAGGAGACATGAATTTTCTTTATTATATATTCAAAGTAACATTTCTTCATCTGTAATGTGTGTGGTTGTTCAAAGTTATTATTCAAGCATTCACTCTTCAATGCAAGGATCTGAAATAGAAAAAAATATTGACTATATAAATCTAGCTTTCAAAATCCAAACTGTATGGTACAGCTTGGACACAAAATTCATAATTTTACAAGTTAGTTATATAATATACATGTATGTCCTAGCGACATAAATTACAAAGAATTCGCAGTGATATATTATTATTTCATGAATATCTAAATAAGCTTGTTATGGCTATAGTTTTAGAATATTCACTATAGATAGTCAATGCATTTATTTTATTTGACTTCTTTTTTAAATCATTATAATATTCCTAAATAGGCAAAACAAATGTTACTCTACACATAAATTTAAAAATTCTGTACCTGCAAAAATATCCAAAATGAACAGTACTGTGTGGCTATATGATACATGCATGTGTTTCTGAAACTTTCACAGTGTGTGACAATATTTCTTTTCATGCAGCTGCTGGTGTGAAATCCATTCTAAGTTAATATTCTGAAGAAAAAAAAACCAATAATTGGTATTTGAATATTTCAATATTTCGGTGCACATACTACTGCAAGTATAATTTAGTTACTGTACAAGTGAATTAACTCAGATGCAAACATTTTTATAGGTACATGTTATGAAAACAACATATACATGGGCATGGGCACATAAGTATCACATTCGCCCTTCTTTCCTCTTCATTCAACTTTCGTACGAACTGATATCATAATCTACAAGTGTCTAAACTATTCACATCAAGTTTAGCTACTATTCAGCTTTGCAGTAACAGTGTAAAAGTAAAACGCGTTGAAATTCTGTCATTTACACATACATTTCACACATGTCGCTTGGTAATCCAACGAGTTTCCTTTTATTTCTATGAATAAATTGATTCCATGATGTAATTGTACTAATTCTAAGATATTTCCTTCATACAGCACCAGTTATGGAAGTTTGATATCGCGTAATACTTACCAAAATCTGCCTTTTTTCGTTTTACCCGCTCTGTTAACTGTTGATTCGCACCTGTTCGTCAACTCAAGCTTCTAAGTAACGCAGATCGCATTCTTCGGTGTACGGGGTCACAGAGTACAGATATAGATTAGGGGTCTTCTCAAAAGTATATCGACTCGGCGATGTGTTAGTGATGAAGTAATATGTTTTGTTTTTGTATAAATGCAATTTTATCTAGTAAATAAAGGAATCAACGATAACGAAAGCTAATAAATATGTTGCTACCTAACCTGACGACACGGGGTCCATGACGTCATATGACGTTACGTTATTTGGCGGAAAAACTTCTACGTCATTTCTATGGAAGGCCTTAAATGTGCTGCGTTGGTGACACCACCAAATCTTAGATCAAATTATGAAATATAATTTGGTGAAGCCACCAAATCTAATATCAAATTGTGAAAATATAAAATGGTGGAACCACCAAGTCTACGATTAAATTATGAAAATTTAACTTGGTGGAGCCACCAAAACTTCGGTCAAATTATGAATAAACAAGTTGGTGGAACCACCAAATCGACAGTCAAATTATGAAAATATAATTTGGTGACATCACCAAATCTACGATCAAATTATGAAAAAATGATTAAGTGAAAGCGCCAAATCTAAGATCACGCTATGAAAGAACAATTTGGTGAAACCACCAAATCTTAGATGAAATTATGAAAGTAAGTTTTGGTGGCTTCACCAAATCTTATATCAACATTATCAAATTATGAATAACTAAGTTGGTGAAACCACCAAATCTATACGATCAAATAATGAAAATAAACTTGGTGAAATCGCCATATGTAATATCAAATTATGAATACACATAAAGTTGGTGAAACCACCAAATCTAAGATCAAATTATGAATACATATACGTTATGAATCCATCAAATCTAAGATAAAATCATGAATGCTCATAAGTTGGTGAGACCACCAAATTTAAGATCAAATTATGAATAAGTAAGTTGATGAAATCACGGAAATTCTTCAGAGTAAAATTATAATGATGTAGAATTTGGTGAATCCACCAAAACATTTCGAAATCAATTATTTACGCAGACTTTGGTGGGATCACCAAAATCCTTCAAAAGTTTCTGGTTTGCATGATTTTGAGGGAACTCGAATGTTAGGTACAGTATTATGGTCATCGTGGTCGGTGAAATCACTAAATCTATACTTCTTTGATTGTTACATCAATAAAATGTAAAGAAATGTTAACACGTGCAGAAGAAATTGACCATTGTCATTAACCGTATAAAGCATTTGGTGGAGTCACCAAGTCTACAGTTCTACGAGAATTAAAGAAGATTGCATCCACCTTCTTTGTAATTAACGTTATTTCCATTCGTAGAACAACAAAATCGAGGGTGTTTTCTCGACATACAGATGGATGGATAGACGGTCACATACAGAATATTCGTCTACCGTGTTCGGTATGTGACACAATCAATGTACACATAACATTTTCTTGCAATGCTATTCAGTGTAATGCGATGACTGGACAAACTATGCCGAATATTATCCATCTTCACACATCTTTTCACATGTTCACGTCCTTCTTGTGCAGTCAAAATGAAAGTATTTTTCAACGCTATCTTCTTCGTAGCACACATCGACCTTGAAAACAAAATAGTAAGCAGCTTAATCACACAGACTAAGGTAAAGTACCTTTTTTATTACTTATTTATGTACAGTGTGTATTTTTGGCTGCTTCATATAGTATCTTTTATGTCTCTACATATGATTCAACTCAATTAACTTACTAAGTACTGCTTGCAACTTTCCCTCCTTTCTTTTGACGTAACAGCAGAGAACCACCACTTGATTGATTTGAACATCTTTATGTAAGGTATGCCTACAAAGAAGTGAAACTTAAATCAGATCACAGTGAAAACAAAGGCAAGATCAGTTAAACTGCACCCCAAAGATATGATTTTTTAAATACAAAAACTATAATTTTCGGACTGCATTTGACCGTTCAGAAATGATTATGAACGACATGCTGACTCTCCCCCGGCACCTGGTCTCACTATGGAAAATCTGATTATTTTACCTTGCCTTCCCGACTTTGAGACTGAATAACTGATAGGTACTTCTTTAATGTGTTTATTGAATACCGTTGTCTAAATGCCGACACTCTGCAAAGATGTTAGGGGAGTTTGAACAAAGGAGCTGTTAAGATAAGGCGTAAAATCTGCCCTGAAAAGTCGAAATTTCAAAATGCAAAATTTAAGAATTTTTTTCGGTAAAAATGTCAAGTAACTTGGTCCATATATGAATCTGCTATCAGAATACAGTTCGTACTTTTTCGGGGATTTTAAAAGAAAAATCTCTTCTTCGTGAAGTATGGCAGGTTCAAAAACCGACGGTATATATATATGGCTGTGCGCAGACCAGTATGTGAATCATACACAAGACTGTCAAGAGGGAATTTTTGACGGCTATCCGAATATTTGTACCAAAAAACATCTAATTAATCATTCGATTATTATTTTCTCAGGGCACCAAGATGTATCTTACCTAGTCGAACATGTACTACTATTTATCATCGCTATTCAAAAGACATTTGTAAGGGAGCAAATCGGCAACATTAGCATATACATGTAAATGGAAATTCCCGAAATAGTAAGCTAACCAGGGTATTCAGCCAAAGCGCAAATAGCTTGGGGAACAGCCAGGAAAGATACCATACAGCAGACTCGTCCCAAATTAAGAAAGTCTCAAAATGTACATAACGGAGTGAAAGGGGGCACGGTTCTATTACATAAATGGCTAATTTCCTACGCCCTGATTGGCTAAACAGCGCCTCGATTAAAAAATAAAACGTTATATCTACCTACGAAGACGTCATCTGAGGGAAAGGAGAGGGAAGGGGTGGGAGGGGAAGATATAGGGAGGGAGGAAAGGGGAGGGTAGAGGTAAGGGGTGGGAGGGTTTAAGTAAGGGGTGGGAGGGGGAGAGGAGTACGATAAAAACGATATGTATATAAACATGGAAATCCCCCACTACACTACTTTTACCACTCCAGGAATATTTTAAAATGAGATGCATATCAAAGAGATAAAGGCCTTCTTGTATTTCTTCTACTCCTTTTCCGACTCCAGACGAGAAAAAATAAATGATTTGTACTAGTCATAACCTAACGAGCTGAAATGCAAGACAGATACTTTCTGTTCGACTCTAACCCACTACAGGAGAGTTATATTTTCTCAAGATGGATCATTAATTAGCTTTCAACAGTTTTTGGAACAAACGTTTCAAATTAACCCACCCTATGAAGGGGATGAAGTCAAAATTACAAATACACCGTTATGATAACAAATTCCCTTTCCACATAGACTAATTAACATTAATTGTACTTTTCCTTATTCGAAGATGATGACATACCCCCTTTACCATGGGGAGATCTATATTTTTTCCAGAGAAGATCAAAGCCATAAGGGGGGAGTTTATTTAGAACAAATTATACGTAAGAATGGGGAAAAATCTTCAGTTTGCACATTTTAAACCCCCCAATCTTGATTTGCGCATGAATTTGTTTTACATTAGAAAACATAGGTAATCACAGATTACAAAGCTCACCTCGTGACAGCAAAATTCAATTCAAACATATTTCTTAGTACATGTATATTGGCTTTTAAAGGCAAAACCACTCAAGCAGAAAAAGTAGGTCAAGGTCATTTTATGAAAGTTTGATCAAAGATACATCCAATATGCAAGTTTGGTACATGTAGCAGTTATACTTTGCTCAATATTGGCTTTATAGAGCAAAATCACTCAAGCAGAAAAAGTAGGTCAAGATCATTTTATGAAAGATTGATCAAAGATACATCCAATATGCAAGTTTGGTACATGTATCACTTATACTTTGCTCAATATTGGCTTTTAAAGGCAAAATCACTCAAGCGGAAAAAGTAGGTCGAGGTCATTTTATGAAAGTTTGATCAAAGATACATCCAATATGCAAGTTTGGTACATGTATCACTTACACTTTGCTCAATATTGGCTTATAAAAGCAAAATCACTCAAGCGGAAAAAGTAGGTCAAGATCATTTTATGAAAGATTGATCAAAGATACATCCAATATGCAAGTTTGGTACATGTATCACTTACACTTTGCTCAATATTGGCTTATAAAAGCAAAATCACTCAAGCGGAAAAAGTAGGTCAAGATCATTTTATGAAAGATTGATCAAAGATACATCCAATATGCAAGTTTGGTACATGTATCACTTATACTTTGCTCAATATTGGCTTTTAAAGGCAAAATCACTCAAGCGGAAAAAGTAGGTCGAGGTCATTTTATGAAAATTTGATCAAAGATACATCTAATATGCAAGTTTGGAACATCTAGCACTTATACTTTGCTCAATATTGGCTTTTAAAGGCAAAATCACTCAAGCGGAAAAAGTAGGTCAAGGTCTTTTTATGAAAGTTTGATCAAAGATACATCCAATATGCAAGTTTGGTACATGTAGCACTTATACTTTGCTCAATATTGGCTTTTAAAAGCGAAATCACTCAAGTGGAAAAAGTAGGTCAGATGCTGCATCCGATGCATGGGTCCATCTCGGCATCCAAAGATGAATCACTTGTGCAAGTTTGGTTACTGTAGCATTAGTACTTTGTTAGATACTGAGCTACCCCAAACTTCTTATCAAAATCACTCAAGCGTAAAATGTAGGTCAGATGCTGCATCCGGTGCATGGGTTCACCTCAGCATCCAAAGATGAATCACTTATGCAAGTTTGGTTACTGTAGCATCAGTACTTTGTCAGATACTGAGCTACCCCAAACTTCTTAACCAAGTCACTCAAGCGGAAAATGTAGGTCAGATGCTGCATCCCATGCATGGCTTCACCTCAGCATTCAAAGATGAATCACTTGTGCAAGTTTGGTTACTGTAGCATCAGTACTTTGTCAGATACTGAGCTACCCCAAACTTCTTAACCAAGTCACTCAAGCGGAAAATGTAGGTCAGATGCTGCATCCCATGCATGGGTTCACCTCAGCATCCAAAGATGAATCACTTGTGCAAGTTTGGTTACTGTAGCATCAGTACTTTGTCAGATACTGAGCTACCCCAAACTTCTTAACCAAGTCACTCAAGCGGAAAATGTAGGTCAGATGCTGCATCCTATGCATGGGTTCACCTCAGCATCCAAAGATGAATCACTTGTGCCAGTTTGGTTACTGTAGCATTAGTACTTTGTCAGATACTGAGCTACCCCAAACTTCTTAACCAAGTCACTCAAGCGGAAAATGTAGGTCAGATGCTGCATCCCATGCATGGGTTCACCTCAGCATCCAAAGATGAATCACTTTTGCAAGTTTGGTTACTGTAGCATCAGTACTTTGTCAGATACTGAGCTACCCCAAACTTCTTAACCAAGTCACTCAAGCGGAAAATGTAGGTCAGATGCTGCATACGATGCATGGGTTCACCTCAGCATCCAAAGATGAATCACTTGTGCCAGTTTGGTTACTGTAGCATTAGTACTTTGTCAGATACTGAGCTACCCCAAACTTCTTAACCAAGTCACTCAAGCGGAAAATGTAGGTCAGATGCTGCATCCTATGCATGGGTTCACCTCAGCATCCAAAGATGAATCACTTGTGCCAGTTTGGTTACTGTAGCATTAGTACTTTGTCAGATACTGAGCTACCCCAAACTTCTTAACCGGACGCGGACGCGGACACGGACGCGGACACGGACGCGGACACGGACGCGGACGCGGACGCGTGGGGTTATAGCATAAGCTCACTCAACTTCGTCGAGGTGAGCTAAAAATAACATATATATATATATATCTTGTCAGTGGAAATTGCATATACGTGTACTGAGTACTTTAAAGTATTATGAGAGAGACAAGTGGCCGGATGGCTCGGCACTAATGTTACATCAAAGACATGATCATGTAAAAATATAATCAGCGGGGATTGCTTGGAAGTGAAATATAAGAAAGTATTTATCCCTTGATCATGTTGATAAGTCGATATAAGAGACTGTATGTATCTCATTAACATTCTGGGAGTGGCTAAGGGGATAGAGTGAAATGTTTCCACATTCCTTTTCAGTAAATACATATCTCATTTTTCTAAATTTATTTTTTTCATTTTCTGAAATATATTTCTCATTTTCCTAAATTTTATTTTTCATTTTCCTAAATATATATTTCTCATTTTCCTAAATTTATTTTTCATTTTCTGAAATATATTTCTCATTTTCCTAAATATACTTCTCATTTTCCTAAATATATTTCTCATTTTCCTTAATTTATTTTTCATGCCAAGAAATCCTTAGCGGTTTAGTTTCTACAGAATACACCGTTACGAATTATCATCTATATGATACCAGCCATATCGGGACGACCGGCAGAATTGGACAGAATTTCTTGGCATACGGTAGCTATTTCTAAGCACGCAATATCTGGCAAAATTCAAATACATTTTCAAAACTGTCCTGTTCTTGTCCAAATAAGACATTTACATAAAATAAAAAGTGTTATCTTCTTTCAACTTTGATCTAGGGATAACTTCAGCTGTATTTTTAGAATTTATATGATTTTTCCGTGAGGTCCTAGAGGGATAAAACAATCTATAAAAATTGCGTAAAATCAACGAGAAAAAAATTCTGGTTATGTATTCAAATTCTTTTCCTTGCTCTTTGTCATTGACCTTTATTACAAACTTGATCAGGTGAAAAAAGTATGCATATATCGACATATTTTCCAATCCCGCGTTTTTCTCTGTATGTACGGTATAAGCTCAGAATAAAGCTTAAACTCTGACTTTGCTATTTTTTCATTTGTAAGTACAATGTAAGTTATGCATTAAATGAAAATCATATTTAAAAATAAAATCATTTCCATCAAAATAAATACAACAACAAAAAAAAAAATGCCGCGGACTCGGGAAGGGGGGATGCGCTGGTTCCAGCATTTCGACATGTTTGCTAAACTTCATCATCATAGATAAGAATTGTATTTGAATCACATAGAAAAAACTTCGTAAAAGATTCAAAGGACTGTTTGGTTTAGGATCTATCAGAGTACTAATGGGGAATCCCCTTCGGGTACACGGCATTAAAATCTTTTTTTTTCTTTTTTATTTATTATTATTTTTTTTTTTTATTTATTTTTTTTTTTTTTTGGTGTTTGCATTTCATTTATCTTTCTGTTTATATATTTATTTATTTCTCCTCTTTAAAAGAAGTCGGATTTTAGGACCATGCCTGAATAAAAAAAAATCCCGTCTATGTAGAAATCCGACTTGAGAGGCTTAGATATCGATCTAAATTATATCCCGGGATCGGTAGAGGTACAAACGAAGCGGCATGTAGTTTTTACTACATGCCGCTTCGGCAGTACCTCTAACCGATCCCCGGATATAAACGACACGTCACGATTTTCTTTAAAAAAGTACTACAGTTACTGCAACATAAACATCCTTTTAGAATGACAACGTTACATGATGTAAATCTGCAAAAAAGTATGAAGACAGTAAGCCCACTCCCCTCCTTTTTACATATAAAAGAAAAATCATAAATAAGATATATGCTGACCTAGAATTAGAATTATTTCTTTCGTATTTAACAACCCCCCCCCCCCCCCCTCCTCTTGCGAATCTTTGAGTGAGCGACAATCATGAATTAAAAGAGGTGACTATATTTCTACAATTATCAGTTTTGCCATAATTATATTTTAGCCATACGAAAATTGATCGATGCAAACCGGTGTGCGAATCAGGAACCCCCCCCCCCCCCTCTTTTTTTGTGGTCGCGAGTCACGTTTCTGAGTCCTGTACGATATTGCAAACCCCATCCCCTTGGAAGTTTCAAAATTAATCAGTTTCCCCGTTTTAATGTATAATCATTCTCGAAAGAAAAAAAAAACATATGATGAAACATACCCCCCCCCCCCCCCCCCCCGAAAAAAAAACAAACTGAAATCTGTACAGGACTAGTGATTAAGAAGTTAATCTACATTTATCAATTTTGTTACTATCAAAAGGTTTTTTTTTCCAAAAAGAAAAATATTTTAAAATAATAAAAATACTTACATTTAAATCTGCAAGCTGTTGCGTCCCATATCAGAATCTGCCCAGTTATACAAAGCTACTCTGCCGTCGTTAGATTCAGTTCCTACATTTGGTCTTCATCAAAAATGATTAAAACTTCCTGAAACGTTGACCTAGATTTCGCGCTGGTAGGAGGACGTTGTGTGTATGTGGGCCGGGGGTCACATTACATCTCTTCTGTATACAAAGTTGTAAAATATTTTCTTTCATTTAACGATATTACAAGTGTATCTCTGGTCTTTCTCCTTCTGTTTTATCTTTTTTACATTTTTTAAAGAAAAATCAGAAATAAAACTTAGAAAAAGAAATTAAAAAATATATATCATAAACAAATACGTACTTTTTTTAAAGAAAATAAAAGAAGCTCTTAAAATGTTGTCCAGCAACTGCTACCACCGAGGGCGGGTCTGCTTTCAGAGCCAGATCACGCCTCCTTTTTTTTTCATCTCCTTTTTTCTTTTCCGTTGCATGATTTGAAATTTTTTGACCAATTAAAAAAACAAAAACAAAACCGTGCCAGAATTTTATATATTTATTTATTTTTTGCAAAGTTCTCATGCCACCACCCTTCCTTAAACATCAATATCAGACACATTGAATTGTATTGAATATTAACAAATTTGATACGCATGCCTATTTTTTGCACAGGTTTTTTTTTGTTGCATTTTTGGCGTACATGTATTTAACATTCCCTATTTGTTTCCATGGTAACGCCGTATTCGCGATATTCTACTGCCAAAAGTTTTAGTTCATAATTTTCAAAAATAACTAAATAAAAATATCATCAATGATAAACAATTGAATTGAAAATATGCAACAATATTACACTCATGATAGATAAGGATGGAGATAGCTGTAAAGCTTCTCATAACTCTTCATCTTCATCATATATACACCTACGTCATGTAAGTCATTAAACTTTTCTTTTTTATCGGGGGAGGGGGGTGTTCGTTTATTTCTAAAAAGTGATTGAGTTTGTTGCCAAGTCCTTTTTGTTGTTAGGGGGGGGGGGGGGGGGCTATTATTGACGTGTAACCTATAGATATGAGTTAAGTGTACAAATACTTTAGGTGGTTTTTTTTTTTTTTTTCGCTTTTTTTTCGATTTCAAAATTTTCAATAACTCATTTAGACATTGATTATATCCATCGTGCATGGAGGTACGGTAAACCATATTATCAATATGAGCGATCTTACTCAAAACCCATCCTCTCACGGGATTTTGAACGTTCACTGGCATTTAGCGTCTAGGATGACCTAGGATGGATGACCTAGATATTACTGAGAACGGTTTCTTGCGATACACACATATGTGTGGAGCGATTGTGTAAACCAAGACTCCATCTAAAATACAGAGGAAATATAAGAATCATTTCAAAAGAATTTTACTATGAAGATGTGGCCATGGATAAAGATGTTGTGTTTTCAGGGTCCATGTAAGTATATATATCTATTTGCAATTTTTAATTTTCTGAAACCCAGGTTATCCTGAACATGAAATCCAGTCCAAATTACAGCGTCTCCATCTTTTTTAACTTTTACGTGCAGTGCTTTATATCGATAATTCACCGAGCTCTCTACCACCGTATGCCATATTCATGTATACCATTTTCAAATTTGTATACGAAATCTTATCCAATCAAATCATCTTAGTCGCACATCAAGTCTTCCAGTAAAATTATTTTATTGATACTTCAAGAGCTTTATTCCTTGACCCATTATTTTGATGTGCTTATTGCCAGCCCCCCCCCCCCCCCTCACCCACCCCTCTCCTTTCTCCGACGACGAAGGAGTAGGGTTTGGGGAGGTTTAGTTCATTGACGAAGTCAGAATTTTTTTCAGGATCGAGGGGGGGGGGGGGGGTTTAAAAAGTACATTGGTCCGATTTTTCTAAGAGTAAACAAAATAGTCGTTTAAAGTAACTTGATTTATTTCACAATGTTAAACAAAGAATTCTAAGACTTATAATGTGTGGTCCTCGGGGGGAAACCTGCTAGAACTAGGTGGGCGATCGTCTTGTATTTCGCAATTTATTTTTTTTTTTTTTTAGTTGTACTCTTATAATAAATTCATGTAATAATGATGCATAAAGAAGAATCAGATTGGGCGATCGATCTAGCGAGTCGGCGAATTATTTTCAAAAGTGGAATAAAAGGTCAGACAATAATACCATTCCTACTCTGTATGAATTCGTGTAAAAATGTTGTGAGCAAAATCGAGTCTTTTAGGGTTGAAGAAGTCAACTTTGAGAATAGTATATCAATACATGTTATCGAAAAAATCTGCAATCCGGAAACTGAAAAACGGTTTTACTTGGTACTTGTTTAGGGGACGACCATTTGATTTGATTTGGACCTGGGGGGGGGGGGGGGGGGGGGGTGCTGGAACTTTTTTGAAATAAATATTCTGACCCAAAGCTTCGCTCGCCATACACTAAAACAAAGGAGCAGGTACGTTATGGGCCTAAATCGGCCCGATCTCAGAACTAAAGCAAACATTGAACAATGATAATACAAGATTTACAAGAATGTAAATCAGTTTAAATTTTGAGAATCGGACTTTCCATTTAGATGTTATAACATTTTGAATACTAGTAGGTCAGCTCTACATGTATGTTGCATTGAATTTGACGTCATGAGGACGTTACGAACACATCGTCATGTAACGTTGTCAGTTATCAAATGGTTGTTCTGACATGAAATTTATTTTGTTTGCTCCAGCTTTTGTCAATAAAACAAATCCATAATTTCTCTAATCGAATATCTGCGATTGCTAAATGAAATCTTTAAATCAATTGTGATTTCTGTACAATATCTTCTAAAATTGTGGTTCCTTGTCGTACAAGGGTAATGTTGCAATGGTTTTAGAAAATATGAAAGGCTCAATTTATAAAACAAATATCGCCGATCATATTAAATGGGTGATACAAAGGTAACCAAGTTAATCCTCAACCCCCCCTTTCACGCCCTGCTAGTATGATAGCAATGGAGAAACATACGAGTGAGGGAGACCAATGTAACAGACAAATTCATGCATTTTCTTTCAAAATCAATTATAATTGGTGCGTCTTCTAGCGGGGTTGATATATCGCAGGTAGTTGACACAATCCCCCTATCATTAGATGTAGCCGAAAATTCATTGAATATACATGCACATGTACATAAAAGCGTCAACGGAAACATCTGATTATACTTTGTTACAGAAGTTTTTGACAAGCTTTAACTCCATAATCGTTTATTATTAATGTTGTCGGGTTTTTTTTTGGGGGGGGAGGGGGGGAGGGGTATCACTTTTCAGCCTTTTGCTCGAACACAAAGCGGGGGGAGGGGTAGGTTAGTTTAGTTCTTTGGTTATTTTCGACTGTTTGAAATAAACTTGCTATGCCGACACTGTAAAGTGTTGACCCTTAAAAGACTGACAGACGTACATGTAATTTCATTTGACAGGAGAGAAACAGCTGGTGGGAGAGGAGGAGACAGAGGAGTGTAGAAAAAAAAGAAATAATGCACACCTCTCCAACTTTCAATTTCCTTAAAACGCACAGATTTTTTTTTTCTTTTGGAAGGGTTATTTATAAACAGTCGGATGCTGCTCATCTCTTGAAATACTTATCGGGGTCAGGAAAACACTACATACCAGAACGCTGGCGATCTTTCCGCCTATGCACCTGAAACTTGCTAAAAGTCGTACAATGTTAAAATGAACGAAATGACATCGAAATACATGTGTATGTAAAGTATCCTCTTAAAATCGCCATTAAACTATCAGGAAAAATAGATTAAAAAAAGAAGACACCACAAAAATGTAAACAATTCATAGCCAAGGACATTTTTGTATATTAAACTCAGAGCTTTGAAGAGTACATGACGGCCGATCCGTCATCTTGGCAAGGCTCGAACCCGCAACTACCCCGACGCCCTATCCGCAAGACCACGGTACCAACAGCCTCAAGTTAGATTAATTTGATAAATAAGCTAGCTGTAATAGATAAATAAACTCTAAAGATGTATGAGAACAAAACGCGAAATAAAAAAAAGAAGAAATACAATGAGTAAAAATCAAAGCTGTTCTTCGTGCATTCCTTGAAGGGAAATTGTCGTAGATGGCGCCACTGAACTTGGATCCTTTGCATATTATGAAACATTTATACATGTATTATTCATAGTATTTTTCCATTTATTGATTTTTATTAGTGTTGTATAATCGGACAAATTTCAAAATCGATTATCGGCATTTATTCGGAGAGAATTTTAATCGATTTTTTTCCGATTCAATTAGAATTTGATATGATCACAAATAAAAATTACTAAAATTGATGATAAAACTTCATTCAGATACTTCTGTGCAGGGCAAAACAGCCTAGAAAACATTTCAACCACAAAATTAGGATTAAAGAATTCTCTCTTAGTACATGTAAAGAACATTAGAATATAATACATTACAAACTTGTTCCATGTTATTTTGAATGTGTAGAATCTTGGATGAAAAAAGGGCGGGGGTGTTTCATCTGTCTTCAGCAATTTTAAAAAAGGACATATAGTTCAGCTTCATGCATTTTTTTCTGGTGCATTGGCGAAACTAAACTAACTGAGCTTTTCAAGTTCTGTTCGGTCGGCGTAACTCATTTTCTCACAGGGATTTATCACGCTTCCCTGTTACTCTATTAACTATGAGTTATTAGATAATCCATAGAAAATTTAGCAACCGGGAAGCGTGATAAATCCCTGTATGTTTTCTTTGTTAATGTATATGTTACGCATGGGGGGGGGGGGGGGTTCCATCCAACCTAAATGCCTTGTTTAAATTTTCGACCCAATGAACATATAAAACTACTGGTATGCTTTAAATACTACGGAGCATTTGGTCGCCGATCCAGTTACGCATCTCGAGTTAGGATTTGGACACTCAGTTTGCTGCAACAAAGTATCATCACTATATAAATCAATTTATAAAAACATTTAACCTGCGCTATATATCTACAACCATAAGGGGTAGGGCTTTCATATTTCACATGTAGATACCTTGTGACAAGACCTTTCATTTGAGACCATGACCTTTGACATAGTGACCTTGATCTTAGACTTTGACCTATTTTTCAAAAACTTTAACCTGGGCTATATCTCTGCAACCATAAAGGGTAGCCTAGGGCTTTCATATTTCACATGTAGATACCTTGTGACGAGACCTTTCATTTGAGACCATGACCTTTGACCTAGTGACCTTGACCTTGGACTTTGACATACTTTTCAAAAAATTTAACATGTGCTTTCTCTTCAACCATAAGGGGTAGGCCGTTCATTCTTCACATGTAGATACCTAGTGACGAGACATTTCCTTTGAGACAATGACCTTTGACCTAGTAACCTTGACCTTGGAATTTGACCTATTTTTCAAAAACTTTAACCTTGGCTATATCTCTTCAACCATAAAGGGTAGGGCTTTCATATTTCACAAGTAGATACATTGTGATGAGACCTTTCATTTGAGACCATGACCTTTGACCTATTGACCTTGGACTTCGACCTGCTTTCAAAAACTTTAACCTGGGCTATATCTCTTGAACTATAAGGGGTAGGGCTTTGTTATTTCACATGTAGATTCCTTGTTATCGGACCTTTCTTTTGAGACCATGACCTTTGACCCAGTGACTTTGACTTTAACCATTAACCTACTATTTAATTACTCATACTTTGGCTGTATCTTTAGCTCTCTAAGGGATGAGACTAACATTAGATGGATAGAATCCTCCTGACAATACTTTTTATGCCCCCGTTTTTGGCCTGTCCGTCTGTTTGTCTGTCTGTTTGTCCGAAAAACTTTAACATTGAGCATTACTTTTGAATGGAAGGTGATAGAGCTTTCATATTTCACATGTGTATTCCTTGTGACAAGACCTTTCCATTGATACCAAACGTTTTGACCTTGTGACCTTGACCTTTGACCTACTTTTGAAAAACTTTAACAATGGGCATAACTTTTGAATGGTAAGTGATAGGGCTTTCATATTTCACACGTGTGTTCCTTGTGACAAAACCTTTTCATTGATACCAAAAGTTTTGACCTTGTGACCTTGACCTTGACCTTTGACCTACTTTTCAAAAACTTTAACATTGGGCATAACTTTTGAACGGTAAGTGATAGGGCTTTCATATTTCACATCTGTGTTCCTTGTGACAAGACCTTTCCATTGATAACAAAATTTTTGACCTCGTAAGCTTGATCTTGAACTTTGACCTACTTTTCAAAAACTTTAACATTGGGCATAACTTTTGAATGGTAAGTGATAGGACTTTCATATTTCACACGTGTATTCCTTGTGACAAGACCTTTCAATTGATACCAAAATTGTTGACCTTGACCTTTCACATACCTAACAGAAAATGAAGTTTATACTAACAAAGATGCCACCGGGGGCATTCGTGTTTCACAAACACAGGCTTTATTGTACTTTGGAAGTTATTTGATTTTTTGACAAAAACCTGCTACGGCGAGCTATGTAATCTTTGATTACCCTATGTTTTATGTATGCACAAAACTGCATTTTCATTTAAACAAATCTGCTACGTTTCAAGTCTTATACATGTATATAGGAATGGTACATTACACATCACCGTGTGTAACCCACGGGAAAGCTCGTACCTTACGGTAATGTGAGGTACGATCTACTCTGGGGGTTCACACGATGATTACACATAAACACAGAATTTCACGTAACATTACAGGAAGCAAGTACACAAGGTCCTCTACAAAGTTTTTGTTTGTCATGCCGATCGGTCAACAAAGATGGCCACCGAGGGCTCTGATTAGCTGACACATTTTCAACTTCTCTGCAAATTTCACTAAACCTTAAAGGAAGCAAGTACTCTAGGTCCTCTGCCACTTTTGTGTTTTTCGTACCGATCTGTCAACAAATATGGCCACCAGGGCTCTAATTGGCTGACACATTTTCGACATTTTCTCTGGAACCGCTGCACATAATCTTATGAAACTATAAACAAAGCAAGTACACAAGGTTCTCTACAGTTTTTGTTTTTGGTGCCGATCGGTCAATAGATATGACTGCTGGGGGCTCTGATTGGCTGACACATTTTCAACTTTTCTGCAACCGCTGCACAGAATTTCAGAAAACCTTACAGGTAGCAAATTCTCAAAGTGTGTTTTGTCTTTTTCGTGCTGATCGGACATCAAATATGGCTGCTGAGGGCTCCGATTGGATGATATATTTTCGATTTCTCCTCTGCAACAACTGCACGGAATTTTCATACAAAAACAAGGAGTACTGATGGAGCTTCTATCAAATTGTCCACTCTCATTCTTTTGTATGCAACTCAGGTGAGCGATGTCGCCCCCTTGGGCCTCTTGATTTTGTGATCTGATCTAATTTTCACTCAGCTTACCGTTTTCTTTATAGGCAAGACTTGCAGAAAGGAATCCTAGTACAGGTTCAAAGAATGGAGGGGATCCCCAACCAGACCTTGTTGCAGTACCAACAACAAAACACCATAACACTCGTAGCGAAAACACAGAGAAGGGATTGAGAAATGGTACACTGTCATCATATTCAAATAAAGGAGGGAGAAGATTCAAGAAGTGGTAAGTTATATGGAGAGATATGAAGAATGTTATATTTAGCAGTGAAAAGGTAGCGAAAATATCCGTAAGTTCATAAATGAATAAGTAAATAAAGACAATATTCTTTACCTAAGCTTCTTTATATTTTGTTTTCAAGGTCGATGTGTGCTATGAAGAAGATAGCGATGAAGAATTCTTACATTTCAACTGCACAAGAAGGACGTGAAAAGATGTGTGAAGATGGATGTTATTGTTGAAACTGTTATCATAGGATTATTCATCTAAGTTTGTCCAATCATCGCATTCTACTCAATGGTCTCACATTTGGTGTATTGATTGTGTTACCTACCTAGCATGGCAGATAAATATTCGGTATGTGGCCGTCTGTCCATCCATCTGTACGTCAAAATAGCCGAAACACCCTCGAATAGTAATAATTTAAGGTCGGATGAGCCAAGGGCTATTATTATATATAGAAAGTGAGCTACTCTCAAAGTGCTTCGTCTGGCGTCCGCCCAGCGTGCCTCATCTCCTCTGCACCTACTGCACAAACTTCTATAGAAATTAACAGGAAGCAAGAACTCCAGGTCTTCTATCAAGTTTTTCGTGCCGAAATATAACCGTTCCAGTGATCTGATTGGTTGACTTATTTTTGACTTCTCCTCTGCAACCGCTGTGCAGAATTTCATGAATCCATACAGAAAGCAAGTATAAACCTTGAAGCTTATTCTGCACATATTGAAATTTCTTACAATTTGGTTTGATAATTATATCAATCGTAGAAAGCTAGATGTGGTAATCTCACCAACCACATTAACCTTAATAATCCCTATAAGGAAGATATTCTTTGACATGTTGATTTGTCTTTAAATCTAAATCAATCAATCCACCATGTACATCGACGATTTGGTGGAAATACCAAATGATAAAAACTCTTAAGCTTTTAACAAAGAAAGTTAATTTTTTTATTAAACATTAAAATGATCATTATTAATAAATATGCCCATAACAGGTTTGATTACACCAAATACTACATGTACTTGCATTACAAAATGTACATATGTATTTAATGGTTCCACCAAATTCTAAATAAATCACGGACTTTCAAAGTTCCTTATGGTTCCACAAAACAAAACGTAGATAACTTTGGTGGCTCCACCAAATACCGTGTAAGAAACAGACTTTGAAGGAGTTTGGTGATCCCACCAAAGTCTATTTAAATTATGGGTTTCTTAATTCCTTTGGTGACTCTGCCAAATTCTGCAGTATGATATATTCTAAGGAGAATTGATGATTCTACCAACTTGTTTTTTCATAATTTGCCCGTAGATTTGGTGATTCCACCAACTTATTTATTCAGAATTTGACCGTAGATTTGGTGGTACCACCAACCATGCCAATTTGATTATTCATAATTTGACCGTAGAATTGGTGGTTCCACCAACTTGATTATTCATAATTTGACCGTAGATTTGGTGGCTCCACCAAGTTATATTTTCATACTTTTATCTTAGACTTGGTGGTTCCACCAAGTTATATTTTCACAAATTGATCTTAGATTTGGTGGTTCCACCAAGTTATATTTTCACAAATTGATCTTAGATTTGGTGGCTGCACCAAATTATATTTTCATTATTTGATCTTAGATTTAGTGGTGTCACCAAATTAAATTTTCATAATATGACCGTAGATTTGGTGGTTCCACCAACTTGTTTATTCATAATTTGACCGTAGATTCGGTGGTTCCACCAAGTTATATTTTCATACTTTAATCGTAGACTTGGTGGTTCCACCAATTTATATTTTCACAATTTGACATATAATTTGGTGGTTTCACCAAATTATATTTTCATTATTTGATCTTAGATTTGGTGGTGTCACCAAATCATATTTTCATAATTTGATCATAGACTTGGTGGTTTCACCAAATAGTATGTCAATTTAGGATTTTGAAGATTTAGTAATTTTATTTCAGCTTAGCATGAATATATTTATCTTACATCTTGTACATGCACTTGGTGATTCCACCAATAAGTAGAGCGAACGAAGAAAGGAATATGATATCATGTGAAATTGCTTTAGATTGTTTTTTGGTGGTTCTACCAAATTGTAAAGCGTTTGCATGCAACCAAAGAAATCAACACTTATTTGTCATTATGGTCATAGAAATGGTGAGTTCACCAAAGAAAGTTGAATCGCTATTTCTCGTTACATATATTTCTTTAAAGTCTGAATAAAATTTGGTGAATTCACCAAAACCAGAGTGTTATTCTGGCTGATGATATTGATTTTTGTTGTAGAATTAAACATATTATGCACTAATGGTTGTTCGTTTTCTTTCTTTCGTGTCATATTTTCTAGTCAGATTCCAGGGAAAAAAGAGGATTAAAATGGAAAATCCTGATTTAAAATGGAAAGAGTTATGGGTGACTTTATGAACTGAGAAACAATTACGAAAATTGTTTGTTTAAACAAGGCAATTAATGTATTAATATGTAATTATTTTGTTAACTGAAATAAAATGTCAAATTTCTTTTGAAGCGATAAACAACTTAAGATTAAGGCTTCAGATTAAGCTAGCTTGTAAAATAGAAATATAAAATTTGCACCTGATGTACAGTGCTTAAAGTCAGTTCAAAGACACTGAATAAATCATCAATATGAAAAAAAAACAATGTGAATGGTTATCCTGAATTAATTTAGAATTATAAACAGTTTTAATTTTAATTAAGCACAAATTATACATGCATGTGTCTTAATTTAAAATGCAGTACATGTAAATTGTATAATATAAGAGTTGAATGGAAGTGTATCATTCATTATAAGTAAGCTTCCTTAACATGCTTAAGCAGTGCATCGCAGAAAGCAAATTAGTACAGCATTATTGTGTGGGATGAAGTTTACAGACCCTTTTAAGTCATGCCAGTGACTCCCATCACATATACTTACCACTATAAATTACAAATTAATAATCAAAAGCAATATGTTGCTTATGAATGTCAAAGAGTTCTATACTACAAGAAAGGGGAATCTAGCTATTATCTGAGGACATTATTATAGTAACAACTTCATGAAATAATGATATAAAGATCATTCAGACTATAGCTCCGTAAATTTTTATCGTTTATATTTTTTCTTTTATTAAGAGAATTCTTTTTCAGTAATCCAGGAGCTGAGGCATAGACATTGGTTTTTCTTTTTAGATACATGTATATTGGTAAATGTAACAGTGTTAAATCAGTTGTGAGAAATACAGCAGCTAGAAGTTTTTCTAGGATTTAAATTGACATTGAACAATGAATATTAAATTACAACAAATCAAAACTATTAGATTGAAGCATTTGTCTTAAATGTATCCATCTAATCTAAATAATTAAGTATGTTCTCTTTCTTTATAAATAGGAAAGTGTTTCCTCTTTCTTTTTGCCAGTAGGCCTAGCTTCGGAAAGTACATACATATATATGTAAATTAATTGTATGAAATACTTTGCATGTTTCCAGAAGAAACATAATGAAATCAAACTCTAGCTTTCTTGTTTATGAGTTAATATTACACCAAATATACATCGATAGCTAACAAAATGTTTAGTCATATAAATAGCTGTAATATAAATAAATATAAATACTTAGTAACATTTCATTTTTATAAAATATAACGAAATAAAAAAATACTTGTAACTTTAATTTCAACAAGGGCCTATATTATTCTCAGTTGTGCATGCTCAATGGTTTTCAAATGTAACTGCTTATAAATACAGCAAGCAAAAATCGATAAGAATACAGATTTGTTACAATGTATTTAATTAACGTGTACAAATTCAATTTATATGATTTTTATATATAATTTTGTACTATACATATAACATATTTACTTCAGATAGATAATATATATAGCAACATATTGCAATGAAAGTAAGTTTGTTTGATAATATCACAATTTCTGCAAAAGTTGTATTATTAAATGTAGAAATGTCTGACAATATTTGAATTTTTAATCCATCCAATGCAAAAAAAGTCAGGAAAAACTTCTTAGTGACTTCTCAGTCTACTTAATGATTTAACAACATGTAGTATGTACTAGAAATACCCTAAATTAGGGATGAAAATTTTAACCCCCGCAGTTCAAGGTCAAAGTCACTTAACAAAATTCTTGGTGTAAAATTGTAATACTTGTTAATCTCTTTGACTTTTTCTGGTCCTCAGAGTAAAAAGATAATACAAAATATTTTGTACAAGGCAAAATAATTCTTTCCCTGATAAAATAAAATCATGACTCGCAAGCGTTATAAGTCCCCTACCGGTATTAATCCATGTCCTTCAACTCTGTCTTGAACTGTACTTACACCAAAAGATGAATCCAACATCAAAATAAGTTCAATATGTGTTTCAGAAAAAGGTCTGGAAAACAGAAAAAGCTTAATGAAATTTGCTATGAGGCCATACCTTTTGTAAGAACAAATAAATCAAACCCAACTTCAACTTATTCTTTATCAGACTATAATATATCTGCATATAAAAAATCAGCTGAATATCTACAAGAACAGGCATAAAAGGACTGGAATCTGAGAAGTTCATGAAATTTGCTAAGTGAAGGGGCCATAACTATTGTAAAAATGGGTCAATGACATTGAAACACGAATTTGATTTGTATCACACTGAGATATATTCACATACCAAAAATGATTTCAATATCTGCAATACCTTGGAAGAAAAATCAGGAAAACCGTGAATATCATGAAATTTGCTAAGTCCAGGGGCCATAACTCTTGTAAAAATAGGTCAATCGAGACAAAACTCGAATTTGATCTGTATCACATTGAGATAAAGTCACATACCAATGAAATCTATTGTTGATCTAAGGATCAATGATACCCCTGCCCGGCATATTTTACATATAAGCAATGTATAAAAAGTTTGAAGGCACAATTCAACACAAAATTGAGGAACATGACCCTTTATTTGAACTTGACCTGTATTTCTAAATGTAAAGCTATATCTAAGAAATAAATATATTCCCTGTTACAGTTTTCATTTAAATGTCAGGCAAGCACAAAATATTGAATTTTTTTCCAAGTTTGAAGGGGAGCAACTCTGCATAAAATTGAGCCATATTCAAACCTAAGCTGTTTTATATGCTACATTCAAGAGATGAAGTTATTGTCTGTAACAGTTGTCCTTCTAATGTCCAGAAACCACAGAATTTTGAATTTATTTAAGTTTCAAAGGGCATAACTCTGCACAAAATTGATGGACATGACCCATATTTGAAGTTGACCTGTATTACCTGGTTTGAAAGGTATATGCAAGGAATGAATTGATTATTTGAATCAGTTTTCCTTTAAATGTCTGGAAGCCACAAAATTGTGAATTTTTCTAAGTTTCAAGGGGCATAACACTGCACGTAATTGAGGGTCATGACCCATATTCGAAGGATTTCTTGGTGTAATAGCTATATGCAAGAAATGAATTGATTATCTGTAACGGTTTTCCTTTAAACGTCTGGAAACAACAAAATTTTGAATTTTTCTAAGTTTCAAGGGGCATAACTCTGCAAAAAATTGAGGGACATGACCCATATTCGAACTTGACCCGTATTTCTTGGGGTAAGAGCTATATCCAAGAAATGAATTGATAATCTGTAACGGTTTTCCTTCAAATGTCTGGAAAGCACAAAATTTTGAATTTTTCTAAGTTTCAAGGGGCATAACTCTGCACAAAATTGAGGGATATGACCCATATTTAAACTTGACCTGTATTTCTTGGTGTAGATGCTATATGCAACAAATGAATTGATTATCTATTACGGTTTACATTTAAATGTCTAGAAACCACAAAATTTTGAATTTTTCTAAGTTTCAAGGGGCATAACTCTGCACAAAATTGAGGGACATGACCCATATTCGAACTTGACCTGTATTTCTTGGTGTTAAAGCTATATCCAAGAAATGAATTGATAATCTGTAACGGTTTTCCTTCAAATGTCTGGAAAGCACAAAATTTTGAATTTTTCTAAGTTTCAAGGGGCACAACTCTGCACAAAATTGAGGGATATGACCCATATTTGAACTTGACCTGTATTTCTTGGTGTAAATGCTATATGCAACAAATGAATTGATTATCTATGACGGTTTACATTTAAATGTCTAGAAACCACAAAATTTTGAATTTTTCTAAGTTTCAAGGGGCATAACTCTGCACAAAATTAAGGGACATTACTCATATTCGAACTTGACCTGTATTTTTGGGTGTAAAAGCTATATATAAGAAATGAATTAATTATCTATAACGGTTTACCATTAAACGTCCGGAAACCACAAAATTTTGAATTTTTCTAAGTTTCAAGGGGCATAACTCTGCACAAAATTGAGGGACATGACCCATATTCGAACTTGACCTGTATTTCTTTGTGTTAAAGCTATATCCAAGAAATGAATTGATAATCTGTAACGGTTTTCCTTCAAATGTCTGGAAAGCACAAAATTTTGAATTTTTCTAAGTTTCAAGGGGCATAACTCTGCACAAAATTGAGGGATATGACCCATATTTAAACTTGACCTGTATTTCTTGGTGTAAATGCTATATCCAACAAATGAATTGATTATCTATTACGGTTTACATTTAAATGTCTAGAAACCACAAAATTTTGAATTTTTCTAAGTTTCAAGGGGCATAACTCTGCACAAAATTAAGGGACATTACCCATATTCGAACTTGACCTGTATTTTTGGGTGTAAAAGCTATATATAAGAAATGAATTAATTATCTATAACGGTTTACCTTTAAACGTCCGGAAACCATAGGTGGGACGGACGCACGCACGGACTGACACACGGACGGACAAGTGCATCACTATATACCCCCACCATTATATGGCGGGGGTATAATAAAAATGAGATCAATATCTGCAACGACAACGAAAAAAAGTCTGGAAAACTGAGAATTTCATGAAATGTGCTAAGTGCAGGGGCCATTACTCTTGTAGAAATAGGTCAATCGGAACCAAACTCTAACTTAATTTGCATCATATTGAGATAAACTCACATACCAAAAATGAGATCAATATCTGCAAGGACAGCAAAAAAAGTCTGGAAAATTAAAGTGTGATGGACAGACGGACGGACAGACAGACAAACGGGATGGAAACTATAAGTCCCCTCCGACGAGCCGGTAGGCGACTAAAAATAGAAGCCCCTTACCAACCCCCCTTCCCCCAGAATATCAAAAAGGACTGTGCCTTGTAATGTACTATAAAAAGAATAAACAATAAAACAAATGGAGGGAGGGGCATTCTGTAGTCGTCCCTCCAAAAAAAAAAGACATGGCGCCCCAAGTTCTCAAAAAATACATATAGATTTTTTAAATGTCTCTTTTAAATAAATGCAGTTATCAGTTTATGATCTGACAAGTAACACTCAATGGTTTCAGTAACAACATTAGATGTATTTGAGAAAACTAGTCCAGCATAGAATTCATATTTGTAGTATTCTTGGTTACAAACTGAGTACATCTAAATGTTTCGCTCATAAAGTTGGAAAAAGCAGGATGTCCAACTGAGATGTCAAAGTTGAAATCACCCATAATAAACAAAGACTTTGTGAAAGCCACTTGTGGTAAAAGATTTTTCAGTATAACCTCTTTGAAATCTGATAATGTGCAAATTGGGGATTTATATACAAGTACCGATTGAATTGATCCAGTTGTAACAGTAGATGTTTCACACAGCAAAAATTCTACTTCGTCTGTACTGTATTGAAAAATCCGTTCACAGTGCAAGTGATCTTTTAAATACAAAACAAGTCCATGACTAGGTCTGGTACCACTTGTAGGAATGTTTTGATCACATCTGTGTATTTCAAAACCGTCAATTGCATAAGTTTTATTATGATCTGAACTGCACAGCCTAGATTCCATGATACCAATAACATCTGCAGCTAATATATTTGGGTCTACAGATACATCAAGGAAATGCTTGTGAAATGATCTTGCATTGTTGAACGCTACTTTGAAATACAAAGGGTCTACATCATACAAACAGTCATAACATAATTTTAATTTTGCTTCCTCTCGAAGCCTGTTCATTTCATCTTTAACTCGTTCATCTGTTGCAAGTGCAGTATTGTTGAAATTCAAAATATGTAAATTTTCAAACTTCCTTACCCTGCTCATAGCTACATAATGAATATGCGGCATCTTCCTTGTTCGTGTCTGTGACATATCTATAACAAGTTTTTCCACTGTAGAACCTTGTGCTTTATGAACAGTCTTTGCAGCAGCAGGCTTTAGTGGGAACTGAGTTATCTGATAAGATTTGTAGTTGTATAGGAAATTCCTATTAATATCAAAAATTGGTGTCCATGTTTTGTCAATACTTGAGTGGTACAAATGCTTGTATTTCTGTCTTGTGTTTTATCCAACCGAATGATCCTCAAATAAAACCCACACAATACTAGGTCTTGTAGTTTCAGGAATTCTGTTTTCAATATATTTGATAATACAGCTTGAACCATTAGCTATTCCATCATTTACATCAAGGTTAATTGTAATATCGTAGATCATTCCAACTGCAAGAACTAAACACTGAGCCAAATTTGCTGTTTTGCTGGAATCCTTTGGTAAGCTTTGCAAAAGTCTATCTCTGTTCTTTTTCGGGATATCAGCAATGATTGCATCATGACTGAAGACATCTACTTTTGTTGTAGATAAATTTCGTATGAAGTCTTCATTGAAGTTGTCCACAAACTTATTTTCTAGAAACAAGTGTGGTACATTTTTGGGATAGTTTTCATGAGCTGGACATACATGATGTTTTTCGATCTCAGTTTTGTCTTCTTCGGTTAATTCATTTGTTCGAAGTCTGTTGAGAAGGTTGGCAAACTGCATGTCATCTTTCTGTCTCATTATCTGAGTCAGTTCAAATATACTGAAATGTTCTTTCCATAAATTGGTAGCTAGAACTTGTCGTCCATCAGACAAATCTGCAAATATCCATGAATCTCCGACAGGTTGAAGTTGGTACAGATCTCCTACAGCTATGATACTTATTCCACCAAAGGTTTGTTAGTTGCAGTTAGTTGCTTCAATCTTGTGTCAATGAAATTGAGCATTTTACCACCAACCATTGATATTTCATCTATAATAACTACTGAAAGATTTCGGTACTTCACTCGAAATGTATTCAACTCATCAGAGCTCATTGATTGATTGCTTTGATTATATTTTTTGTGGAAAGCAGAAGCAATTGTTACTCCATTTATATTAAATGCTGCCTTCCCAGTAAAAGCACAGAGCAAGATTCGAATGTCATCTGGATCTTCTCCTTCTTTCGAATGCAAGTGTCTGTGTAAAGCTTGGTAAAGAGCTTTGATCAATACAGACTTTTCAACACCAGCACCACCAGACAAAAATGCATAAATGGGGTCATTCTCAACTTTGATCCAATGCAACACATGGTTAAAAAATTCTCTTTGCTTTACATTTAAAGCTCTGAGTAATTTCAAATACTCTTCATCAGATAATCTGTCACTTTGACATTCCACACATGGAACATTAGCTGCAACGCCTAGATCAGCATCCAAGTCATAATGTCTGTGCTCAAGTGGTCTATCAGGGTTAAAATGTATAAATTCTTGTGCTTCTTGTTGTCCTTCAGCTTCATCTTCTGCATTTGCTTGCTGAGCACTAGGGGCTAACTCGTCATATTGCTCAAGTTCTTCCATTGCTTGCTGCATAGCCAGTTCAATTTCTTCAAAATTCTTCTCATAATGTTTTGCCTTAGCATCAATCAAGAAGTGATTTTCTTGATAGTGTTGCTGGTAAGTAGAGTGACCCTTCAGCAAATCAGCCATTTCATCTCGCCAAGGCATGAATAATAGTAACTTCTCTCTATAATGATTTTCTGGATCTGTCCTCACATTGTATCGTACATAGCGTAGTATTAAGTCACGCATACGTCTTCTGATCAAAATTCCATTTTTCAAAGTTACTAAAGTGTCATCTTCTGAAAATTCAGAACTATCGTCTTGGTTTTCTTCAATGTCATCATCATTCGCCTCTTCTGAATGTTCACTTGTTTTTTTGTTTTGTTTTCTTGATACTTGATTTCTAGCTGTGAAGCATAGTCTGCAAGACACCAGTTCTCTAATTGTTTTGGTCTTGTGGAATATCGTGCAATCGTGTAATGGATATCTGTAGATTGTGAGCTAAGCTGTTCTAGATCAGACAATTGTTTTAAAAGTAAAACTCTTTCATCAGGGGGTGATGTATTTATGAAAATTACATCTCTTGATGCTTTTTTTGAGAGGCATCTGTAACACGAGATAGGACGCTTCTTGAGCACTGACTTCTACACTATTCAAAAACTGATTGCCAATGTGACGAACTTGCTTCTTTATGTCCATGTTCCCTTGTCTTGCTTCTCTATAAGCTCTATCCATTAACGCACTCATTCCTCTCTGAGATTTGCTAATGTAAGACACTATGTACATAGCACAAGCATACGGATCTTACACATACTGCAAATCAATGTTTGCATTCCAAGCTAGCAGCAAGTGTTCATTGTACATGTTAATTCTGATTTCTGAGGGAGTCCTTTTCAGAAATATTTTCGGGGTGCTGATTGAACTTCTTATACATTTTATATATTCGCATTCCGGCATATCTGCTACTTGCTCCAAAACCTCATCATACGAGAAATGCATTCCATCTTTATATTTGTTAATCTTTTCCCGAATTTCGTTGTATTTCGTTTTGTACTTTTCAGTATCTACCTCAAGAGGTTCGAGGAGCATTGTATCACGCAGAGGTGGAAGAGGAAATCCAAACCTACATACAGCTTTGCCTTTCTTCCTGCAACTTTTTGAATGCTTATGTGTCTGAAGGTCGATAAGACCAGAAACCTTTTCGTTCGTATCTGAGCATGTAATATTCTTGTTAACAAAGTCAACAATTGACTCCTCTGAATCTTTTGGATATTTCGGTGCATCATCTACCCAGACAAGCATGTGTATGTGTGGAGATCCTCTTTGTTGAAATTCAACTCGATAAAAGTAGTCTGTGACATGGCCAACAGGATTATGAGGACTTCTCAAGAAAATCTGAATGAACTTTTGCACTCTTTCATTAAATATTCTAGTGCAGGTCACAGGATCTTTTTGTACTAATTTACTTCTCTCATTCCATGACATTCTATTGATATCTTCATCTGACATAATTTTGCCATCAAGGTTTGATAGAGCTTTCAGTAAAAATGGCCATCTAGTGTCTGCAGATGATAAAGACATGAACCAAGTAGGAAGGCCAAGTTGTCTGATCATAGCAAAAACGTCCTTCTTTTTGGATGCCAAATAAGCTGGTGAGTTCCGGAATTGTCTGAATATATAATACCCTTCATCCAGCCGTACAATTCTATCTTGAGTTGATTGATCTCTTGCTTCTGATGCAGTAATTGTTCTCCCTTTACTTTTGTACCGTCTCATTGCTAAATGAACTTTGTCACTAATTTGTTTTAGCTGAATCTTCTTTAGCTTGAAAAAAATATTAGGCACAGACTGTGCTGCTCGTCGATCAAGACTTCTTAGCTCCCATTTTACAATATCAGAGTAGTTAACAGGTACTAATCTGTCTTTGTTGTCTGGTCGCCTTTGTCCACAAAAGATTGATGGAAAAGATAGGTATTCTGCATCATGATCAGTATACAGACTGAGTGGGTGCTGTCCTTCCCCTGATGCAAAAATATATGACCTGTCAGTATGTTGCGATTCGTCTTCAAGTAAAGTGTCAGCATTTCTTGTTACATTCTCAGCACTGTCAATCTCACTAAAATTGTCAGATTCATAACCTGTTTCATCTTGTACAGATGTCTTACTCTGATCTCCAGAAAAGTTATCTGTGCACAACATATCATCATTACTTCCATTGGGGTTATCCTGATTGTCATTTTGATTACCATTCTCATGTGAACTGTTACACAGAAATTCTTTCACAATTTCTCTACAATCATTATTCATATTTTCTGCCCAGCTCTCATCAATCTTTACTCCAGAATTTCTATACAAGTCACTCTCTGTCATCAACCAGTTAAGTGCAGATATCACAACTGCTGGTCTTACATTTTCAGAGAAGTCACATTTTTTGTAAGATATTTTTTCTTGAGTTTAATTGGAATAGTAAACGTCTTATCCATGTTTCTTGGAAGTGCATTAATAGTAGGTTGTATATCAACTGGAACATTCACTACATTTCCTTTTACACAATAATGACCGCCTCTTGGTAGTTCTCTCATTTGCATAAAGGGAATTCTAAGGTCAACAACTCTTTCTTCCATAGGATGCAATTTTAGTCCAAGAGGTCTTGCAGGCCATTTCATTCCATTTATAACTGACAACTTTGGTATGACATTCTTTCGAACATTGGACTTGCAAGTAGAGCATATCCACTCTTTGTCATTCATTGATCGTAATCCAGTTAGTAAACCTGTTTGGAAGTCACATTTAGAAGAAAGATTGTCAACTTGACTTACACTATGACTAAACCAAGTTTGATGACAAGTTGTGCAAACATAAAGAGGTCCAGTACTTGTACATGCTTTGAAAATTTCAATGCAATCCTCAAGTGTTGATCCATATTTCTTTTTCTTAAATGCATCATTTTCTTTCAGTGAAAAACATGTATCTTTTCGCTTCTGAGTATTCGCTTTGCGATTTGACTCCTTTTCTCTAACACTGTATGCCTTAGATCGTCTAGCTTGTTGTTTTCTAAGCCTTTCGGACTCAACGAAAGAAGTATTTTTCCGCAATCTTTGCTTGCTCTGCAGTCCCTTTAACTTTTCTTTAAATATAAAGTGCTCGTTAGACCTGGCTTCACTTTTTTTCTTTCTTTCAAATTGTCGGTATGTTTCATCATGTCTAGCTTTCTTCTTCCCAAGCATTTCTTTATGTCTTTCTTCGTCGCGATATTCTTTATCACTTCTTTTTTTTTCTTGGCTTCTGATTCTTTAGAGCGATACTGCTCATCATCTCTGGCCTTTCGTTTCCCAATTAATTCTTTTGAACGATATTGTTCATCATCTCTGGCCATCTGCTTAACAAATAATTCTTTTTGCCGATATGTTTCATCCTGTCTAGATTTCCTCTTTCCAACTAGTTCTTTTTGTTTTTCTTTTGTTATGGGTCAGAATACCCCAAAACGCCAGCAAAAATCAGACAAAGACAGAATATAAATTTACAAGTTTAATTATGTACAAAATATATATATTTGAAATGATTACAACTTACAATACAATGTCCGGATCAAAGTGTCCGTAACGGTCCACAAAGTCTATCGAATGTATGGTTTCCGGTAATCAAAAACGTTCTCGAAAGATCGGTGTCCAAACGTTGTTAAATGGATTAAAGTCTCAACAAATAAAGTGTCCCAGTATATCAGAATAGATGAATGAATCGTGTCTACGAATGTGTACGAATGTCCCTTTCAACACAGTTCCTCAGAGGTATATATACTTAATACAAATGAATTTACCAGAAGCTTCTAGAACAATGACTCATTACAAATGATTAACAATAGAGTAAATTCTAGAAATCACAGTCATGTGATGATAATGATGTAACAAAGAACATACTGGAATATTCTCTAATGAAATGAACATGACATAGTAAAATCTAGAAAGAATTATTATGAAATCATAATATAACATGACTAAGTACATGTGTACCTACACATAAAGTAAAACTAAAATAATACATGACCCACAACACCTCCCCCCTTAAAAAAAGTTTGAATGTCAATGAAAACTTTGGTGGTAAATTCTTCAAAAAATCACTCATGAAACTCTCGATATTGCATCTGCAATCACATTGTCTTTGCCCTTGATACGGTTAATAATGATATTGTACTCTTGCAACAATAAACTCCACCTTGTAAGTCTTTGATTCTTGTTTGACATTTTGTGCAAAAATGTGAGAGGGTTGTGGTCAGTAAACACAAGAATGGGATGTAAAGTAACATTCAAATAAACATCAAAATGTTGTAAAGCTAACAATAATGCAAGACACTCTTTTTCAATAGTAGAGTAATTCTTTTGACATTTTGTCAATTTCTTTGAAAAATAACAAACAACTCTATCTACACCATCATCATTTTCTTGAAACAAAGCAGCCCCGATTCCTACGTCACTGGCATCAACAGTAAGCTTAAATTGCTTATCAAAATTTGGAGCTGACAGGACAGGACTATTCATAAGAACACATTTGATTTTCTTAAAAGATTCGTCACAGCCATTGGTCCATGCAAAATTCACTCTCTTTTGTAACAGATTGGTAAGTGGACCAACAACTGACGAGAAATTTGGACAACATTTTCTGTAAAATCCTGCCATTCCCAAGAATCTCATTATCTCTTTCTTATTGGTAGGAATCGGGAACTTTGAAATAGCTTCCACCTTGGCCATGATAGGAGTAACAAAACCTTGACCTACTTTGTGACCCAAATATTCTACAGTCGCGTGACAAAATTCACTTTTCGCAAGGTTCACTGTGAGGTTTGCTTTCGCCAGTATGTCAAAGAAGGTACGCATGATTCGGAGATGGTCATTCCAGGTGTCGCTGTAGATGATGACGTCATCGATGTACGCCTCGCATCCTTCGATATGATTTAGGAGCGAATGAATCATCCTCTGGAATGTGGCTGGTGCGTTTTTCATACCAAAGGGCATTACTTTATATTGGTATAGCCCATCTGGAGTCGCAAATGCCGATATTTCTCTGGCTCTCTCGGTAAGCGGGACCTGCCAATAGCCTTTAAGCAAGTCAAATTTACTGACAAATTTTGCACTGCCAATCTTATCTATACAGTCATCAATTCGTGGGATCGGATAAGAGTCAGTTTTGGTGACTGAATTGACTTTTCTAAAGTCCGTACACAATCGGAAGGTTCCGTCTGGCTTCGGAACAAGAATACATGGGGAACTCCAATCACTATTGCTGGGTTCAATAATGTCATTTTCAAGCATGTATTGAATTTCTTTCCGCATGTATTGAAGCTTAATTGGGTTTAACCGATAGGGATGCTGTTTGATAGGTGACGCATCACCCATAATGACGTCATGATGAGATGCATTCGTCTTTTTTGGAACGTCCGGAAAGATGGTCGTATATTCCCGCATTAATTGGTGCACTTCCTCTTTTTGATGCACGGTCAGATGTCCGAGTTTCACTTCCGGACTTGTCAGAATTTCAGAATTCTTCAAACAGCCACTTTGAGTGAAGTCTTTTTCGACAGTCTCTTCATTACATTCAGGTTCAACACAATTTTCTAATGTCTTTACATTGGCCAAAGTGGAAACTGGTTTTACAAAATTTCGGTCACTTCTATCAAAATACTCTTTCAACATGTTAACATGACACACTCTTTTTTCTTTTCGCCGACCTGGTGTCTTAACCACATAGTTAACATCACTAATTTTACTCTCAATCTCATAAGGACCGAAATATCTAGCTTGCAAAGGATGACCAGGGATAGGCAAAAATACAAGAACTTTATCGCCTGGTTTAAAAACTCTGTTTCTAGCATCTTTGTCATACCATGATTTCATTTTCATTTGTGAGGTTTTGAGATTTTCTTGAGATTTTCTTGCAAGCATTATATAATTTCTCTTTGAAATTAGACACGTAGTCTAAGAGATTCAAATCGCTAGTCTCAGTCAACCATTTTTCCTTCAACAACTTCAATGGCCCCCGACCGTATGCCCAAAAACTAGCTCAAAGGGACTGAACCCCAGGGACTCCTGAACCGCTTCTCGTGCCGCAAACAACACGAGGTGAACCCCTTCATCCCAGTCTTTTCCATACTGGTGACAATATGTTTTCATCATAGTTTTAAGGGTTTGATGAAAGCGTTCAAGTGCCCCCTGGGACTCAGGATGGTACGCAGAAGACTTATACTGCCTGATACCTAGCTCATGCATAACCTGCTGAAACAATCCTGACATAAAATTCGAACCCTGATCTGACTGAATAGCCTTGGGAGCACCTACGAAACTGAAAAACTTTGTAAGGGCCTTAACTATGGTCTTTGCCTTAATATTCCTAAGAGGTATGGCCTCAGGAAACCTAGTCGAAGTACACATAATTGTCAATAAGTACTGATTCCCTGACCTAGTCCTAGGCAAAGGACCTACACAATCAACTAACACCCTACTAAAAGGTTCCTCAAAGGCTGGAATGGGTTGGAGGGGAGCAGGTGGTATAACTTGATTGGGTTTACCTACCATCTGACAACTATGACAAGACTTACAAAACTCAGACACATCTTTTCTCAACTTAGGCCAGTAAAAGTGACTTAAAATCCTATTATAAGTCTTATTGACACCTAAATGACCTGCCATGGGTGTGTCGTGAGCTAAACTCATGATGTCCCCGCGATACGCTACTGGAACCACTATCTGGTGAACGACCCGCCACACGTCATTAGGGGGTGCATCGGGTGGTCTCCATTTCCGCATGAGGATGCCATCTTGTATGTAGAAGCACTCTCCGACTTTGTCCGCTTCTTCTCGGGGAAGGGCCCTCTTACTTAGCCGGATGATCTCCGGATCTTTAGTTTGCTCGGAGAGGAGCTGCTCACGGCTTAAGGCATCTGTATTTCTGTCTAATGGCGGATGGGAATCATCACCGGGTACTGTCGGAGACTTGTCAACATGAAGTGGTACTGACGTCTCAGGTACGCTGTCATCAATGGTAGACATGAATGTGTCAGAAAGGTCTATACTTTTGGAGGGATGGTCCTCGTTAAGTGCAGAAGTACTCTCAGCCTCTTTCAGTCTTTTCCTGGCCATCGCCATGGTAACTGCGCAGGCTGGGTACAAGTCGTCGTCTTCATCATCGGACACGACCTCGGACGTGATTTTCTCACAAACAATCGGATCGGCTACAACTTTGCCGCCAGCTAAATCGTTGCCAAGCAACAAGGAAACGCCTTGAACGGGAAGAGTAGGTCGAACACCTACGATAACAGGTCCAGTAATTAAGTCTGACTTCAAATAAATTTCATGAAGGGGAACATCAATGACGCCTAGCTCCACACCCTGTAATAAAACTGACCTACCAGTAAAAGTGTGCTCAGACAAAGGCAACGAACCCTCTAACAATAAAGTCTGGGCAGCACCAGTATCTCTCAAAATCTGAACAGGCAACGCTTCGCTAGAATCACTGAGTGAAACAAATCCCTGTGACAAAAAGGGCTTATAATGATCCTCCACAAAATCATCAGAACTGGACTTAGAACCCTGAATCTCAGGAGTGTCAGAACAAATCGAATCTAAGGCTTTCCTATCATTTCTAACAGACGCACAGGCCTGTGACTTAAGTTCTTTTTTCTCCTTAAGCTTCAAACACTCACCAATAACATGACCTTTTTTCTTACAATAATTGCATGTAGGAAGCGACCCCACCCCTGGGGATGCCTCAGAACGCTCGGACCTAGGACCGGACGTAGAACCACCTTGAGATGGTGACTGGGAACTAATGGATGACTGAGACTCTTGTAAATTTTTCTTTGGAAAATCTGACGTTTTAGCACTATCGCTAGATTAAGTTTTTGACACAAAATTTTTCTTATGAGTGAAAGCATATGTATCAGACAAAACAGCGGCTTCTTCAAGAGTTTTAACATTTTTGTCTTCCAAATGAGTTCTTAAATCTTGATGTACACACTCTTTGAACTCTTCTATCAGAATGATCTGACGGAAATTTTTAAAATTAATTGGGAATTGTCTTAGATCGAAACCACTGATCAAATAAATCTTCTTTTTCTCGAGCAAATTCAACATATGTTTGATTTTCAAATTTTTTGTACTTTCTAAACTTTTGTCTGTACGCCTCAGGTACTAACTGATATGCTCTCAAAATCGTGTCCTTGACCTAGTCATAGTCTGAACTCTCAGCAATACTGAGCGCCGAGTACACTTCAGCCGCTTTGCCAATAAGTACGCTTTGTAATAAAGTTGGCCAAAAATCGCGTGGCCACTTCAGATTGGCCGCGATTTTCTCAAAATGTGGAAAATATTTGTCCACGGACTTTTCTTGAAATTTTGGTACTAATCTGATGTTTTTGGCGGCGTCGAATTCAGACTTGACAGGCGAAGGAACAGGATTTTCCTTAGCGCTTTTCTCTAATTTTAACTTTTCTAACTCAAACTGGAGTTCTTTCTCGTGCATACGTTCCTGTTTCTCTCTTTCTTCTTTTTCTCTTTGTCTTTCTTTTTCTTCTTTTTCAAATTGTAATTGTAATTTCATTTTCTCTAATTCAAACTCATATTTTGACATTTTGGTTTCGCTTGAAACAGGTTCAACAGGAAAATCGTATGACGAAAAGATTTCCTCAGCTAAAAGCTCTTTAGCAACAATATTTCTAATTTCTTGTTTTCTCATAGAAGATTTTACATCTAACTTCAAGTGAAGACCTAAACCAATCAAATCATCTTTTTTCAGTGATTCGAACTCATCTACAGTCGGCGATTTCAAAAATTCAGTGACCGAAAATACCATGATTGATTTCTGCTGGCAAAAGTTTTGAGAATTTTCCTTTTTTCAAAAAAAAACGAACTTTACGTAAAAATGCAAATATGCAGAGATTACTATCCCGGACGAGCCCCCAATTCTGTTATGGGTCAGAATACCCCAAAACGCCAGCAAAAATCAGACAAAGACAGAATATAAATTTACAAGTTTAATTATGTACAAAATATATATATTTGAAATGATTACAACTTACAATACAATGTCCGGATCAAAGTGTCCGTAACGGTCCACAAAGTCTATCGAATGTATGGTTTCCGGTAATCACAAACGTTCTCGAAAGATCGGTGTCCAAACGTTGTTAAATCGATTAAAGTCTCAACAAATAAAGTGTCCCAGTATATCAGAATAGATGAATGAATCGTGTCTACGAATGTGTACGAATGTCCCTTTCAACACAGTTCCTCAGAGGTATATATACTTAATACAAATGAATTTACCAGAAGCTTCTAGAACAATGACTCATTACAAATGATTAACAATAGAGTAAATTCTAGAAATCACAGTCATGTGATGATAATGATGTAACAAAGAACATACTGGAATATTCTCAAATGAAATGAACATGACATAGTAAAATCTAGAAAGAATTATTATGAAATCATAATATAACATGACTAAGTACATGTGTACCTACACATAAAGTAAAACTAAAATAATACATGACCCACAACACTTTGTCACGATATTCTTTATTACTCCTTGTTTTTTTCTTGGCTTCTGATTCTTTTAAGCGATACTGCTCATTTTCTCTAGCTGTTTGCTTCACAAATAATTCTTTTTGCCGATATGTTTCATCCTGTCTAGATTTCTTTTTTCCAAGTACTTCTTTTGTTTTTCTCTGTCACGATATTCTTTATTACTCCTTGTTTTTTTCTCGGCTTCTGATTCTTTTAAGCGATACTGCTCATTTTCTCTAGCTGTCTGCTTCACAAATAATTCTTTTTGTCGATATGTTTCATCCTGTCTAGATTTCTTCTTTCCAAGTACTTCTTTCTGTCTTTCTTTGTCACGATATTCTTCATCACTTCTAGCTTTATGCTTCACAAATAATTCTTTTTGTCGGTATTCCTCATTTTCTCTACACTTCTGCTTCTTTAGTAATTCTTCCTGTCGAAAATCTGCACTTTTTCTCTTCTTTTGCATATATTCTTTCATGTATCTTTGTCTGTTGATAATCTTTCTCTCAGGTTCAAAATCTGGAAAATTGCGCATGATCCTCTCTGGTGACACAGGTAAAATTTCAAATTGAGACTGAAGATCAATATTGCAACTCAAGTAGAAAGAGTACAAGAACATCACCAAATCATCAATAGTTGAATATATTCTCAGAATAGCTCTTCCCTCAGGAGAACTAAGGCCATTTGGACCATGTGAGTGAGAATCAAAGAAATAGTACTTTCCATGTTTTAATATTGCACCTATCATTATTAAAAGGTTGTGTGACTTTGTTAAAGCAATGATTATTCCTTCATGTAAGGAGAGTATTTCATCAGTATCAGATTGTATCACAGGTAAACCATACACGGTTGAGTGCTTGACTAGTGAGTAGTAATTGTCCTTGTATTCCATTGCTAATGGCAGATCATTAAATGACAACAGCTTATTCCTAAATTTTCCTGTATTCTGAAATCAATTATTACCTTTCTATATAAGTTATCTCCATGTTTAAGCACAATATCCAGTGATTCACTTGAAAATTGAGTGTCATCTTGTAAACTAAGGATCATGGAAAGTGACATACATGTGCATTGGCTTCCTTTAGATAGTGCAGAGTATCTTGTGTCACCTTGATTGTGTGAAGCAAATACATGTATGCTGTTAGGCAACTGTACTTCTTGACTTTCATTGCTTGAATTAAGACTTTGACATCCATTTGCAGGTATGGTTCCAGAAACACTTTCTATATCTATGGTTGGATGTGTAATTCCATTTGCAATACTAAAACCAGTGTTTGGATCAATATTCTGAGTAGCATTTTGAAAGGTAAATTGAAAAGAGTTTTCATCAATATTCTGAGCAGAGTTTTGAGCATTGTTCTGATTTTAAACCTTTTTTTAGCAGGAGGGATAACCTGGTCCAGCACCTTTTTTACAGGAGGTATAATCTGGTCAAAGTCAACTGTCAAGTAATTTCCAGTAAGATTTCTAGCATAATTTCCAGCAAAGTTTCTAGCAATTTCAAAGGTCTGATCAACGGCTTTTTTTAGAAGGAAGTGTAACCTTGTCCACCTTCTTTACAGGAGGTGTAACCTGGTCATTGTCAATTGTCAAGCCCTTGTTGGCTATCCCCCTTCTTTTGAGCTGACCCTCTTTTCCAAAATGTCTTCCTTGGCATCTCGTGAGGCTTAATCTGGAATGATACAAAAAGAGAGCAAGTCGAAAGGGTGTATGATATGCCAGCAACGTCAAACAAGCCAATGCAAAGCATAGCATCCCCTTGAAATCACATGTTTGCCACTAATCATATGTATAGATTGTGACATGAACTTCTTACCTGTGACCACGAAAAACAAAAGGGATCATCTTCTCTACTATCATGTTCACAAGGTTTTTCATATATTAGCCACTGTGACCTTGAACTTTGGACCTCTGACCTTGAAAATCAATAGGGTTCATCCTCACCTAATTGAAAACATTTGTGGTTCTGTAGGCTTAGTAATTCTACATAGTGTAGTTTGTCTTCAATTCTGTTCACAAAATTTTCATATATTTTCCACTGTGATCTCAAAATTTGATCTCTGACCTTGAAAATCAATAGCGATCATCCCCTCCTCATGGACAAAAGTTGTGGAAGGTTTGGTAATTCTAAATACCGAAGTTTGTCTTCTTTTGTGTTCACAAGATTTTTTGACACACTAACAACAGACGCACGGTGGCGATGCTATATCAAGTCGGAAACATATTACAAAATATTCCGGGATTCATTATGAATCACAGTTGATAATCATATTGCATGTACTTCAATTTTTAAAAAAAATTACTTATAATTTAGTAAAGGCAACTTAAAGCAATGTAAGCTGTAACTTCCATTTAAAATATTCAATTCTAATATTAATTTAAAGAAAAACAAAAAACTGCTAAAGATGGTATGGCCGGATTACAAAGCGGCAACCATCAGTAAATAATAGCCATCAATGATTAAAAACAAAAGTCACAAGGTCATAAGTGTTGAAGATAGATGAGTGTTTACAATATTTGCTCTCATTTCAAAGATCACTAGGCCGAAGGATATGGTGTCATTTGAAAGCACATGTCACAAAGAATCTACATATGAATTATCACAGTTCCATTATAATGGATCAAAAATAGATCAAATTTCAAAGTCAAAGGTCATGTTATGAAATGAAAATTCTTGTCACAAGGAATCTACAAATGAAATATCAAGCTCCATTACTTATGGTTCAAAAGTAGGTCAAATCTCCAAGGTCAAGGTCTAAGGTCATGTTATGAAATGAAAACTCTTGCCACAAGGAATGTGCACATGAAATATCAAAGCTCTATTGTTTTTGGTTCAAAACTAGATCAAATCTCCAAGGTCAAGGTCACTAGGTCAAAGGTCATGCTGTCATGAAAGATCTTCTCAACAGGAATCTTCATTTAAAATATTACAATTCTATTACTTATGGATCAAAAGTAGGTCAAATCTCCAAGGTCAAGGTCACTAGGTCAATGGTCTCAAATATTACATGCAAGTATAATATACAGAGAGCACTTGAAAAATGAAAATGTATCTAGTGCAATGATGCAAACTTTGTAAGAGCATGATGATTCTCCCTCCTGCAAAGTATAATCTGAGCAATTTAAAGAAAAAGTAATATGATGAAAATGAGTGGAGTTATTTATTTCCTGTATTTATATTTGCTGTTTGGGGATCACTGATTTTTTTTCTACATCTTTGATTGTTATATGTGACCTTGATCTTTGACCAATGACCTTGAAAATCTACAGGTGTCATCGTCTCACCATGGGGTAACTCACATGCAAAGTTTGATGAAGATCCGAAGTAATCTGTGACCTCTAGGGTGTCTACAAGCTTACTCAGACTGGGGAACACACGCAACATCAAACCCACTGACCCGGCAACAAAGTTTCACAAGGGGAATATAAACTTTCCATCATTTATTTATCAGGGATTATTCTGGCTGTTTGCTTTGATGAGAGAATTTTACATTTTTAACCATTTTGTATGAGAGAATCTGTAAAAATCAAAAATTTCTATGAGAGAATAGGAAAATTTATGAGAGATTCTCCTGATTTCGCAGCCCAAAATTATTTCTGTATATATTCTGAGAACTCACGCTCACAAGATTACATCGCCATATAGGAAAAAATGACCACATCCATTTTCTAGGACCCTGGGGCATAAGTGGCTTAAACGAAATATCAGGTGCACAACTAGACCACTGACCATTGCAAAAACAATAAGTCACGCAAAGCATAGCATCCCCTCGAAAGGCAACAAAGATACATAATCCTTTGAGTTTGACCCCTAACCTTGAAAATAAATAGGCTCCATCATCTCATCATGGGGAACTTATGCAAAGTTTGATGAAGATCTTAAGTAATCTGTGACTTACAATGTTTTTCTATTATTATTATTATTATATGCGACCTTGACCTTTGATCCCTGACCTTGAAAATCAATAGGTGTAGTTGTCTCACCATGAGGAACTCACATGCAAAGCTTGATGAAGATCCAAATTAATATGTGACCTCTACAGTGTCTACAAGATTTTTCTATTTTTGCTATATTTGACCTTTGATCTAGACGGACAATAGGCGTCGCCTTAACATGGGGAACTCACATGGAAAGTTTGATGAAGATCTGAAGTAATCTGTGACATCTAGAGCATATACAAGGATTTTCTATTATTGCTTTATTTGACCTTGACCTTTGACCTATGACCTTGACAATCAATATGCATTGTCGCTTCACCATGGGGAACTCACATGCAAAGTTTGATGAATATCCAAAGTAATCTGTGACCTCTAGAGCGTCTGAAAGGATTTTCTATTATTGCTATATTTGACCTTGACCTTTGACCCCTGACGCTGACAATCAATAGGCATCGTCGCATCACCCTGGGGAGCTCACATGCAAAGTGTAATGAAGATCCAAAGTAATCTGTGACCTCTCGAGTGTCTACAAAGATTTTCTGTTATTGTTATATTTGACATTTGACCCCTGACCTTGACAAACAATAAGTGTCTTGGTCTGACCATTGGGAACTCACATGCAAAGTTTGATGAAGATCCAAAGTGATCTGTAACCTCTACAGTGTCTACAAGGATTTTCTACTATCGTTTAATTTGACCTTGACTTTTGACCCCTGACCTTGACAATCAATAGGCGTCGTCGTCTCACCATGGGAAACTCACATGCAAAGTTTGATGAAGATCCGAAGTAATCTTTGGCCTCTAGAGTGTGTACAACTACAAGCTTACCCGGACGCACACATGCACCCACTGACACATGGTGTCATTACTATATTCGAGGCGATAATTAACTCTCCATCTTATATAGTTCTTCAGATATGGTCTTCACAAGATTATATAGACTTATATAGGAGAAAATGACAATACCTATTTTCTAGGACCCTTGGGGTCAGGAGCTCAAATGGAAAATCACGTACAAAACTACACCACAGACCCCTTTTATTGCAAAAACAGCAAGTCAACGTAAAGGGTAGCATCCCCTCGCATAGCAACAAAATAAACATACATCATCCTTTGAGTTTGACCTTTGAAAAATCAATAGGCGACATCCTCTCTTCATGAGGAACTCATATGCCAAGTTTAATGAAGATGTGAAGTAATCTATGACCTCTAGAGTATCTACAAGGTTTTACTATAGTTATATGTGACCTTGACCTTTGGTCTCTGACGTTGAAAATAAAAAAGTGTCGTTGTCTTACCATGAGGAACTTAAATGCAAAGTTTGATGAAAATCTGAAGAAATCTTGGACCTCAAGAGTGTCTACAAGGTTTTACTATTATTGTTATATGTAACCTTGACCTTTCACCCCCGACCTTAAAAATCAATAGACGCCATTGTCTCACAATAAGGAACTCACATGCAAAGTTTGATGAAGATCGAAAGTAATCTGTGACCTCTAGAGTGTCTATAAGGTTTTTCTATTATTGATATATGTGACCTTGACCTTTGATCTCTGACCTTGAAAATTAATAGGTATCATTATCTCACCATGGAGAACATACATGCCAAGTTTGATGCAGATCCAAAGTAATCTGTGATCTCTAGAGTACCTACAAAGTTTTTCTATTATTGTTATATTTGATCTTGAACTTTGACCCGACCTTGAAAATCAATAGGTGTCATCATCTCACCATGGAGAACTCACTTGCCAAGTTTGATGCAGATCCAAAGTAATCTGTGATCTCTAGAGTACCTACAAAGTTTTTCTATTATTGTTATATTTGACCTTGACCTTTGACCCGACCTTGAAAATTAATAGGTGTCATCATCTCACCATGGGAAACTCACATGCCAAGTTTGATGCAGATCCGAAGAAATTTATGATTTCTAGAGTCTAAAGTTTATAAAAGGTTTTTCTATTATTGTTATATTTGACCTTGACCTTTGACCCCTGACCTTGAAAATCAATAGGCGTCATCATCTCACAATGGGGAACTCACATGCCAGTTTGATGCAGATCCTAAGTAATCTGTGATCTCTAGAGTGTGTACAATGTTTTTTTCTACTATTGTTATATTTGACCTTGACCTTTGACCACTAACCTTGAAAATCAATAGGTGTCATCATCTCACCATGGGGAACTCACATGCCAAGTTTGATGATGATCCGAAGTAACTTGCTATATCTAGAGTGTCTTAAATGTTTTTCTACTTTTGTTATATTTGACCTTGACCTTACCTTTGCCCTTACCTTGAAAATCAATAGGTACTGTCATCTCACCATGGGGTACTCACATGCCAAGTGTGATGCAGACCCGAAGTAATCTGTGATCTCTAGAGTATCTACAAAGTTTTTTTTATTATTATTATATTTGATCTTGACCTTTGACCCCTGACCTTGAAAATCAATAGGTATCGTTGTCTCACCATGGGGAACTCACATGCAAAATTTGATGAAGATCTAAAGTGTTCTGTGACCACTAGAGTGTCTACAAGCTTATCCGGACTCGTGCACGCATGCACCCACCCACTGAAACATTGTGGCGTTACTATATCCCCTCCGCGACAAGTTGCGCAAAACCCACCAATCCACCCACCTACTGACACACGGTGGCGTTACTATAGCCCCTTGCGCTAGGGGATAATTACCACTCTATTATTCATGGTGTTCACAAGATTACATAGAGCTTTATAGGAGAAAATGACTACGCCCATTTTCTAGGACCCTGTGGGTCAGGAGCTTTTCTAGGACCCTGTGGGTCAGGAGCTTTGTTTATAACTAGACCACAGACCCCTTTTATTGCAAAAACAATTAACTTTCAATCATTTATAGTTCTTCAGATATGGTGTTTACAAGATTACATAGAGTTTTATAGGAGAAAATGACCACACCCATTTTCTAAGACCCTGGGGAACAGGGGCTCAAACAAAATAACACGTGCACAACTAGATGTTGCAAGAAGAGTTAACTTTCTATCCTTTACAGAGTACTCGTGTTCACAAGAAAAATTTAACAGACAAACAGACAGACAAACAGACAGACAGTCGGACGCCGGACACAAGGCGATTGCATAAGCATTGCAAGTACCCAACATTTATCTTCATTAACCTTTGACATGTTTTAAAAACTCGTGAAACTATTGTAAATTGATGTTGTCATACTTAAACTACTTACACAAACAGATAAGATTATAATCGAATTAAAGCAGAGGAAGACGATGTTTGTACAGCCCGGCGACTTTTCTGAACAATAAGCAAGTACAATGTACCATTAGAGGTTTAGCCGTTAAGACGTATCGCATCTAAATGAGTATACACTTACGTATCTGTGTGTAAAAATCGAACAACAACGGAGCAACATTTCCGGACAATAAAATAGTGAAGAATGTTGATATTAACCCCACATATGATATGTAACAAACTACACCGCACTCCAAAATATTTTTATATGAAAGAGATAAATAAAAGAACTCTTTATAAAGTTAATTGATATGACCACAGAGCGTGAAGCCTATTCACATGTGTCACTGTGTAAAATATGGGAGTGTTCGATGTGTTAAAAGAAACCCCTGACAGATAAATTGAATTAGAATATTTTTGACCATCAAGACAACTTTTTGTGTAAGTTTCTTCATTATCAGCGAGATGCATGAAACTTTAAATTGTTTCCCATAGCGCCACCTACAAAACATTCAAATTTAGCATTTTTTCTCTACCAATATGCCCGATTTTGCTGCAGTTTTAATTATTTTTCATCGAATTAACAGAAATATTTCCTATTTCAATAGTATTTTATGTAATTCACGGGGTACTCAGAGGCATAGCCATAATATTTTTGGAGGGCATGTTTAAAGAAAGAGTTTAACTGTCCGGGGGCACGGACACTTTATGATAGAAGACTTGCGAGATCAGAAAGGCCAAGTGGGGGTTATGGAAAGATGCTACTCCCTCCCATTGAAGGGAGTTAGAGGGTTCCCCCGATAAAATAAAAAAAAAACATGTGACGCAATTTGAAGGCATTTGAGCTGAATTTAAATGGAAACCATATGGTTCGGTGTAAGGCACGGTCCATTTGATACTATGGGGGGGGGGGGGGGGGGGGGCTTGGGATTTTTGGTCGGAGCAAGATTATTTTTTTCGCCCAGGACCAGAGCAAAAGTATTTTTTTCTTGCAAAGTAGGAGCAAGAAAATATTTTCTAACATTTATAGTAATTTTCAATATTATATTAAGATTGTTTGTGTTTTTTTTTTCAATAGAAATTCTAAATTTCTTACTTAAAACTCTAAAGTATTAATTTGTTTTTATGCAAAAATTTAATTCACTTCTAAATAAAAGAATATACAATATAATCCTCATTAAACAAAATGTATATAAGGTACAAGTAAGTGGGTCTGAGAGGATGGTCTTCTAGGCAAGTTTTCAAATCTAGAATTGTAAATTGGTGCAAAAAAATTGGAGTTCTCCTTCAAAGCTTGTATATAAAATGATGCTACATGCATCTACAATGTATCAATAGTAATATATTGTATTGATAATATATTTGAGCCTCTAAAGAAGCCCTTTTTTCATTAATGTGCATTCTTTTGATATTTTCAAATATGAACTTCACCATCACAGAAATATGTTTTTGATAGAGCCGAATTTTTTTGTATACGTAATTGAAAAATGCGGCGAGTATTTTAAGCAAAATTTTATTGTAATTCTTCAAATTCAGATTACATGTAAGAGCAAGATTATTTTTTTCTAACTTTCCATAAGCAAATTATTTTTTTTCATCAAAATTCAGAGCAAACATTTTTTTTTTCTCGAACCCCCCCCCCCCCCCCCAATTTTGCGAAAACGATGTGGACGTTTTTGCATAAACAAATTATATTGGAAAAATGGAGCTATAAAAAGTTTTATTTGAAAATATGCTGTAACGACCAAAACATTGCCGAATTTGTAAAATTACACCTCTATTGTGAATACGCAATACATTGCAGGTGGCGCTAGTGGAATGAATTAGAGCTGCGCACCCCAAATTAAAAATTACGTTTCGTAATTCGCCTGAAAATTTAATTTTTTAGAAATGAGAATGTAAACTTTCACATGAAACGAAAAATTTTGCATTATAAAATTTTGTAAGAATAATTTGTTTTCAGGGACACCGTAAATAAACCATCCCTGCCCCTCCCGAATCAAAAGTGTTCGTACCCCAATGAAACTTCATTTTTACTAGCCTGAAATGTTTGATCATTTTAAAGCCGGTTTGTTTTGTTAGTTTGTTTTTGTTTCATTTTAATTTTTTTTTTGGGGGGGGGGGGGGGTTGTGGTTTGTTTGTTTTGTTATTTGGGGGGGGGGGGGGTTGGTTTAGATTATTATTTTCTTATCATTTTGACCGGAGCTGTTTATATTCTTATATTCTGGTTCGGACTTATTTTCGTTACTCTTATTAGCGCCGAAACTTTTTTTTTCTCCTTTTTTTTGCAAACTTCCTGCCTGTAATCTTCTTTCCTGCTTCTTCAAAATCAAATGTTTTTACTGAATATAAGGAAATAAAAATTCTGTGGAGTCAGAAATGCATGTTTAGAGGAATTCAGTAAATAGCGATATAGATCTGTCAGACTGTTGGCATTTTTTCATCAGTATTTAGAGCAAAATTATATAAAAGGTAAATTCAAGCCTTCCTCAAAAATATCAGATTGCTAGATTTATTGTCAAATTATAGATAAATTTTGATTTTCGTTCTTGTGTAAAGAGATCGTCCTCTCTTTTTTTTTAAATAAAATTTGTCGATCAAAGACTGTTTTGATTGACTACGATTCAGGAGATAATACTGTGATGCGCTTCAGTAATCTTTTGTTAATCGAACACTCGCATGGATGGTTACGCTCTGTAAACATGTCGTCTAACCATCATATATATTATATGGCACAATATCAAAAAAAGTGCATATTTTGCAAACCATAAATCTGAGAAATTGATTTTTGATTTCAATGAATTTTCTTTCTAATATCAATTTGTAAACATCCAAAGGGACAAATTCTAGAAAATGAGAGCTTAAACTTGTTTTGATATTGAGATGGAGGTAGCTTTAGATGCAAAAGCGATGTATTAAATATCATCGCTTTGGTGAAAACGGTAATGTTCACGGGAAGGTGAGCGCAGACATGTATGCGCGCAAATTAATTCCTATAAGAAAAATATTATACATCCCATTTGTTTCAAGACGACTCTCTTGTGGTCTAAGCATATCCTAGGCATGGATAATTTTACCTGTTAATGTCTTAAAACTTGTTAATCCACATACATTTATTTTAGACCCAGTTCTAAACATAAATGACTGCCATTTTACCGGATGTACAATATCTAGTCAATTCGACCTACTCATATTTCAATCGGAAAGCACCTCTCCTTTGTAGGAGCACTCACCTCAAGGGATCAAGGTCAAACCAAGACAACGTATACAAAATCATTCCTTCAAATGTTCCAAGTTCTTTCTTGTTAATTTTCAGGTTTATAATGTCAGTACATGCGAAATACATGATCCCATAGAGTGAGAGCACCAACAAAGGAGAGGTTCATACAGATTGAAATGCGCAAAGGTCGAATTGATCGGATCTTTTACATCCGGAAAAATGGCAGACATTTCTGTATAGAACTGAGACAAAAACAAATGTTCGTGGATTTACAAGTTTTAAAACATTAACAGTTAAAATTATCCATGCCTAGGTAAAGTTGAGTAAATTGATGAGCTGATTTGAAGAATGCAGGGCACAGTATTCCTCTAAAACTAATCTTCCAACCAAACGAACCTGTTGCACTAACGCTCTGTATATAACATAACATACAGTAGCGTTTATCTAGCGCTAAGATGGAGGTCATTACATACTTGGCATTGATTTGAAATGTCCATTGTGTTACCAAACAAAAAATTGTCATAAAAATTACAATAATTATTTTTAGAATTTATTCTATGTTTTTTTCTCTAAAAATGTATAGATTTTAACAGCCTCTTGAGGAAAATTTATGATATGATGCCGTTTTCTCAAGATAAATGGTAACATATAGTATAGTTTACGAAAAGTTAGTTTTTGGATAATTGGAAATCATCATTTAAGATAATATAAATATGAAATTCCTAACTTCTTTCATGTACTTAATTATTTGCGAGAAAACAAAATTACTAAACGCAAAAATATTGAAGGTAACACAAATGACTAAGCAGTAACACGATGGACAAAATGGTAACACAAATGACAAATACAGATTTATATAAGCAAAATGGAGTTCATTTTAAGATGAAAGGGAAATTAAATGCTAGTCATTTTAATCTGACATTATTCTAAAACTATTTAATCTGTTTGGAACTCTTGATCAGCATTTTAAGTATAGTAGTGATGATTCATGGTAACACAATTGACAGACTGTAACACAAATGACATTTTATGATGATATGCATCATACTGTTCACAACTTCAGTTGATATTATCTTAAATTATCCCCATTAAATGATGTTTAGTTTATACAAAACGGAAGAAATTAAGAATGTACTTATCATCTCAACAGAACAGAGACAAAAGTAATAGGAAAATAGTACCATAAGGTGATAAGAAGCTGAAGAAAATGTTAGCAAATTTCAACTGAATATATATTTTTTTTTACAATCTAAATATCACTTTATGTAATCAGAATTACTTCTATTTTCAGATTTTCTTCAAAATAGATAAGAATATTTAAGAATAATTAGGCAATAAGATTGTTTATAAGACTGCTCTAATTTTTTGGAAACAAAATTCATGAACATTTAAGTGTACCAAAAACCTGTAACACAGACAATGCACGCTTGAATTATTTCAAAATAAGCAGTCTTATAGATCCATATCAATCATGATATTGTATTTGTAAATCTAATTAAAATTCTGGGTTTTTTTTATTAATTTTTTTTTTTGTTATTTAGCCCAGCTTAACACTCTTTTTCTGACTTTTTTTTTACTTATAGATGTTTTGAGTAATACATTGATGGAATTAGCCTGCTTTGTCATATAGCTTTATGTTTGCTTTAGATATTCCATCAAAAAGCGATTGTTTCAAGTCTCTATCATTGAACTTATGCATGCAGATCAGCAAATAATGAAAAAGAATATTCTGTGATACCGAAAAGCTAGTTTCATAAACGTTATTAGAGTGTACAAATGATATAGACTCCATTTTACTTTACTGTTCATTATGTGAGCATTTGTTGATATTGGTGCATATGATATTGAACTGAAATGGATATTGACTAGTATCAATGTGACTGATTTTATCAGAAAAACAAAGAAAATAGTGTATTTACAAATTTTGGAAGCTAACTTGTCTTCATTTTTTTCTTATGTTATACTATAAGGTTAACATAGTCTGCATTAAAAAATATTGTGAATCATCATATCATGTCAGTTGTGTTACCAATCATTAACTAGTGATAATCGATCAATAAATTGAAAATGAAAAGCACAAATTTCGAGAAGAATAAGACACTTTTGAGAAGATCAATTGTATACCATTCAATCTTGTCACTTCTTTATATTACAGAAAATAAGTTATCTGTTTTTACTTCATCAAATGTCCATTATGTTACGATTAACTCTTTGTCATTGCCCACAATGTTCATCCAGGAATCTGTGTTTTGTACAGTCTTACTTGTAGGTTTCTTTCATGTGTTTGAAAGGGACCCTATGCTGAAGTGTTATGTCACCTTGAGCGTACTGTTAACAAAATGAAACCTTTCTACCACACTAGATTCAGAAGTTGGCATAAAGTGATGTCATTGGTGTTACCACTTAATGTCAGTTGTGTTATCATTTTATGAAATGATACGATAATTGTTCAATTTTAGTCAATTAAAGAATTATGCTTCTCCAATAGGCACTCTTTTAAACAAACCACACAAAAATATTGTCAAGTTGATGCACAATCACTTAATTAAACGTATGTTACCATATAAAACATGAAATGTACATTGTGTTACCATAAAATGTCAGTTGTGTTATCAAGTGAAGAAACACTTAATTGAACCTCATTCATTTTCTTCTCACAGCGAAAATTGAAACATTAAAAGATGTGTAAGAAATAATATGAGCAAAATATCAATAAGACTTTGGAATCTTAATATTCCTTTGATGAGGGTTTCAATTTAGATAGTCAAATGTCCACTGTGTTTCCAATTAAGTGTCAGTTATGTTACTAATTATTTCAGTTGTGTTACTTTTAAAAAAGTTACACAAATGACGGTAACACAACTGAATTTTTCGTACAAATAGACACATTGTAGAATCTGAGAAGCAAAACTGTTCAAAATTCTTGCCCTCTTAAACAAGGTTCAACAATTTCATTTCAAAAGCAAAAGGAAAAGACAGAAAATGCCCCCATTTATCATACGATAATGGTAACATAATGGACATGTGAAAAAGGTAACCTTTCAGTGCTAACCAAGGTCTTGTAAACATCTAAGTTGAAGCTGGCGGAATATTAAAATTTATTTGATATATAAATTGATAAATCTTTATAAAACATTTTAACATGTGAACCTAATTAATATATTTGAATTATTTGTGTGATTTCTCTCCTTTATGCAAAGGTAACACAACTGACAAAATAATCAGTGACAGTGATATCAATCACAAAAAATTGCTCATCCTAAATATACATAGGTTATATAAGATGTTTACAGAATCTCTTTCATATAATAAACAAATCCCATGAAAAAAAATCAAGTTTAAATTCCAATAGAATAAAAGTTATACCAATGTAAAACTAAAGTACCCATAGTCAGGACATCCGATTTTGACAGATGATGGACATATCAACCTCTCATAATTACATATTTGTGTCGAATTTCATACTTTTTCATCATGGATATAGGTAAAATAGAATGAGGCAAAGCATTACCAGTACTTATTTCTGTATTTTTTCATTTCTATATGAAACAGGCTCAAAAGGACAAAAATATGCACTTTTTTTGATATTGTGCCATATATGTCACACTTTGCACGAGTATTTTCCCGCGCCGTATCCAGTGGACATATACGTATCGTTTTCAATATGGAAAAGAAATATATGTTGCATTCATTTTGTCATAATTGCGTTCGTTTGTTAATATACAGCTTATAACTTGACTGAGGAAAGAGAAACAGGCCGATAAGTTTTAGAGTGACAATGAAAAATTGAATCTAATTGATGATAGATAGGCTTGAAGTCTTGTTTCATGTTTATATTTACAACATCAGTTCTTTTAATGAAGCAGAGTTCATTTAAAATTAAAAAAAAAAACCAATTTATTGGGATGTGCGCCGTCAACTACACGAGTGACCCCCCCCCTCCTAGATGGTAAGTAAGAAGTAAGTTTCTTAAATATCTAAAACATAGGTAATCACAGATTACGAAGCTCACCTCGTGAAAGCAAAATTCAATTCAAACATATTTCTTAGTACATGTATATTGGCTTTTAATGGCAAAACCACTCAAGCAGAAAAAGTAGGTCAAGGACATTTTATGATAGTTTGATCAAAGATACATCCAATATGCAAGTTTGGTACATGTAGCAGTTATACTTTGCTCAATATTGGCTTTATAGAGCAAAATCACTCAAGCGGAAAAAGTAGGTCAAGGTCATTTTATGAAAGATTGATCAAAGATACATCCAATATGCAAGTTTGGTACATGTATCACTTATACTTTGCTCAATATTGGCTTTTAAAGGCAAAATCACTCAAGCGGAAAAAGTAGGTCAAGGTCATTTTATGAAAGTTTGATCAAAGATACATCCAATATGCAAGTTTGGTACATGTAGCAGTTATACTTTGCTCAATATTGGCTTTATAAAGCAAAATCACTCAAGCGGAAAAAGTAGGTCAAGGTCATTTTATGAAAGATTGATCAAAGATACATCCAATATGCAAGTTTGGTACATGTATCACTTATACTTTGCTCAATATTGGCTTTTAAAGGCAAAATCACTCAAGTGGAAAAAGTAGGTCGAGGTCATTTTATGAAAGTTTGATCAAAGATACATCTAATATGCAAGTTTGGAATATCTAGCACTTATACTTTGCTCAATATTGGCTTTTAAAGGCAAAATCACTCAAGCGGAAAAAGTAGGTCAAGGTCATTTTATGAAAGTTTGATCAAAGATACATCAAATATGCAAGTTTGGTACATGTAGCACTTATACTATGCTCAATATTGGCTTTTAAAAGCGAAATTACTCAAGTGGAAAAAGTAGGTCAGATGCTGCATCCAATGCATAGGTCCATCTCGGCATCCAAAGATGAATCACTTGTGCAAGTTTGGTTACTGTAGCATCAGTACTTTGTCAGATACTGAGCTACCCCAAACTTCTTAACCAAGTCACTCAAGCGGAAAATGTAGGTCAGATGCTGCATCCGATGCATGGGTTCACCTCAGCATCCAAAGATGAATCACTTGTGCAAGTTTGGTTACTGTAGCATCAGTACTTTGTCAGATACTGAGCTACCCCAAACTTCTTAACCGAGTCACTCAAGCGGAAAATGTAGGTCAGATGCTGCATACGATGCATGGGTTCACCTCAGCATCCAAAGATGAATCACTTGTGCCAGTTTGGTTACTGTAGCATTAGTACTTTGTCAGATACTGAGCTACCCCAAACTTCTTAACCAAGTCACTCAAGCGGAAAATGTAGGTCAGATGCTGCATCTGATGCATGGGTTCACCTCAGCATCCAAAGTTGAATAACTTGTGCCAGTTTGGTTACTGTAGCATTAGTACTTTGTCAGATACTGAGCTACCCCAAACTTCTTAACCGGACGCGGACGCGGACACGGACGCGGACACGGACGCGGACGCGGACGCGTGGGGTTATAGCATAAGCTCACTCAACTTCGTCGAGGTGAGCTAAAAATATGTATATATATATACCCGACCACTGCTTTTTCAAACCAAATTAAGAAAACAATCATATTACTGTTTGATATTCAAATAGCAATTTTCTCTATGGGCATAGATTTAAGAGTATGTACGGTCATATACCCCACCCCCCGAACCGCCTATCATGGTTCTACCTTGCGACCGCTGAAGGTCTAGGCAGTCCCCAGAACCCTAACTTCTTTTTCTTGTTTTTCTTTTGCAAGTAAACCCCTTCCCATACGAAAAATTCGAGAAAATATGTCTGGTGAGATAGAGAAAGACTATAGTCTAGTTTGTAAACTGAAACTGTCGGGGTTTTACTGGTGACAACTCAGTATTCCGAAGGTCTAAAAAGACGAAGGTTCAATAGTTGGAAGGCCCGATAATTCGAGGGACTGATAGTTCGAAGGTCCGATAGCCCGAAGGCCTGATAGTCCGAAGGTCCTATAGTTCGAAGGCCCATAACTCCGAAGGCCCGATAGTCCGAAGGCCCAATAGTCCGAATATCCAATAAAATTCCTAAATTTGCCATACTAGTAAGGGACTTAACCATTTGATTTTTAAGGGGGAAGGGGGGGGGAGGAAGACTTTTGCCAGCCGGAAAATTTTTGTTGGCCATTTTAAGAGCCGGATTATTTCTTTCTTTTTTGTAATTTTCCAATGGTGAAAATTACTCTAAAGTTTAAATAATTCAGCTTGATTTTTCGGTCATTTTACACATCATCTCTTGTCAGCAGATCATTTCATTTTAATTTCTTCAATGGCATATGATACCTATAATTTATTCACTTAAATATCGATCATACTCAATTCAACGGAGACAGGCTATATGGTGCTAATGATTTTTGAATTTGATTAAGTCACTCCAAATTGCATAAAGTTTGTTCCATTTTTACTTGTACTTAGTTTATGACTTTTTTTTTTGCAGCCTATGCAGCTATTGAATTGAAACTTGGTATATACCTTCATAATAATGAATAATAGATCTGATTTTAGTTTCGCGATTAACATTTTTTTGCAGAGTTATGGACCTTGAACTTAGAATAGCTCTTAGCCCTAGGACCTTCAAATTTTCCATGTGGGTTGACTTTAGCAAGTCAAAGAACCTTATGGTTTTTTTAAAGCTAGGGGTCAAAGGTCAATGTCATTTTGTGGCTGAAGGCAACGTATTTTTTTTATTTGGAAATTTTTATTTTGACTGTTTATTTAAATACTATTTTCGATTCAAACTTTGTACACCTGAAGACATGTTTTTTTCATATTGTTGGTATCTTAATCATGTTAAATGAGAATTGTGTTTAAAGGTCAAGTCATTTTAAGAATTAAACTGACATAATTGCATTGAATTTCACAAAATTAATACCCCGATGGGCGTATAATCTTGCAGCGTTGGCGTTGCTATTTTTAACTTACGTGCGATTGCAGAGATCTGTTTCAAACAACATAATATCATTTCTTTATGATGCTACCTTTTAAATCTGATTTGATTATTGGGTATGTATTCAATTCAACTTCTTTGATAATATCTCTTTCAGCCCAATCCCCCTCCATTTAGATTTCTAAATCTGCCATTATATCAATTGTACAGGAGGTATCTTGTATCAAGTTCATATCTACATGTACAGGGCATTCGGACTTACAAACCTTCGGACTATCAGACCATAGAACCATTAGGCCTTCTTACCATCGGACCTTTAAATCTATGGTCTAATAGACCTTCGAAATATCGGATATTCGATTTTTTAGGTAATTCGGATTATGGATCCCTTTGTATATTTGAATGCAGTACTTTCGGTCTACCGGGCCTTCGGACTATCGGGCCTTCGGATTATCGGGCCGTCGATTTATCGGACCTTCGGCTTTATGGGCCTTCGAACTATCAGACCTTCGGAATACTGGGCGGACACCGTTTTGCTTACATATTGACCATTCCGATTACAAATGTATTAAACTTGAACAGACTTCAAGCTCTTTGATAATAATGATTAATTTTACATATACATGTAGTAACGATTATGTATATTTCTTTTATAGATTAGAGTTCCTCAGCATTCTTTACAAATTATTGTCCGGAAATTTCGCTCCATTTTCGTTTGATTTTTACACACAGATACGTGAGCGTATACTCATTTTGATGCGATACGTCTTAACGGCTAAACCTCTATTAACTGTACGCACTATACATCTACACAGAATGTACAGAAGAAATAAACATCATGGATTTGTCGCGCATACTGATTGAGTGATGGTAATCTATGTGATTGTACGGCAACATTCTACCACTGATTCAATAAAAAACATTACGTTATAAATACCAGATAAATACAGAATGGGCGGATCGTAAGACGTGAAAAAGCCACTCGCGAATTTTTTCGAGTTCCTAAATTTCTTACTCGCAATTCCCAAATTTCACTCGCATTTCACGAGTATTTCCCATTAATTTCGAACCCTTGTGTACACGTTTATAAATTATGTAAACATTTTAGTAATACAGCTACACAACCTAACATTTCTGTGTACACGTGTTAACGTATCTCCATTAATCAGCTGTATTGGATGTGTACTACATGTAAACAGTATATGATCAACACAAAAAGTCACTACACTTAAAATTTTTTCAACTTAGTGCGACCATGGCCTTCCCTACCATGTACTTTGGTCCCAAGTTCTTCTATTGTCCAATTGTATAAAAAAAACAAAATTGTATGAAATTTTCTTCAAGGTTGTGAGTTAAAACACCTCGTTTTTCTTATCAATTTAGTAACTGCCGAGCTGCAATATCATAGGTATACAGTGTAAAAGTTCCGAAGCACAGAATACATGCAGCAAATCTAAAATCTGAATCAAAACCAAGCGCGGATCTAGAGGGGGGGGGGGGGGGCATAGTTATTAAAGCTTATAAATATACATATTTCACACGACTAAGTCCCGATTCCCTTTTTGTTGTCAAATTATTTGAATACTACATTACCTCGTACTGAAAATCTTTCATTTTAATCAGTATTTGATCTGCATTTCAAAAACATTTCGCTGGCTCCCTCACACTCGCCAGATTTGATTCCATACATTATCATTTTCAGATGATGCAGCTTTCCTATACAAACATATACTATAGCTAGTACACTACCTCATTGTCAGTAAAGAATATTATGATCAATACTACCGAAAAATACATGAATAGAAGATATAAATGCTACATGTATTATTGTCTGACCATTACATTCCAACTATGAAAATTTTTCGCTAGAACGCTCGCCATCCTTCAGACTTATATAAAATTAGAATGCAGCCGAAAATCATTAATCAAGGACTACTTAGTATACATCAAAGATTTCCATTTACCTGTTTTTGTTTGTTTGTTTCGTTTTTTTTTTTTTTTTTTTTTTTTTTTTGGCTTTTCAAAAAATTCTGATGTTTAAGACCCCCCCCCCCCCCCACCCCTGAAAAAAATTCTGGATCCGCCCCTGAAAACAACCAGAAATTTGCTTCTCATCCTCGCATTTTTGGTAATTAAAGTTGCATAAAAGCCAGACTTGGTGACTGCGACGTAACAGATACAGATACAGAAAGTTATATTCTACATATGAAAGTCAGAGGAAATTCGATACAAGATATCAAGATGATACTCGAAATATCCTAAGCATTAAGAGAAATGTAAAAATAAACAAAACTCGAGTAAAAGCCTTCAAAATATTTGGGAACTGATCACAATTAACTCCTTTATCTATACGATGGACACAAATTGCCTTGGTCAAAAGTTTCAAGCTCCGCCATTTTACCTTGTTGTCTGTTTATTTTATAAAAACCACCTTAGATTCGGAGCACCTCAAAATTGTCGGGAGCACACATGTTCATAACCGAATTTGGATATTGGCTGTCCTCTGCATAAAAGCTATTATAATAGGACACACTGAAGTAATATATGGGCTTAATAATCTAGAAATAAACCTACATGTATTCCCTAACCCTAGCCCTAGGTGACACTTAATTATCGACATGGTAATTATGTTAGTATGCTTTGCTGAAGAGCGCATAAGACTTAATGAATGTGACATGAGGAGTAAAACGGAGTCAATGCTTGCCGGAAACTTCCCAATGCACTAGCTGCCAAGTAAGGGCACGGGTGTTCACATGAAAACACCAACGGAAAGCTATAGAGCCACCTCTTGACACATCCAGGCAAAAAACAACACTCGTTGGGAACCATGAATACTTTATTCGTACATTATGTTGCTTATTTATTGTTCTGTTTGTCCAGTTCTACCTATATATATATATAGTGCTGTAGTGGGAGATTTAAAAATTGCAATTTTAGGGTGGATTTGGAACTGTCGTGGCCCAGCATGCTGGGTAGGATCCGGCAGTACCCATTTGGAGGTCGTTTGAGAATCAGATGGAAGGATTGCCTGTCTCTCATACTCCCTCAAAGTCTAAATCATTAGTATTTCTCTTAGATGCTATGAATGTTAATTTATAGTGTTTTATTGTTTGTAAATTTCTGTTATATGTATGTCTCACTAGTCGGTTAAAAAGCTCTACAGAGCTTCTGTTTCTTGTTACTCTGTATATATTGCCGACTCAAAATAAATCTTACTTGACTTGACTTGACTTGAAAATACATGTAGTAGTTTCAGCCAAAACTGTCCAATTGTTCCGGAGTAAATGTTGAAAAGGTATGAAAATGACACCCCCTCCTTTTTCCATTTTTCCAATAGATCTCTACAAATTCATGAAAATTCCAAAAATCCAGGCAAAATATAAAGACAGTTTTAGGGGACCATTAGTACTTAATGCCTACCAAATTTCACCAAAATCCTTCATTTGTTCTGGAGTTATGTTGAAAAGGTATGAAAAAATTCCCCAATTTTGCAATAGAAAAAAATTCATTAAAATTCCAAAAATTAAAATTTCAGCATGAAATCAATATCAAAGCTTTATATAGGTAAAATGTGACTAATATACAGCAAATTTTGCCTTTGGTGGCGACACCTGGTGACGGATCCGAACGAAAATCAACAACACTTGTAGGGGACCATTAGTACTTCATGCCTACCAAGTTTCATCCAATTCTGAAAATGTGTAAAAGCTTACGATGACGGACGACGACAGACGACAGACGAATTGTTATGACAAAAGCTCACTTGAGCCTTAGGCTCAGGTGAGCTAAAAACTGAAAAGGGGAAAAAATTTTGTTGGGGTCCCGCCGGGGTTTGAAGCCACTCCCCATGGGTCCATTGGGCATGGAAAACATACATTATACCTATGTACAATCTTAAAAAATATTCCTTAAAAATCCAAAAGTTGATATCTTGACAAAATTCTTTCACTTGTAGGGTACCATGCATGAGTACCTCATACCTACAAAATGTCATGACAATCTGAAGAGTGGTTATAGAAAAGAAGCAGAAAATGTATGAAAATCAACGTCCCCCCCCTTCCTTTTTACATAAGAAAAAAAATCATAAAAAAATCAAAAAAATAAAATTTAAGCATAAAATACATATCAAAGCATTAAGTAAGTTCAATATGATAAATATGCAGAAAATGAGTGTGTAAAATCATACACTTATTGAGTTATTTAAAGAAAAAGTGCAAAAATATGCATTTCTGACTAAGTCCGAAAAGACGTCAAAAACGCGTCAAAAATTTGACTTCGAAGTGGAACCAAAAATAACAACACTTCTTAAGACATCTCTCTAGATCATCCTGATGCTTTCGGTTTGTCGATACAGGCTTCGGTTCTGAAGAAGAAGTTTATCAAAGGAGGGTACCCCCGTGACCTACTTTTGGCTGTGGTGGCGCCACCTGTTGACGGATCCGGACGAAAAACAACAACACTTGTAGGGGGCCATAAGTACTTCATACCTACAAAGTTTCATCAAAATCCCTTCAGCCGTTCTGGAGAAGAAGTTTAAAATGTGAAAAGTTTACGACGAGGGACGACGACGGACGACGACGACGGACGACGGACGACAGACGCAACACTATGACAATAGCTCACTTGAGCCGTTGGCTCAGGTGAGCTAAAAATATACGGATAGGTCAATGCACGTCTGTTTTGCATTATATATCAGTACTTTAGCATTACATGTATAATTGCCATGGGTACAGGGGACTCTGGCTTTTAAATACAATATACATGCAGATAGATAAATATGTTCAAATTTTGTAATATATTTGCCATGGTACATGGAATTCTGGTTCCTTATATAAATCTACAAATCGGTCAATGTCGGTTTAGCATTATACCTGCCACGAATATATGTGACACTGTCTTTTTCATAGCATCATACATTCAATTTGAAGACGTTTACAATCATACAAATAGTGCCTACTTTAGCATTATATTTGCCATGAGAACAACAGTCTTTTTTAAATGCAGTGTAGGTTCATGCCTTCTCAATATGATTGCCATGACTAAAGGGAACATTGACATTGGCTTTTGAAAGCATATGCATCTAGTTTTGTACTATGGCATGAAATACGTCATTCACTCTGATTTGTTCTATGTTATATTCGAATAGTTCTGATTGCGATATTTGTTAGCCAGACACATGTACGGCAGTATGTTTGAATCAGACTATTCATGGGTATAATAGGGATCATGAATCTTTCTTTATACTGCACAGAATGATTTTTTATTCACTTATACCTTACTAATCGGCATAATCTAGCTAGTCTAGATTTATGCAATATTATCATCGCCAATACTTATATTGATAGATTTCATTGCTCATTCATTGAGCTTAGCGGACAACGAAAGATAACTCTTAATGTGAGACAACTTTCACGTGTTTCAAAAATTATCTCCCTTTTCACTTTCATTATCAAAGGGATTTTGACATGGTTTTATTTCAGGGAAAAATCGTTAGAATTATGCCTTCTTATTCGATATTGTACAAATTAGTTTGCAGAATCTGGTATCTAAAGTGTAATGAATCCTGATTGCCATTGATCGTCCAGCGATGCACAGCATTTAGCATTTAATCGACGAATTAATTTGTCTATAATCTTGGCATCTTTCAAAGTTTCATCAGCTGCCTCGTCCGTCACCGATTCTATAAGATTCTATGTTGTCTACTGTACTTTCAAAAAAAATCATTCTACATGTGCCCCCTTTGACAACGATTGCTGCCAATTTGATTTTCTTGATGAAATCATCGAGATGAGTTGTAGATGAAAGGCACACTTGTACTAGTAATACAGCATGGGGCTCCCTATGGGAAATTTCCCTAAAATACCTTTATTCCAATTACCCTTAGTAATAATGTTATTTGATCACTAGTACCACAATCGTTTAATCAATACGCCATGTATTAACACAACTATTTTCTGAATGAAAAGAATAAATATGAAACCTGTCAGACAGGTTAGACACAGGAATGGCTCCCCTTTGAGCATCACTAAAATCACAATTTTACATACAGCTCCTCATAAACGTTCATGGTTATGTTAAAATCAGTATAAGAAAAATACCTTGAATTATCAAACCCAATGTTTATATCCCAAAACAAAATAAAGTCCACTATAAAATCTGTTAAGTTTCCCACTAGTGCGATAACCCTTACATACATGGATATTCCGTACTGGAGTGTGACTTTTAAAAAATCCTTTTTATCGATTCCCTAAAAATGTTTCAATACAACTGCTGTAATATAATCGGTTTAATTCTTCATTTAAAAAAAAAAGAAAAACCTAAATATTTTCAGTATAATTCATAGATCATGTAGGTTTTTGCTATTTTCTGTGAAATTCGAAGCTTTACGCACCTGAAAAGTCAACCAAAATACATTGTACATGCTTCTTGGTAATAATGAAATAAAAATAATAAAAAAATCGCATTGAACATGTTGAATTAAGCATTACTTCATAGAAGAGAGTCATCAAGTCTACAATAATGTTGCATAAAATAAGTATATAAATTCATTTCTGGCTAAAGAAAACTGGCAAAAAAGATTATTTCAGTGAGGTAGATGTTTCTCCAACTATGTCTTATCTCTTTTAAACAGCTAGATTAAAGAAATAATAATAATTGAATAATAATAATAGTAATGATAATGAATAAATAAAAAAGAAATAATGATAATAATAAACAAAAAATTAATGAATAAAAATAGATAAATAAAGAAGACCACCGTTATCATTTGTTCCTTTCGTGATGCTTCTAAACATTACCATACAATCCTGTTACTGTACACCCGAGAACCCCTGTGACTCTGTGAAACAGCCGTTCAAGAAGACGGTTAATTTGAATTGCAAGGCACATAAATTTACGTCCAATGATTCACACTCATTTTCCAAAGTAATTATAAAACATATGTAATAAAATTACTTTAACAAAAAAAAGTAAAAAAAAAAAAATAATAATAATAATAATATTAATATTAATAGAGTTATTAAAACATGACAACTGCAAGAGTTACGACCTTTCTTTAACAATTTTAAACTTTCATGTTTAAATTTAAGAAAAAATCTAAACTCTAAAGTGTGATTGAAAGGCATATAAAATTGGCCTTGAATTTATGAACTAGACCCAAGGGAAGCACGCAAAATGAAGAATAAACTCGTAGCATATGACCGATTGGCAAATCAACTTCCAACACTACATCAATAATCAACGAAACTCCCTAGACCGGCTATTAGAGATTTTTACCTAAAGCACGGCTCCCAATGTTATTGTCATTCAAATTTTTTTGAACTTTGCTATTTAAATATTCAAGCCATGGATAATTCGTTACTGCACTGAAGAATCACGAATTTCACTTTTTATAGTTCGTTTCAAAGTTTATCGTTGCGGTTCATTTACCCCGCTTCGATTGAATACTGAGCGATTCTATACATTATCAATTTTGCATACATTTGTACCCATAAGATTTTTATTTTATATTTCTCGATAACAGCAGGAAAACAATGATAATTTCTCGTGTATTAGCCCCCATCCGATTCAATAGCGCGGGGTGTGTGTGTGGGGGGGTTGCACACGGTGGCACCTACATCTAAAATTCTCTAACAAGTTTACTCTTTCTATCCTGATTTCACGCCCCCCCCCCCCACTCCCCTAAAGTCGTAAAAATAAGGAATTACTTGGGCTCAAACAAGTATGTGTAAACATAATTTCTGGTAGTTTGAAATCGAATTTTAGAAGTTTTCGCTGGCTCCCTGCCGCTCGCCATGTTTCTTTATTTAGAATATTAACCGATATCATGGTTTGAAATAAAATTCCGAAGGTATAAGCAGGATATTATTAGTTATACAGTGTTTTACAGGGGGGATACAGAAATATGTCCATTCCATGCTCAATAGCCAATGAAGCAATGTTTCCCCTTCCACGACTCAACCTTTATTTTTATGTTTTTTTACCGGTCTGTTTCTGATACATGTATATACTATAAGTAATTGATAATTGAAAAATTTCGCTGGCTCGCTATATACATTATATATCATGCGAGATAATTTTCCGCTGGGGAGTGGGGTTCCCCCAAGAACCTGCTACAGGGCTTTGAGGTATTCCACGCCCCCTCTTAACTCAAACCTGTCCCCCGTAATTATATTCTGAATTTTTCCAAAATTTTGATAAATTTCAATATAGTAAATGAATCCCACCACAGCAAACTAACACATTTTTTTTCATCTCATAGAATCACAATACGATATATAAATAAATGTAATTTCAATAGTTTCTGGCCGTTTTAACAGATACATGCATGTACAATATACGGGAATCTTTTTCCCTCTCACTCGTACGAAGTGTATACATTTTATGTATATGCATTCATCTTCAGGCGCTTAGCCAGCGTTCTGGTCCAGGTAGAAGCCCTTGTGGATATTCAAGGGGCAAAGTCTCAGAATCTATTCAATTTTGCTCATGTACAGGGCAGTTTTCTACGTTAATGTTTCTTTCATTCTTTTTTTTTTTTTTGCAAAACGACGTGGGAGCAACTGCGTTCTAATGGTACGCCTGGTTATGCGCATGATTTTCTCTCTTGTCCATACGCCAATAGGCATTTGTAAACATGTACAACCATTTGGTTTTTAAGGGGGGGGGGCTTTTGTAAATCCAGCTCAGAATATTTTGCAAAAATATTTTTCTGCATGACTGGCGGAAAAATCAAGCATTCACTGAGGAATGAAAGGAAAAACATCTTTCTCCAGCATCTTCAGCATTAGACGTGCTAATAGACTCTCAGACATTTCACAACTGTCAATGATTCAGTTTGGTCAGGATTCTCTGACACTAAATGTTTCAAATTCTTCAATATATACATCACTCTCCAAGTTCAGATTCTTTAATTCCAAGAAAAGGTCAAACGTGTAGTTCAAGGTCACATATTGAATCTAAATCTATCTTAAGTAATTTCCGGACACAATGCATACATATACCATATCATCTATCATTTGCCAGACCAGTGTTGTAGCAAATCCTAAATATTAGGAAAGTAGGTCAAGGCTACTAGATATTCTTACACAAATATATACTGTGTAGAAGAGTAATGAACTTAAAATATCAATGTTTTTTTAAGATTTATTAAGTTTAATTGTAAATTTTATTCAAAACTCTGAAAATCACTAAAGAAAAATCATTATCACTGCAATATGTATATATATATATATGTAATAGTATCATCAATTTACAACATAATACTTTTGTACTTGCGAAAGGATATTTTTCTTTCTGTATAATTTAGCATATGCTTATTTCTTTTTGAAATTAATATTTTATATGAATTTACATGTCTAGTCTATATCAGGCGCGTAGCCAGAGTAGAAAGGATGTGTACTCAAATCAGTCTAGGCACGGGTCTGGGGCCGCCTTAAGCCCCCCTCCCCAGTGGGCTCAGGGCGAACTCCTGAAGTCCCCAGAGGCTCGTGAAATATGGAAATTTGAAACAACAAATTTTTACTGCTAAAGGGCTTTAATATTCAAGTATCAAGCAAATGTCGATGTTCGATTCAATATCTATTTAGTATATAGATGCATAGGAAACATTTTCCCTTTCTTCTTTCTAATTTGATTGTTTTCTTAACATTTTATTTCTATTTATTCATCTATTTATCTATTTTTGGCAAAATGATGTGTACGCAGTTGCGTACTTGCGTATGGGCAGCTACGCGCCTGTATATGTACCTAGAATTCAAAGTCATAAATTGTTGCTATGAAAATAATGAAATAAATAAATCTTTTTTCCCCATTCAACAGGTGCAGGTCTATTCTCAAGTAAAAAGTTTTCAATGCATTTAGAGGCAATTTAACCTACATTTAGTACATACATGTACATGTACCTGTAAGCACATGAAAGTAAGCACAAAACATGTTCAATATTCAAATACTAGTACAGTGATTTCTCCAGTGTCTATAGTAAAACTTAAGGATGAGGTAGATGTTCAATCTGATACCCAGAAATGAGGAATTTATTGTCCAGCCATCATGTATGTACAGAAGATGATGTCAGTCTCACTCTGAAAGTAAAAGATGTAATGAATTAAATTGAATACTAGTAACTTCATTTTAATATTACAAATGTATTAAATAAGCTCTAAAATGAATGAATTTTGCATACATTTACCAGAACATGCAGCAGTAGTATATATCATAATGATGTACATGTATATAAATTACATGACATGTAATTGTAAAGTTTCAGTAGTAGTACTAACATACAAATATAATTACAGGGCTTTCGATCGGCCATTCTCAAATTATGCAAAATAGTATCATTTTCCCTATTTATTGACCAATTTTTCCCAATTTGATACATACTGTACATGTACCTCATAGAAAATTCTAAAAAAAGAGAAAGTAAAAAATCCTAAATCCATTGACCAAATCTATCATATTCAATTTTGAAGAAAATGCATGTATTGCCAATTTTCCCAATTTGAAAGGCCCGATCCAATCCCAACCAGAAATCTCTGACGAGACTGTAGCTCTCCTGGTTGTTTTTTAATTCACTTAATGACAAGTAAATTCTAATATGGCCACATCCATTTTCTTAGTCACTGGGGGCCAGGAACTCAAACAAAATATCAGGTGCACTACTTGAATACAGACTCATCGTATTGCAAGAAGGATAAAGTCTCCATCATTTAGTGTCAGAGAAATTGCGAGTACGGTACAAGATTACATAGAGTCATACAGAAGAAAATGACCACACCCATTTTCTAAGACCCTGGGAGTCAGGGGCTCAAACAAGATGTCATGTGTACAACTAGACCACAGACCAAGTCTTATGCAAAAAGAGTTACATTTCTGTCTCTTATACTTTCAGGAGTTGCGAGCACAAGAATTGTTTACGGCCGGACGCCGGACAAGGGGGTACCGCATAAGCTCGACTATAACCAGTAGAGCTAAAAACGGGTGTCATGTGTAAGAGCCCGCTTAGGACAAAGAAAAATTAAACCCATGTTTTATTTTGTGGAACATGAATGCCCTTGTTGTCAGATATATTGTAGAAAAGTATTTCACACTCCAAGGTCAAGGTCTCTATGTAAAAATTCAGGTATTAATGTGAAGGCCTTACCACAAGGGATACACATGTAAGATATGATAGCACTATCACTTGCAATTCATGTTATGACCAAGGGCAAGGTTACAGGTAACATGGTTAAAGTTATTCAAAAATTGATCGTTATTCAAGGTCAAGGTCACAATGTCAAAATTTTGGTATTAATACGAAGACCTTATCACAAGGAAATATATAAGAATATGAAAGCCCTATCACTTAAAAGCATAATAATACTTTAGAAAATAATAGGGAAGTAGGTCAATCTTCAAGTTCAAGGTCACAAAGACAACAATTTGGTATCCATGGAAATTTACACAGCAAAAGCACATGTCTATATATCACTCACCATTCAAAAGTTTTGGCCATGGTGTAAGATTTTAAAAAGTTGGTCATTTTCCAAGGTCAAGGTCACAAATTTTGTATGCATGAGAAGGTCTTGTTTCAAACAATACACTGTACATGTACACATGAAATATGAAAGCATGTAACTTACCATTTAAGGTGAATCACAAGGGATACACGTATAAAATATGAAATAAATACAATGTTATTTGTACTTGTATTATTAGATTTACAAAATTATTATAACATGTATATTACATGTAGTATACATTTATATGTACAACTTACCCTTCGGTGCTATATCAGCATGTTTACTACAAGAGGCTGTGATACAGTTTCATCTGTCGATCTCACTATTCTATTGATGATGAATTCCTCTACATTATAACACAAAATCTCATTTCATACTGGACCACAGTTTCACAAGTAAAATGTTGTCGATGTACACATTGAATATGTTTTTCGTGTAGAAATATGCACTTGAACAATTTTCTTCATTCTCCTTTCACAACTGAATTATTTTCACACCATGGTGGCCAACATCATACATGGTAGTACATTTGTAATATTATATTCCACAGTATTTCTTCAACTTTACAAGTATGGTACTAGTAGCACTATAAGCATTCCACTATTCTGATGCACTTTCTTTCATTGGATCTGATGCACACATGCGCATGAAGACTTTTCTTATATTATATTCCTTCTTTTGTCTGGCAGTTATGGTTGTTACTGTAAAGAATAAATGAAATATTCAATTGATTTGAAATTCATCCCCTTTAAATAATTTTAAAACCATTCAAATACTGTTTCCACCAACACTACAGCACCAGGCTACAGAACTGATATTTGATACTGATTATAACTAACACTGACATCAAATTTATTCAAATTCATGGTGTGTACTTATATTTAGATGTTCATGAAGATGTAATGAAAGACAGGAATGGCCTTAAAGAACAAATATTTGTGAGATATTCGCTTACACCGATAAATAATCATGAAACTCATTCACACGAAAACAATGAGCACTCCCAGGTCGAGAATTTCTGATAAGAAGAATAATTTAAAATCCCATCATATGAGTTCCACGTGATACATAAATCAATTTAAAAACATACCTTAAGATGAGCCATGTGTCTGCATTCTTGAACAGTTGGTTTACTTGCATGCAAGAAGCATTTCTACGTGTTCAAATTTCGAACGGAAGTCCACGAGAGAATGTTTTAGACGAGACTACTATAAAATTAGAATAGGAACGGACTTTCTTTTCCGTCGTGTGTAAGGTAAAATCTTGACTCGAGAATCTTCCGATTGTATGCATATAATTTGCATAATAAGGTTCGGAGCCGTGTAAAGTCTACGCTGACGATTGAGATCGGACGATGACGATGATTTCAAAACAAGAAATCGAAAATGAATAGAACTTCATATTAAGAAACGAAGACAATGCATTTGGACGATTATCAAAAGGGGGGAGGTTAGAGGGGCGGGGAGGGGACGTGCAAGTCAGTAACTACCACCTCATGGAATTTGCCAAACATGCTGAGATCTATGAGTAGAATATTTTTCAGGCTGAACACTTCCCATCTCCTCCAGTGGCGGATCCAGCTTTTTAGTTGAGGAGGGGGATTGACGAGGTGTCTGGGGACCGCCTAGGTCCTCAGCGGGTCCAAGGCAGAGCCCTGGTAGAGGGGCCAGCAATTCATCCTTTTCGTTAGGACTCATTTTCGTGAATGAAATTTATTATATTTACTCATATTTACTCTTTTTAGATTGAAAATTATCGTTTCGCCTATGATTTGCTTTGGGGGCCTATCCCCCTTTGAATCCGCCAATGCCCTCCGCATTGAGGGGCAAGACACTTTGAAAGAAACCCAGAATTCGGTCAGAAAGGGGGAGCGGCATTTGCTAAGTTACATAATACTGTATAATACATGTACATGTACCATTTGTATGTGTCTTTTTGTTTGGCGCTGTACATAGATATTCATAGAAATAGAAATTATTGTAATTAGAATCGAATTTTGATAACATATTTGTGTTAGAAATGCTGTTACTCAAAATTTTGAGATGAGAAGCGAATTGAGCACCATCCATCCTTTTTATTTTGAAACGACGACTGCTTTTGCTCGCCTTTCTCCTCTTTTTCTCCAGTTGTATGTTACTTACTTAGTCCTTCTTATGCCTTGTGGCACTCAGGGCAAGGAGGCACATAGGGCAAGGATATATGAACATCTATACAAATATATTTTCGTATGATTATTAAGTTAAGACATTGGCAAATTCAGAGGTTGAGGGGGAACGTGGGGGCGTAGTGACGCATGTCCTCTCCTCTAAAAATTGCCAATTTAGTGTTACACGATCAAATAATAATCCTGGCAATCGCTGTTCTCAAATAGATAGTTCATTGAAACTGCAATAATGGTGCTCATTTTCCATTCAAAATAACACATGCGGATTTTGTTTGGGGGGGGATGCAGCAGCAGATTCTACCCTGGACCCGTTCATTATTTATAAAGATTATCTAAGATCTATGCCATTGAAGTTGGTAGAATAAAATCATAACTACTCGAAAAAAATAAAGCTGGAATATGCGTAAAAAGTATATATTTTAGCTTCATTTTCATCTATCAAGTGTTTGCTCTAAAATACACTTTTTGTTTAGATTGGATGACAACTATAAATGGGAGGGGGGGGGGGTCAGACACTAATCAATATGAATTTAACTTCTAGAGTCCAAGACTAGTCGAATCAATTATTTTTCAGTAACTCATGGTCATTGTGTTTTTCATTTTTTTTTCAAATTTTACAGTTTTATATTATTGAATTTCCTCTTTACATCTTTTACTTGTTTTTTCTTATATAAAGTCATTATCTGTGAACAACTTTTTAACACAAATTCATGAGATAGTGCGTAGGTTTGGAGGGGAATGTTGGGCTGTATTTCGGAAAAAATAAAAAATCAGTATAAAAGATATAACAGAGAATGTTTATTTTCGGCCACTAAAAAGTTGTACTATTTATTCTCGGGGGAGGGGGGGAGGGGGACATTTTTTTCAGAAGACAATACGTTATAGACTTCCTAAGCCTGGAGATCTATCCACAGAAATGCTTTCCAATGTGAAAAAAACACTTATTATGTGTTTCTCTTCACGAATTAAAATTTTGTTTGAAAGCCGAACTAGTGAAAAGGAATAAATTTACTTCTACAAAGAATATAAAACACCCAACAAAACTGCTCAAATATTATTTGAATTATCAGTTAGGCAGACAGATTTCACTAAAACTTAGGAAAAATTGTTTTGAGAGCTCCCCCAAGTCGTCGGCGTCCAGTGTCAATTGTCAGCCTAGACTTTAGGTAAAAATCTCTATTACCAGTAACAGATTTAATCTGTTGTGACTGAGAAAAAAGTATCCAAATCATTATTACATATTATCTTTTTGCATACAAAAAACAAAAACAAAAACAAACAAAAAACAAACAAACATACAAACAAAAAACAAAAAAAAACATATATATATATATATAAATGAATAAATAAATGAAAAGGGGAAGGTAATCAACATTATGCACTACACAAATAAAAATAAAAAATATATATAGGTCATGTGCTTATATACATGTATGCGCCACACCACTATTACCAAAACACTAGTTGTTTTTATAATCATAGAATGGATAGCTGGCAATTTACAGTCTCCCAACTTTGACATAATTCAAGAAACGTGCATGTTTTATAGACCATTTTCTTTCATCTTGTATACATGTACTAAGACAAAAATATAGTTTCTACTTTCAGTTTAAAGTCCTCCATTCCCTTGCTTGATATGCTATGAACATCCCTTTCTCCATAGCTCATCTGGACACCCTCCATACATGTATATCTATGTATCTCGTAAGTTATATGTGAAGCCGGCTACCAGGATACAAACCAGGTAGATATTATTATTGTACCTCTCTTTGTTCTTCATATTCTCATAATAGTATTGTTTACAAATAAAATTTTAAAAGTCATATAAATTATACATGTGTAATGCATATATGATGCTTTCTTTTGTATCACAACTACATTTATGTCATTATCATGTAACCAGTTTTTCCAACTAATAATCTCATAGGGCATGCCCCTTACACGTGTCATTGTAGGTCATCCTCTTGAATGTATTTTATCCTCAATGTCCACCCCCTTTTCTAAGGTAGCAAGACTTTATTAGTTCTTGCCCAAACATTTACATCATGTGTCATAAAGTAAAACCATCATGTCATGCCTTCTAATATGTGAATAAACATAACAAGATTACGAGATATGGCACTAATATTATGTTGCTTTGTCACATCCACATATATGAGTAATACTGTTTCCCATGTAATCTTAACTGCCGCATATATGTCAATGGCCTTGAAATAATTCAAGAGGACATCACAAAATAAATTAGTTTGTCCTTATTCAATCACCTCAGCTTTATGTACCTTTAATTAAGATTCATTACCTGAAGCATACATGTCTGTTGAACCAAATTAATGATTATTATGTCAAGAAGGCTGCCCTCTAACAGCAGACTTTACCCTCTTCCTTTGTCAACCTGGATCCCCAAGTCACCTGACTTTAAATTCTTTAGACCCTCATCAGCCCTTAAAACTGAAATGATCTCAACTCTATGTGCTCCATGATACAAAAAGAATCGTTAAAAAGACCAAACAAAACCCCCTAGTATACTGGCGATACTCCTGGCAAACGGCCTTTCACTTGAATCTCATGCTTTCTTGCATGCATTTTGTCATACAGCATAAGTTGAGAACTTGTTTTCCTTGCAACAGTCATGATAGTTGTTCAAGTCAATCAATGTATAAAGAAAAACGTTGAGGTTGAAAATGATATTGATCAACATGTTGACATATCAAAATAAGGTTAAACTAAACATGCCAAATGTTTATGTGATATTGATTGTGAAACATGAATGCCTATGTAGGCATCTTTGTCTGTGAACAGATGTTATGTAAAAGATCAAGGTACTAATAAAAAAAATGGTATCCATGGAAAGGTCTAGTCCAATTGGGAGTATTCATTTGAAATATGAAACCTTATCCCTTACCATACAAAATTAATGCCAAGGCTCAAGTTTTCCAAACTAAGGTCAACTCAGGTCAAGGTCCTAGGTATCTACGACTTTGGTATCCATCGAAATATCTTGTCACAAGGAATTCACACATGAGATACCAATGTCATATCCCCTACCATGCAAGAGCGATGTCCAAGGCTATAAATTCTTGCAAACATATATATAGGGAAAACTGAAAGATCAAGGTGACAAATTTCGCTAAAAATGGAAAGGTTTTGCAAGATGAATGAATGTAAATATGAAATATGAATGCCCTATCATTTACCAATCAAATGCTATAACCAAGATTTTCAAAGTAAGTACACCTCCATAGTCACAAAGTTCTTTTAAGTATAAAAAGAAAAAGAAATGTCTTTGCACATGGAATACACTTGAAATATCAAAGCCCTATTACTTACCATTCAAACTTATGGCCAACATAAAAGTTTCTCAAAGTAGGTCAAACTCAAGGTCAAAGCAAAATTTGGTATCCGTGGAAACTTCTTGGCACAAGCAAATTTGAAAGCCTCACCACCTATCATTCAAAATTTATGGTCAAGGGTATTTTATTTAGGGGGGGGGGTGTCAAACAGGCTATCCTACGGACATGCCAAAACACTATCGTATACCAGTATCCCTGAATCTCCGTTGTGACTAAAAATGATTTTAACAAAGGCAGTAGGAATTCTTTTCACTTGATTCCAGGTATTCATGAAAAGCATCTGCAAAATTTGTAAAGAAATGTACCGAAGACTCGAGAGAAATCCACCAGCATCAATTGTCCTCTTTTTTAAAAAGTAAATGCAGGATAACTCAGTTTGAACTTACTTTATCAAAAAGTAGTTCCTGTATATACTTTGCTTGACATAACAATTCCCTGGATACAAAAAATAAACAAGTCAACCCTATCTAGTTTAACTTGGTTCGCGGTGGAGTTATGAAATTGAGTGTTTCATACCAACAATGACCTCTGATTGCTATTGGGGGTTGTATTGTTGGCGTGATGATCTACGATCATGTGGCGTAGACACTCAATTCCTTAGATATTTCAATCTTAACTGTTAATATGATCCGGTCCTAAAACGCACATGTGAACCAACCCGGTGCTGTTTGCGGATCTTCAAATTCATTTCGTGGTTATTGTTAAAGCTGAACAATTGATGTTGACCTTAAGAAAATTATTGATATGGAACAAAATGTTGATGTGAACAAATGATGTTGAACAAAATGTTGATGTTGAACAAAATGTTGATGTGGAACAAAATGTTCATGTTGAACAAACTGTTGATGTGAACAAAGGATGTTGAACAAATGTTGTAGTCGGGGTTTGTCCTTTGCAACTGGCATCCCCGTATTGATGAATATCTTCTAAATTGTAAAAACTTGGGGTTTGTCCAATGTATATGGCATCCCCAACTATTTGGACTTAAAGTTTTAAATAAAGAAATATAAATATATACATTATACTCCACTGCGGCCAAGTTCATGCCAATACAATAAATATAAATCTTACTTTCACTCTTGTCATTATTTTGAAACCTGGAAATGGAATTGGTCAGCAAAATGAATCAGTAAAGATATGATTAATAAGGTCACCAGGTCAGCAACCCAAAAGACATTGGAAGATCCATACTCATAATTGAAATATATACCTCAAGGTCATTTGTCTGTCTGTTAGTGTATGGCTAGATATAATCTACATTTTGATACTGGAAGAACTTGTCTGTCTCATATTGGTCTATGATAAATCGGCATAATCTAGCTAGTCTAGATTTATGCAATATTATCATCGCCAATACTTTTATTGGTAGATTTCATTGCTAATTCATTGTACTTAGCGGCCAACGAAAGATAACTCTTATCGTGAGACAACTTTCACGTATTTCACAAATTATCTCCCTTTTCACTTTCATTATCAAAGGGTTTTTGACATGTTTTTATTTCAGGGAAAAAATCGTTAAAATCCCACCTCTCCCACCCATTCTCGCGCTTATTTTGCTCACATTAGAAGTTAATGTCTGAACTACAGTTACTGCCGTAGAAATTCTATTTTCAGACTGCAATAGAATCATCCCCTTCCTGATGGTCCTGTCGCGGTGGATGTTACCTCTCCTCAATCCTTAACCAGCCAAACACCTGATTCCTCAAACCGTTTCATCGTGATGGACGTTCACCATTAAGAAGACCGAATACAAACTGGACTCCTTTACATCGTTTACCAGGACATTCAAAGTTTGCTGTAGACCGTCCTGACTTATCCTTCCATTGCTTACATCAGCATGCTCAGGCGTAGACACTCAATTCCATAGAAATTTCAATCTTAACTGTGAATATGATCCGGTCCTAAAACACACATGTGAACCAAACCGGTGCTGTTTGGGGACCTTCAAATTCATTTCGTGGTTATTGTTTAAGCTGAACACTTGATGTTGACTCAAAGAAAATTGTTGATATGGAACAAAATGTTGATGTGAACAAATGATGTTGAAAAAAATGTTGATGTTGAACAAAATGTTGATGTGGAACAAAATGTTCATGTTGAACAAATGTTGATGTGAACAAAGGATGTTGAACAAATATTGTAGTCGGGGTTTGTCCTTTGCAACTGGCATCCCCGTATTGAAAAATATCTTCTAAATTGTAAAAACTTGGGGTTTGTCCAATGTATATGGCATCCCCAACTATTTGGACTCAAAGTTTTAAATAAAGAAATATAAATATATACATTATACTCCACTGCGGCCAAGTTCATGCCAATACAATAAATATAAATCTTACTTTCACTCTTGTCATTATTTTGAAACCTGGAAATGGAATTGGTCAGCAAAATGAATCAGTAAAGATATGATTAATAAGGTCACCAGGTCAGCAACCCAAAAGACATTGGAAGATCCATACTCATAATTGAAATATATACCTCAAGGTCATTTGTCTGTCTGTTAGTGTATGGCTAGATATAATCTACATTTTGATACTGGAAGAACTTGTCTGTCTCATATTGGTCTATGATAATTGGCATTAACAATTTAAAGCAAAAGAATGGCGGAGCCTTTGCATTGATATATAAAGAGCAGAAACCACTAATTCTCACAACTCTGGTTGTGGATGGGGTTTAGTGTTCGTGTTGCACACAAACACTTGTGGAGGGTTTTTTACCCCATCTTTGAACTTGCAAGGTTTAAACACCTTCTAGTTTTTATGCTCAGGCCATTTATGTTTTGATGATAAGATAATACTCTTATAGAGTTGTGTATCTTGTTTATTTTTCTGCCTGTTAATTGTTTTATGTTTTGATTACGTAATTTTTCATTTTAATAAATGACCATTTTCAATTCAATACAGACTGTTTTATTCTTTGAAATACAGCTGCGTTCAAGCAAAGCACAACTCAGAATTGATGGACATAAATGATCATTTATAAGTATTATAAATGTATTGATGGCAAAAAGTCTTATCATTTAATGATTAATATTCATGATCTTCATGCGCGCGCAGCATCATAACAACATTAGCATCTTTCATTGTTTTTGCGTCGTGCAAATTGCTGGGATTTTAATCAAATTCCCACCCTCCTCACCCAAATGTTAACATTCCAATAGCATGTAAATATTATATAATATTGATGTCACTCTGTATTCTACGATTTACTTACTTTTAGACCAAAATATACGTATATACACTTTTACAAAAGAATTAACCTTTTTATCATTTTATTGAATACATCAAAATATGACATCTACTATCATGTTCATCTTGTATCTTTTTCAAATTAGTATGATAAAATGTACTTTTATGTAGAGTCCACATGGTAGGGAACTGAGCAGTAAAATTGATTAGCTGTAATTGGTTTTTGAACGTTTTCCTTTGTTGTTTGATGGTTGCATTATATTATTGCAAGAAAATGTTTGTACTTCGTTAAGTATTAACTTATATTATAGTAATGAAATATACTACGAGTTTTGAGGGTTTTTATACCCAATCTTTGAACTTGCAAGGTTTAAACACCTTCTAGTTTTTATGCTAAGGCCACATATGTTTTGATGATAAGATAATACTCTCATAGAGTTGTGTATCTTGTTTATTTTTCTGCCTGTTAATTGTTTTATGTTTTGATTACGTTATTTGTCATTACGTAATTTGTCATTTTAATAAATGACCATTTTCAATTCAATACAGACTGTTTTATGCTTTGAAATACAGCTGCGTTCAAACAAAGCACAACTCAGAATTGATGAACATAAATTATGTTGTGGTTATACCGTAATATATTGTTGTCAGTTTTAACGTGTCGCTTGATAGTTATCTTATGTGTGGTTTGTGTATTAAAATGTTGTTGTCATTCTATATTATGTTGTTGAATATTTATATCATGTTGGGATTTTGCTATAATATGTTGTTGTCATTTTATACCATGTTGTTGAATTGCAATATTATGTAAGCTTGGACTATTATATGTTGTTTATTTTTCATATTTTGTGGTAGAAGTGTTATATTGGGTTGAGGTAACATTGTATTTTGTTGTCTGTGCTCTTTATCAAGTGCAAAAATTGTTAAATTCTATCCAGATTTATTATTTGTAGAAATATTCTTTCTTGGTATTTCATCATTACAAAACAAAAACACATACACACACACCCTCCTTAACACACACACACACGATGTGCAGTTTTGATGTCAGAAATCATTTTATTTAGGTCTGCCTCGGTTATTTACTAACTGTATTTTGCCTATACGACATAAACAAATAACAACTCCCTTTATGCATGATTAATTTTAAATTTTATGGAAAATATATGAAAATCAAAGCACTGAAGCCACTGAGAGCTAATAGCTAAATATCGAAATATGACATTGTATCATTTATGCTGTATGACACCAAACTTATCTTCGTAGACAAGTTTATGCAAGTATAGAATAATACTGAAATGCTAATCCATAATTATGTCATTAGAATTAAAAGATGACCGTCCTCGAACTAGCATTTTCAAAAGCGTCAATACTAGTGGCTGACCCAGAGGGTTGACAAAGGGGATAGGGAAGGTAAGTATAGTGGAAGAGGGGAATTGAGACAATCTCTTACAAATATCTTCCATAAATATTCCTTTCATTCTATAAACATGATAAAGATCAAATGAAACAAGAGCCCCAGGGGGCACAATGCTCACCTGATACCCATGCACTCTCTTAACGTACTAATATTGCAATATGATAGTGTCAGTACCAGAATTTGAACCAACAACCCTGGGACTATATACACAAAAACCTTTTTTTTTAAATTCAAATAAAAAATCGAATATATAAAATTTAGGCATGAAATATATATCACAGCAATAAGAGACTTAGATATGTCAAATAGACAGTAAAAGAGTGTGCAAGACGGGAAAAATGAGCATGGAAGAAAACATTTTTTTGTAAAAAATGAAGTTAAAGGTATTCAGATGATTTTCAAGTGCATAAAAAGATGACAAAAATTAATAAAGCCTACGCTCACGCAGCAAGATACGCCCGTTGGGATTTTTGTTTACAATATCAACAATATCTAAGTCCCATAACTCCATATTGACAATTCGGATGAACCTGAAATTCGAAAGGCAGCATACTCTCTGCTTTCTAATCACGATGTAGAAATATCATGAAAATCTGTTGACACGTATTCAAGTAATTGCGTTCCATGTTCCTATATTTTGCCCTTAGCTTAACATGTATGTCCATATACCCCCCCCCCCCATTACACATAATTTTTTGATTATGTGACAAAAAACATTAAAAACCCGTCAAATATGTCAAAGAACATCTTTTCTTCGTGAAGTATACGAAATTTCAAAACATTTCGACAAGAAATAGATTTTTAAAGAATCTTTAACCTTTTTTTTTTTAGTATATTTTCATTGTATTTAAAATATCTAATTCCATTAACTCCTTAACGACAAATCGGATGAACATGAAAATCGAAAGGCGGCTTCTTCTTCAAAGTCTGATCACAATGAAGAAATATCATGTAAATCCGTTGATACATATGCAAGTTATTGCGTTCCATGCGCCTATATTTTGCCCTTAGCTTAACATATACATGTATGTGCATATAATCCCCCCTCCCATTACACATAACATCTCGGTTATGTGACCAAAAATTTAAAAACCCGTTACATATGTCAAAGAACATCCTTTCTACTTGAAGTATACAAAATTTCAAAATATTTCGACTAGAAATAGATTTTTAAAATTTTTTTAACTATTTTAGTATATTTTCATCGTATTTAAAATATCTACGTTCCATTACTCCATATTGACAAATCGGATGAACATGAAAATCGAAAGGCGGGTCTAATCACAATGAACAAATATCATGTAAATCCGTTGACGCATATTAAAGTAATTGCGTTCAAAGCGCCTATATTTTGCCCTTAGCTTACATGTATGTGCATATAACCCCCCCTCCCATTACACATAATATCTCGATAATGCGACCAAAAACAGTTACATATGTCAAAGAACACACTTTCTACTTGAAGTATACAAAATTCCAAAACATTTCGACCAGAAATAAATTTTTGAATAATTATTCTAACTATTTTAGTATATTTTCACCGTATTTTAAAAATCTAAGTCCCATAACTCTGTAACGACAAAATAGATGAACCTGGAAATCGAAAGGCGGCTTCTCTCCACAGTCCAATCATAATGTATGAATATCGTGAAAATCCGTTGACCCATATTCAAATTATTGTGTTCCATAAGCGTAGCGGACTTCGCCATATCATAATACGAAATGACGGGCGTATAAAAAATGAAAAAGGAAGAAAAAATTTGGGGTGCCGGTGACGAGACTTAAACCCACAACCCTTGGGTCCATGTGCATAGTAAACATATCTATTCATATCTTAAGAAATTCATAAAAATTAAAAAAAAAGATTATAGCATGTAATGAATATCAAAGCAAGTAGTAACTTAAATATGACAAACATCGCTACATGAGGGCACAAAACCATTTATAGAGTAATTCAACGAAAGAGTTTAAAAAGTGAGCATTTCTGACAAAATCCAAAAAGACATCAAAGACGGGTCAAAAATGACTTAGGACTGGAACCAAAAACAACAACACTTGTTAAGACATTCATCTAGATCATCCAGATGCTTTCGGTTTGTCGATATATGCTTCGGATCTGAAGAAGAAATTTGTCAAAGGAGGGTACCCCCGTGACCTACTTTTGCCTTTGGTGGCGCCACCTTTTGACGGATCCGCACGAAGATCAACAACACTTGTAGGGGACTATGAGTACTTAATTCCTGCCAAGTTTCATCAACATCCCTTCAGTGGTTATTGAGAATAAGTCGAAAATGTGAAAAGTTAATGACGGACGGACGGACGACGGACGCCACGCAATGACAATAACTCAGGAGAGCTAAAAAAAACAATATTCCTTGAATGTTTTTTTAAAGATCGAATGAAAAAATACATTGCATTTCATTTTCAAAACCTTATGGTTTTTGGTTCGTTAGCGTTATTAATTTTTCGTTTCATACGGAACTGTATCGGTCAATCAAAGGAGTTTATTCAGTTAAAGGCTTTCATGGAGTCCTATGTAGATATATTTACAGACCTGGTATGGCATATGATGAAGACAGACGTGTGTGGGGAGAGAGAGAGAGAGAGAGAGAGAGAGAGAGAGAGAGAGAGAGAGAGAGAGAGAGAGAGAGAGAGAGAGAGAGAGAGAGAGAGAGAGAGAGAGAGAATCATGCACTGGTAGTGTGGAGATTAAAAGATAAAAAGGCATGTAAGGTCTATATTTTCATTAAGTTTAACGCATTTGAAATTTTCTGTTACAAAATTTCTTTAAATTTCTAAAACGTGGGTCATGTAGCATCATATCCCACCCATTCTGCTACGACTTTTGGTACATTTTTGGACATAATAATTTTCATTCTTTTGGCCATATTACATTGTTTAGACTAAGGATCACTGACGAAGGTTTAGTATCCGAAACGTGCATGTCTGGTCCATGCTGTAAATTTATCAGGTTTTAAATGATGCTATTGAATTTATAGACGTTTAACATTTGACCTACTTGGTGAGTGTCACTGCTGGTGGACCAAGAGTCCCCGAGGGCACATGTAGCCAAGTTCGATCAACTTTGGTTGATCGTCTGTCTCTTCAACGCATTTGAAATTTTCTGTTACAAAATTTCTTAAAATTTCTAAAACGTGGGTCCTGTAGCATCATATCCCACCCATTCTGCTACGTCTTTTGGTACATTTTTGGACATAATAATTTTCATACTTTTTGGCCATATTACATTGTTTAGACTAAGGATCACTGACAAGGGTTTAGTATCCGAAACGTGCATGTCTGGTCCATGCTGTAAATTTATCAGGTTTTGAATAATGCTATTGAATTTATAGACGTTTAACATTTGAACTTCTTGGTGAGTGTCACTGCTGGTGGACCAAGAGTCACCAAGGGCACATGTAGCCAAGTTCGATCAACTTTGGTTGATCGTCTGTCTCTTCAACTTATTTGAAATTTTCTGTTACAAAATTTCTTTAAATTTCTAAAACGTGGGTCCTGTAGCATCATATCCCACCCATTCTGCTACGTCTTTTAGTACATTTTTGGACATAATAATTTTCATACTTTTTGGCCATATTACATTGCTTAGACTAAGGATCACTGATGAGGGTTTAGTACCCGAAACGTGCATGTCTGGTCCATGCTGTAAATTTATCAGGTTTTAAATGATGCTATTGAATTTAAAGACGTTTAACATTTGAACTACTTGGTGAGTGTCACTGCTGGTGGACCAAGAGTCCCCGAGGGCACATGTAGCCAAGTTCGATCAACTTTGGTTGATCGTCTGTCTCTTCAACGCATTTGAAATTTTCTGTTACAAAATTTCTTTAAATTTCTAAAACGTGGGTCATGTAGCATCATATCCCACCAATTCTGCTACGACTTTTGGTACATTTTTGGACATAATAATTTTCATACTTTTTGGCCATATTACATTGTTTAGACTAATGATCACTGACAAGGGTTTAGTATCCGAAACGTGCATGTCTGGTCCATGCTGTAAATTTATCAGTTTTTAAATGATGCTATTGCATTTAAAGACGTTTAACATTTAAACTACTTGGTGAGTGTCACTGCTGGTGGACCAAGAGTCCCCAAGGGCACATGTAGCCAAGTTTGATCAACTTTGGTTGATCATCTGTCTCTTCAACGCATTTGAAATTTTCTGTTACAAAATTTCTTAAAATTTCTAAAACGTGGGTACTGTAGAATCATATCCCATCCATTCTGCTACGTCTTTAGGTGCATTTTTGGACATAATAATTTTCATACTTTTTGGCCATATTACATTGTTTAGACTAAGGATCACTGACGAAGGTTTAGTACCCGAAACGTGCATGTCTGGTCCATGCTGTAAATTTATCGGGTTTTAAATGATGCTATTGCATTTAAAGACGTTTAACATTGAACGTCCTTGATACATTCTTCTTTTAAAAGTCTTAAACTCCATACGTATTCTTGTTGTTTGGAATGTATTAATCCCTAGAAACTGGCGACGTTTATCATATCAATTTTAAAAGTCTACGTATAACGTTGGGTAGTCGTAATTATTAACTACTAATTAAAAGTTTGCTGGATGGAAGGATTTATTTGAGAAAACTTTTTGATATACATGTGTGAACAACTAATACGTATCTTCTCGATTTTTTTAGACTTAGATCGAAAATTAGAAAGGGGAAACGGGACGGGACCGTACATACAAATTTTTGGTTATCTGCTTTCCACGGTTTTTTTTTTTTTTTTTTTTTTTTTTGCAAAGATTTTAGAAAATGATACGGTGTACGTAATATAACGATGGCCAATAGCGGCCGACACATTTTACCTACATTAAAGAACATGTGTACATCACTTTCTGTACAAAATGTACAAAGATCTACAAAATCCTCCGATGGTATACAAATGTGTACATGTATTATTTGCACATTTGTACATGTACAAAATCCTCCAATAGTATACAATGGGTTCATACAAATGTAAATAAATAAAGATATGAAGGCAAATCTCTAAAGCGGTCAATTCTCACATGTAACACGTGGTACTGATTTAAACGCTAACATAAACTTTACTGCGTTGAATTTGTATATTGTGCATAGTCCTTTTTTTGACGTTGATCCATAGTTTCTTAGTCTTTGCATTGAATGACAAACTGACATAAGTATTAAGACAAGAAACTGAATAGAGAAGATATAAGAAATAAGTACACTGCTAAAAAAGTATAGAATCACACTGCCATTTCTCGTATACATTCAGTCAACAGGTACTCTGTTATCATAAAGATTTTTCGAAGTATCAGGAAAACGTAAACATTTCGCTTCTCACAGTACAAAGTCAAGACAAAGTTGAACACAAATATGGGATCAATTTGAATATAATTGTTCTTCCAAGAACTGCTAGAATTTTGAAAAATGTTCCAATTTTTGAAAATTCGGCAACTTATCGAAATTTTCGAAAAAAAATAGATTATTTGATAGTTTCATTCTACCCAAAATGGCATGATTTTGAGTAGAATTCATCATTAGTGCAAGGTAAGATTTCATCATTAGAGCCAGACGGATTCCAAGTAAGCTACTTATTCAGGGTTATATTGCACAACGGCTGAAATCATCATTGAGGAAGCTTCGGACGCTACGGGGGTATAAAAAAGGAAATAAGATCCCCCTTTCCAGATTCCATCAGATTGAGCTCGATCTCTCAGAAAATAAATCCAATACACTGAAGTGAAATGTTACATGTATATTCATTGGGCGTGAGTTCCATAAAACGCGCGAAAAGGGTGACCTAACGCGTGAAAAGGGTGACATAAATAATTCTGTATAAATTTATATGTTCGGTATTTCAATCAGCACCACTTTCGAGATTCGCCTTTTTGTACATGTACAATGTACAATTGTACAAATAATGTATGTTCACATTTGTATACTATCGGAGGATTTGTACATGTACATTTCGTACAGAAAATGATGTACACATTTTCTTTAATGCAGGTAAAAAGTAAAAATTGGCCATCGTATGATAATGAACAAATAATTTTTCTGAATTTTTCTAACGTCGGATTTTTTAAAACGATAAACAACAATAAGACATCTCCCATAAAATAGTTTTATTGCGATGAATATAATTGTACCCCCCTCTCTCAATCTCTCTCTTAATTCATATGAGGGACGTACGTATGTAGATGTTCAATTTTCGGTACAACAGAAAATGGACAGGGGACTGGATCAGTACATAACTTATAATTAGTTATGAAACGTATATCCGATTAGTATCAGGTGCATCGTTAACATAATTATACCTTCCTCGTCAACGACCCGTAATGCTTTGGTCCCTCCCTCATTAATAAAATAAACACGTATCTATGCATGTACATTGTTTACATATTTATATCTATCCCTGTCAACTAAAGCAGTTAGTGTTCATCTCATTACATAAACATGCGCTTCTACGTAACAAAACAGCTTGATTCCAAAGTAAACATAGTAACATCGTTTATACATAGAAGCAGCATCAGCCCTTCACTTTATCCGGCAGAAGAAGATTGGAAGATTTAATTCGTCACGATGCTGAAAACCCTGTGATCTGATTTGTTCGTGCTTCAAATTATACATGTACGGAATTGGGGCTCTCTAGCGTGAAAAAGTTCAGGTGATCACTTAGAGCTATTTGCTCAAAAACTCAAAATTTATGTGATAGAACATGCTTTAATCTTAAAGCATTAAATTTTAAAAACATTTCGATTAGAAATAGATTTTAAATAAATTTCATCTAAATAAAACCCCCTGTTTTAGCCTAAATTGACATTAACTTTTGACCTTTCAAAAATCAATGGGGTTCTTCTCATCTTCATAGGCAATCTACATAGAAAATTTGAATTTCATAGGGAGAATTGTTTTGCTGTATCGCAGCCTTAAGGTAGGGGACTGACGGATGGATGGACAGTGACGTAATGTAATGTTTATTAGCCAAAAGCATAAACTTATAGGCATATAACAATGCATAAATACAATAAATATACATTAAGAAACACGTAACATGAAAATGAGCTGTTGTAATGAATTGCGAAAGGAGGTTCAATAAAAATACAAGTTATCAGTTATGAATCGATAGATTTACAGCATTATGACGTATCTTACAAGATTCGAGCAGAAACTTTTCTAATGAGAATAATTCTTTAACATTAACTGAGGATAAAAGCTGTACTAATTTAAAGGATGAAGGTCTCCTCAAATAATACGGTTTTATACAATTTCGTCTTATATTATCATATAGAGGACAAACTAGAGCAAAATGATACAAAGTGAACCTGTCAATAATATGCTTAAAGAAAAGACATTTCGAGGAACGTTCGAAAAATGAGTTTCGCTCCTGCAAAAAGCAATCAGTCAAGCGAATTTTACAAAAACTCAAAAAAAGTTTGTCATTTGTAACATTATGGCAGAGCCATAAGTCTCCGAGACCCAACGAAAATAACATATTTCTAACACACAGAAGCCACATATTACTATTACAATTGTCATTATCTATTGTGTACAACATATCTTTGTAAACATTTTGTAGAATGCAGTTTTCTGTCTTTAAGAGCTTAATCCAATATTTAAGTATTTGTAAATAAAATTTAATATTCAGTGGTGACCTTCCCAGTTCTGAGTATACCATCATATTAGGCGTAGAGTTTTTTACTTTGAGAACATACTTCAGGTATTCTAAATGTATTTTTTCGATGAAATATGTTTTATAAAACCCCCAGACTTCCCCTGCATGATCAAGAACACTAGAAATATAAGTATCAAAAGTACTATCAGGCATGCTTTCGTATCGTTTTGCGAAAAAAGATTTTTAAAAAGCATAAAAGAGAGAGAGAGAGAGAGAGAGAGAGAGAGAGAGAGAGAGAACCCACGAAAGCTATCATTCTTGTTTCCGCTAAATATTTTCGTAGCTATCGTATCTGCATGTAAATTTTATGGAGTACGATTATCGAAGTAAATGTCATTTATAATGGAGAAACTTTCCTGCAAATGAGTAAAATCTATAACTTTCAAGGGGCATCCATTGCCAGGCCTTTGTCGTGTACCCCTTTAGGAGGCTCAATAATCGTTTGACGTCATCAGATATCGAGTACGGTACGTTTATTTGTGGCCTTTTTTGTTGTTCGGCCTTCAAACTCCTCCGTAATTCGCTTGTTTCTTGATGGATTTCGTCAAGTTTGGTATCGATGGAACCAGAAAATTATCATCTACAATCTATGTCTAATAAATAATTAGTAAAAAATATCGTTAAATTTATATATATATAAATATCCCGCAATTGAGGCGCGCCCTGGCTACCGCCGTAAACGTATGGTTTTTACAACGTCTTCATCGGTTATACAACCGCTTGTTGCCTAGGATCAAAATAAAGAAGGTTAATTGAAGTTAATGATCAAACAGGATATTTCTTGGAGATTTTAGCGATATCAAAGATAAGATATTTCAAGTTTGGTTTCTCTGATTATATTTAGTTAACGAATTTTTTCTTCAATTTTGTCAACTTTCGCGCTTTTCAGCGAGATGTTATCGAATAAATTTTCCGTACTTGAAAAGTTTCAGCGAATGAATTTTAGTTTTAACCCTGCTTTGTTCAAAGATATATCCATTTTACAGATCACTGCACGCATTATCGAGAACGAGGGAGGTGATTGACGTCCACTTATTGACATGGAACGTCAAAATGTCTAAAAACGCTTCCGTTTACTAAATAGGTCTATTTCTCTTTTTCATATTTCTGTATCTCTAAAAAAAATTCATGGAGCCAGAAATTAAAATTTGAACAAAACTTTTTTTCTGAGCTTTGACTTGAACTTTTTTGACAAAATTCATTTAATTGACACTTACAAAACACGAAAGGTGAATTTATAAACGGCGAATAACGCTTGACCAGGGATATTTGGAATTACACACATTACTTCCCTTTTCTTGTTTATTTTTCGACAAATTGTTTACAAGTATGTTTGTTTTTTTCATTTCGATGATCATAGTTGTGTAAGTATTCTTCCTTGCACCAGAATTTGAAACTTTCGCTGAATGTTGGGAAAAAATAATCTCGACTCGGAGTATCTGATTTTTTTACCTCACCTGAGCTATTGTCATAGCACGCCGTCCACCGTCCGTCCGACGTCTGTCCCCCGTCTTGGGAAAACCAAGTAGATTTGTACAATATGGAAACGAGGTAAAGCGGAATGTCGTGTACTTTTGTAAAAAGATTAGAGTCTGGTCTTGAAAAATATGTCAATTAGAACAGCTTTTAACAAATATTTTCATCATCATCATGTCATCTACGGGACCGGGGCATTTTAATTTGACTTGTTGTAAAGTTTTACAAAATCGTTACTATGACAACCAAGTATTTTAAATCAGGATGAACGATAACATGTACTTTTTTATAATATTTTTTCGAAGGTCAGAGTTGATCATCTGTCTCTTCAACGCATTTGAAATTTTCTGTTACAAAATTTCTTAAAATTTCTAAAAACGTGGGTCCAGTAGAATCATATCCCATCCTTCTGCTACGTCTTTAGGTGCATTTTTGGACATAATAATTTTCATACTTTTTGGCCATATTACATTGTTTAGACTAAGGATCACTGACGAGGGTTTAGTACCCGAAACGTGCATCTCTGGTCCATGCTGTAAATTTATCAGGTTTTAAATGATGCTATTGAATTTAAAAACGTTTAACATTGAACGTCCTTGATACATTCTTCTTTTAAAAGTCTTAAACTCCATACGTATTCTTGTTGTTTGGAATGTATTAATCCCTAGAAACTGGCGACGTTTATCATATCAATTTTAAAAGCCTACGTATAACGTTGGGTAGTCGTAATTATTAACTACTAATTAAAAGTTTGCTGGATGGAAGGATTTATTTGAGAAAACTTTTTGATATACATGTATAAACAACTAATACGTATCTTCTCGATTTTTTTTAGACTTAGATCGAAATTTAGAAAGAGGAAACGGGACGGGACCGTACATACAATGTATTAATCCCTAGAAACTGGCGACGTTTATCATATCAATTTTAAAAGTCTACGTATAACGTTGGGTAGTCGTAATTATTAACTACTAATTAAAAGTTTGCTGGATGGAAGGATTTATTTGAGAAAACTTTTTGATATACATGTATAAACAACTAATACGTATCTTCTCGATTTTTTTTAGACTTAGATCGAAATTTAGAAAGAGGAAACGGGACGGGACCGTAGATACAAGTTTTTGATTATCTGCTTTTTTTGCAAAGTTTTTAGAAAATGATACGGTGTACGTAATATAACGATGGCCAATAGCGGCCGACACATTTTACCTACATTAAAGAACATGTGTACATCACTTTCTGTACAAAATATACAAAGATCTACAAAATCCTCCGATGGTATACAAATGTGTACATGTATTATTTGCACATTTGTACATGTACAAAATCCTCCGATAGTATACAATGGGTTCATACAAATGTAAATAAATAAAGATATAAAGGCAAATCTCTTAAGCGGTCAATTCTCACATGTAACACGTGGTACTGATTTAAACGCTAACATAAACTTTACTGTGTGGAATTTGTATATTGTGCATAGTCCTTTTTTTTGACGTTGATCCATAGTTTCTTAGTCTTTGCATTGAATGACAAACTGACATAAGTATTAAGACAAGAAACTGAATAGAGAAGATATAAGAAATAAGTACACTGCTAAAAAAAGTAAAGAATCACACTGCCATTTCTCGTATACATTCAGTCAACAGGTACTCTGTTATCATAAAGATTTTTCGAAGTATCAGGAAAACGTAAACTTTTCGCTTCTCACAGTACAAAGTCAAGACAAAGTTGAACACAAATATGGGATCAATTTGAATATAATTGTTCTTCCAAGAACTGCTAGAATTTTGAAAAATGTTCCAATTTTTGAAAATTCGGCAACTTATCGAAATTTTCAAAAAAAATAGATTATTTGATAGTTTCATTCTACCCAAAATGGCATGATTTTGAGTAGAATTCATCATTAGTGCAAGGTAAGATTTCATCATTAGAGCCAGACGGATTCAATGTAAGCTACTTATTCAGGGTTATATTACACAACGGCTGAAATCATCATTGAGGAAGCTTCGGACGCTACGGGGGTATAAAAAAGGAAATGAGATCCCCCTTTCCAGATTCCATCAGATTGAGCTCGATCTCTCAGAAAATAAATCCAATACACTGAAGTGAAATGTTACATGTATATTCATTGGGCATAAGTTCCATAAAACGCGCGAAAAGGGTTACCTAACGCGTGAAAAGGGTGACATAAATAATTCTGTATAAATTTATATGTTCGGTATTTCAATCAGCACCACTTTCGAGATTCGCCTTTTTGTACATGTACAATGTACAATTGTACAAATAATGTATGTTCACATTTGTATACTATCGGAGGATTTGTACATGTACATTTCGTACAGAAAATGATGTACACATTTTCTTTTATGCAGGTAAAAAGTGTCGGCCGCTATCGGCCATCGTATGATAATGAACAAATAATTTTTCTGAATTTTTCTAACGTCGGATTTTTTAAAACGATAAACAACAATAAGACGTCTCCCATAAAATAGTTTTATTACGATTAATATGAGTGTACCCCCCTCTCTCAATCTCTCTCTTAATTCATATGAGGGACGTACGTATGTAGATGTTCAATTTTCGGTACAACAGAAAATGGACAGGGGATTGGATCAGTACATCTACCTATAATTAGGTATGAAACGTATATCCGATTAGTATCAGGTGCATCGTTAACATAATTATACCTTCCTCGTCAACGACCCGTAATGCTTTGGTTCCTCCCTCATCAATGAAATAAACACGTATCTATGCATGTACATTGTTTACATATTTATATCTATCCCTGTCAACTAAAGCAGTTAGTGTTCATCTCATTACATAAACATGCGCTTCTACGTAACAAAACAGCTTGATTCCAAAGTAAACATAGTAACATCGTTTTTACATAGAAGCAGCATCGACCCTTCACTTTATCCGGCAGAAGAAGATTGGAAGATTTAATTCGTCACGATGCTGAAAACCCTGTGATTTGATTTGTTCATGCTTCAAATTATACATTTACGGAATTGGGGCTCTCTAGCGTGAAAAAGTTCAGGTGATCACTTAGAGCTATTAGCTCAAAAACTCAAAATATATGTGATAGAACATGCTTTAATCTTAAAGCATTAAATTTTTTAAAACATTTCGATTAGAAATAGATTTTAAATAAATTTCATCTAAATAAAACCCCCTGTTTTAGCCCAAAATGACATTAACTTTTGACCTTTCAAAAATCAATGGGGTTCTTCGCATCTTCATAGGCAATCTACATAGAAAACTTGAAATTCATAGGGAGAATTGTTTTGCTATATCGCAGCCTTAAGGTAGGGGACTGACGGATGGATGGACAGTGACGTAATGTAATGTTTATTAGCCAAAAGCATAAACTTATAGGCATATAACAATGCTTAAATACAATAAATATACATTAAGTTCATATAGAGACAATGAAAAGATATACACGTAACATGAAAATGAGCTGTTGTAATGAATTGCGAAAGGAGGTTCAATAAAAATACAAGTTATCAGTTATGAATCGATAGATTTACAGCATTATGACGTATCTTACAAGATTCGAGCAGAAACTTTTCTAATGAGAATAATTCTTTAACATTAACTGAGGATAGAAGCTGTACTAATTTAAAGGATGAAGGTCTCCTCAAATAATACGGTTTTATACAATTTCGTCTTATATTATCATATAGAGGACAAACTAGAGCAAAATGATACAAAGTGAACCTGTCAATAATATGCTTAAAGAAAAGACATTTCGAGGAACGTTCGAAAAATGAGTTTCGCTCCTGCAAAAAGCAATCAGTCAAGCAAATTTTACAAACACTCAAAGAAAGTTTGTCATTTTTAACATTATGGCAGAGCCCTAAGTCTCCGAGACCCAACGAAAATAACATATTTCTAACACACAGAAGCCACATATTACAATTACAATTGTCATTATCTATTCTGTACAACATATCTTTGCAAACATTCTGTAGAATGCAGTTTTCTGTCTTTAAGAGCTTAATCCAATATTTAAGTATTTGTAAATAAAATTTAATATACAGTGGTGACCTTCCCAGTTCTGTATATACCATTATATTAGGCGTAAATTTTTTGACTTTGAGAACATACTTCAGGTATTCTAAATGTATTTTTTCGATGAAATATGTTTTATAAAACCCCCAGACTTCCCCTGCAGAATTAAGAACACTAGAAATATAAGTATCAAAAGTACTATCAGGCATGCTTCCGTATCGGTTTGCGAAAAAAAGATTTAAAAAAATCATAAATAAGAGAGAGAGAGAGAGAGAGAGAGAGAGAGAGAGAGAACCCACGAAAGCTATCATTCTTGTTTCCGCTAAATATTTTCGTAGCTATCGTATCTGCATGTAAATTTTATGGAGTACGATTATCGACGTAAATGTCATTTATAATGGAGAAACTTTTCTGCAAATGTGTAAAATCTATAAGCTTCAAGGGGCATCCATTGCCAGGCCTTTGTCGTGTATCCCTTAAGGAGGCTCAATAATCGTTTGACGTCATCAGATATCGAGTACGGTACGTTTATATGTGGCCTTTTTGTTGTTCGGCCTTCAAACTCCTCCGTAATTCGCTTGTTTCTCGACGGATTTCGTCAAGTTTGGTATCGATGGAACCAGAATATTATTATCTACAATCTATGTCTAATAAATCATTAGTAAAGAAATATCGTTAAATTTATATATATAAAAATATCCCGCAATAGTCCATTTTCTAGAAAATATCTATGACCGTTTCAAACTTTGATTTTATATGTACAAACACCAGACATCACATCATTTGGCAAATTATTCCATTGTGATGTCACATCTTATCGCTCCGTCCTGAAGCACCTTGATGTGTTGCCATGCCTTTTATTTTGACGTCTCAATGAAAATATCGCGAAATTTTGTGATGTCTGGTGTCTGTCCGTCTTATGAATCTATTGGAAAAATCATCTATTGAGGCGCGCCCTGGCTACCGCCGTAAACGTATCGTTTTTATAACGTCTTCATCGGTTATCCAACCGCTTGTTGCCTGGGATCAAAATAAAGAAGGTTAATTGAAGTTAATGATCAAACAGGATATTTCTTGGAGATTTTAGCGATATCAAAGATAAGATATTTCAAGTTTGGTTTCTCTAATTATATTTAGTTAACGAATTTTTTCTTTAATTTTGTCAACTTTCGCGCTTTTCAGCGAGATGTTATCGAATAAATTTTCCGTACTTGAAAAGTTTCAGCGAATGAATTTTAGTTTTAACCCTGCTTTGTTCAAAGATATATCCATTTTACAGATCACTGCACGCATTATCGAGAACGAGGGAGGTGATTGACGTCCACTTATTGACATGGGACGTCAAAATGTCTAAAAACGCTTCCGTTTACTAAATAGGTCTATTTCTCTTATTCATATTTCTGTATCTCTAAATAAATTCATGGAGCCAGAAATTTAATTTTGAACAAAACTTTTTTCTGAGCTTTAACTTGAACTATTTTGACAAAACTCATTTAATTGACACTTACAAAACACGAAAGGTGAATTTATAAACGGCGAATAACGCTTGACCAGGGATATTAGGAATTACACACGTTACTTCCCTTTTCTTGTTTATTTTTCGACAAATTGTTTACAAGTATGCTTGTTTTGTTGTTTTTTTTTTCATTTCGATCATCATAGTTGTGTAAGTATTCTTCCTTGCACCAGAATTTGAAACTTTCGCTGAATGTTGGGAAAAAATAATCTCGACTCGGAGTATCTGATTTCTTTACCTCACCTGAGCTATTGTCATAGCACGCCGTCCGCCGTCCGTCCGCCGTCCGTCCGACGTCTGTCCCCCGTCTGGCGTAAACCAAGTAGATTTGTACAATATGGAAACGAGGTAAAGCGGAATGTCGTGTACTTTTGTAAAAAAGATTAGAGTCTGGTCTTGAAAAATATGTCAATTATAACAGCTTTTAAAAATATTTTCATCATTATCATGTCAACTACGGGAACGGGGCATTTTAATTTGACTTGTTGTAAAGTTTTACAAAATCGTTACTATGACAACCAAGTATTTTAAATCAGGATGAACGATAACATGTACTTTTTTATAATTTTTTTCGAAGGTCAGAGTTTGTCATTGAAAAAAATGTAAAAGAAAATATCTTCTGACAAAGACTTCTTATCACTTTGATGTCAAATAAGGGTATTGAGTACTTTTTTTAGATTCTCATTTTGGGGTGGGGGGTACATAAAATGTACTTTTTCTGGAACAATTTAGCTATTTCACCCTTTGATAGCATTATCTATAAAGAAATATACATATTCGATGATATTATGGTGAAAATTATTACAAGAATGGTTTAAATCTGGAATTATTATCAATATATCATGTCTTTATCTATCAAAATTCATTGTTTTGGGACAGATCTCGCGGTTGGTTTACATATGTATATTCAGAGGACCACTGGTCAGTCAAATGAACGATGATATGCATTCTTAGTTACAAATATAAATCATCTGATACCAATGTTAAATATACAAAAAAAATTGTCTTCCTCTGACAAAGAATTCTTGGATTATTGAGCCACCTTAAGGGCCTCATATAGCGACCCCATAACACCCTGCCTAAAAGTGCTTCCCGATTTGAAAAGTACTCTGGTTACGCACAAGTTTGACTCACGTCTCGTCTTATGACAGGTTTAGATGCCCGAGTCCGTATTCGCGTATCATTTTAAGGCAGGACCTCATTGATCAGACACAAATCGAGTTCCGAACATGCAACACAACATAGTTTTTCCACAAGTATTAGCTTTTTCAAAAAAGCTTGGTCGATATCAACATTTCTTTAATCCCGCAATATTTTCTTTTCGTCGACATAGGTTAAAACTTTTTACTCTTAAAATAAAGACTAAAGAGTAGTACTTATAGAAACGTATGTCTTTATCATTCTGACAAGTTAGAAAATAGATACATTTACACTGGACAACTCAAGATGCAACATTCTTCATATACATTCAGAAATTGTTTGATCCGTAGGAAAATTCCATATAACATGTACACATATTGACCAATCAAAAGCCTTTCTGGGTGTATTCGCGGGAAAAGTGGAGAGTTCCGATTACATGTATAAGAATTTGGAGGGAAATAAGGGGAAACTTCTAAAAAGTTCAATCAAATTTTGTGACTCGCACAGTTTTGTCGATTTTTTTTATCGCTCATTAATTTCTTTGTTTCATTTATCAATTTGTCTTTGGTAAGAAAATAAACAAACAAACAAAGTGGTATATCCTTAACGAGAAAAAGCTTTGTCGGATTGACGGTTAGAAACTTTAAGTCCAAAACTGGCACCCCTGGCATACGTTGTGGTCGCGTATTTCGTTGTTGCAATGGATCCAAGGATCCAGAAATGTCGACCATTAGGAATTTTGAAGGCATAGGGTTCACTGTATCATTCACTAATTTGTCTGGAAGTAAATATTGTTAAAAAAAAATATCATGCAGATATTACTTTTCATCTGCAATATCTAAATTCATAATTGCGATACCAAAGCGTTGTCATAACGACATGTCCTATTTTTGTGAAGTGGATCTCTGGTCACGTGTCTTTCATAAGTCACGAAAACGTTTCTTTCATAAGGATAATTCAATGTAATTGTTGATTCTGACGGACTCAATTAGGAATTTTCTCCTATTGACAGCATCCGGTCTACAAATCTAGTAATGGTCGATTTCATGAAATCGACCAACAACATAATAACGGTTTCAAATCACACAAAGATAAAGAAATTCAACATAACATCGCTTTTCAACAACATATTGACATTTTCATGCGACATATAAAGACTTTCAAGAAAACAACATACTTATGGGGAACTCATTACAGCTACACAATACACCAACGGCGGATTTAGGAAGGAGGGGGGAGTTCTCGCAAAGTATTATTATACTAGTATGCCTAAACTCTATACTTTTGGAAATGTTTTTGGCTCCCTTCCCTAGCTCGCCGTAACCAATATAAACTATATTCTTTCACAAACAGTAGAGGCTGATCTAGCCAGGTCAGGCATGTTGAGGGGGGGGGGGAGTTGCACTTGAACACCTACCAAACGTGAAAAAAGAGCATGGAAAGCAAGTTATATGTATCGTCTCCTTTGTCATGATTTTTACTTTTTCTAATATTAATCAAAATTAATTTTCGATGTAATATTTGGAGATAGAACTCTTGCTCATCCATGAAATTCTTATTAGTCCGTGGATATAAGATAAAATATAATTATCTATTCCAAAAATTTTAAGCCAGACGATTTTCAAATGAAATTAAACAAGAAATCTACGCATTTGCATATATGCAATAGCCATGCAATTTTCACCTACATATGTATACACCATTTTATTTATTATTATTTATTCGTGTTTAGTGGTTTTTTGTTTGTTTGATTTTTGTTTTTGTTTTTTGTTTTTTGTTGGTTTTTTTTTTTTGTTTTTGTTTCAATGCTTGTCCGCTTTTCTGTGTGTGAGTGTGTGGGTGTGTGTGAGAGGGTGTGTGTGTGTGTGTTTTAGGCTGGACATGAAACTATAGCAAAATCTCTGGGGTTTTTTTATTATTATTATTTTTTAGCTCACCTGAGCGAAGCTCAATTGAGATGTAGTCATAGCGTGGCGTCCGTCCGTCCGTCCGTCTGTCCGGCTTAAACATTTTTACATTTTCGACTTCTCCTCTGCAACCGCTGCGCAGAATTTCACAAAAGCTTAGGGAGCAACCATTTGATTTTTATGAAGGGGGGGGGGGGGAGAGAAGACTTTGCCAAAAGAAAACTCCGGATCGAGATTTTAGGGAAAAAATTATTCCTTAAAGCAAGGGCGGGGTGGGGAAGGGGCGGCCGGGGGATGGGACATGCAGATATGTCTCCTCCTCCCGAAGGGCTGGCAAAAAATTTTTCCGGATCATAAAATTGGGTCCCCCACCACCACCACCATCTTCAGACATTTCCACATGCCCGGTAAACACTTTTGTTTTTATAAACTAGGTACAAATAAAAATTAAACAAACTTTATTCGAAGGAACGAAATCAAATTCAAGTCATTAGCACCATACATCCCTTTCCGTTGAGCATCATTTAAGAACAATTGTTATAGGTTTCATTTGTCATTCCATAAATTAAAAGGAAGTTATCTGCTAAAAAGAGATGCCTTTATATACTCTCCCTTGGCACCTGATCTCACTTCGTGTTTGATATTTAATGTGGTCGAAAAATCACGCTATATAATTTATACTTTCAAAGAGACACCATTTTTTCAACATTGGAATATTTTAAAAATCATAATAATAATCCGGCCCAAAGGGCCGGCGAAAAAAAATGAGCCCCCCCCCCCCCCCCCCTAAAAATCAAATGGTTGCTCCCTTACAACTTGTTCTACCAATTTTGTGTTGTGCCGATCAGTCAACAAATATGGCCACAGAGGGCTGAATGGCTGACGCATTTTCGACTTCTTCCCCGCAACCGCTGCACAGAATTTCACGAAACCTTACAGGAAGCAAGTTCTTAATAAGGTCCTCTACCAATTTTGTTTTGTTTTCTTTGTTTGTTCGTTCTTTTTTTTTTTTTTTTTTTTTTTTGTTTGTTTGGGTTTTTTTTTTTTTGGTGCCGATCAGTCAACAAATATGGCCGCTGAGAACTATGATTAGCTGACACATTTTCAGCTTCTCTGTAACCACTGTACAAAAATCTAATAGGAAGCAGATATCAAAAATAAGACCTTCTCTGCTAACATTATAAGAAAAGGAAAAGAAAGGGTGAGAAGAGTAAAAGTATTCAACAAAAATCGTTTTTGTAGGATTTATTAAGTCTTTTAAATAATTTAAAGTAATTTCTAAATATTTGTATTTATGATCTGTCATAATGTCCTAATATTAAGACATAATATAACCCTATATTCTAAGAATTTTCCGACAATCAAATTGTAATTGCATTTGAAATATTAAGGCGCAACCTCAATACAATGCAACACTTCAAACAAGTGATGTAAAAGGCAACGCAATTGAACTATTCATTAACAACACATAAAATGACAACTACATATTATAATATAATCACAACATGATATGACTGTTTAACAACATAACATAAATTACCAACAACATATTATAATATAATCACAACATAATATAACTGTTTAACAACATAACATAAAATGACAACAATATATAATGACATTACCAAAACATTATATGACTGTTTAACAACATAACATAAAATGACAACAATATATAATGACATTACCAAAACATAATATGACTGTTTAACAACAAAACATAAATTACCAACAAAAAATTATAACATAAACACAACATAATATGACTGTTTTAACAACATAATATAAATTATCAACAACATATAATAACATAAACACAACATAATATGACTGTTTAACAACATAACATAAATTGACAACAATATATTATGACATAACCACAACATAATATGACTGTTTAACAACAAAATATAAATTGACAATAATATATAATGACATAATCACAACATAATATGACTGTTTAACAACATAACATAAATTGAAAACAATATATTATGACATAACCACAACATAATATGACTGTTTAACAACAAAACATAAATTACCAAAAACATTTTATAATATTATCACAAAATAATATGACTGTTTATCAACATAACATAAATTACCAACAACATATTATACTATAATCACAACATAATATGACTGTTTAACAACAAAACATAAAATGACAACAATATATAATGACATTACCAAAACATAATATGACTGTTTAACAACAAAACATCAATTGACAACAATATATTATGACTTAATCACAACATAATATGACTCTTTAACAACAAAACATAAATTGACAACTACATATCATGAAATAATCACAACATAGTATGACTGTTTAACAACATAACATAAATTACCAACAACGTATTATGATATAATCACAACATAATATGACTGTTTAACAACAAAACATAAATGACAACAATATATTATGACATAACCACAACATAATATGACTGTTTAACAACAAAAAATAAATTGACATTAATATATTATGACATAATCACAACATAATATGACTGTTCAACAACATAACATAAATTGACAACTACATATCATGAAATAACCTCAACATAATATGACTGTTTAACAACATAACATAAATTACCAACAACGTATGATAATATAATCACAACATAATATGACTGTTTAACAACAAAACATAAATTGACAACAATAAATTATGACATAATAACATCATAATATGACTGTTCAACAACATAACATAAATTGACAACTAGATATCATGAAATAACCTCAACATAATATGACTGTTTAACAACATAACATAAATTACCAACAACATATTATAATATAATCACAACATAATATAACTGTTTAACAACATAACATAAAATGACAACTACATGTTATAATAAAATCACAACATAATATGACTGTTTAGCAACATAACATAAATTACCAACAACATATGATAATAAAATCACAACATAATATGACTGTTTAACAACATAACATAAAATGACAACTACATATTATGATAAAATCACAACATAATATGACTGTTTAACAACATATCATAAATTACCAACAACATATTATAACATAACCACAACATAATATGACTGTTTAACAACGTAACATAAATCACCAACAACATATTATAATATAATCGCAACATAATATGACTGTTTAACAACATAACATAAATTATAAACAGCATATTATTACATAACCACAACATAATATGACTGTTTAACAACATATCATAAATTACCAACAACATATAATAACATAACCACAACATAATATGACTCTTTATCAACAAAACATAAATAACCGGCAATATATCATAACATAATCACAACATAATATGACTGTTTAACAACATAACATAAATTACCAACAAAAAATTATAACATTATCACAACATAATATGATTTTTAAGAACATAACATAAATTACCAACAAAATATTATCACATAACCACAACATAAGATGAGTGTTTAACAACATTACATAAAATGACAACAACATCTTATCATATAACCACAACATAATATGACTGTTGAACAACATAACTTAAAATGACAACCACATATTGTGACTTAGCCACAACATAATATAACTGTTCAGCAACATAATATAAAATGACAACAACATATTTTGAAATAACCACATCATAATATCATTGTTTAACAACATAATATAAAATGACAACAACATATTTTGAAATAACCACATTATAATATTATTGTTTAACAACATTATATAAAATGACAACTTCATATTTTGAAATAACCACATCATAATATAATTGTTTAACAACATTATATAAAATGACAACTACATATTTTGAAATAACCACATTATAATATTATTGTTTAACAACATTATATAAAATGACAACTTCATATTTTGAAATAACCACATCATAATATAATTGTTTAACAACATTATATAAAATGACAACTACATATTTTGAAATAACCACAGCATAATATTATTGTTTAACAACATAATATAAAATGACAAGGTATCGCGGTATGACTCCAACATGATATACCTTGATACGTACATAATTGTTTAATTCAACAACACATCATAAGACGAGAACGATTTGCAATGGCAAGTGGATGATATAGTATGTTACAACCACAGCATAAATCAGCCTTCTAACCACATGATACCATAAAATAACCATATAGAATATGATTGTCACTATATGACAAATATGGATAATGACCATATCCCTGTCTACAGTACAAAATCGATAATTCAGAAAATCAGAAACCGAAGGATACAAAATCAGGATAAAACAGAAACCAAAGCAAACAGAAACAAAAACCTCCACCATATGAAAAGAAGCGAACTCCCGATATGAGAGTGAGACCAGGTGCCCAGGAAGAGTAAGCATCTCCTGCTTGCATGCAACACCCGTCGCTTCAATTCGGTAGAACTGTCACATCCGGTTACTTCCATTTTGGAAGATATAGAGTACAATCTTTGGTTGGATGGTTCAAATGGCCTATGACAGAATATCATCCACCATTCTGGATAGTGGGACATCAAAGTGTATGACGAGTTCCCCATATCGACCGTAGAACTTCCTCAGTGACGATGTTAGTCGGTCACAAACATATCCCTGACTGAGAAGCTTATCTGAAAGACGCCTAGCTCTCAGAACAAAATCCGTATATTTGGTACTTGCTCTGGCATAGCGTATCAACTGAGATATGAAAACGCCATAAGCAGGCGATGAAGGGATGTTGCTACTCAGAAAAGAAAAGTTCGTAATGCTGAAATTGAAGTCGTCACGTTTGTCATAGAGTGAGGTGTTCATGTGACCATCAGTGTCGTAGGACAACATTATGTCCAAATAGGATGCTGAATTATTTGTCTTTGTAGTTTCTTTGACTTCAAGCTCCGAAGGATAGAAACTGCTCAGGTAATCCGCGAATTTTGGATTATTGATGGACAACACATCGTCTATGTATCTGTAAGTGAAATTGAAGTCAGAAGCTAAGTATCTTTTCCCTTCAGAGACCAAAGATTGAATGAATTCAGCTTCGTACGAGTAAAGGAAAATGTCGGCAAGGAGTGGGGCACAATTGGTCCCCATTGGAATTCCAACAATTTGCTGGAAGACCTTTCCTCCAAACACCACAAAAATGTTGTCGATCAGAAAGTTTAACATCTGAATAATGTCTGTTTCAGTGTACTTATTTTCAGAATCTGACTTTTCTTTTACAAAGTAGGTTTTGTCATAGTTAACAACAATAAATTTGTATTTGCTATTACCGTTCTTACTTGTAAACGCATTACTTATAATTTTTGCGAGTCTTTCTTTCAATTTAGAATGTGGAATTGTAGTGTAAAGTGTCGAAAAATCAAAGGCTTTGATCGAATGGACTCTACTAAAATGAGTGGATTTATACTATAAAAAATAACAACATGATATTTATATTCAACAATCTATTTTATGATCATTATCGTAAAGACAGTCATTGCGTTCCATAGACTTACATTCATGCTCAATTTTGTGCTCTATTGTGAATGCTGTAGGGATTATCGTCAGGATCTTCTTTAACTCAGAGAGGGCAGATATTCGGGCCATGTCTTATCTAAAGAGGTTTGGACAGGGTCTGACATAAAGCCATGTCGACACAGTCAGTCACAGTGCAATACTTAAGAATGCGCTGGTTCGAGGCTGTAGATTGGTCAAGTACCAAGTCAAGTGCCCGTCTGGTGATAGATGGATCATATCCACAGTATAAAAAGGCGTTTGATGATTATAACACAATTTCGATGGTAGGTCTGTCTACCATTGATGTTTTCATTTTGTTAATTATGTCACCATAAAATGCAGGTTGTGAATTACCCAAAGTTGTATACTCCGTCCCTTGTAGGGGTCCAAATTTCAAGGGAAACCCGAAATCAGAAGACTTACAGATTCTCGAAACTTTGTCGAGAGAAAAAGAAAACTGGACAAATAGACGCGAACAATACACAGCTTCATTAGAAACACCTTAATCCAATGGTCGATATCCTCTACGGTACGTACATACATGTAATACATTGTAAAGGATGCTTTTTAAACACATTCACACAGGAAATAAGTGTCATATTTTTTTTGTTACGGGTATGAAACACATAACAAGTGCATTTATCGTACATGTAATGCGCAATATATGTTGCATACCTGTAACAAAACACAAAGTATGTAATGTTAAACGTCTTCAAATTCAATAGCATCATTTAAGATCTGATAAATTTACAGCATGGACCAGACATGCAAGTTTCGGGTACTTAAACCTTGTCAGTGATACTCAGTCTAAACAACGTAAAATGGCCAAAAAGTATGAAAATGATTATGTCCAAAACTGTACCAAAAAGACGTAGCAGAATGGGTGGGATATGATGCTACATGACCCACGTTTTAGAAAGTTCAACACATTTTGTAACAGAAAATTTCAAATGCGTTAAAGAGACAGACGATCAACCAAAGTCGATCGAACTTGGCTATATGTGCCCTCGGGGACTCTTGGTCCACCAGCAGTGACACGCACCAAGTAGTTCAAATGTTAAACGTCTTCAAATTCAATAGCATCATTTAAGATCTGATAAATTAACAGCATGGACCAGACATGCACGTTTCGGGTACTTAACCCTCGTCAGTGATCCTCAGTCTAAACAATGTAAAATAGCTAAAAATTTATTCCATATTTGGTTTTTCTAGCATTTTGTATTTAATAATACGGAAGTGTTCCAACTCTTTACCTTCTTGAAGAATATTTCAAACTAATTTTAATGCACAAGACACGTGTTTCGTCAGTAGAACTTATTTAATGCCAAAGTGAAACATCCAAATGTATTTCAGTAGCGCCCTCTGGTTTTATTTTTTGAATTAAGATTTGTACATTTAATTTGCAGAGAGTGTGCAGCTTAAAATTTTGTAAGGTATAAGGGTCGACTCAGTAGCATAGTTTAATGTAATCTATGACCAAAATAGCTTAGGAGGGGTTGTCCCAAGATGTTTTAAAACCTCCTTTAATATTGATGATATTTTGAATGAAATGACATGTTTCCGATATAGCAAAATAATATATATGATTTCAAATTGATAACTAAAGGGCTAAAGCAAAGCTTCTTTCAGGCGACAGAGCTGGGAAGAAGTAATTATTACACCCTTAACATCCAGTCACGGGAAACGAGTTTAAGTGCTCCACGCTGCAAAAGGAAATGAGCTTTTGAAACAACAAGTATCGTTTGATACTTATTCTCTGCAAGGACCAAAAATCTCAAAAGGATCGTGGCACGTCATGTCACAGATTTTGACGTGTTTTTTTTTTTTTTTTTTTTTTGTTTTGTTTTTTTTTTTTGTTTTGTTTTTTTTTTTTTGTTTTGTTTTTTTTTTTTTTTTTTTTTTTGTTTTTTTTTTTTTTTTGTTTTTTTTTTTTTTTGTTATTTTTTTTTTTTTTTTTTTTGGTAAAGGAGCTAATGAATCACTTAGTTGAAAAGTGGCCTTATCTTTGCAATTGAATTTGCTTTTGCCATGGTATCCATGTCTGATGTTTTTAGAAAGGGGTAGCGCCACGAAGCCCGATATTGGCCCTAATTTTGAACATTGTACTTCAAAGAATTTTTAACTGTAATTTGTCATTTGAAACGTCCTCTACCCAATCATGAATCTATATCTTTTGTAAACATTGCGTTTATAAATAGCTTTTAGCCCTTTGAAAACACCAAAATCGGTCATATTCCGCGAAATTGTTACAAAAACTACATATTTCTATTGAATAAGTAATGGCCGCATGCATTAACTAAGATGAAAAAAAATTATATGTGAAAGACTATCATTATGTCCTTGTGTCATGGACATTTTATCTCAGTTAACGCATGCGGCCACATTGAATTCTTCCACAAAAGACAAAATACTCAGCAATTTTCGCCATATTTCCTCAATAACGTCAAAATGACGTCACTTCATGACGTCATTACAGTTAAATGACACTTTGTTTGGTGATATATTTTTCTTTTTATTAAAAGCGGTAAACACCCGTGTACTTCATGAGAAATATCAATGAAATCTATTACTAGAGAAAAATCGAGGGCCGATTTTGGGGTCTCGTGGTTGTACCCCATTGAAAATATTGAAAAACAAAGCATTTTCAAAAAGCTGCTTTCCATGGAAACGGGTTAAAGAAATATGAAATGTGTTTAAGAGAAAACAAACACGTATGGTCATTTCGCATTCCAAAGTTTCTGAAATAAAATCCAGTGATAAAGTTCAAATATTACAGTGAAGCATCATGTCGAATGACAAAAATATAACCTAAATACCGATCTTTCAATTCAAATTACATGCATAATTCCTGAATCATTGTTGTTATTCTTAGACTTCGAGTCATTAAATAATTTGAATAGCCAGCTTAAAAGGCAAATATGATCGATCGAATGAAGGAAATATCTGCCTTTTACGAATAAAAAATATGATCAAACAAACACTTTTATTTTATCAAACTTTAATTATTGCCCCCTGTTTTGGCATTTCTGTGGGGAAACGAACACCAAAAAGGTAGAACGCATTCAAGAAAGGGCATTGCGTTTTATTTATAACGATTTCTCAAGCTCCTCCGAAGTTCATCTGATACGATCAAAGCTACCATCACTCCATCTTCGTAGGATGCGTACTTTGGCACTTGAATCTTTCAAAATTGTACATGGTAAAAGTCCTCTCTTTCTTCAAGATTTGATTGTTCTGAAAAATAACCGATATAATTTTAGATACAGTAACACAGCTAAAGTAACACAGGCAAGAACAACAGGGTATGTTTTTTCATCCTTCAGACACAAGGCAGAAACTGTATGGAACTCCTTAAGTAATGAGGCAAGAAACATGACCTCTTTCAACCAATTTTGGTCCTACTTCGAAACATGGAATGGACCTACATGCAAATGTAGTGCCTGTAAGGCATCATAGTTCTCCAAGGTTCCTGCCATGTAATCTGTAGTGTTTTGTTCTTAGTTCCCTAGTAGTTGAGTTAGATCTATTAAAAGACGTTTAACATTTGAACTACTTGGTGAGTGTCACTGCTGGTGGACCGAGAGTCCACGAGGGCACATGTAGCCAAGTTCGATCAACTTCGATTGATCGTCTGTCTCTTCAACGCAATTGAAATTTTCTGTAACAAAATTCCTTGGAATTTCAAAAACGTGGGTCCTGTAGCATCATGTCCGACCCATTCTGCTACGTCTTTTGGTACGTTTTTGGACATAGTGATTTTCATACGTTTTTGCCATATTACATTGTTTCACTGACGAGGGTTTAGTACCTGAAACATGCATGTCTGGTCCATGCTGCAAATTTATTTTGATTCTATTGAATTAAAAGACGTTTAACATTTGAACTACTTGGTGAGTGTCACTGCTGGTGGACCGAGAGTCTCCGAGGGCACATGTAGCCAAGTTCGATCAACTTCGTTTGATCGTCTGTCTCTTCAATGCATTTGAAATTTTCTGTAACAAAAATTCTTCGAATTTCTAAAACGTGGGTCCTGTAGCATCATGTCCGACCCATTCTGCTCCGTCTTTTGGTACATTTTTAGACATAATGATTTACATACGTTTTGGCCGTATATCATTGTTTAGACTGAGGATCACTGACGAGGGTTAAGTACCCGAAACGTGCATGTCTGGTCCATGCTGTAAATATATCAGGTTTTAAATGATTCTATTGAATTAAAAGACGTTTAACATTTGAACTACTTGGTGAGTGTCACTGCTGGTGGACCGAGAGTCCCCGAGGGCACATGTAGCCAAGTTCGATCAACTTCGGTTGATCGTCTGTCTCTTCAATGCAATTGAAATTTTCTGTAACAAAATTTCTTGGCATTTCTTAAACGTTGGTCCTGTAGCATTATGTCCCACCCATTCCGCTACGTCTTTTGGTACATTTTTGGACATAATGATTTCCATACGTTTTGGCCATATTACATTGTTTAGACTGAGGATCACTGACGAGGGTTTAGTTAGATCTATAATTTATCTATTTATTGCTGCATGATGCTTGTGTTGCCTTTTGTTGCTACTTATTTATCAGGTTTTAAATGATGCTTTTGAATTAAAAGACGTTTAATATTTGAACTACTTGGTGAGTGTCACTGCTGGTGGACCGAGAGTCCACGAGGGCACATGTAGCCAAGTTCGATCACCTTCGTGTGATCGTATGTCTCTTCAATGGATTTGAAATTTTCTGTAACAAAATTCTTCGAATTTCAAAAACGTGGGTCCTGTAGCATCATGTCCGACCAATTCTGCTCCGTCTTCTGGTACATTTTTGGACATAATGATTTTCATACGTTTTGGTCGTATTACATTGTTTAGACTGAGGATCACTGACGAGGTTTAAGTACCCGAAACGTGCATGTCTGGTCCATGCTGTAAATTTATCAGGTTTTAAATGATGCTATTGGATAAAAAGACGTTTAACATTTGAACTATTTGGTGAGTGTCACTGCTGGTGGACCGAGAGTCCACGAGGGCACATGTAGCCAAGTTCGATCTTCGGTTGATCGTCTGTCTCTTCAATGCAGTTGAAATTTTCTGTAACAAAATTTCTTGGAATTTCTAAAACGTGGGTCCTGTAGCATCATGTCCCATCCATTCTGCTACGTCTTTTGGACATACTGATTTCCATGCGTTTTGGCCATATTACATTGTTTAAACTGAGGATCACTGACGAGGGTTTAGTACCCAAAACGTGCATGTCTGGTCCATGCTGTAGATTTATCAGGTTTTAAATGATGCTATTGAATTAAAAGACGTTTAACATTTAAAGTTTATATATGTTGACTCTTTCCTCTCTAGGCGTGTCCCTTCCCAGAGAGGTTAACGGAGCTTGTTTACTTTGCTATGCTTGGTGTTGTTTGTCTCAGTGTTGTGATGTGTTCAGTGTACTATTTTAAATTCATTTGTTGTTTTGCTTTATTAGGGTAGTACATCGCATAAATTGCCAGTATACATGTCTCCTTTTAGCTAAGTGATTTCATTGATGCTGTGAATTCCTGTGATAAAGGGCAAGGGGCGATAAGGGCTTTCTATGCCCACAATTGTTGCTAATTCCGTAGATTTAAAAATATTGAAATTGATTTTAACATTGGTAAAAGGAAGCTTGTCTTTAATAGATTCAACATGAAAAATGGTTAATTTTAATTTTACAAGTGACCATATTTCGCCGCTTTTTTCACACATTTTCTGGGAATTTTCAATACTTGGTGGTCGATTCAATAATTGGTTTTGCTAAAATTTAATTTAACTCCATTCTCGATCGAAATACTATAAAATGATTTATTTTTCATTGTTTCCTTATAAAACGTCAATATATTTCGTTTCCATGTTTTCGGGGGTGACCATATTTCGCCGTTTTTGCTGATAAGTATCTATTTTGCACACAAAACGGATAAAATTGTGATTTTCTTTTCAGGAAATGTTTCGTCGCCACTCCTTCTACGAGATGATGCCAAATAAAATGTTTTCTTCGTTTGGTTTTTGTAAAACTTGGATGTTTACATCTAAAATTTAGTGATGTAATTGATTTTTCCTCATTTTGAGGTATTTTTCGTAACATTTGAGTGCAGGAGATGTCACAATATATCAAAACATGACTTTTATGGTCATATTTGATAGGAAAAAAAAATATGCTTGACAAACAATTCCATTTACCAACGAGAAACAATTAACCATGAAACGGCAAAATATGGTCACCGGCGAAATATGGTTCCTTGCTCTATATCTTCACATTTGATAGCAAAATTAGACTTGGCCACATCAAAACAACAAGTTCATATTCTTTCTGTATATCTGTATAAGTATTTTGTAAATGCTGTGAAAGTATGAATCTGTTGCTTTCATGTGGCCACATAAAAAACGGAAGGAAGCCAATGACTGTTACCATGCGAGCGAGTCGTTTTGGAAACAGAAAAATACCTTTTAACTTCTATAATACAAGAATTATTTGAGTAAAATTGATACAATTCAACAGATTTTGTTCTGTTGTTTTTGATAATATTGATTATTCATTTCCATATGCGCGCAATCAAATAATACTGACAAAAATGTCTTTCAAATGTTTATTATCCTCGTAACGTAATGGATATTCAGACCGACAGAATGACGTCATACTGAATATATGACGTCAAATATGTTGGCGGCTTTGATGTTGCTTGTAAGTTAAAAATTAAAGTCAAAGTGATCATTTCATATGCATATTGAATCGAAATAATAGAGTATCTAAAAGGGTACAGTCTGCATTTATAAAACATGTCAAACTTTAAGCCAGAATCAATGAATTGAAATATTAATAAAAACCCCGAAAAAACGAACAAGAAACAAAAAAAAGGAGAAAAACTAAACAAATATCAAATACCAGCACAGACAAAAATCAGCCAAGCAAACTATTATATTAAACGAAGATATGAAATACAACCCTCCGTTTAAAAACAAATATATTCATTTCATATCAAATTGAGAAATGAAGGCCAAGTAAAGTAGACACTACCGCCTATGCTTTGCCGTCCACGAGATGTATTTATTTTTGCAAGTTCAGGGCAAAAATATCTGCCGTGTCTCATTTTCGACTGAGAAAAATCTTTTTTATTTTATTGAACGTGTTTTATAGAAAATATGTTTTCAACATCAACGAAAATTGTCCAAACGGACACCGCGTCATTTCACAATATTAACATTCTGAATTCTAATCCCCATAGGCTGCAATGTTAAGCAGATGGTTGATATTTGCCTATAAATTACCATCTGCAAAATTATATTACCATCTGCTGGACAAATTAAATTGCTTGCGTCGTAATACAAAAAGTTCGTATTTATGAACAAAATGGCAGTCCCCATGTCGGTTGCTAAGGCATCAAACTTTTAAACTGATCATTGATGATTGATAAAATAAAGTGTAATACAAAGATTTTTTTCAAAGAAATACCAAATAGTAGTCAAAAGCTGTACTGTAGTGCAGTATTCATATTGGTCTTGTTCCTAGATCAAAATACAACATAAATCGAAAATAATTTTTCTTTGTCTGCGTTATGAAAAACATGAACGGCGAACTTCTTTTCAGCTATGCATGAGCCCTGTGAGAAGTTTTATTCCAAGACGCTGAATATTCTAACTGAACAGGCCAGGTCAAAACAGTCCTTTATAAACATCAAATCAAACGGATCATTACAAATTTCAGTTTCAAAACAACCATGTTTAATTCAATGCTGTGCAGATACAAACTCGATTTCTTACAAACGGCTTGAAACGCCTGTAAGGATGTACTCGAAGATGTTACATTTAACCCTGCGTTTAACTTATGTAAGAAGTTGTAACAAAATTTCTTTGAGCTCCTGTGCACGAGTGCCTCGAATTCATGTGCGTGTGGCGGAATATGGGACAAAATGAAATTGTCGATGTTTACGTCTCTCGTCTCCTCGTATCTTCCTTAGAACCCGGCCACCGATGATATTCGTGATATCATTTGAATGTACATTTAACTCTATGACATGATTTTGTCACCACGGAATTCAATCACTAACCTTGTAGGTTTAACTTTTGAGAGACTGGCGCCTGTAAACTACGATCACCTGGCGACCTTTTTTGAAACCGAATCACATAACACCATCGATGCATTCACGCGAAGAAATTGACGATCAGAAAAGAATGAAGAAATAGTGTACATCGTAAGACTAATTTATTAAGAAAACATTTTCTTGAAAATACAATGCGAAATTTCTGAAAACTCATCAGTGAAATTACGTCTCGCATAATGGCACTACTTCTTGACACAGTTAGCCGCTTCCTTAGTTACGCCTTCCTAGTAACGCTCTCAAAGACAGCGGGAAATTCAAACTTGAAAGGCATATTTTACTGATGAAAACGACAAAAGATGAATGTAAATATAAGAAATATATGTTATTCAGATGGTTGTTATGGGGAATTTATATTACCATCTGGATTTTGATAAATTTATCATGACGCCCTACCGGGCACACCTGCAAGTACTTTAGTCTTTGTTTTCCGTACGAGTTAATTGAAAGCTAATTGGAAATCTCCCCGTAAAAGCCATTCTGTTCTGTATTTGGAAGAATCTAATTTCCAAAATGTCTTTTTAATCAAAAACCAATTACTTATTATTTCGTGCAGGTTTTAGCAATTTCCAGTCATCCACATATATACTCGGCGCATCGTTTTGCCGACCAGTTTTAGTTTTTAACTTTTAGTTTAAGTTGCGCTCTCATACCGCTATGATTAAGATGTTACGATTTAAATAAACTTAGAACTTTTATTCGGACTTCAGTTTATAGTTTTCAAAATGACTATTTGATACATCCATAACCTGTAGGCCATAGGCTTACAAGGTGTATTTTGATGCCGTGACCTAAACGAATCAGGGAAAAATATGATTACTGCGGTGTCCTCAACGAACCAGTGAAAATTGCTGTAAATGCAGACGATGCACGCCGCGGAACCAGGGTATAACGACCAGTGGATCAACGCTACGGTTTAAACGAAATTAGTGAGAAAGGTAGGGCACATTTACTTTCTCAAAGTACTCTCAGATTGATTGACCATGTATTTTTGTTAAATTTATTTTTTGAATTTTCAAGATTTAGTTTAAAAGGGTTAAAAAAAGTTTTCTCTAAGAATTTTCAATAAAATATGGCTGACACAGACGACGAAGTGACATCTCAGGTGTTCGGGGTGGGCCATGTTTCTCATAGTTTTGATATTGCAAACAATTCAGAAAAGGGAAGATCTCAGGACTCCGATTCCTCTCATAGTAAAGTTTTGAAGTCGTTTAAAATTCCAGAGAATGGCGAGAAAGCCATGAAGTGGATTGCAAATCAAGTTAAGGGTCTTCAAACTGCGATTTCTGTACCTTTACTTCAAGTTGTGAAAACTTTTGAAGGTGATGCCTCTCAATTTAAACAGTGGGTCAAAGATATTGAAAAGTATGCACAAATTGCACGGCTTGACAACACAGACATTCCTAGAATAGTTTTAATGACATGTACTGGTACGGTAGGAGACTTTGTCAAACGTTATTTGGATGAAACTGAGTCATCAGGCGGAACCCCTGATTGGCCCCACCTTAGAAAGTTGATGCAAAAGCGGTACGCTGAAATCATTGATAATCAAGAAAGCTATGACCTTACTACGCCAGATAAAACAGACACCTGTTGAAAGTGTCCAATTATATTCTGAGCGCTTGCTTAAATTAGCCGAAGATGCTTATTCTACTCTTTTTGATGAGAAAGAAAACAAACTGGTTCAGAAACAGTTAGTTGATATTTTCTGTGACGGATTGTGTCATGATTACTTGAGAATGAAGGTTATGAGATTTGATCCACAGAGTTACGAGGAAGCAGTAGAAATTGCAATGAAAGAGCAAAACTTGCGCAAACGTTTTCATTTAAGATCAATTACAAAGAATGAATCTCACACACAGTTAGGTAGTGAAAAATCCCATTTGTCAGATAATCAAAATTTACTGTCAAATAACCGTGAAAGTAATCTAAACGACCAATTAAGCATGCGCGTAAATGAATGTCAAAACGCCGAGAAGAGTGAAAACACATGTTGCCCGTTAGAAACTCCAGATAAAAACTCAGACCTTGAAAATCAGAAATGTTATAAATGTAATTGTGTTGGACATACAGTTTGGGAATGTCCCTTGCGAGTAAACAAACAATGTATGAAAAGCAAAAATGCACTCGATTATTCAGACCCTGAATCAGATGAAAACGAGGAACCCCCTTGTAAACGTAAAATGTCCCTAAAGAAAAATGAAAACCCCCTACCTAAACTTACATCCGTGACTAAAACTCCCATAGAGCGTACAGAAAAGGTCGTCGGATAACACACCCCTCAAAGACAAGGTCGGAATCGGTCAGAAATTCCAGATTGGATAAAATCAGCAGAATGCTGGATTTGTCATATGAAAGGTCACCTTAGACGAAATTGTCCGAATCGTCGATCGGTTTCCGGAGAGATACAGGGTATTGAACTATCCCAGTACAAGATACCAAGGTCGAACAAACCTTGGGCATGCAGAACCAGGAAAACTTAAAGGCTCTCTTCAAAAGGAAGCCGTTGAAGAAAGCAGAAATTATTCTAAAACTAAAACCAATCTTGAAAGTAAGAAACCCGTGTTCGATCAAAATTTAGCTGGAAACCCTAGTTCATGTATTATTAAGATTGGCAATTCGAGATATCGTACTTTGGTAGATACCGGCGCTGAAGTTTGCATTATGAGTAGGAAAATTTTTGAACGATTATCACCGAGACCGAAATTGACGCGAGTAAACAAGAGTTTAAGAGCAGTGAATAGCGAGCCTATCAACGTTTTGGAACGAACAACCTTGACTTTTTCGATGAACGGACTGCGGATGTCTCAAAATTTCTACGCGGTGGAGACACTGACCAAGAACTTTATCTTAGGACGAGATTGGTTGAAAGAAAATGGAGTGCGTCTTTACTTAGACTTAGGGATGCTAAGAGTAAGAACAACGTACGTAAAACTCGACGAAGATAACCATATTTGTTCGATTTTAAGGCTACATAAAAAGACAGTTATAGAGACGCAAACAGCCGTTATATGTCACGTTAAGTTACAGAAAGGCTTCCAATTATCCGATTCCAGACTTCTAGAGGTCACGAACTTTGAACCCGGATGTATCATGGATGAACCTGGTCTTACAATTAAGGAGTCCGTGAACAGAGTCAAGTCACCTTTTTAAGGTACCCGTTTTAATTGTCAACGAGACAAACAAGTGCTACCGACTGCGCAGAGGAAGCGTAGTAGGAAGGGCACGACCTATGACCCCTCAGGATGTCTCCTCATTGGACGAGGAAGAACCAGTGGAAATCGATTAACCTAAGGCTTAGAGGTCTATCTGTACCTGAAAATAGACGTCCTAAAGTTACTAAAGAAAAACAAGGATCTAATAGCAAAGAGTGACTCAGATCTTGGAGGAACAAGGACAGTGCAGATGAAAATAGAAACAGGAAACCACCCTCCGATCAAGAATAGACCATACCGGACGCCATTGAATAAACGAAAAATCATTGACAAGGCCTTAGACGAAATGTTAGAAGTTAAGGTAGTTCAAATGTCACAATCTGCATGGTCATTTCCCTTTGTTGTTGCAAAGAAAAAGGATGGTAGTGACAGAATGTGTGTCGACTTTAGAACTCTCAACAAGATCGTCAAACCGATTTCTTTTCCCCTACCATTGATTGATGACATCTTATCTCTGATAGGGAATGCAAAATATTTTACAACGCTAGACTTGAGACACGGTTATTGGCAAGTAACGTTGGATTAAAGTAGCAAGGAAAAGACCGCATTTGCCTGTCATAGAGGACTTTTTGAATTCAACAGGATGCCATTTGGCCTGAGTAATGCTCCCGCTGTATTCCAGGAACTTATGAATATCGTCCTACAAGGATGTGAGGGATTCGCAATGGCATACTTAGATTATTTTAATGATTTCCTGAAAGACAGACTCACAGTAGTTCCCCTCCTGACATACCCAGACACCAACAAACCATATGTTTTATATACAGACACAAGTAACAATTGTGTAGGTGCGTGTCTCACTCAAGAAACTGACGAGGGAGAAGAAAAACCAATTTACCTCCTGTCCCACAAACCTAGCAATACACAGACAAAATGGTCAACTATCGAAAAAGAAGCATTTGCCATTCATTGTGCACTGCAGAAGTTAGATCACTATTTACACGGAGCACAATTCACAATCAAGACAGACCACAAACCTTTGAAGTATCTGTTAGTCTCACCAATGCAAAACAAGAAAATACAGCTTTGGGCTCTGAGCATCGCTAGGTACAATTGTAAAATCGAGTATTTCAAAGGCAAGGATAATCACTGTGTAGATCTATTATCCCGGATTCCACACCCTAAGACATCACAAAGGTCTAAGAAATCCGACAATGAACCTGATATCGACGATAGGACTTTTGAGATTGGAGTCATAAACTCAAACGAGTTTAATCCTAGAGACTTTGCCAATTGTCACGTTGAAGACCACAACGAGGTGACCAAAGCTATCTCAGATTTACCTGAGGAGTTTAACCTGAAAGTGGAGCAAGAAAAAGACCAAGACGTTGTCAAGCTGAAGAACAGATTAAGGAAAGGAACAGCTACAAAAGCTGAACAGACGCACTATTTTGAAGACAAAAAAGAGGGACTATTTTACTACCTTTCCCAACCTGACTCTGAGGATCCAAGGCTAAGACTGTATATACCTCAAGAGATGGAGACAGTCGTCCTTAGACAGTATCATGATCAACTCGGACACATGGCAGTAGACAAGACGTACGATTCCATTCGTCTAAAGTACTTCTTTCCAAATATGTACAAGAAAATACACGCCTACATCGAGGAATGTGTCACATGTCAGACAAGGAGCTGAAGGAGATCAAAACCGCCTCTCAAGGAAACCAAGGTACCCCCTTATCATTTCGCAAAGATTGGACTGGATCTATCAGGACCATATCCGACGACATTATCTGGCAATAAATACATAGTTTCCTTCATAGACGTTTATTTCGGGTGGCCAGAGGCATTTCCCGTGCCGGACAAGTCAGCAGATCGAATTGTACATCTGATTTTGAAAGAAATATTCCCAAGATTTGGTTGTCCGCTCGAGATTGTATCAGACAACGGAACAGAAAACGTCAATAGGAAAGTACAGGAAACTCTGGATACTATGAACATACATCACATCAAAACCTCATATTACAGTCCCCAAGCAAACGGAAAGGTTGAGAGATTCCACAGAACTCTTCATGATGTCATGTCCAAACAAATTCAGGAAGACGTTCAAACCTGGGACTTGTACTTGAATTAGACGCTAGCTGCCATTAGGTTTCATGTAAACGAGTCATCAAAAATTTCTCCGTACTTCCTGCTGTACAACAGAGACGTAGTACTTCCTTTGGACACCATTTTGAAGCCAAGACGTAGATATGTGGGTGAAGACCAACATAAAGTAGCTCTTCAACAACAGCACAAAGCTTTTACATTAGTTCACAGGAACACGAAAGAAGCGAAAAAGAAGCAGAAAAAGTACGCAGACAAAAATTGCAAGGAAGAAAATTTCCAGGTAGGAGACCCGGTGTATTTGCGGAACCACAGAAGGGATAGCAAACTTGATGTGAAATGGCAACCGTACTACCGGATTATCGATCAAACGGGACCACTTTCGTTCATTGTGAAAAATCAGCTTGATTGCAATACTACAAAGACACATGCTCGACATTTAAGGCCAGGGAAGATAGACGAATGGAAAATTCCGAGAGATTCTGAAGGAAACATCCTACGTAAAACGACGTATGTAATCCCACCAGAACAAAGAGAAAGTGATGACGAGGAATCTGAACCTCAAGCTATCGCAATACGACACAGAATCCAAGAAAGGGATGGTTCGTCTGACGAAGATGATATTCCACTTATGGAGCTTCGGAGACGATTAAGGACTCGTGCTATGCCCGAGACACGTACGGACATGGACGAAAACACGACAATAAGTTCAGATCCTCCAACATTAAGCCTACCGCTGACTCCCGAAGAGAATCGTGAGGAGGAACAGATGGAAATTGATGCCATTCCGGAGAAACCGGACACAAGTTTCTTACAATCTACAAAGGCTTCCCAACATAAAATTGTTGAAAATACCCTATCCTTCGATCCCCAGCTGTTAATGAAAAACCGTTTTGCGATGACAAAATACATGACTTCTCAAAATCTTAATATATCTGCATAATAGACGATAAACAAGAAAAAAGGAAATTAAGGTCGAAAAAGTACGATAAAAAAACCCTATTTTTTATTTAAAGAAAGGGAGGAGAATGGAAACGATAATAAAAAAAAATTAAAAATAATAAACGTACTTCAAATTACTATAAATTTGAATAACACATAAAACAGTACGTAAATTAATACAATAAAAAGATGGAATCTGAAATAATGATAAAAATAACACAAAATCCCTGGATAATTCACTGTAAGTGTAAAGATGTACTCTTACAGATTTACTCTTTGTTTGTAGTTTGCTGGTTTGGCGCAGGATTAATCATAATTGACCTTCATTTGGGTATTCATGTTACAGTTCTCACCCTTCAGCCAATGAGCTCTAATGTTATTGACCTTTGTTGCCCTTTCCCCTGTGTATGAATTTCATTGACGGTCTATAGTTTCTTATCTGCTGCAGATGTGTAGTATCAATGAGTAATCACTACGCTGAGACATTAACGTTTGACTAGCGACATACATAGACAATGTATTTCATTTCAGAATTTCAAAAAAAGTTATAATTGCTTCACTTTTACAACTTAAATTTTTGTATTACTTTTTCGAAAATATATTCAGAAGCCTGCATTTTTCATATGCATAAAGTCATAAGTATAATTTTACAAAGTTTTCAAAATGAAATTTTCTTTTTCTTAACATTGATAAAAGTATCATTTTGGAAATCATTTATTCAGTTTTGGTACAGGCATCTAAATCATTTTTGTAAATTCAAAATTATGGTCAATTAGAGGTACAGAGAAAATCCGGTGTCATAAACTACCTGTAACCAGAGACAATGATGTGAAACTTATCAGTGTAATAATGATGTTGACTTTATACTTTTATCGCTGGGAAAAGACGACGATACGAGATAAGCAGTGAAAAGTTCCAGATGTGCAGTTTTCCCTTGAAATTAGCTCCTCAGTTATTGGAATCGCCTGTTGTGATACGAGAGACATATTAGCGTACAGGTTTATCACAAAGACATTAAATCAAGTCAGATGGTAGCAGAAAAGAAGTCCAAAGCAGTGACGTCAGGTATCTCTGTGCACGATGTTATCCGTGTGGCCGGATGTCAAACCAGCCCGTCACTATTAACATTAATTCGCAGCTTATATGACAGAGTGAAATCTGCCATAGCGATACATTTTGCACTTAATGACCTGTCTTGATCGTTTTGATGAGAGCATTGAATACCCCGTCGTTTTTCTGGGTGTATGGCGTATTCCGGATTACGGGAAGATCTTGGTAACGTCACTAATACCAAGATGCGTCGAAGGCAGAGAATTAAATGGATATCCTTTGAAACGAAACGAAGAGATGACGATGCGATGATGAACGCCATACCAGACTATTGATGATATAGAGGTCCGAATTATTCGTTATACTCCTCGGAGGTTACAACGTTCACGAAGAGGGACCGTAGACGAAACCTTACTAAGACGTACGGAACCAAAACCAAAGAAGAATGGCCGTAAAAAGTTAAAGAAGTGAATTAAACCGGTGTTGTGTTTTAGTGAAAAAAGCAGAGTAAATGTTTAATACTAAATATATGTATTATCATTTATGCTCCTTATTCATGTTTAATATAGATAATTGCTTTTGTATATTGCTTATTATATACAATGAATGTTTAGGTACGTATATTGGCCTTGGAAAATGTATTTCTTTTGTAGGTGATTGACAGTGAACGTTGCTAATTAGATAAAAATCGGGTCACTCTTTGAGAACAATGAAAAGAACTCGACATGCAAAGATTTTAATTTCATGTACTTTAATTTGATATAATTTCAATTGCGATACTTAGAGTGAACCCTGATGATATTTCATTGAGTTATGCATTATTGTGGTGACAAGGCCATGCGTTTAGAAAATAACCAAGTATTATAACAGATTCACAAGGTTATGGATGATAATTGAAAGTTATCTTATAGTTCATGATTGGTTGAAATCCAAACAATTTGAATCTTGGTTATTTTCTTAAGTGGGGGAGTATTGTAATCCATATGACCTCTCCCCCACAATAATTAAGCTAATTAATTATTCATATTAATTAGTTACATGTATATGGAAATTGCTAACTTGAGTTTTCTATAGTAAAAGGGGAATCACTATAACTTACTTTCTTGACTTTAAGTTTGAACTTCATATTGACACAATCAAATTCTAGTTTGTAAATTCTGTAATCTGTTTAATTTGATTCCCACGATGCTGAAAACACTGTAGTAATTTGCACACCTGCAAGTACTTTAATCTTTGTTTTCCGTATGAGTTAATTGAAAGCTAATTGGAAATCTCCCCGTAAAAGCCATTATTGTTCTGTATTTGGAAGAATCTAATTTCCAAAATATCTTTTAAATCAAAAACCAATTACTTATTATTTCGTGCAGGTGTTAGCAATTTTCAGTCATCCACATATATACTCGGCGCATCGTTTTGCCGACCAGTTTTAGTTTTTAACTTTTAGTTTAAGTTGCGCTCTCATACTGCTATGATTAAGATGTTACGATATAAATAAACTTAGAACTTTTATTCGGACTTCAGTTTATAGTTTTCAAAATGACTATTTAATACACAACGCGAACTACACCCATAATCTGTAGGCCATAGGCTTACAGTCTCAGAGAAAGGGGACCGAAGACAAGTTTTAGAGAAAATTGTTCATAGAAAAATGGTCAAGAAAAGTCTTACTGAGCGGTACTGTACATAGCCAACGATCAATCCTATGTCAATGTGTATATTTGAATTATTTATTTATTTCAATATTTTATTTTATTTATTTATTTATTTTTTTTTTTTATTTTTTTTTTTTTTTTGATAAGGGGTGTATCAAAAAGGTTGTGTTTAAATGGATTCTTGAAACTGGAGAGGTGTAGCTAGCCAGCGAATTTTATAAAATACAAGAAAAAAAAAGATTTCTATTAGAAAATAAAATGTTGACCACCACAAAGAAGGGATCGGAGCCCACTCATACCCCTCTAAATTCGCAATTCAAACACATTAGCAAAGACATTAGAATGCATAGTAAGCTAAAAAAAACAGCATCAAATAGTGCTAAACAATTCTGAATCAATTACTTAAGTTTGTGCGAAGGAGGGGGGGGCTTCGTTTTCCGCTTCATCTGGGCTGGTCTTTTAGGGATGAATCGGACGAGAAAACAAAATTGAGCTGGAAAAGGGGGATTAAAATAGGGTCTGCTGGATCACCGGAAATACACAATGCTTTTTTAAAAGGCCTTGGTGAAAATTAACTATCGTTAACAATAATATGTCACTTAAGATTTCCATAAGTCAACAAAGGGGTGTCCAAATTACCCCTCATTATATTACAGTGAGACCTACCAAGCATGTATACTAGTATAATGTACAGGATAAAGACCTCGTTGAGGTCTGTATGAAGGTTAGATGCCCGAGGAGAGAACAGGGTGGTGTTTAAAGACCGAATCCGACTTACAAACCACAGATTTTCTTCAATTTTCCGAAAAGTAAGAATCCAAATATTCAGTACACCCCTGCTTTTCAAAATGAAATCGACCATGCAAATAATCGGGTGGAAATATGCAACTGTAACGATTATCAGGCCATAGAAGTTAAATAATTTGTTATACATCCCGATAATTTTCTGAAAGGTACCATGTATTCGGTCAAAGAAGAAAATAATAGTGTAACACTGAGTTTTATTTCCATAAAAGTTTTTAAATATGTGGTTACATTATTGCAAATAGTGATAAGGAATTAAGATTTTCTAATCAAGTGAGGATAATATTTCTTTATTTTTTTTTTCATCATGTTCCTCAATATACATGTATTTGAAAGGCATTTAGAATAATTGGTTTTCAAGAATATTAATCGCTATACTTTGATCTAGATTGACTTGAAATGGCATTTTTTGTGGTTTTCGGTTTTCAGGATAGAAAAATATATTCTTCGTCTGTTAACATTTCTCATAAAAGGATGTCTTTAGCGGACTTGAAACACAATATTTTGTATACTATGGTCGAATGCTCATTATAATCAAAACAGTTCACACCCGCGACTGAAATAATTTTCTTTTCTCCGCCCCTCATTGTATTTTATTGACCTCCACACTTCATTGAACGTTCATGAAACCTCGTATATTAAGAATCGTCCGCGGTCTTTATGAAATAAAATGACTGATGAATAACAAAAGAATTACATTTGAAGGTTTGTAAATCGTGAATAACAAAAGAATCACATTTGAAGGTTTGTAAATCGTGTTACAAACCTTCAAATGTGATTCTTTTGTTATTCATCGGTTATTTTATTTCATAAAGACCGCGGACGATTCTAAATATACGAGGTTTTATGAACGTTCAGTGAAGTGTAGAGGTCAATAAAAAACAATGAGGGGCGGAGAAAAGAAAATTATTTCAGTCGCGGTGTGAATTGGTGTTTTGATTATTAAGAGTATTCGGCCATAGTATAGATAATATTGTGTTTCAAGTCCGCAAAAGAATCCTTTAATGAGATATGTGAGCAGGTTCTTCTATCCATAAAAGCTCAAAATGCCATCTCAAATCAATCTAGATCTGAAGACCAATTATTCTAAATGCTCTCCAAATAAATGTATAATGAGGAACTTGATTGACAAAATAAAGAAATATTGTCCTTACTCGATTAGAAAACCTTTCCTTAAATTTAATTACCTATTCAAAAACCTTAATGGAAAAAGAACTCATTGTTTACCTGTTATGATTTCTCTGACCGAATACAGGATAGTGAGGGTACCTTTCAGAAAATTTAAGAAAATTATCGGGATGTACAACAAACTATTTTTCTACTATGGCCTGATAATCGTTACCGTCCATCCAATAATTTGCATGGTCAGTTTCATTTTGAAAACCAGGGGTGTATTAAATATTTGGATTTTTATTTTTCTGAAAATTTAAGAAAATCTGCGGTTTGTAAGTCGGATAAAGACCGAGTTGAGGTATATATTGCTAGTACAAAAACACAATTAATAGCCTAAATAGTATTAGTGTGGAATCGCAACGGGATGTCCGATTCTCAAAATTTTAATTGATTTATACTCGGTAAATCCTGTAATTTCAATGTTCAATGTTTGTCCCAGTTTTGAAATTGGGCCGATTTTGGCCCTTACATGTACCACCCCTTGCCCTTTGTATGTTTGTGATCATTGTGCTTTAGTGCTATTCTCTCCAGCTAGTTTTAGATATTTGTCAGAGTATTTATCAGTGACTCATCCTTGATTTTTTTTTATTCACATTTTTGAAGTCGAATCATTGAAATAAAAGATCAATTCAATATAATAGTGACATTTTTGTGAATATAAAGAGAAAGGGAGGAAATGATAGAATAGTTTGTTCATTCATACACACTTTCATTCAGGTACATATACACAAAAGTTAATTCATAAAATTGTAGAAAATGAGTGAATATGATAATACAAAAATACAGCAAATCAATTTGAAAGAAATATTAACTATTACCAGATGACAATTCAAATATATTTGTATATTCTCTCCAAATCCTGCTAAAATGCTGTAGTTTACCTTTACTAATTGATATGCATCTTTCAACATTGTATTTAAATTTCAAATATAGGATCAGTCCATTTAGAGTTGGGTTTTTAAGTTTCTTAAAATTCATGTAGAAATACTGTTTTGCATTCAATATAATAAAGTTTATGACAGTGTTTCTTCTGTTAAATTCCTCACCAAATATTATATTTTCAATATTAAAACTTATTCGTTTGGAAGTTGTATTAAAGATATGTATACTGAGGGAATTCCAAATAGGCATAACATAGGAACATTGTAGGAAGATGTGGATAATGGTCTCAGGTTCAGAATTGCAGAGCGTACATAAATCACAGTTTCTTATCTTTATTTTTTTTCAAATATGAATTTGTTGCTAAAATTCTGTGTAATATCCTAAACTGTAGCCATTGTATAGATGAATCTGAAGTAGTTTTAAAACAAGTGAAAAAGGCATCTTTTATTTTTCTAGAGTGAGGAACCATATTTCGCCGGTGACCATATTTCGCCGTTTCATAGTTAATTGCTTCTCACTGGTTATCGGAAATGTTAGTCAAGTTTATTTTTCTATATCCTTTCAAATATGACCGTAGTAGTCATGTTTTGATAGATTGTAATATATCCTGCACTCAGCTTTGACAAAAATGCCACAAAATGGGGAAACTTTAATGAAAACACCAAATTTTAGACGTAAACATCCGAAATTTTTGTAAAAACCCAAAAAGAAAACGTTTTTTTTTTTTTTGGCATGATTTCATAGAAATAGTGGTGACGAAACATTTCCTGGAAATGAAATCACAATTTTTGTCCGTTTGTGTGTAGTATAGGGTACATATCAACAAAAACGGCGAAATATGGTCATCCCCGAAAACATGGAAACGAAATATTTTGACGTTTTATAAGGAAACAATGAACTACGTCAAATAAGTTCGTTTTCTAGTTTTTCAATCGAGAATGGAGTTAAATTAAATTCTAGCAAAAGCAATTATTGAATTGGCCTCCACGTTTCGAGATTTTCGAAGAAATGTATGAAAAATATGGCGAAATATGGTCACTTGCTCTATCTGGTATAAAAGGTAGTTCATTTTTCCATTTTACAAAACAAGTTGGGGATTCTGTATTAAATCTCAGTAAGTTATAGATACATTTTGAGGGTTTCATGTTAGAAAAAAAGAAATCAAGGTAAAATGGTATGGAAGTATTGGTAGTTTTCTCATAACTGGAAGAATCAAAATTAATGTTAAAGTTCTTAGATATTTGGAGATGGCACTAAAGATACTGTTATATTGCATAATATTAACAGAAATGGAATATTTTCCAGCAAATTGATCTTTTTTCAATAATTTACCGTCATCATCCAAGAAATCATCAATATATTTTATACCTTTTTCATACCAGTCCTTGAAAAAAACACTTTGATTATCAATTTTAATGCTAGAATTGTACCATACTGGAACAAGAGTACTGCTAATAATGTTTCTAGAATTTTCAGAAGGAATATTAGTAGTCTTTGTCTTTATTACTTTTTACCATTCAATAAGTACATCTTTCCAGAATTCATTTTTACAATTTTTTAAGAGGTTCAAAATATAATCATCACCGAAATCAGTTAGTTCTTTGTCAATATTATCCCCAAAATTTGCTTGAAAAATGTGGTACCAAAGCTGACCTCCCTTTAATATTCTACTGATCCAAGAACATTTAAGGGAAGAGATAAATGAATTAATATCTGTCATGTTAAGTCCTCCTTTAGATGTTGATTGTGTAATTATGCTTTTTTTCAACTTTATTACATTTTGAGCCCCAAAGGAAGGTAAAAAAATTCTCTATCTAGTTGTTTAACAAGATCAGATTTTGTGTTCGGGAGGGCTCATCCATGATTTTAGTGACTATGGTAGTTTTATTTTCTCAATAGTATCTTCTTAATGAATCCCTTATAGTCTTAGTATGAACTCTTATGGAAGGTGAATCCTTAGTTTCGTATCCTATATAAACACTGCAACGTAGTCGGAATCTTCCCGCACCATCTTCGCTTCAAGTGCTTTGCCATAATTCATATTATTGATACTCGTATCAATGACCAATATTTCATACTTTTTGGCATATTACATTGTTTAGATTTAGGATTTAGGATCACTGATGAGGGTTAAGTACCCGAAACGTGCATGTCTGGTCCACGTTGCCAATTTATTTGTTCTTAAATGATGCTATTCAATTTGAAGACGTTTACATTTACACCACTTGGTGAGTGTCACTGCTGGTGGACCAGGAGTCCCCGAGGGCACATGTAGCCAAGTTCGATCAATTTCGGTTGATCGTTTCTTCAACGCAATCTAAATTTCTGTTATCAAAATTTCTTGAAATTTCTAAAAAGTGGGTCCTGTAGCATCATATCCCACCCATCCTGCTGCGTCTTTCGGTACCCTTTTTCGACATAGTAACTTTCATACTTTTTGGCATATTACATTGTTTAGATTTAGGATTTAGGATCACTGATGAGGGTTAAGTACCCGAAACGTGCATGTCTGGTCCACGTTGCCAATTTATTTGTTCTTAAATGATGCTATTCAATTTGAAGACGTTTACATTTACACCACTTGGTGAGTGTCACTGCTGGTGGACCAGGAGTCCCCGAGGGCACATGTAGCCAAGTTCGATCAATTTCGGTTGATCGTTTCTTCAACGCAATCTAAATTTCTGTTATCAAAATTTCTTGAAATTTCTAAAAAGTGGGTCCTGTAGCATCATATCCCACCCATCCTGCTGCGTCTTTCGGTACCCTTTTTCGACATAGTAACTTTCATACTTTTTGGCATATTACATTGTTTAGATTTAGGATTTAGGATCACTGATGAGGGTTAAGTACCCGAAACGTGCATGTCTGGTCCACGTTGCCAATTTATTTGTTCTTAAATGATGCTATTCAATTTGAAGACGTTTACATTTACACCACTTGGTGAGTGTCACTGCTGGTGGACCAGGAGTCCCCGAGGGCACATGTAGCCAAGTTCGATCAATTTCGGTTGATCGTTTCTTCAACGCAATCTAAATTTCTGTTATCAAAATTTCTTGAAATTTCTAAAAAGTGGGTCCTGTAGCATCATATCCCACCCATCCTGCTGCGTCTTTCGGTACCCTTTTTCGACATAGTAACTTTCATACTTTTTGGCATATTACATTGTTTAGATTTAGGATTTAGGATCACTGATGAGGGTTAAGTACCCGAAACGTGCATGTCTGGTCCACGTTGCCAATTTATTTGTTCTTAAATGATGCTATTCAATTTGAAGACGTTTACATTTACACCACTTGGTGAGTGTCACTGCTGGTGGACCAGGAGTCCCCGAGGGCACATGTAGCCAAGTTCGATCAATTTCGGTTGATCGTTTCTTCAACGCAATCTAAATTTCTGTTATCAAAATTTCTTGAAATTTCTAAAAAGTGGGTCCTGTAGCATCATATCCCACCCATCCTGCTGCGTCTTTCGGTACCCTTTTTCGACATAGTAACTTTCATACTTTTTGGCATATTACATTGTTTAGATTTAGGATTTAGGATCACTGATGAGGGTTAAGTACCCGAAACGTGCATGTCTGGTCCACGTTGCCAATTTATTTGTTCTTAAATGATGCTATTCAATTTGAAGACGTTTACATTTACACCACTTGGTGAGTGTCACTGCTGGTGGACCAGGAGTCCCCGAGGGCACATGTAGCCAAGTTCGATCAATTTCGGTTGATCGTTTCTTCAACGCAATCTAAATTTCTGTTATCAAAATTTCTTGAAATTTCTAAAAAGTGGGTCCTGTAGCATCATATCCCACCCATCCTGCTGCGTCTTTCGGTACCCTTTTTCGACATAGTAACTTTCATACTTTTTGGCATATTACATTGTTTAGATTTAGGATTTAGGATCACTGATGAGGGTTAAGTACCCGAAACGTGCATGTCTGGTCCACGTTGCCAATTTATTTGTTCTTAAATGATGCTATTCAATTTGAAGACGTTTACATTTACACCACTTGGTGAGTGTCACTGCTGGTGGACCAGGAGTCCCCGAGGGCACATGTAGCCAAGTTCGATCAATTTCGGTTGATCGTTTCTTCAACGCAATCTAAATTTCTGTTATCAAAATTTCTTGAAATTTCTAAAAAGTGGGTCCTGTAGCATCATATCCCACCCATCCTGCTGCGTCTTTCGGTACCCTTTTTCGACATAGTAACTTTCATACTTTTTGGCATATTACATTGTTTAGATTTAGGATTTAGGATCACTGATGAGGGTTAAGTACCCGAAACGTGCATGTCTGGTCCACGTTGCCAATTTATTTGTTCTTAAATGATGCTATTCAATTTGAAGACGTTTACATTTACACCACTTGGTGAGTGTCACTGCTGGTGGACCAGGAGTCCCCGAGGGCACATGTAGCCAAGTTCGATCAATTTCGGTTGATCGTTTCTTCAACGCAATCTAAATTTCTGTTATCAAAATTTCTTGAAATTTCTAAAAAGTGGGTCCTGTAGCATCATATCCCACCCATCCTGCTGCGTCTTTCGGTACCCTTTTTCGACATAGTAACTTTCATACTTTTTGGCATATTACATTGTTTAGATTTAGGATTTAGGATCACTGATGAGGGTTAAGTACCCGAAACGTGCATGTCTGGTCCACGTTGCCAATTTATTTGTTCTTAAATGATGCTATTCAATTTGAAGACGTTTACATTTACACCACTTGGTGAGTGTCACTGCTGGTGGACCAGGAGTCCCCGAGGGCACATGTAGCCAAGTTCGATCAATTTCGGTTGATCGTTTCTTCAACGCAATCTAAATTTCTGTTATCAAAATTTCTTGAAATTTCTAAAAAGTGGGTCCTGTAGCATCATATCCCACCCATCCTGCTGCGTCTTTCGGTACCCTTTTTCGACATAGTAACTTTCATACTTTTTGGCATATTACATTGTTTAGATTTAGGATTTAGGATCACTGATGAGGGTTAAGTACCCGAAACGTGCATGTCTGGTCCACGTTGCCAATTTATTTGTTCTTAAATGATGCTATTCAATTTGAAGACGTTTACATTTACACCACTTGGTGAGTGTCACTGCTGGTGGACCAGGAGTCCCCGAGGGCACATGTAGCCAAGTTCGATCAATTTCGGTTGATCGTTTCTTCAACGCAATCTAAATTTCTGTTATCAAAATTTCTTGAAATTTCTAAAAAGTGGGTCCTGTAGCATCATATCCCACCCATCCTGCTGCGTCTTTCGGTACCCTTTTTCGACATAGTAACTTTCATACTTTTTGGCATATTACATTGTTTAGATTTAGGATTTAGGATCACTGATGAGGGTTAAGTACCCGAAACGTGCATGTCTGGTCCACGTTGCCAATTTATTTGTTCTTAAATGATGCTATTCAATTTGAAGACGTTTACATTTACACCACTTGGTGAGTGTCACTGCTGGTGGACCAGGAGTCCCCGAGGGCACATGTAGCCAAGTTCGATCAATTTCGGTTGATCGTTTCTTCAACGCAATCTAAATTTCTGTTATCAAAATTTCTTGAAATTTCTAAAAAGTGGGTCCTGTAGCATCATATCCCACCCATCCTGCTGCGTCTTTCGGTACCCTTTTTCGACATAGTAACTTTCATACTTTTTGGCATATTACATTGTTTAGATTTAGGATTTAGGATCACTGATGAGGGTTAAGTACCCGAAACGTGCATGTCTGGTCCACGTTGCCAATTTATTTGTTCTTAAATGATGCTATTCAATTTGAAGACGTTTACATTTACACCACTTGGTGAGTGTCACTGCTGGTGGACCAGGAGTCCCCGAGGGCACATGTAGCCAAGTTCGATCAATTTCGGTTGATCGTTTCTTCAACGCAATCTAAATTTCTGTTATCAAAATTTCTTGAAATTTCTAAAAAGTGGGTCCTGTAGCATCATATCCCACCCATCCTGCTGCGTCTTTCGGTACCCTTTTTCGACATAGTAACTTTCATACTTTTTGGCATATTACATTGTTTAGATTTAGGATTTAGGATCACTGATGAGGGTTAAGTACCCGAAACGTGCATGTCTGGTCCACGTTGCCAATTTATTTGTTCTTAAATGATGCTATTCAATTTGAAGACGTTTACATCAATACGTACTGATATAGCGTGCATGAAAATCAGCAAGATACTCCTTGAGAAAGAAGTATCTAAAAATTCAGACTTCAGTGAAATAGCATTGAAATCTCAATAACCTTGACCTTGAAATAATTATGGTTATTTGAAATCATCATTCCAATGATTGCATGTGTCGCCTGCGTAACATAGCGACACTTAGGAATCACTTTTAAATATGACGTGACATCCAAGTGTGATAGTAAGACGAACAAAGTGATCCCCAAGTGCCGCTATTCTTTGCAGGCATCACAAACATAGGGTAATCAAAGATTACATAGCTCGTCGTAGCAGGTTTTTGTCAAAAATCAAGTAACTTCCAAAATACAAAAAGTGTTGTCATGAGGATTCTATACATCTAATGTCAGTCTCATCCCTTAGAGAGCTAAAGATACAACCAAAGTATGAGTTATTTTAAAAATAGTAGGTTAATGGTTAAAGTCCAAGGTCAACATCACTAGGTCAAAGGTCATGGAGAGTTCAAAATGGCGTTCGGGGTGTAGACACGTAAAAAATCGCTCCGACAAGTATTGACCGAAATAATGGAAAATCCACCTTCAAGCATTCTGATTTTTTGTGTACATACGGATATTGCATTGGTGGTCATTAATGGATTTTGATTTTGCCTAAATTCAGTGGAATTTTAAAGTTTTTGGCGAAGAGAAATTTACAAACTCCATTTGTTTTGATTTGTGATTATTAACTCACTGGACAGTGGTCAGTATACAGGTATACGTGTATACCTGAGCGATCGTATGCATACTATTGTTGGATGATTGGTTGATTGATCATGGCAATGAATGTAACCAGGTCCAAGTCTTTGAGCTATGCGAATAGTATGAAGGAAAAAAACCAAAAAGATGGAAAACAGAAGAAACAGACAGATGCGAATGACTCTCACAATGAAAGTATTGATGAATTCAATCAGATCTTGTCCCAGCTCGGAGAAATTAAATCATCGATGGTAAAAAAAGACGGATTTAAAGGATTTGGTTTCCGAAATAGTGAAAGAAATCGTTGATGATCAAAAAGAAGAAATACGGCAAATGAATGAGAAATATGACAAAAAATGTGGTGACTTGCAAGCAGAAATTGATGCACTTATTTTAAAAAATGACTCTTTGAAAGAGCATTTGGCAGAAAATAACAGAAATTTACGAGAGATGAATATGATTTTGAAAGAAACGTCGAAAACAGCAATGGAGGCTAAACAAGCCGCAAATTATAATGAACAAAACTCTCGGAAAAACAATGTCAAAGTGCATGGTGTGCGGGAATCGAACGGGGAAAATACAGAGGAAGTTGCTAAAAATACTATAAAAAAAGCTACTGGTGTTGACCTTACAACGGACGACATAATAGCCGTACATAGGATACCGGCTGGAAAGGATAGGAATCAACCAAAACCGATTCTAATAAAACTGAAAAACACAGAGTCGAAAGCAAAAGTGATGAGGAAGCGATCGAAAGCGAAGCAGGCGGGCACACGATTGTCGGATGATGTGACCTACGAAAATTCGAAACTGATTCAGAGACTTAATGATCACGAGGGCATAGATCAGGCCTATTACTTCAACGGACGGGTGTACGGAACATCAAAGGACACTGGTCAACGGATCAAATTTGACATTTTTTATGAAATTGACTTTAAACTAAGGAAAAGGAGGAGGTAACGGTTTTACTCTCAAATTTAAATGACTGAAAGTCTTGAAAAAACTATTTGGACACTTTTTTGTAAGAGTATTGTTTACCGGAATATCTGTAACCGTTATGGATTTCTATATTAAAGTCAAAGTGCTTTCCGGTTTGGCGATTTTCTCAGTGACAAAGTGGCGAAAGATTACTTGATTTGAATGACAATAATGTCAATACAGGGGTCAGAAACTTGTGTCATTTTGAACTGATTAACTTCATTTACTGGTATGTGTATTCTTTTTACATGTTTTTGTGTTCGTCTGCGTCTGAGTGTGTGTGTGAGTGTTACAAGCAAAACTTTCTTTCAGAGTAAACAGGGAGTGATGATCTTCGTGACATAATATTGATGTATTTTAACTAACATACTGATAAAATGTCAGTTCTAAAAGTGACATCTATGAATTGTAGGGGTCTTGGGGATATGAAGAAAAGGAAAGATATTTTTGACTACATGAGAGGGAAAAAATCATCTATTTACTGTTTGCAGGATGTTCATCTTACAGCTTCAGATAATGAGATTATACATGCACAGTGGGGATACAACCACTTGTTAAGTCCGGGAAGAAGTAATTCTAGGGGTGTACTTAGTTTGTTTAATAACAATTTTGATCATAAAATTGGAAAAGTAAAAACAGATAGTATAGGTAATTATTTAATTTCAGAAATTAAAATACAGGATAAATTTGACATCACGCTGATCAATATATATGGACCAAATAATGAAGAACCAAACTTTTTTAGAAAATTAGGTGAAACTATCGAAGAATTTGAAAATGAATTTGTTATAATATGTGGAGATTGGAATTTACCCCAAAACTATGAAATGGACTGTTATAAATATGTATATCAAAATAATAAGAAAAATAAAGAAGAGGTAGAGAATTTAAAGTCAAAATTTAAACTGGTTGACCCTTGGAGAATATATTTCCCTACAGAAAAAATCTATACATGGCATAGACAAAATCCAATCAAGAAAGCTAGGTTAGACTATTTTCTTATTTCAGAGGAATTAATGACAATTGTTGAAAAGTTATCTATTTTACCCGGATATCGAACTGATCATTCGATTATAGAACTTAGTATAAATTCTCAAATCATTCAAAAGGTAAAGGATTTTGGCGATTTAACAATTCTCTATTATATGATCCTGAATATGTTGATAAAGTAAAGCAAGTAATCGTACAGACAAAAAGTGAATACTCACCATCTCCAATAAATAAAGAAAACATTGAAAACATACCAAATGATGAGTTGCAAGAAAAGAATATACAGAGAGAGAAATAAAACGAATGATGGAAAATTACGATAGAACAAATGATCAGTATTATAATGACAGAATAGTTGAATTACAAAGAGAATTAGAAGAAATACGTAATTATGAATTGAAAGGATTATTATTAAGGTCACGAGCCCGTTGGATTGAACATGGCGAGAAGCCAACAAAATATTTTTGTGGATTAGAAAAAAGACACTATGTTGACAAAACAGTTGTTAGACTGATTAATAATGAAGGTACAGTAAAAGAGAATCAACAAGACATTTTAGAAGAATTAAAATCATTTTATAAAAATTTATACGAAAACAAAGATTATTTACTGGAAAATGTTGACTTAAATGAACTATTAAAAGATTGTGAAGTACCAAAATTAACAAATACTGAAAAAGAATCTTTAGAAGGAGACATAACAAAAAGTGAAATTTTATCCGTACTTAAGGCATCCAAGAATGAGAAGGCACCTGGTACAAATGGTTTTACAGCCGAGTTCATGAAATTCTTTTGGAAAGACTTGTCTGATTTTCTACTGCGCTCTTTTAAATGTAGTTTTGAAAAGGGAGAATTATCAGAAACCCAGAAACTTAGTATTATTTCTATACTGCCTAAAGAAAACAAACCTAGGGAATTCATTAAAAACTGGCGACCCATAACATTATTAAATATTTCCTATAAACTTCTTTCCGGTGTTATTGCTAATAGAATTAAAATATATCTAAATAAACTGATTCACGAAAATCAATAACGCTTTCTAACTGGGAGATACATAGGTGAAAACTCTAGACTTCTATATGATATCATACACGAATTGTAATTATTAAATAACCCAGGTTTAGTACTACTCATTGATTTCGAAAAAGCATTCGATTCGGTATCTTGGAAATTCATTCAAAAAGTCTTACCTTTTTTTCAATTTTGGTATGGATATGCAAAAATGGATAAAAATTTTCTTTAATAATTTTAAACTTTCTGTCATTCAAAATGGAATTTTCCCGCAGTTCTTTAAAATAGGGCGTGGCTGTCGCCAAGGCGATCCAGCCTCGCCCTACATTTTTTTTGTTATGTGCAGAGATAATGGGTATTCTTATCAGGAATAATAAAGATATTATAGGGATCTCTTTAAAACAAAAAGAATATAAGCTCCTACAATATGCAGATGACACCGCTCTCCTATTAGATGGATCTGAAAAATCACTTAGAACAACCCTGACTTTGATTGATCAATACTCTAAATTTTCTGGCTTAAAACCAAATTATGATAAGACACTTTGTATAAAAATAGGCTCAATCATAGATTCTGATATAAATTTTTGTGATGATTATAATTTAAAGTGGACATCTGAAAAATACACCTTTTTAGGCATAACATTTACTCCAAATTTAGATAACATGTTAAACCTTAACTTTGACAAAAAAATATTGGAGATAAAAAAAAGACATAAGCTCATGGAAGAGAAGACTTATTTCGCCTTTAGGGAAAATCACTGTTGTTAAGTCCATATTACTTCCTAAACTTACTCACTTATTTATTAGTTTACCAAACCCTTCAGAAATGAAAATTAAAGAATTGGAGAAAATGTTTTACAAATATATTTGGAATGAAAAACCAGATAGAATTGCAAGGAAAACAATTGTACAAGAATATGAAAAAGGGGGCCTAAAAATGACTTGTATAAAAACTTTTATAAATTCTTTAAAATTAACTTGGATAAGACGAATTTTAGATTGTAATGAATCTGCATGGTACAAATTACTATGTGATAGCTTGCCACATGATATCAATTATATATTTCAATTTGGTAGAGAATATAAAAAATTTGTATATGATAAAATTTAAAACCCCTTTTGGAAAGATGTTTTAAATGCATTCTATTCAATTACAGAAATTACACAAAAAGAGGAAAATATTTATTCTCAACCTTTATGGTTTAATGAAAAGATCAAAATAAATAACAAAACATTATTTATTACAGATTGGATTAAAAAGGGTATTTATTATATTGGTGATATATTGAATGAGAATGGACAATTTTTGACATACGTAGATTTCTGTAACAAATTCAATTTGAAGCCGGTCTTTACACTCTATTTTGGTATTATAAATATTGTAAAACAACTTGTTGATAGGTCATCAGAAACATTTGTATACATTTTACCTCATAGACCAGATATAACGAGAACCATTATGAAAAACAAGAAAGGCGTTAAAGATTTTTATCAATTGTATATAAATAAGATTTATTGTAGACCTGTTAGCCAGCAGAAATGGGAATCAAAACTGAATTTAATATGTGATGAAAAATGGTGGGAAAACAAATACAAAATGATCTTTAAATTAACACAAGATGTAAAGATAAGATGGTTTAATTATAGAATTATTCATAGATTATTAGCAACGAACGAATATTTACATAAAATAGGTATAAAGGAATCAAGTGTTTGTGATTTTTGTAATGATGACACAGAAAACTTACAACATGTGTTTTGGGAATGTAATTTAATAAGACCAATTTGGGAGGGACTGTGTAATTGGGTGAATGAAGAATTAAATTTAAATATGTCTTTAACCTTAGAGGATGTTCTATTTGGAAGTGATATTGAAAAAGAATTTAATAATGTAATTAGTGTGTTCAAATCATTTATATACTATAGTAAGATAAAACAGACAATTCCATCTTTCAGCGGAGCAAAAATATACTTTTTAAATTACAAGAAAATTGATAAATTCATATTTAAAGGAAAATCAAAATTAGAAACTTTTAAGAAAAAATGGGGAGTTTTCCATAATTTATAAGATATACAGAAGCTCATCAATCTCTAAATCTCTTAACACTTATGCTATCAGTTCATCATACTTATCGATATTTTTAATCAAGACTTCATGTAGCTAGTAACATTAAATGAATAAGTGGTGTGAACATGTGAGTGTGAAAGGTGTCCTTGTCTTTGTTGCAAAAAAAAACCTCATATTATTATTATCAGTATATTACTATACATGTCATGTGAATGAATATGAGAACAAAAAAAAAAGGTATCTACATGTAAAATATGAAAGGCCTACCCCTTATGGTTGTAGAGATATAGTCCAGGTTAAAAAAATTTTCAAAAGTAGGTCAAAGTCAAAGGTCATGATCACTAGGTCATGGTCTCAAATGAAAGGTCTTGTTACAAGGTATCTACATATGGAATATGAAAGCCCTGCCCTTTTTGGTTGAAAAGATATAGCCCAGGTTATAGTTTTGTCTACGGATTACGACAACGACGACGACGCCGAGGGATATGACATTAGGTCTTTGGATTTTCGTCCCGGCGAGCTAAAAAGGAAAGTATCTTTCTGCAAAATGCTTAGAAATTCAATATTATAAATCATGGCGTAATTCATTACAGAACCCTATAAAAAGTTATACGCTTTTGGTTTCAAATCAAAAGTTGCCTTAGTTCCGAAGGTTTTGCTTTCGTCTGTCCCTCAAGGATATGGGAGGTACGATGGAATTCAGGGGTCACATGATGGCTTCCTGTAAGGTTTCATGAAATTCTGTGCAGCGGTTGCAGTGGATAAGTCGAAAATATGTGAGACAATCAGAGCTCTTGGCAGCTATTATATATATATTTATTGACCGATCACGAATACACAAAGTTGATAGAGGACCTTGTCTTTTTACTTCCTGTAAGGTTTCGTGAAATTCTGTGCAGAAGTTGCAGAGGAAAATCGAAAATATGTCAGCCAATCAGAGTCTTGGTGGAAAAATGACCAATAAGCACGAAAAACAGCGTGGTAGAGTACCTGGAGTACTTGCTTCCTGTGAGAATTCTTAAATCCTGAACAAAGAAAAAATAAACAAAAATGTATCTGCCAATCAAGAGCACTTGGTGCCTTAAGTTGTCGACCGATCGGCATCAAACTTTGTACAGGACACAAATTAGATAAGAAGATTCCCACAATAATCTCAACAGCACTCACAAGAGCGCACAAAATTGAGCATCGACGGACCCCTAGCAAGCTATATAGAGGTTGGACCAACGAAAACACAACTAATGGTTATTTGCTTCATGTAAGGTATCGTGAAATTCTGTGCAGCGGTAGCAGAGTAGAAGTCGAAAAAGTGTCGGCCAATCAGAGTCCTCGGCGGCCATATTTGTTGACCGATTGACAGGAAAAACACAAAGTTGGTAGAGGACCTTGAGTTCTTGCTTCCTGTAGGGTTTTGTTAAAATAAGGGCAGCGATTGTAGAGAGAAGTCAAACATGTGTCATCCACATTTGTTGACCAATCCGCACAAAAAAAAACAAACTTGGTAGAGGACATCTAGTACTTGCTTCCTGCAAGGTTTTTGAGATGCTGGGCACAAGATACAGATGAGAAGCCAAAATGTGTCAGCACATTTGCGTCCTCGGCAGCTATATTGTTGACTGATCGACGTAAAAAATACAAACTTTGTAAAGGGCCTCTAGTACTTGCTTCCTGTAGAGTTTTGAGAAATTCTTGGCAGCAGTTACAGAGGAGAAGTTAAAAATGCGTCAGCCAATCAGAGCCCTCGGCAGCCATATTTGTTGACTGATCGGCAGGAAAAACACAAACAATTCATGCAGTGGTACTTTCGAAAATTTTTAATGAGGGAGTATCCCATATAGTTGCACCCTGCATCCACCCCTGGAGGGATCCTGCTGAAATGAACAAACTTGATAGTGGTAGACCTTCAGTACTTCATGAATATAAAGTTCATTAAAATCTCAAAATCACCATTTCAGAGAATTAGCCAAAAATGTGAAATATTACGACTCAGTATGTCAATAGCTCACTTTAAGCATTCAGCTTATATGGGCTCAAAAGATATTTTCTTTTTTTAAAGCCTTTGAAGAAGCTACTAGTAAAGTTTTGTGAACTTCTGTGCAGCAGTATGGAGAAGTTGAAAATGTCTCGACCAATAACAGCTCTTGGTGGACATCTTGGATTTCAGATCACGACAAAAAAACCAGAAGTCTCTGACGAGACTGAAGCTCTACTGTCTGATTTTGTTAACTTCACCAATATGCATATGAGTAGAGATAAAAATCTTACTTTTCAAAGTAATCAATTAAAACCATGTAAAAAACCCCAAGACCTTAAAATCATGTGGATGTACATGCTGTAAATAACCTTTTGAAAAATATATGTATGTGTCATTGAGGTTGAAGGTTAAATAAGATTATTGTCTTGTTGCCAGATTCCATAGTAGCAACAGTAAAATTTACATGTTAAGGTACATACATGTATGTATTTTTTCCAGTGATTTGACAGTAAGTGTTTTGAATATTTTTCACTGACATTGTGGCCATAGCACTTTCTATATAGACATAACGTCAGACAGTGCATGAAGTTTATATATTGTTTTCATTTTCGTGCTTAATCATCGACGGCGGGTGCGGCTAGCCAACAGGGGATGCTTACTCCTCCCGGGCACCTTTTCCCACCTCTAGCTTGCTAGGGGTCCGTCGATGCTTAATTTTGTGCTCTATTGTGAGTGCTGTTGAGATTATCGTCAGGATCTTCTTTAACTCATTGGTACATTTAATCATATTGCATTTCTATGCATTTTTCAAATCAAACGCTGTTAAAGCCAATGTCTTCGCAACTCGAAAGAGTTAAATTTTCATCTTTTTCTCTGTTTTATAATGACGTCGAGGCTTATTAGATCCATTTTCAGCTACCACATTCATATAAGTAAAGACTTTAACTGGTCCAATTACATGTTTGCAAAATGTGACTAAAATGTTAATAAATATTAAAATATAGTCTCCTCAGGAAAAATCAGACAGAAGTAACACAGAAATTTATCCGCCCCAACTTTTGCATGTGTTTTGTCAAGCGTCCAAGTTAGTTGTATTCAATAAGTAAAAAAGCAAAGGTTATAAGCTGTTTGAATGTTGCACAACAACAACTTCTGCTCGAATGACGGGCTGTCGGTACTGGTAGCTGACATGAGTGATCCCCATTTTTATCCCTGTTAGCATTGTATTTGAAATCATAACAGGCTTTAGTCCTAGTCTGCCGGTTGCAGAATTACTGAGTTCATGTAAGCATATAGAATCTATAATGATTACAAAAAACAGCTTATTTCTCTACAATGACCCCAGTCACATGACCGTTACAGAACAATCAGAAACTTGTTTGAACCTCGAGCCACAGATTTAAAGATACGAATGTTTGTATCCGGAGCCATGACTGCCCATAGAGAAATATGCTCTCTTTTGACAAAATGTAAACCTCCCCCTTCCTTTCCTGCTCTTACAAACTACATGCTGCTTTCTTAGATTAAAAATTAATTATGTATTGCACAGAATTGCATGTACACAATTCAATCACCACACTGCTGCATTGAACTTAAAACTTAGAGCTGTCATTAGTCACTTAGATAAAAAATTGGTCGAGGTAATTTCTGAAAAATTAGGAAAAATGAAACTTGTGGCACTTTAAAAATTATAATGAATAGCATAAATATAACTTACAAGAAGTATTTGAAGAGAAATGCCTTCTGTTTTATTTACCTGGGAGGGAAACTGAGATGAACTGAGAGAGCAGTGGCTGCCATTGTTGTTCTTCTTTATACTGTACAAGACAATTCGACCTCGAATCTAATTCATACCAAAATCATTTCTTAAAAAACTTTGTCACACCTATCATAAAGCAGTAATCTTGTGTAAAAAAAACTTGAAATATGAGTAAAATTGAAAGAAAAGCATGGAGTCTTACTGTCTTAACATTTCCAAATACAGATAAAAGTAGTTGAGCCCATATAGCTTGGTAAAGGCTAGTATCGGTGCATGAATTACGCGGGTATGTTAAGGCGTCCCATGGAATATTACGTCAAACATTTGCCGCGAAATAACGTGACATCATTTGACGTCATAGACTCCGTGTCGTCAAGTACGGTAGCAACACAGTATTTCAATTAATTTTTATGATATTTTGTAAATTCAAAGGATGAAAGTTATCAGTTATAAAAATTCTTGTACTAACTCAATCGCTTACACTCCGTCTATTCAATATACCTTTGAGAAGACCCCCAATCAACTGAGTGCACTTTGTGACCCCCTTGCGTTGTTAGGGAACTCTGCGTTACTGAGAAGCTTGAGAAGCGATGGAAGGTGCGACCCGAGAGTTTACAGGGCGGGTGATAAGAAAAATTGAGAAAACGGTATGTATTCATTGAAATTACATGAAAACAGAGATGCTGCACAAAGAAAATATCATAATATACTCAATCATATATATAATCAAAGACTAAGCTATTCAAAAAGGTACGAAATCATTCTTTTTATGTACCTTGTTTACAGTACTGGCGGCGTACACATGTGTCATATGATGCATGTGTCGTATATTTATTATTGCAGCAATGCTGTGAAAAAGTATTGTTGTAACGCTATTGTTATTACATGTACTTTATTTTCCATATTATCAGTGTTTGCTACGATATATAATTTAGATACAAGCAAATTCATGACAAAGGTTAATTTTACGAGGAGAAAAAAATGGGGGAAGGGGTTGGGGGTGGGGTGGATGTTGGACATGCATGTGTACTTTTCAAGTATGTAACAATGAAACTTCTTAATATTATACAGTTTATAACACTTTTTTTATTCATTTGTATTTCAGGCTGATGAAAATTACATACTTAATCATCTCATTAAAAAAACAACAATGTTTTGGCACTGGATCAGTGGTGGATGCTGCATTAGCCCAGAATCATAATTGAAAGAACTTTTCAATGACCAGGTATATATATTAATTCAATTTTCTTAGAGACTTGAATATAAAAATTTCTTCCCATATGGATCTATACACATATTCCATTCTTTATTGTTGAAATTTGATATAAATTTAGATCTATCTGTGAATATTGCCAGAAAAAGTTTATAACTGATGTAGTTTAACAGTACACTAAAAACCTTAAAAGGTTCTATAAGAAATTTTAATACAACAGAATTATTTATTCTGACACCTAAATTTGAATTTTATTCTAATTTCAGAGATTTGCCTTTGGAAGTAATATAACTTTACCCGAATGCCAGCAAGAAGATGTCAAGTGTTTCACTCTGTCAAATGTTAAAAAAGGGTCAATAAAGATCTTTTATTGTAAAGAAGTACATGTATTTGTGTTTATTTGGAGTCTTTCTGATGTCTATAAACATAGGGATATCATGGTGTTGGGCTCTAGCCGCTCTACCAGTGGCGTAGCTTGGGCAAAACTAAGTGAATCATTTCATGATACAAGGAAAATGAGTTCAGAAGCTGAGGACATTCGAATGGCAATGAAGGAGGTAGAATGCAAAAAAAAAAAGATTTACCTCCGACAGCTCACAAAAAAAAACCCCTCCAGAGGGAGGAAAATTTTTACTGAATTGAGAAATTTTAGAGGAAAAGTGGATGCTTTAGCAAACATGTTAGCTACGCCACAGTCTACTCAAAGATACTTTGTTATACAAGACTGACATGTTACTCTCACAAAGTTACAGTACTAATGCATCATGGGTTTCACAGAGATATTCAATTCTTTTGATAAAGGATGCCATTTTAAATGTACATGTACAAAGGAGTTTACGTCTATCACCTCATAAATACAGAGCTGCTGAGTTATTTATTTTGTTTATTTTTATATTTATTCATTTTAAAATTTATGAAATTGATCATAGCAAATATTCCGTCCTTTGTATCGTGTTCAAGACTGCCCATGCAGGGTGATATGGCCTATCATTCATGTATGTAATACTGCTGTAGGAGTTTGATTGATGTGACATCATTTAGATTCGCGCATATATAACTGGAGGTGGGGTTGGTCTAAATATGACCAAGGATTTCATCTTAAATTGAGGGAAAAAAAGACCGAATGATTTCATACAAAGCTGATAGATGGAACCCCCCCCCCCCCCCCTCCTCTCACGATTTAGAAAAAATTAACAGATATGCTCATGCTAAAAATCCAAATAATACGTTGTGAGAAAATAAAGAATATTATTGGCAGACAAAGTAAAAAAAATGGTCGATGATGGCTAGATACAGGTTTCATTTAAGTATACATGTAAATACAAAATTATCTCGACAGTGTGGAGGTTTCTCCTTTCGGTGCCCCTGACGTTTGCATGAATATTTTTTTTCCGAGAGGAGACACGCCACTTACATACATTGTTAAGGGGAGGGCATGGCCGGTCATGATTATGCGAGATTGGTACATAATTATAGTATTACTGATCATATCCTTTTCCTTTAATCTGGATGCGTTTGTTTTTTGTTTTTGTTTTTTTTTTTTTTTGTTCTCTTGTCCTGTCGTATTTCTACCGTATGTAACATGTAATTAATATATGCAGGCATTACGAAATCAATATGTTTCAACTAAAGACCCTTACGTAGGAATCCATTTACAACTTGTATGTTTCAGTGCTATCAGCCCCCCCCCCCCCCCGGCCAACTAAAAATATATTAGCTAGTAATACACCCGCCTCTCTCTCTCTCTCTCTCTCTCTCTCTCTCTCTCTCTCTCTCTCTCTCTCTCTCTCTCTCTCTCTCTCTCTCTCTCTCTCTCTCTCTCTGAACCTCTGCATAACGTCCGATCTGCACTCTATTATGGACCTGTATTATCAACAGCATAATTTAAAAGTGTAACAATGAAAATAAAAAGGCTTCCTGGGTGACGAAAAATAATTTCAGAAGACTCTCGACGCTGCATCTGACCCCTCCTCCAAGCATTCTGACTGACAGAAAGAAAATAAAATTGAAACGAATGGATAGTTAAGTACAAATGTCAGAGAAAGACATGATAGCTATGTAGTGCCGGCATGAAAGCTATAAATATAGTGATAGAATAACAAAACCGTTAATTAAAATGATGCAAAATTAAATTGAATGAATTTGTTTGAAAATCAACAGAAACTTGAAAAACATTGTCACAGATAAATATTGCAATTGCTGTTGAACAAACAAACAAACAAACAAAAAAAAAAAAAAATAGCGGAGGGGCGCACAAAGGGTTCTTGAATGAAGAATTAAATCTACTGCATTGGGTCATGACTTCCATTTGATTTGCACATTACTTAATGTCTTCATCAACATATTAAAATTAATATTGACACTATACACTTCAAATTCTTCAAGAAAAATTAAATTCTTGCCGAGTTCACTTGATCATGCCGATTTTGAGACAGAAGAACATGAATTTTCGCTGAAATGTACCTGTGCTGAGACGTTTTGAGAAATTATCTCCCCCTGTCAATCGCGCATCACTTGAACGTTTGAAATGGTTCTCGAGAGGAGAACTTTTAGGGGTACTCATATAAAATAGATTAGCGCAAGTTGTTCCTCAAAATAAATTGAAAGAAGTTTGGTGTAAATCGAATCTTCTATGATTTATCTATATAGTTCTTGCTACGACAACTTGACTTTTTTCATATTAAACTTTTACAGGGACGTAGTCAATGAAGGTGTAACGCAAAAACCAGGTTGCGCCGTAGGATTCTTTAATTTAATCCATAAATATATGGAATTCACGACTTGTCGTAGCAAGATATATGAAATTTGAACATTTCTCTACACAACATAAACCATAAGTTCACTGAGAAATTAGTGGAACAACTTGCGCTCGAAGCTTCTTTTTCGTACTGTGTACATGTGCTATAAATAGCGATCACGTGACTTTCAGCACACCTGCAGAACTGGCCAATGACCCTTGACTATCCTTCTATAAAGTACATATTCATACTTTTGATTAAAGTATATTTTATTGAGGGAAAGAGGTGTCCATTACAAAGGTGCGATAAAGGTGATGATATTTCCATGGGACGCCTTAACATACCCGCGTATAACAGAAAAGAAAGAAAGGGGAAAAAAACAAGTAAAAACAAATACAGGCATGCAATTGTGATACTATTAAGACAGACGAACTTCATGAAAATGGAATGTATCAAACCAGACATGGTTTTAACTTTCAATCTATAGAATTTTCTGAAGATAACTGAAAATTTACAGATCTTCGAACTGCCTGACAAAAAGACCACACCCTTTTTCTGGGGCCCTTGAGGTCAAGGGCTCAAACAAAATATAAGGTGCATATCTAGACTATAGACCAACCATTATGTAGGAAACATGCAATTACATTTCTATCATTTACAGTTTCAGAGGAGTTGTGTACAAAAGACCCCTTTAAGACCCTTTTTCTAAGACCCTAAGGGTTCAAGGGCTCAATCAAAATATAATTAAAACAACTAGGTCACAGACCAATCACAATGCAAAAAGAATTACACTTCTATCATTTATAGTTTAAGATGAGTCGTGTCCACAAGAATTGTTTACGGACGCCGGACAGATGGACAGACAGACGGACAGACAGACGGACGATGGACGATCGCATAAGCTCGACTGGTCTTTGACCAGTCGAGCTAAAAACCCACTAACTTTGTAGTGTACATTGGGTACTTGCGCACATAATCCAGGATAACTACACCATCTGCTACTAACATGACTGATGGCCGTCCTAAGTCGGAACCGATTGCCTATGGCTCTCGTTGGTTTATCTGTGGTCTTTTGTGTTCTATGTTTTCACTTTGGGTGTTTGATATGTTGCTGTTGGTGCTTCAACCAAGTCTTGTTGGAGATCCTCTCCTTTCTTAATATATATTATTTTGCTATATTGGAAACTTGTCATTCCATTGAAATATCATCCAAATTAAAGGAGGTTAACATCTTAGCACCATCCCTCCAATGCTATTTTGAACATGGATTGTATTTGGATATACTACTGAATCGACCCGACAGGAAATTCAGAGCCGCAAACTCTCTGTAAAGAAAATGTACAAATTCAAATTCAAAAAAGAAAACAAGAGGGCGCTATTTAAATGAATTTTGCCGGCTCCTCTGGAAGCATTACTGATGACAATTTAATATTTGAAACACGTGTCCATTGCAGAAATAAAACACCGCTAAAGACGGTATGGCCGGATTGCAAAGTAAGTTTGTGTCACTAACTTGGTCAAGGTCAATAGGTCAAATAATACAACATAAATTGAAAGGTTTTGTCAGAGGCAACCTACATGTATAAAATAAAGTTTCTCCTGCATACAGTTCCATAGATTTTGCTTCAACCAGAAACTTTAACCAAAATCCTTAACTAGGTCAAAGTCCAAGGTCAAGGTCACTTGGTCAAATGTTACGGCATAAATTGAAAGGTCTTGTCATGGGCAAGCTTCATGTATAATATAAAGTTTCTACTGCATATGGTTACTTAGATTTTGCTTCAACCAGAAATTCTAACCAAAATCTTTAACTAGGTCAAAGTCCAAGGTCAAGGTCACTAGGTCAAATGTTACGGCATAAATTGAAAGGTCTTGTCATGGGCAAGCTTCATGTATAATATAAAGTTTCTACTGCATATAGTTCCTCAGATTTTGCCTCAACCAGAAACTTTAACCAAAATCTTTAACTAGGTCAAAGTCCAAGGTCAAGGTCACTAGGTCAAATGTTACGGCATAAATTGAAAGGTCTTGTCACGGGCAAGCTTCATGTATAATATAAAGTTTCTACTGCATATAGTTACTTAGATTTTGCCTCAACCAGAAACTTTAACCAAAATCTTTAACTAGGTCAAAGTCCAAGGTCAAGGTCACTAGGTCAAAAGTTACGGCATAAATTGAAAGGTCTTGTCATGGGCAAGCTTCATGTATAATATAAAGTTTCTACTGCATATAGTTACTTAGATTTTGCCTCAACCAGAAACTTTAACCAAAATCTTTAACTAGGTCAAAGTCCAAGGTCAAGGTCACTAGGTAAAATGTTACGGCATAAAGGAGCTGTTAAGATAAGGCGTAGAATCTGCCCTGAAAAGTCGAAATTTCAAAATGCAAAAATTGAGAATCTTTTTCGGTTGAAATTTGAAGTAACTTGGTCTGCATATGAATCTGCTCTCAGATGGGATAATTTATGCAAAATAAGACAGATATTTGGGTCAAAATAAGCGGTTTTTACACAGAAATCAATGGAAAACGGAAAAGTTTTATACAACATCGTCCCCCCCTCGCTTTACAATGCCACTTTCACCAAAGGTGTATATCAATAAAACACATTTTCTGGCCAAGTGGGGTTCTGAAGCGAGGGGGGAACAATGTCCCACAGGCGAAAAACGAAAAACGGGGGGATGGCTGACTATTTTTAAATTTGCCTCTAGAGCGTTAAAGTACGTATTATTGTCGTCTTTTTCTTTTTATATCACGGAACAATCTATTCAGAGTGTGTCCCTATCAAATATTTAACCGTTTGGAAGGAAATAAACGAGAGAGTTGTCTATTTCTACACCGTGTGTATTTCGCGCCAGAAAGCTACATAAATGGCTGAGAAGAACGAAATAAAACCGTTTTTCAGTTTCCGGATTGCAGAATTTGCCGATTATATTCATATAATAACCCCAAAGTTAATTTTGCTTATCCAATTTTGACATTAACAGGTAACAGAAGCATAATAAACGTAAAAATGTTTAAGATATATGCATTTTATTGTGCATTTTCGAGCGAAATTCAACGTTTTCCGTCATCTGTACCCCTTCCTCTTCAACCCGTTATTATAACATCTTTCATCGAATTTATTTAAATAAAACACCTACTAGGAATCTCATAATACTTTATATTTTTATCCTGACCAACTTTTATCTAAATTGGAAGGACAGCGCCCGAGAAATAATCGAGTGATTTCAGGGCTAAATCCGGCCCTTATCTTAACAGCTCCTTGAAAAGTCTTGTCATGGGCAAGCTTCATGTATAATATAAAGTTTCTACCGCATATAGTTCCTTAGATTTTGCCTCAACCAGAAATTCTAACCAAAATCTTTAACTAGGTCAAAGTCCAAGGTCAAAGTCACTAGGTCAAATGTTACGGCATAAATTGAAAGGTCTTGTCATGGGCAAGCTTCATGTATAATATAAAGTTTCTACTGCATATAGTTCCTTAGATTTTGCCTCAACCAGAAACTTTAACCAAAATCTTTAACTAGGTCAAAGTCCAAGGTCAAAGTCACTAGGTAAAATGTTACGGCATAAATTGAAAGGTCTTGTCATGGGCAAGCTTCATGTATAATATAAAGTTTCTACTGCATATAGTTCCATAGATTTTGCCTCAACCAGAAACTTTAACCAAAATCTTTAACTAGGTCAAAGTCCAAGGTCAAAGTCACTAGGTCAAATGTTACGGCATAAATTGAAAGGTCTTGTCATGGGCAAGCTTCATGTATAATATAAAGTTTCTACTGCATATAGTTACTTAGATTTTGCCTCAACCAGAAACTTTAACCAAAATCTTTAACTAGGTCAAAGTCCAAGGTCAAGGTCACTAGGTAAAATGTTACGGCATAAAGGAGCTGTTAAGATAAGGCGTAGAATCTGCCCTGAAAAGTCGAAATTTCAAAATGCAAAAATTGAGAATCTTTTTCGGTTGAAATTTGAAGTAACTTGGTCTGCATATGAATCTGCTCTCAGATGGGATAATTTATGCAAAATAAGACAGATATTTGGGTCAAAATAAGCGTTTTTTACACAGAAATCAATGGAAAACGGAAAAGTTTTATACAACATCGTCCCCCCCCCCCCCCCCTCGCTTTACAATGCCACTTTCACCAAAGGTGTATATCAATAAAACACATTTTCTGGCCAAGTGGGGTTCTGAAGCGAGGGGGAACAATGTCCCACAGGCGAAAAATGAAAAAAGGGGGATGGCTGACTATTTTTAAATTTGCCTCTAGAGCGTTAAAGTACGTATTATTGTCGTCTTTTTCTTTTTATATCACGGAACAATCTATTCAGAGTGTGTTCCTATCAAATATTTAACCGTTTGGAAGGAAATAAACGAGAGAGTTGTCTATTTCTACACCGTGTGTATTTCGCGCCAGAAAGCTACATAAATGGCTGAGAAGAACGAAATAAAACCGTTTTTCAGTTTCCGGATTGCAGAATTTGCCGATTATATTCATATAATAACCCCAAAGTTAATTTTGCTTATCCAATTTTGACATTAACAGGTAACAGAAGCATAATAAACGTAAAAATGTTTAAGATATATGCATTTTTTTGTGCATTTTCGAGCGAAATTCAACGTTTTCCGTCATCTGTACCCCTTCCTCTTCAACCCGTTATTATAACATCTTTCATCGAATTTATTTAAATAAAACACCTACTAGGAATCTTATAATACTTTATATTTTTATCCTGACCAACTTTTATCTAAATTGGAAGGACAGCGCCCGAGAAATAATCGAGTGATTTCAGGGCTAAATCCGGCCCTAATCTTAACAGCTCCTTGAAAAGTCTTGTCATGGGCAAGCTTCATGTATATTAATATAAAGTTTCTACCGCATATAGTTCCTTAGATTTTGCCTCAACCAGAAACTTTAACCAAAATCTTTAACTAGGTCAAAGTCCAAGGTCAAAGTCACTAGGTCAAATGTTACGGCATAAATTGAAAGGTCTTGTCATGGGCAAGCTTCATGTATAATATAAAGTTTCTACTGCATATAGTTCCTTAGATTTTGCCTCAACCAGAAACTTTAACCAAAATCTTTAACTAGGTCAAAGTCCAAGGTCAAAGTCACTAGGTCAAATAATACGGCAAAAATTGAAAGGTCTTGTCATGGGCAAGCTTCATGTATAATATAAAGTTTCTACTGCATATAGTTCCTTAGATTTTGCCTCAACCAGAAACTTTAACCAAAATCTTTAACTAGGTCAAAGTCCAAGGTCAAGGTCACTAGGTCAAATGTTACGGCATAAATTGAAAGGTCTTGTCATGGGCAAGCTTCATGTATAATATAAAGTTTCTACTGCATATAGTTACTTAGATTTTGCCTCAACCAGAAACTTTAACCAAAATCTTTAACTAGGTCAAAGTCCATGGTCAAGGTCACTAGGTCAAAAGTTACGGCATAAATTGAAAAGTCTTGTCATGGGCAAGCTTCATGTATAATATAAAGTTTCTACTGCATATAGTTACTTAGATTTTGCCTCAACCAGAAACTTTAACCAAAATCTTTAACTAAGTCAAAGTCCAAGGTCAAGGTCACTAGGTAAAATGTTACGGCATAAAGGAGCTGTTAAGATAAGGCGTAGAATCTGCCCTGAAAAGTCGAAATTTCAAAATGCAAAAATTGAGAATCTTTTTCGGTTGAAATTTGAAGTAACTTGGTCTGCATATGAATCTGCTCTCAGATGGGATAATTTATGCAAAATAAGACAGATATTTGGGTCAAAATAAGCGTTTTTTACACAGAAATCAATGGAAAACGGAAAAGTTTTATACAACATCGTCCCCCCCCCCTCGCTTTACAATGCCACTTTCACCAAAGGTGTATATCAATAAAACACATTTTCTGGCCAAGTGGGGTCCTGAAGCGAGGGGGAACAATGTCCCACAGGCGAAAAATGAAAAAAGGGGGGATGGCTGACTATTTTTAAATTTGCCTCTAGAGCGTTAAAGTACGTATTATTGTCGTCTTTTTCTTTTTATATCACGGAACAATCTATTCAGAGTGTGTTCCTATCAAATATTTAACCGTTTGGAAGGAAATAAACGAGAGAGTTGTCTATTTCTACACCGTGTGTATTTCGCGCCAGAAAGCTACATAAATGGCTGAGAAGAACGAAATAAAACCGTTTTTCAGTTTCCGGATTGCAGAATTTGCCGATTATATTCATATAATAACCCCAAAGTTAATTTTGCTTATCCAATTTTGACATTAACAGGTAACAGAAGCATAATAAACGTAAAAATGTTTAAGATATATGCATTTTTTGTGCATTTTCGAGCGAAATTCACGTTTTCCGTCATCTGTACCCCTTCCTCTTCATCCCGTTATTATAACATCTTTCATCGAATTTATTTAAATAAAACACCTACTAGGAATCTTATAATACTTTATATTTTTATCCTGACCAACTTTTATCTAAATTGGAAGGACAGCGCCCGAGAAATAATCGAGTGATTTCAGGGCTAAATCCGGCCCTTATCTTAACAGCTCCTTGAAAAGTCTTGTCATGGGCAAGCTTCATGTATATTAATATAAAGTTTCTACCGCATATAGTTCCTTAGATTTTGCCTCAACCAGAAACTTTAACCAAAATCTTTAACTAGGTCAAAGTCCAAGGTCAAAGTCACTAGGTCAAATGTTACGGCATAAATTGAAAGGTCTTGTCATGGGCAAGTTTCATGTATAATATAAAGTTTCTACTGCATATATAGTTCCTTAGATTTTGCCTCAACCAGAAACTTTAACCAAAATGTTGACGGCAGACGGACGGACAGACGGACGGACATCGTCAATCTATAGACCGGAATTGCTTTGCAATCCGGCCAAAAATGGTTTGAAATTTTCTTCATGAAGGTATATAGAGTTGGAGCACCTCTGTATTATTGTTTCTTGTAAAGTATTGTGAAATTCTGTGCAACTGTTTAAGAGAAGCTGAAAATGTAGAAAGTTAATGCCGAACTTTGCAACTTGACAATAGCTCACTTTAACAAAGCTCAGGTGGGCTGAAAACAGTATTGTAATATTAATTGCTATGATTTTGTATGTTCACAATATATTACATTGTAAATCTGACGATAAAAGCAATGAAATACAAAATTAAAGTCACTGTGATTAAAAATGTATGTATTATGAATAATGTGTATCAACGTGTATCAGTTCTATATACATGTACAATGTTCAAACTCTATCATTGGCAAATTTAAAATATCCTCAATAATTGGCACCAAGACACATAATTTATTTTTAAACTGCTGAAAACAAAGACAAGATGTATGAGATTTTTTTTTATTTGAATATTATACTAGCTAGGCTATTGTGTATGCAATCATGTCCCTTGTGTCAATATAAATATGCAAAGGTGTCCATGTTTCAACTCAAATTCTTACAGGTATTTGTAATTCTTTTCATAGTGAATAAGAAGTGTGGCAGTGTGAGTTTGAAGACTTGTGTTAAATCCTTAAGTCAGTATTTGATTATTATAATACGCCTTATAAATTACGCCCGTTTTAATCCCATTTTCCAATTCATATTTCCCACTCTTTTTCCTGTCCGTCCTTGCCGGTCATGCGCATCATGACTTCCGTTCTCATGCCGCAATGCGTATGATACGTCACTATACTAATTAACCATAACTAACCAATTACCGACCTGTTTTATTGACACATGACAAAATGACACTGTTCTATTGGCTGAGAATGTTCTGGCGTTTTAGTCTTTGTTTCTTAGTTCCCGCTCTGGTCAGATTTGCCGAGAGCGTTGTAAGGACCAGACGTGGTGATGATCTTGAAGTTATGTACATGTATTTGCGATCCAGTCGTATAGTTTGAGTTGAACATTTAATCCAATATACGTACATCATATTACTTACCTGAGCTCAGTACACGCACACACGTCATATTATTCGACCATCATGTAGTATTAGAGGTTTGGTCGACTGCAAGCTAATATCAGTGCCCAGTCTAGTTCCATAAACTGGACTGTACTATATTATGCCATTCGTTGATTACTGATGCAATAAATGGTAAAACGTGAACCAGGTGTTATCTATTCTGATGGTAACCACCCCGGTTACAATGGCGCCCTTTATTTGAAACGGCATAAAAAGACTTGGGTGCCAATGGTGTAAGATTTTACATCAAATCAATGTAAAAGTAAATAGGCATTTTTTCAACATTCAAAATTCTTCAGAGAATAATGTTGTGAGTAACATATTTGTCAGTTTGGCAAACTGTGTTGGAGGGATCAAGTGTTGGAACTTGTTTTCATGATACATTATAACAAAAATAATAGATCAACAGGGAATTATTTTTAAAATTTAAATAAATGGTGCCGTCTGACATCGAACTCTTTTTTCATAGAAAAAGGTCAAGACTAATCCGAATTGCATGGTACATTATACAATGTAAACATATCATATCGTACAAAAATGCACATTTGGAGTCTGGACCAAGATTACACTATACAGAGCAATCACAAAATGATTTACTGGATGAAATCCTGAACATTATTGAAGAACATATTTGTAACAGAAAGCAACCAATAAAATCTTATCTTTTTCCAACATGAAAAACACTGATTTTTTTTGTATTTAAATACACAATCTTATTTGAAAACTGTAAAATGTGCATTTTTCTCACTAAAATTAAACAAAATGTTTTTCATAAAAAAAAAACAGATGTCTCCCCCCTCCCTCTAAGTTACTTTGACCTTAGGCCAAAATGCAAAATGATGTGAAACCTTTGAGTCATGGGCAACATCATACTAAAACATGAAAGTGATTCATTACATTGTTTGAGGTAAAGGCCAAACATGATTGGCATATACAATTTCATAATAAGCATATTCAAAGAAATTGACTTTGGTCACATGACCTTGGATATAGGTGATCTGAAACCTACACTCACTGACGAGGGTTAAGTACCCGAAACATGCATGTCTGGTCCATGCTGCAAACTTATCTGCTTTTAATGATGCTATTGAATTTGAAGACGTTTAATATTGTATGGATCATGAGCAACAAAAAATAGCAACCCAAGGAATGCTTGTGTCGCCTGCGAAGCGGTTTGATTATTATTCTAGAAAGTGGTCAAATGAAATTCATTTGAAAAATAAGACCTCTTAATTACAAATTAAAAGATATGGTCATTCTCAAATTTTCAGAAAAGGGTGTCGATCATCTAGGTCAAGGTCACTACGTAAAAATTGGTAACAAAAAGGTCTCATCATAAGAAATATTAAAGACCTATCACCTACCAATTAAAAGGTATATACAACCCTCATTTCTTAGAAAAGAAGGTCAAATAGCTAGGTCAAGGTCAAAAGGTTAAAATTATGGTATGTGTAGAAAGATCTTGTCACAAGAAATACACATGTGAAATACCAAAGCCCTATAACTTCCCAATCAAAAGATATATACAATCTAATTTTTGCTTTGAAAAGAAGGTCAAATATGTAGGTCAAGGTCAATAAGTAAAAAATTATGGTATGTGTAGAAAGACGTTGTTACAAGGAATACACATGTGAAATATCAAAGCCCTATCACCTACTAATCGAAAGATATAGCCAATTTTACTTTTCTTGAAAAGTAGGTCAAATATCTAGGTCAAGGTCACAAGGTCACATATTATGGTCTGTGTAGAAAGATCTTGTCACAAGAAATACACATGTGAAATACCAAAGCCCTATCACTTACCAATCAAAAGATATATACAATCTAATTTTTTTTTGAAAAGTAGGTCAAATATGTAGGTCAAGGTTAATAGGACAAAAATTATGGTATGTGTAGAAAGGCATTGTTACAAGGAATACACATGTGAAATATCAAAGCCCTATCACTTACCAATCAAAAGATATAGCGAATCTTATCTTTTTTTCAAAAGTAGGTCAAATATCTAGGTCAAGGTCACAAGGTCAAAAATTATGGTATGTGTAGAAAGGTCTTGCCACAAGGATTGCATGTGTGAAATATAAAAGTCCTAACACTGACTAATCAAAAGATATATCCATTCTTAATTTTTTTGAAAAGTAGGTCAAATATGTAGGTCAAGGTCACTAGGTCAAAAATTATGGTATGTGTAGGAAGGTTTTGTCACAAGGAATACACATGTGAAATATCAAAGCCCTATCACATACCATTCAAAAGTTATGGGCTGTGACACCCAAAGTGTGACAGACAGACAGACGGACGGACTGACAGACGGACAGATGGACAACGGACAAAGTGATCCCTAAGTGTCGCTATGCTTCGCAGGCGACACAAAAACTGAATTAGTGATTGGATACACGGTTCAAAATATAAAGCCTAAACATTATTAGCATAGACAATTTCAGCCTGGACATGCTTAGCATATACAATTTCATTACCAAAGTAAGAAGCTACCTTAACCATGTGACCTTGGGACAATGTGATAAGAAACATTTAGTCCTTAGAAACAACATACTAAAATATGAAAACAATTGTAAGAAGGGTTCAGGAGATATAGCCCAGACAATATTAGTACGTACAATTTCATTAAAAAGAACTAAATGATCTTGACCTTGGGCACATGACCTTGGGTCAAGATAATAAGAAACCCTCCAATCCTGAGCAACAGCATACTATAGTATAAGAGTGATCCAGTATACGATTCCACAGATATAGCCCAGACTCAATAGCATTTACAATTTCATTAAATCAAAGCTCTGAAGGAATTGATGGCGAGTTTCGTTTATTCATTTTAGAATGATATCAAACTATTTTATGGGATTTTTAAATATTGTATTAGCAGATAGAACAAATCCATTTTCCAATGTTCGGAAATAAAACATTTATGAACTTAGGGACAGAAATTAATTGGCGGTCGCCCAGTCGCCCATGGCGACCAAATTTTTAGCTGGGCCCCCAAAACATCATGTCCAACTCGCCCATTTGGCGAATGAAAATAAAAATACATAGTCCATATTTAATTATAAAAAAAGGGAATTTCTTTCGCTTCTATGTTAGGCCCCATACTTCGTCAATGAAGCTCTTTTAAAATCAGGGGCTTATATTAATACATGTACGTACCTGTTTACATACGCGAAATTTACGTTTTCTCACGTGTCACTGTGCGAAGCCCTCGTTCAAAGTTGCTATTAAGATAATTGGAATTTGGATTACCGCATGTTCTTCGCACGACACAGCCTTATTGCATGTACATGTTTTCGAAAGCATTTGTGTACACGTTTACTGATTCATTGAAAGGTAGCGGTACTTTGCACGGCCGACATCAAAACTAATTTTCTTAATTCATTTATCGAAAATCTTTTTAAAGTCGTTCGCCAAATTTACGCCCAAAATCTCATTTCAACTGATTCAATCCATGCCATAGGGGACGGCATAACGGCGCGAATATATGTAATGAATGTGCCGACCAGAAACTCACTTTTTACATCTCTCTCTCTGTTGAAGTTTTAATAATATCTATGCGAGCCGTGTATTGTTCTAGCCCCCCCCCCCTCTCTCTCTCTCTTTTTCTCTCTCTCATTTTGTCGTTGATTAAAGTTACGTACATCAATAAGCGTGAAACGTGAGACTGTACAATACTAAAGTGACGTTTTATTCAGTAGAAAACTGTCGGATTAAAAAGACCCAGGCCTTCTACTCTACCTTAATGAAAAAGTAGGAAAAAAGTAGGAGTAGTGAAAGAAAAAAAGTAGGAGAAAAATAGGAAAAAGTAGGAATTAATAGGGGAAAAGTAGGAAATTTTTTATCACTTTTAGTGACATTTTTTCAGTAAGTATGACACACAAATCACAGTAAGCAATGATTGTAGACTGGTAATGTTCATCATTGAGGAAATCACAGAAAGAAATAAAGGCAGATTGAATTTTCATGTAAAATATACAGAATGGGCGAGCGAAGCGAGGCCGAAATTTTTCAGAAACTTTGAATCAGATGTCGATGACAAGTGAAGCAAGTAATTTTTAACTTTTGAGATGAAAAAGTAGGAATAGTAGGAGGTTTTGAAGAAAAAGTAGGAAAAAATAGGATCAAAATAAAAAAGTAGGAAAAGTAGGAAATAGTAGGAAAAAGTAGGAACAGTAGAAAGCCTGAAGACCCCCCCCCCCCAAAAAAAAATAAAACAAAAACAATAGGCAAGCGTTTGGAATGGGTGTCACAACCCACAGAAAGATACTAGCCTTAAATAATATAAACACAGGTCGTACACATACCAGGCACTTTTACGGCCTGTGGAACAGATATGCAGATCTATACACCACAAACCCTTTCTTCAATACAAACCCTTCTGTCTATATATATAAAACTTTTTTAACATACCTGTGGACATATAGAAGAAAGGGTACGTTAAAAGGAAAGGGTTTGTGACCAAGCAATGATACCTCACCCCTGTGCTATACATGAAGAAAAAATAAACGTCTGTACTATCAGAATCAGTGCGGATCCACCTTATTATTTAGGAGGGGACATAAATTATTCGGAAAGGGGTCTGGGGACCCCTGGACCTGCTGGGGATCTAGGAAGTCCCCAGACCCCTTGCCAATTATTTACTCGAATTTAGCTGTTCAGCGTGTCCGTTCCAGCCCTGGCTCGGTGTTCAGTGAGTCAGGGCATTCTATTTGCGAGATGCGACAGACCAATGCGCTATGAACGCTTGATTGTCTGTGAATTCTAAATTGATTTCTATACCTAGAAGTGTAATGTATGACCGTAACTCCTCGTTAATCGCTTAAACACTCGAACTGCTACGACTTGAACATCAGCGCCTTCCATTTTATTTACATAGTGTCACGTGGTACAGTATAGAGGGCAGTAGGAATTACCGAAAAGACAGCATTTACCGAAAAGACGTGGTATTTCTCGAAAAGACCCCAAATTGCACCGAAAAGACACTTAAATTTCAAAACTAAACACATTTTATGATTGGAAATGTGTTTATAAAATCATCAAAACCAAAAATAAATATATCTGTCTATTCGGTAAATATCACTGTCGTTTCTGTAAATGCTGTCTTTTCGGTAATTCGCAGTATAGCCGATAAACTTATAAGCAATTTCAACACACGTGTACACGAGACAGTTGATGTTTACTGCATCCAGTATCCTTTTTAACATAATCTCTAACTTTTAGATTTTTTAAACATTATGAAACAACTGTTAAAACGCGGAATGCAATGTACGCTGTCTTAAATAAATATGGTGAATAATGAGGTCCAGGGTCATCGGGCCACAGGATCGGAGTTGAGAAAAACTGTGAATATACAATTTATACATTTTACGGGCGTGGGGATGTCACGGAAGTGATGTGACGTCATGAAAATCCTGCGATCACTATAGCCGAGATCGCTACGCGAAACTCGCCTAAAAATGTAATACTTGACCTTAGTCATATGACCTTGGATCAAGGAGGTGTGAAACCTTTGGGTCATCAGCACCATCATACTAAAATATGACGTGATACGATCACGGTTCAAAAGATTAAGCCTGGACATAATACATGTAACAAATACAATTTCATTTAAAATATACTAATTGACCTTGACTTTGACTTTGGTCACATGACCTTGAGTCAACGTTATGTGAAACCTTTACATAATAAGCAACAACATACTAAAATATGACGGTGATCTGATAAATAGTTAAAAGAGATACAGCCCCAATGGGATAGCATGTACAATTTCATTAAAATGTACTTAGTAACTTTGACCTTGATCAAATGACCATGGGTCTAGGTGAAACCTTTTGGTCATGACTAGATACATTCTTAAACTTGAAAGCAATCCAGTATGCAGTCCAAGGGATAAAGCCTAAACAAGAATGTATCTACACTTTCATTAAAAATGTAGTAAGTGACCTTGGCCTTGGGTCAAGGTGATGTGAAGCCTTCGGGTCTTAAGCAAAAACATACTAAAATATGAAAGTGATCCGGCAAACGGTTCAAGAGATATAGCCTGGACAAGAATGTATGCACAATATCATTAAAAATGCACTAAGTGACCTTGGTCACATGACCTTCGGTCAAGGTGATGTGAAATCTACGGGTCATAAGCAATAACATACTTAGATATGAAAGTGATCCAGCAAATGGTTTAAGACATACATGTATTAGTCTGGGATGCATCACTGGGTTGGGTGCACCCCCCCCCCCTTGATCCTCCAACACCGGCCTAACTTTGTAGCATTTTTTGCGCTCTTTCAGATAAAAATTTGTCTCATGGAAATTTCCATTGCAAAAGTGGTGTTTTTTGGGAAAAACATGTTTTTTTAGTCAAAAATCACTGAAAATAGGAAAAAAAATTATAACTTTTATATGGTTGATGTTTTTAAAAATTGAAAAGTGTAAATATATAGTATTTTTGATGCTCTTTCAGATGAAATAAGTTGCAAGTTCCAATTCCTATTTTTACTGTGTGTTTTGGGGTAAAAAAGTCAAATATTTGCCAAAATTCACAGAAATTTGAGGAAATTTTAATTTATTTCTGCTTCTCAGCTCCTCAATATTGCATATGATCGTTCAATGATGATTTAAAAAACATCTTTAAAGTCTCCTCTTTCTAATGACATATATTTTATATTCTTATTTTTTTGCAAAATCCTCGAAATTAATTATTTTATACAGAAACCTGTATTTTCAATCAGAAATCTCAGATTTCTGTATATTTATTTAAAGAACCCTTATTTGTTATGAAAGCAATGATTGAAAGCTATTTTCTAGTGTAACTTCTTACACTCTATCAGATTATATATGTTTTTCTAACATTTCATTCAAAATCAATGTGTTTTGGGGGAAAAACTTATTTTTTCATTTAAAAATAGCTGATTTCTGGAGAATAATTATTGAATCTATAGAAGTTCTTGAAATGATAGCAGGAATGTATTTTGAACTGTAATTAATTAGGTTCACTCATAAATTACATGTATGAAACATAAAAGGTATATTTTCTACTTAATTTTGGGGCAAAATGCCTGTTTTTTGTCTAAAAATTACAGATTTCTGGAAAAATTTTATTAATTCATTTTCTTTGCTAAAACTATACATTTAAAGCTATTATCATTATAGAAAGTAATCATCTTGTCAGATGATTGTGAAATTAAATGTAATAATTAATTAAAACCATCATTTTTGGGTAAAATAATTATGCATTTTTTATGCAAAAACCACTTATTTTGAGAAAATAAGTACTAGCTCTTTTAATTTGCCTAAATTGATATGTTTTAGCTTTGATATTATGCTTTTTCTTATTATAAATGGATAGAAATGTTATTTGATAACTGAAATTTAATTTATATCTTATTTTGGGGGAAAAAACCTTATTTATGTGAAAAATTCACTTATTTCTGTTAATATTTTTTAAAATTTATATTTCTTATTTAAGCAACACTGGAGAGGTTTCATATAATTGGATGGCATAAATGTGATCAAGTTAAATGAGTTAGAAGAGATTTCTTTGATTATCTTGCTATTTTGGGTGGAAAATCTCGATTTTTATTTAAAAATCGCTAATTTCTGGAAAATCCTTATTACTATGAAATCAGACGTTATTATTTATATTCAAGAGTTCCTGGGTATATCATAGCTTCTTTTTGTAAGTCATATGCATTTGAAATATCCTCTGTAAATTCAATTGATATTTTGGGGAAAAAAACCTAATTTATGTGAAAAATTCACTTATTTCTGTGGAAAATGTTTTAAATCTATATTTTTCATTCAATCAAAGCTGGAGAGGTTTCATATAATTGGATGGCATAAAAGTGATCAAGTTTAATGAGTAAGAAGAGATTTCTTTGATAATCTTGCTTTTTGGGGTGGAAAATCTCAATTTCTATTTAAAAACCGCTGATTTTCAAATGCACATGACTTACAAAAACAAGCTATGATATACCCAGGAACTCTTTTGAATATAAATAATAACGTCTGATTTCATAGTAATAAAGATTTTCCAGAAATTAGCGATTTTTAAATAAAAATCGAGATTTTCCACCCAAAATAGCAAGGTAATCAAAGAAATCTCTTCTAACTCATTTAACTTGATCACATTTATGCCATCCAATTATATGAAACCTCTCCAGTGTTGCTTAAATAAGAAATATAAATTTTAAAAAATATTAACAGAAATAAGTGAATTTTTCACATAAATAAGGTTTTTTCCCCCAAAATAAGATATAAATTAAATTTCAGTTATCAAATAACATTTCTATCCATTTATAATAAGAAAAAGCATAATATCAAAGTTAAAACATATCAATTTAGGCAAATTAAAAGAGCTAGTACTTATTTTCTCAAAATAAGTGGTTTTTGCATAAAAAATGCATATTTTACCCAAAAATGATGGTTTTAATTAATTATTACATTTAATTTCACAATCATCTGACAAGATGATTACTTTCTATAATGATAATAGCTTTAAATGTATAGTTTTAGCAAAGAAAATGAATTAATAAAATTTTTCCAGAAATCTGTAATTTTTAGACAAAAAACAGGCATTTTGCCCCAAAATTAAGTAGAAAATATATCTTTTATGTTTCATACATGTAATTTATGAGTGAACCTAAATAATTACAGTTCAAAATACATTCCTGCTATCATTTCAAGAACTTCTATAGATTCAATAATTATTCTCCAGAAATCAGCTATTTTTAAATGAAAAAATAAGTTTTTCCCCCAAAACACATTGATTTTGAATGAAATGTTAGTAAAACATATATAATCTGATAGAGTGTGAAAAGTTACACTAGAAAATAGCTTTCAATCATTGCTTTCATAACAAATAAGGGTTCTTTAAATAAATATACAGAAATCTGAGATTTCTGATTGAAAATACAGGTTTCTGTATAAAATAATTAATTTCGAGGATTTTGCAAAAAAATAAGAATATAAAATATATGTCATTAGAAAGAGGAGACTTTAAAGATGTTTTTTAAATCATCATTGAACGATCGTATGCAATATTGAGGAGCTGAGAAGCAGAAATAAATTAAAATTTCCTCAAATTTCTGTGAATTTTGGCAAAAATTTGACTTTTTTACCCCAAAACACACAGTAAAAATGTTATGATTGCTGAGCGATAGAAGTCCCCTACCGGCCGCATATATTTATGTCCTGCAACTCTGCCTATGAATTACTCTTTAATTAAACATGAGTTTTAATGAAACTTACTGTCTGTGCAGCTCAATTCTGAGGTTTTATCTGCTTTATCGATTCGAAAAAGAGGTCATCCGTGACGAAAGTTGAACTTGCTCTGTAACTATCCAAGACTAAGCTGAGTATCAAATTTTACCTGAATATCACTATTTGTTGCAGAAAAAAGTCTGGAAAACTGACAAAAAGAGAATTGTGCAAGTCATCAAGGGGCTTAACTCCTCGAAAAATAGGTCAAGCGTGACAAAAGTCGAACTTGCCCTGTAACTATACAAAACTACGCTGAGTATTAAATTTCACCTGAATATCTAGTTGTAGAAAAGTATGATAGGGGGGGGGGTGTCGTCTTTTACAAACTGTAATTTCTATTATTTTGTTTATCTTTGTTTGCAGTAATTATCTTTAATATCTTAACTTTCATATTTAATCATAATAATTACCTTATTTGTACTTTTAATAGCTTTATTTATCAGTTTAATTACATCGTTGTTTCATAACCTAATTAGTATTCATAGAAAGGTCGATCCCTAATTAATTATGTATGTATTGGCCGATCATTCCAATTGACCAATCAGAGGCCGCGACCTTTGTTACTTCGGGTCAATCCCTGAGTGAGAGTATAAATAGAGCCCCGTTTTATGAATATCAGATTAGTTGAATTGTGATGCTAGGATAACATGTTACTTGTGCTTCTCTTGGATTTATTTATTTTGTGATTTTGTACATAGTGTGAATATAATATTAACTTTATAACTTTGTTTCATTTCAACTACACTTGGATAATTCTCGTCTGGGACGAGCTTGGATTAATACTTTGTCGTCTGGGACGGCTTGAATTCTCGTCTGGGACGAGTGGTATTAATACTTTACACAGAGACTTAGTCGTCTGGGACGACAAGCTTGCAGATTGTCTAAGAAAGACACGCTACCAAAGATTTGTCTAAGATAGACACGCTACCAAAATTACTACGCATTCAAGGCTACGCTACAAGTGGTTGGCAGCTTGGCGGGATAGAATTCACTGGATTTTATTGTGCATTTATTTTTAAGTGTGTGAAAATTTTATTTGTGGATTTTGAAGGTAAAGTATTGAATTCTCAAACGGTAAAGTATAGTGCTTACATAATTTCATTATTTGCTAACGCTGAATTTTCTTTTGCAGTATTTTCAAATTTCAGGTTTTTACCTTGGGATTTACAGTGTGTATTAGTGCGCGATTCATTGTGGAATTTATACCGTGTGTAGTGCGCGTTTTGTGTATATTCCGTGTGTTAAATTTGTGACTTACGTGTGAAGAGAAAATTTTATGTAAGAAGTGCGCGATTATTTTTCTGTGTTAATTTGCGAATATTCAGTGTTGATTTGTGCGCGACTTATTTTGTGTTGTGATCAGTTTCGTGTATTTTATATATTTTCCGAGTGTTGTGTTCAATTTATAGTGCGTGATTTACGTGATTTATATCTGTGTTACTCGACGATTTGTGAAAAAAAAATGGAGAGTGAAAAAGTTCTAGTGCGAGTGTATGAAATTACTGACAAAGGGTTCTGGCATTTTGTGAGAACAGTGCGTGCAAATACCAGAGTAGAGTGTGAAAATTGTTTTGCAATTTTTCCGAAGTGTTTGTACAGTGACCGTACAAAGAAATGTGAAGTGTGTGGCGGAAATGTACGTGAATTTTAAAGTTCAGTGTGACGTGCAAATTCGAGCATTTTTCAGTGTGTAAATATTTTCTGTAGAAAAACGTGTTTATATGTTATTTCATATGATTTTCTGTGCGAATTTTTGTCATCTTAGTGTATATAATTTTTAGTGCCCGTCGTGAAAAAAAAAACCAATTGTGGAGTTGTTTGTAGTGTTTGCGTTAATTGTTCACTCTTTTGTAATTATCGATATCATGTTTACGGGGGATAAAACCTCCTATACCCCTCGCGACATGGACACGACAGAGGGAATGTCAGATCAGATAATTAGTGACACGCCCAGGACGCCGGAACGTCCAATCAGAGAAACGCCGTCAACAGTGCGACGGAATTTACTAAAAGAGTTTGAAAACGCCGATGAAGACTTGACATGTGTAAAAGGTGTAGGGAATGAGCCTAATTATACGAGCACACCTTTACCTGGTCATTTTAGCGATCAATTAACGTACGAATACACAACAGAACCCGGTTGGTGTAAATTTGTCGCTATGTGGATTGTGACAATTTTCCTAGGAAGTGGGGTACTGTTTGCGTTATATCAGTATTTTCCCGGATATATGCTACTGTGTCTGACAAAGGAAATTTTGATTTCTGGTGGTTTGTGTATTTTATGCATTATTCTCGTGAGCATAATTGTGAAACTAGTGTCCAGAAACACTTAACGGACTCCGAACAATCTAAATACTAGGAGATCGACTCCTAAACGTGAACCGAGGAGAAATGTGACGTTTCGCTCACCTGATACTTTTACAAGCGATCATTATCAACCAAGGGACGCTACTCGTGATGACAAACGTACAGTCACTCAAATTGGTGTAAAACGAACGTTTAAGGGCGACGGTGACGACATTTGGAGCGAATTTATTCGTTATTTTGAGAATATAGCAGAATTAAATATGTGGAGTGACGAGAGAAAACGAAAAGTGTTATTTACTGTGTTACGTGGTCAGGCCGAAACATATGCGTACGGATTGTCGGATTTTCAACGTAGTGATTATGCTAGTTTGAAAAGTGCTTTAGACGAACGATTTGGACACCGTGCAATGAAAGAAAGTTATGTGGCCGAAGCCAAACTGCGTAGAAAACGAGATTCTGAGTCATTCCGTGATTTTGGTCAGGCTATAGAGGATTTATACCGTCGAGCGTACCCTAATAATAGAGAATATGTACAAGAAAGTAGTATGAAAACTTTCATGGATAATTGTAGTGTTGACGAGGATTTTAGACTCGCAGTGAAACGTACGAGACCGAAAACTTTACAGGATGCAATAACGGCATCTATGCAGGAAGAGTGTATTCGTTTGACTGAAAATAGGAAGTCAAAACGTGAATATAAACCACCTGTTTTTGGAGTGAACAAACCTCGCGAAACGACTAATATTAACGGAGAAGTGAAATCTGAAAGGCGAGAATACAACGGATCGAAGAGATACTGTTATAAGTGCAAAACGCCCGACCATTCATACCAAAATTGCCCTACAAAAAGTGCAAATGGACGTAACACGTACAGACAGAGACCTTTAAACATGAACGGACCGAGGCAGTAGGCCGTGCGTCGGTCAGTGCACCAAAAAGGCCTAGTACAGATGTGAAATCAAGTGTTTTATGTAAGGAGACACAGACGAACAGCCATTTACCCAGTGATTTTCAACGTAAAAGGGATTTTATGCATTCAAAAGTGAGTGAATTTAAAGTGAAAGGAAAACGTGGAATGAGAGTAAATGGATTAGTAGAAGGTACCCCATTAGAATGGAAAATAGATACCGGTGCAGTAAATACATTTATTACCGAGGATGTTTATTATAGTATCATCCCAGAGCACAGACCTGTACTAGAGAGGGCAATACGAAAATTCGAAACAGCGGACGGAAGTGAATTAAAGCTGTTAGGAACTGCAAGGATGCTACTAACATTTCGTGATGTGAACATTTATTTTCGAGTGTATGTAGGAGGCGTGAAGAGTAATCTACTAGGACAAGATTTTATGACGAAGTATAAGTGCCAGTGGGAATATCGCAGTGATTCTTTAGTATTTTGTGAAATGCCATTTGCCGAGGAAGGGCGTGGTTGTAATGTTGTGACTATTGAAGATAGTGTGGTACCGCCGAAACATGAATGTGTATTGAGTTCGAAACTAAATTGTGAATCTGATATCAGTGAAGGAATATTAGTGCCTTTGAAAAGGTTTATCCATACATATGGATTAGTGTTAGCACATGTGCTTGTGAACGCGAAAAACAATGTGTTGTATGTGCGCGTTTTTAACCCTGGTGACCGAGAAATATGTGTCAAGGGGAATACACAAATAGCGATATTGGCACCAGTTAATTTTATCAGTGATCCATTGGAACAAGAGTCAGTGTGTCGTATTCAGGAGAGTGAGAATTCGCAAGAATTGCCAGAGTTTTTACGCGGTGTATATAATGATGGATGTAGGAATCTTTCAAGTGAGGAAGCTGATAAGTTTCGAAAATTTCTACTAGGGCGAAAAAGCGCGTTCGCCGATCCCGAAAAACCGCCGGAGAGAGCTAATATTGGGGAGCATTACATTAAGTTAAATGATGAAACCCCGTTTAAGGAACAAGTCCGGAGAGTTCCTATTTTCAAGAGAGAGATATTGGACACTGAGATAAGTAAACTAAAGGAACAAGGTTTGATTGAAGAATCGTCAAGCCCGTGGTCATCGCCACTCGTATTAGTGCAAAAGAAAGATAAAAGTTGGAGAGTTTGTGTAGATTACAGACGTCTTAATTCGAAAACTGTGAAGGATGCTTATCCGATACCTAGAGTAGCAGAAGATTTGGATGCTTTAGCCGGATCTAAGTGGTTCAGTTCGTTAGATTTAAATATGGCATACCATCAAATACCGATGAACGAGAAAGACAAAGAAAAGACTGCCTTTGCGACACCACGTGGTGGTTTATATCAATATAGAGTGATGCCGTTTGGATTGTGCAATGCACCGGCAACTTTTCAGCGCGTGATCGAACAAGCGTTACAAGGATTACAGTGGAATATTACTGTGTTATATTTGGATGATATTATTGTGTATAGTGCTGATTTTGATTCACACTTGAAAGATATTGGCCTTGTTATGGATAGGTTACAACAGGCTAATTTAAAACTGAAAGCAAAGAAGTGCAGTTTCTTTGGAAAGCAGGTGTCTTTTCTCGGACATGTCGTGACAGAGAAAGGGATAAAGACAGATCCCAGTAAAATTGAAGCAGTTGAAAACTGGAAGCGACCAGAAAATGTGTCAGAAGTCAGAAGTTTTCTTGGACTGGTATCCTACTACCGCAGATTTATAAAGGATTTTGCGAAAATTGCGAAATGTTTGCACATTTTAACGACGAAAAATTGTGCATGGGAATGGAGTGAGGAGTGTGAAGAAGCATTTCAGTTATTAAAGTCAAAACTGATCGATGCACCGATTTTAGGTTACCCGGATGTGAAGGGAGGAGAATTTATTTTGGATACGGATGCAAGTAACGAAGCTATAGGTGCAGTGTTATCGCAAGTGCAAAATGGTGAAGAGAAAGTGATTGCTTATGCGAGTCGCACCCTATCAAATGCAGAGAAAAATTATTGTGTTACGAGGAGAGAAATGCTTGCGGTTGTGTTCTATGTGAAACATTTCAAACATTATTTATTAGGACGCGAATTTCTTCTTCGCACAGATCATGGATCATTAGTGTGGTTGCATAGATTCAAGGACCCGGATGGTCAAGTTGCAAGATGGTTACAGCAACTGGGACCTTATGTGTTTAAAATTCAACATAGACCTGGAAAGCGACATGCGAATGCTGACGCAATGTCAAGATTGCCTCAAGATGATAGAATTTGTAAACAGTGCAAAGAAGACGTGACAAAAGTAAATACCGAGTGTCCTAAACACATAAGTGACCCACGATTGAATTCTAACAGTGAAAATATCGGTTGTGATTACGAGTCAATTAGCCAATTATTGTATCCTGATTATGACAGCACTCAAGCGGAACAATCAGTGACCGGCCATGATGTGTATCAAGTTGACCCCAAGCCAAGTAATCAGAACAAAACCGGTAAACAGCGAGGAAATAGACCCCCAAGGGCAAAACAGGTCAAACAGCCATCGGAAGCTTTGTCGTATGATAATATACGAAAACATCAAGAAAGTGATAGAGACTTGTGCCATTTATTGCGACATATTGAAGAAGGAAGTGAAAAACCGCCATTTGAATCAGTGTCCGCAAGAGGATTTGAATTCAAGTTTTATTATCCAAGATGGAATTTATTATGTGTGTCAAATGGTGTATTGTGTACTAAGTGGATAGAGGGAGATCGTGAAAGATTGAGAATATGTGTACCTCGGACGTTGCGTGACGTCGTGTTGTGGCACCTTCATGATTCGCCTACATCAGGACACATGGGAGTAAGGAGAACATATGCCAAAGTGAACGCCAGTCAATATTATTGGCCTCATTTGAGAAGATGTGTACATGATTATGTGTGCGCGTGTGAAGTGTGCGAAGAAAGGAAAAATCCGCCAAGGAAAAAGAGAGCCTTTATGAAAAAGTTCTTAAGTGGTATCAAATTTGAACGCATCGCCATGGATATAGCAGGCCCTTTTCCAAAATCTGAAAATGGATATTTATACATCTTAGTGATATCGGATTATTTCACTAAATATACGGAAGTGTTTCCTTTGCGAAATATCGAAGCTGAAACTGTAGCCGAAACCGTGTTTCGTGGTTGGATTAAACGATATGGGTGCCCAGGAGAGATACATACCGATCAAGGTACTCAGTTTGAAAGCCGTTTATTCAAGGAACTGTGTGTGCTTTTACAAATAAATAAAACGAGGACTACTGCATATAATCCGAAGTCCGATGGAATGGTAGAGCGGCTTAACAGAACAATTAAGGATGTGTTGTCAAAATATATCTCCGTGCATCAAACTGACTGGGATAGATATATCGATAGTACGGTGACTGCATATAACAGTACTCCACACGAAACTACAGGAATATCTCCGTATAGAATGGTGTATGGAGAAGAAATGTGTATTCCAGTTGATATAATGACGCCAGCTCTTGACGCAAATGAACGCCAGGAAATGACGCCCTTCGGCTATGTGAGAAAACTTGAAAGTTCGTTAAAGGAATTATATGACCTTGTGAGATCGGAGACTGAAGTGATGAGTGAACGTCAAAAGAAACATTATGACCGGAATATTAGACACACGAATTTCGATATTGGTGATTTAGTAAGGCGGAACCAACCAAAAGTTATTGCTGGAACAAAAGCTAAGTTAGCAAGGAAATGGACGGGACCATGGATTGTGACAAGACGAATTAGTGAAATCTTATACGAGATTAAATTACCGCAGAATTCGAAGAAAGTGATTGTTCACGTTGACAATTTGAAGTCCTTCCGAACTAGGAGTGAAAGATCTGAACCAGATATTTCAGGAGAAAAAGAGACTTTATTTCCCTCGCCTAAGGAATTATCTAAGGACATTATTTCCCGAGAAAATGTTCTGTCGCCAGAGGACCAATCAGATGACAGAGTTCAGGATGAAAGTGAGCCGCCTGACTTACCTGTGAAAACAAGGCGTGGTCGAGTGATCCGACGCCCTGTACGATTTAGGGAGTGATGTAATTAGCATAATTGGAGCTAATTAATGAATAAGTTTGTAAATGTTAGTGATTATTTAGTAATTAGTGTAGAAGTGGACATAATTATTCCAAGGATGTGTACTACAGACGCTTCTGGAATCCCAGTAGTTACGTTATAACTTTGTTATTTGTGTATTTGTGTTTTTGGATTTACCACGGACGCATTTAGGAAACCCCGTGGAAAGATGGGACTCGTAAATTCGTATCTTACCAGGACTAACAACGGATTAAGGATAGTATCACGGACGTATCCAGGAATCCCCGTGATACAGAAGAAATTGATGAGTTGACGAAAAGGATCTTATCACGGACGTAACTAGGAATTCCCGTGATAAAGAAGATGGACGTAAACCGAGAAGATGCCTCGATGATGATATTTATAAACTATGAACATTTTTACAAACTTTAAACTTTTGATATATATTATTTGATGCATTATTGACATTAATGATATTTTGACATTGTTTTTTTTTTGTATTGTTGATTGTATATTTTTCATACTTTTCTTATAATATTGTATTTTTGTTTGCCAGGGGTCAAACTTAAGCGGGGGGCAGTTGTAGAAAAGTATGATAGGGGGGGGGGGGGTGTCGTCTTTTACAAACTGTAATTTCTATTATTTTGTTTATCTTTGTTTGCAGTAATTATCTTTAATATCTTAACTTTCATATTTAATCATAATAATTACCTTATTTGTACTTTTAATAGCTTTATTTATCAGTTTAATTACATCGTTGTTTCATAACCTAATTAGTATTCATAGAAAGGTCGATCCCTAATTAATTATGTATGTATTGGCCGATCATTCCAATTGACCAATCAGAGGCCGCGACCTTTGTTACTTCGGGTCAATCCCTGAGTGAGAGTATAAATAGAGCCCCGTTTTATGAATATCAGATTAGTTGAATTGTGATGCTAGGATAACATGTTACTTGTGCTTCTCTTGGATTTATTTATTTTGTGATTTTGTACATAGTGTGAATATAATATTAACTTTATAACTTTGTTTCATTTCAACTACACTTGGATAATTCTCGTCTGGGACGAGCTTGGATTAATACTTTGTCGTCTGGGACGGCTTGAATTCTCGTCTGGGACGAGTGGTATTAATACTTTACACAGAGACTTAGTCGTCTGGGACGACAAGCTTGCAGATTGTCTAAGAAAGACACGCTACCAAAGATTTGTCTAAGATAGACACGCTACCAAAATTACTACGCATTCAAGGCTACGCTACATCTCTTTGTTGCAGGAAGAAGTCCGGAAAACTGACAAAAGTTGAATTTTCCAAGTCATCAAGGGGCATAACTAGTGTGACAAAAGTCAAACTTGCCCTGTAACTATCCAAGACTACCCTGAGTATTAAATTTCACCTGAATATCTCTCTTTGTTGCGGGAAAAAGTCCGGAAAACTGACAAAAATTGAATTTTCCAAGTCATCAAGGTGCATAACTCCTCGAAAAATAGGTCAAGGGTGACGAAAGTTAAACTTGCTCTGAAACTATCCAAGACCAAGCTATGTATCAAATTTTCACCTGACTATCTCTATATGTTGCAGACAAAAGTCCGGAAAACTGACAAAAACAGAATTTTCCAAGTCATGAAGGGACATAACTCCTCGAAAAATAGGTTAAGGGTGACAAAAGTCAAACTTGTTCTGTAACTATCCAAGACCAAGCTGTGTATCAAATTTCATCCGAATATCTCCATCCGTTGCAGAAAAAAGTCTGGAAAACTGACAAAAACTGAATTTTCCAAGACATCAAGGGGCATAACTCCTCCAAAAATAGGTCAAGTGTGACGAAAGTCAAATTTGCTCTGTAACAATCCAAGACCAAAATGTGTATCAAATTTCATCTGAATATCTCCATCCGTTGCAGAAAAAAGTCCGGAAAACTGACCAAAACCGAATTTTCAAAGTCATTAAGGGGAATAACTCCTCCAAAAATAGGTCAAGCTTGACGAAAGTCAAACTTGCTCTGTAACTATCCAAGACCAAACTGTGCATCAAATTTCATCTAAATATCTCCATCCGTTGCAGAAAGAAGTCCGGAAAACTGACAAAAACTGAATTTTCAAAGTCATCAAGGGGCATAACTCCTCGAAAAATGGGTCAAGCGTGACGAAAGTCGAACTTGCTCTGTAACTATCCAAGTCCAAGCTGTGTATCAAATTTCATCTGAATATCTCCATCCGTTGCAGAAAAAAGTCCGGAAAACTGATATTCGGACAGACGGACAGACTGACAGACAGACCGAGAGGAAACTAAGAGTCCCCTTCGGCGTTGCCGGTAGGGGACTAAAAATAGGAATTGGAACTTGCAACTTATTTCATCTGAAAGAGTATCAAAAATACTATATATTTACACTTTTCAATTTTTAAAAATGCAATGATCGCTGTGCGATATAAGTCCCCTACCAGCGGCATAAATTTACGACTTGCATCTCTGTTCATCAGTTCATCATCTGCAACAACAGCCAAGAAAAGTCTGGGAAACTGAATTCACACTATAATGTATTCGCATACAAAAACCAGAAGTCTCTGATGAGACTGAAGCTCTCCTGGTTGATTTGTACATATACACTCAAGAGAATGTATACTATTAGTTATACAGTGTTTTACAGGGGGGATACTATTAGTTACACGGTTAGTTAGTGACCTGATACGGAAAAATACATGGTGTGAAAAGAAAACCCGTATCGGGCGAGGCGAAAGCCGAGCCCGATACGGGTTTTCTTTTCACACCATGTATTTTTCCGTATCAGGTCACTAACTAACCGTGTAACGAATTTATCACGTCGAAGACCTCTTAACTGTATGTGTGGGGGTCTCTGTATCATACAATTCACGACGTCATAATAAACTACTCGCCCGATACAGATTTACAAGCATGATACGGCTTTTTTCACGGCGTCATGTGACCATGATCTGACCAATCAGATTCCAACATTTTTGTCTGAGGCGTGATAAAGAAATATATTGGGTCGATGAAAAAGTTGTATTGGGCGAGGCAAAGCCTCGCTTAATACAACTTTTTTCATCGACCCAATATTTTTGTATCTCCCCTGTAAAACACTGTATAATGAATTTATCCCGCTGATGGCTTTTGGTTTGTGTATGTTACATCAACATATCTTAAAGCATTTTGGTGACGTCAAAAGCATAAAGCAATAATAAAAACCAGTTCATTATCTGCAATAACAGGCAAGAAAAAGTCCGGAAAACTGCAAATTTCATATGCATGAAATTTGCTAAGTATAAGGGCCATAACTCTTGTCAAAATAGGCAAATGGAAACCAAACTCAAACTTGGTCTGCATCACAATGAGATGTATTCATTTACCAAAAATCAGTGCATTATTTGCAATAGAACTGAAGAAAAGTCCGGAAAACTGAAATTTTCATAAAATTTGCTAAGTCCAAGGGCCATAACTCTTGTAAAAATAGGTGAATCTAAAGCAAACTCAAACTTGATCTGTATCCCATTGAGATATATCCACATACCAAAAATGAGTTCAATTTATCCACCAACGGAAAAAAGTCCGGAAAACTGAAATTTTCATAAAATTTGCTAAGTCCAAGGGCCATAACTCTTGTAAAATTAGGTTAATCAAAAGCAAACTCAAACTTGATCTGTATCACATTGAGATATATCCACATACCAAAAATGAGTTCAATTTATCCAACAACAGCGGAAAAAAGTCCGGAAAACTGAAATTTTCATAAAATTTGCTAAGTCCAAGGGCCATAACTCTTGTAAAATTAGGTCAATCAAAAGCAAACTCAAACTTGATCTGTATCACATTGAGATATATCCACATACCAAAAATGAGTTCAAGTTATCCAACAACAGCGGAAAAAATGCCGGAAAACTGAAAATGGGACAGACGGACAGACAGACAGACCGAGAGGAAACTAAGAGTCCCCTTCGGCGTTGCCGGTAGTGGACTAAAAACATCAACCATATAAAAGTTATAATTTTTTTCCTATTTTCAGTGATTTTTGACTAAAAAAACATGTTTTTCCCAAAAAACACCACTTTTGCAATGGAAATTTCCATGAGACAAATTTTTATCTGAAAGAGCGCAAAAAATGCTACAAAGTTAGGAGGTTTTGGAAGATCACGAGGGGGGGGGGGGGTTGCACCCAAGTCAGTGATACATCCCAGACTATATAGCTTGTACAGGAATGTATGCATAATTTCATTAAAAATGCACTAAGTGACCTTGACCTTGGTCACATGACCTTGGGTCATTGTGATGTGAAACCTTTGGGTCATAAGCAACAACATACTAAAATATGAAAGTTATCCTGCAAAAGGTTCAAGGGATAAAGCACGGACTGGAATGAATGTACGGTTTCATTAAAAATGCACTAAGTGACCCTGACCTTGGTCACATGACCTTGGGTGAAGGTGATGTGAAACCTTCGGGTCATAAGCAAAAACATACTAAAATATGAAAGTGATCCGGCAAACAGTTCAAGAGATATAGCCTGGACAGGAATGTATGCATAATTTCATTAAAAATGCACTTAGTGACCTTGACCTTGGTCACATGACCTTGGGTCAAGGTGATGTGAAACCTATGGGTCATAAGCAACAACATACTAAAATATGACAGTGATCCGGCAAACGGTTCAAGAAATATAGCCCGGACAGGAATGTATGCATAATTTCATTAAAAATGCACTAAGTGACATTGACCTTGGTCACATGACCATGGGTCAAGGTGATGTGAAACCTACGGGTCATAAGCAACAACATACTAAAATATGAAAGTTATCCGGCAAACGGTTCAAGAGATATAGCCCGGACAGGAATGTATGCATAATTTAATTAAAAATGCACTTAGTGACCTTGACCTTGGTCACATGACCTTGGGTCAAGGTGATGTGAAACCTTCGGGTCATAAGCAACAACATACTTAAATATGAAAGTGATCTGGCAAACAGTTCAAGAGATATAGCCCGGAGAGGAATGTATGCATAATTTCATTAAAAATGCACTAAGTGACCTTGACCTTGGTCACATGACCTTGGGTCAAGGTGATGTGAAACCTTCGAGTCATAAGCAACAACATACTAAAATATGAAAGTGATCCGGCAAACGGTTCAAGAGATATAGCCTGGACAGGAATGTATGCATAATTTCATTAAACATAGGTAATCACAGATTACGAAGCTCACCTCGTGACAGCAAAATTCAATTCAAACATATTTCTTAGTACATGTATATTGGTTTTTAAAGGCAAAACCACTCAAGCAGAAAAAGTAGGTCGAGGTCATTTTATGAAAGTTTGATCAAAGATACATCCAATATGCAAGTTTGGTACATGTAGCAGTAATACTTTGCTCAATATTGGCTTTATAGAGCAAAATCACTCAAGCAGAAAAAGTAGGTCAAGGTCATTTTATGAAAGATTGATCAAAGATACATCCAATATGCAAGTTTGGTACATGTATCACTTATACTTTGCTCAATATTGGCTTTTAAAGGCAAAATCACTCAAGCAGAAAAAGTAGGTCGAGGTCATTTTATGAAAGTTTGATCAAAGATACATCCAATATGCAAATTTGGTACATGTAGCAGTTATACTTTGCTCAATATTGGCTTTATAGAGCAAAATCACTCAAGCGGAAAAAGTAGGTCAAGGTCATTTTATGAAAGATTGATCAAAGATACATCCAATATGCAAGTTTGGTACATGTATCACTTATACTTTGCTCAATATTGGCTTTTAAAGGCAAAATCACTCAAGCAGAAAAAGTAGGTCGAGGTCATTTTATGAAAGTTTGATCGAAGATACATCTAATATGCAAGTTTGGAACATCTAGCACTTATACTTTGCTAAATATTGGCTTTTAAAGGCAAAATCACTCAAGCGGAAAAAGTAGGTCAAGGTCATTTTATGAAAGTTTGATCAAAGATACATCCAATATGCAAGTTTGGTACATGTAGCACTTATACTTTGCTCAATATTGGCTTTTAAAAGCGAAATCACTCAAGTGGAAAAAGTAGGTCAGATGCTGCATCCGATGCATGGGTCCATCTCGGCATCCAAAGATGAATCACTTGTGCAAGTTTGGTTACTGTAGCATTAGTACTTTGTCAGATACTGAGCTACCCCAAACTTCTTATCCAAATCACTCAAGCGGAAAATGAAGGTCAGATGCTGCATCCGATGCATGTGTTCACCTCAGCATCCAAAGATGAATCATTTGTGTAAGTTTGGTTACTGTAGCATCAGTACTTTGTCAGATACTGAGCTACCCCAAACTTCTTAACCAAGTCACTCAAGCGGAAAATGTAGGTCAGATGCTGCATCCAATGCATGGGTTCACCTCAGCATCCAAAGATGAATCACTTGTGCCAGTTTGGTTACTGTAGCATCAGTACTTTGTCAGATACTGAGCTACCCCAAACTTCTTAACCAAGTCACTCAAGCGGAAAATGTAGGTCAGATGCTGCATCCAATGCATGGGTTCACCTCAGCATCCAAAGATGAATCACTTGTGCCAGTTTGGTTACTGTAGCATTAGTACTTTGTCAGATACTGAGCTACCCCAAACTTCTTAACCAAGTCACTCAAGCGGAAAATGTAGGTCAGATGCTGCATCTGATGCATGGGTTCACCTCAGCATCCAAAGATGAATCACTTGTGTAAGTTTGGTTACTGTAGCATTAGTACTTTGTCAGATACTGAGCTACCCCAAACTTCTTAACCAAGTCACTCAAGCGGAAAATGTAGGTCAGATGCTGCATCCGATGCATGGGTTCACCTCAGCATCCAAAGATGAATCACTTGTGCCAGTTTGGTTACTGTAGCATTAGTACTTTGTCAGATACTGAGCTACCCCAAACTTCTTAACCGGACGCGGACGCGGACGCGTGGGGTTATAGCATAAGCTCACTCAACTTCGTCGAGGTGAGCTAAAAATGCACTAAGTGACCTTGATCTTGGTCACATGACCTTGGGTCAAGGTGATGTGAAACCTTCGGGTCATAAGCAACAACATACTAAAATATGAAAGTGATCCGGCAAACGGTTCAAGAGATATAGCCCGGACAGGAATGTTTGTATAATTTCATTAAAAATGCACTAAGTGACCTTGACCTTGGTCACATGACCTTGGGTCAAGGTGATGTGAAACCTTCGGGTCATAAGCAACAACATCCTAAAATATGAAAGTGATCCGGCAAACGGTTCAGGAGATATAGCCCGGACACGATGTGTGACAGACGAACAGACAGACGGACGACGAAGGCAAAACCAATTATGTCTCCTCCCCATTGGGGGGAGACATAATACCAAGAATGGTTTTAAAAACAATTCTCTGTAAGAACCAAAGAATTTCAAAACATTTTGGCACGGCATGTCATGGATTTTTAGTATGGAAGTTCAATATGAAGTACTAGTATGTAAATCAACCCCAGTTTTTTCAAAAAGGTTGTCGTTGCCACGGTAACCGTGTCTGAAGTTTCAAAAATTGGGAAAATCTATAGGACAAGGCATATCTGTAGGCTACGTTACCATGGAAACAGGTACATTTTAAATCTTAAATTGCTTTCATTATTTTCTTTTAATCCTTATTATTACGCATATTTGTAAAGTTTTTTACATTCATCTCGGATGCCTTATGTATACAAGATGAAAAATTGGGCCGAAACAGGGTATCAAAAGGCTTTGTTTTGGGCACTCAAAGACCCTTTTTTGCATGTTTTTACTGTTTTACAAGGTTGAAAATTTCATAAAAGCACCCATTTTTGAAGTCCAAATTGTAATTATCCAATTAGTATCATCTTTGAACTCTACATGAATATAAAAAATTAATTGGGCTAATTTGTCCTTTTATAACCAAAGCAGCATCAAATTTAGTTGCTATGGCAACAATCGGCTGAAAGGTTTCAATACAATGAATTTAAACACAACCTCTATCAAACTATCTACGCATGATATTGGAACAGAAGTTCATGTATACATCTATCAAAGGCGTTTTGATATAAAAATGACCTTGAAAATATTTCAAGGTCACCCACTGAATTTTCAAGGTCATTAAACTTTAAGTGACCAGATTTGACGAAAAATCCTGATTTTTCATAAAATGAAGGTGTCAATATTTTAGAAACCTTGAAATATTTAACTTAACAGTTATTTGCCATAAAATGAGAAATGTATCACTTACTTCTTAGAACTATTGATTACGTTTCTTCACATCTTCGAATATCTAAATTCTTGGTGAGTATGTTGATAAAAAAGGGACGAAATCTGTATTTTTCTTGTTTTTTGACGGAAAAATATTTTCCTATTGAATAGCTACAATTCAATAAATTCTAAGATTTGTCTTTCTTATATTCATGTGCTTTCATAATATATATGACCTATGAAAATATTAAAAAATCACTAAAATTGGTAACAAAAAAATTTAAAAATCAATATTTTATGCAAAATTTGAGTCTCAAAGTATAAATGACCTTGAACATCAAGCCAATGACCTTGAACATTTTAATTGTTCTTATGTAAAAGGTACAAGTCATATCTATACATGCATACATTTTGACAATCTTATGTAACTCTAAAGAGGAACAAGTTAAAAGTCATGTTTGTAAAACATTAATGCCCCCCCTACCCCTTCTGTGATTAAAGTCCGTCACAACTTTATACTTGATTTTCATTTGATGTGTCTGTACACAAAATTTCATTTCAATATGTGAATCCACTCCAGAGGTATTGAACGGAAACTGTTGTCGTGGTCCGACCGACGGACCGATAGACAGAAAGTCAGACAGCGCCAAAGCAATATGTCTCATCTTCTTCAAAGGGGGCATAAAAATTTTTGATTGAACCCAAATATGAACTTGACCTAGATTTTTATTTGATGTGTCTGAAAACAAAATTTCATTTCAATATGTAACTCCACTCAAGAGATATTGAACGGAAACCCTGAAATTTTGGTATTTTTCGAAGTGCAAAGGGGCATAACTCTGTCAAAATTTTGTTCATCGGACCTAAATATGAACTTGACCTAGGAGATTTTCATTTGATGTGTCTGTATACAAAATTTCATTTCAATATGTGAATCCATTCCACAGATATTGAACGGAAACCCTGAAATTTTGGTATTTTTCGAAATGCAAGGGGCATAACTCTGTCAAAATTTTTTTGATCGGACCCAAATATGAACTTGACCTAGATTTTTGTTTGATGTGTCTGTATACAAAATTTCATTTCAATATGTAACTCCATTCAAGAGATATTGAACGGAAACCCTGAAATTTTGGTATTTTTCGAAATGCAAGGGGCATAACTCTGTCAAAATTTTTTTGATCGGACCCAAATATGAACTTGACCTAGATTTTTGTTTGATGTGTCTGAAAACAAAATTTCATTTCAATATGTCACTCCATTCAAGAGATATTGAACGGAAACCCTATATTTTGGTATTTTTCGAAATGCAAGGGGCATAACTCTGTCAAAATTTTTTTGATCGGACCCAAATATGAACTTGACCTAGATTTTTGTTTGATGTGTCTGTATACAAAATTTCATTTCAATATGTGAATCCATTCCAGAGATATTGAACGGAAACCCTGAAATTTTGGTATTTTTCGAAATGCAAGGGGCATAACTCTGTCAAAATTGTTTTGATCTGACCCAAATACGAACTTGACCTAGATTTTTGTTTGATGTGTCTGTATACAAAATTTCATTTCAATATGTAACTCCATTCAAGAGATATTGAACGGAAACTCTGAAATTTTGGTATTTCTCGAAATGCAAGGGGCATAACTCTGTCAAATGTTTTTTGATCGGACCCAAATATGAACTTGACCTAGATTTTTATTTGATGTGTCTGAAAACAAAATTTCATTTCAATATGTAACTCCATTCCAGAGATATTGAACGGAAACCCTGAAATTTTGGTATTTTTCGAAATGCAAGGGGCATAACTCTGTCAAATTTTTTTTGATCGGACCCAAATATGAACTTGACCTAGATTTTTGTTTGATGTGTCTGTATACAAAATTTCATTTCAATATGTGAATCCATTCCAGAGATATTGAACGGAAACCCTGAAATTTTGGTATTTTTCGAAATGCAAGGGGCATAACTCTGTCAAAATTTTTTTGATTGGACCCAAATATGAACTTGACCTAGATTTTTGTTTGATGTGTCTGTATACAAAATTTCATTTCAATATGTAACTCCATTCAAGAGATATTGAACGGAAACCCTGAAATTTTGGTATTTTTCGAAATGCAAGGGGCATAACTCTGTCAAATTTTTTTTGATCGGACCCAAATATGAACTTGACCTAGATTTTTGTTTGATGTGTCTGAAAACAAAATTTCATTTCAATATGTAACTCCATTCAAGAGATATTGAACGGAAACCCTGAAATTTTGGTATTTTTCGAAATGCAAGGGGCATAACTCTGTCAAAATTTTGTTGATTGGACCCAAATAAGAACTTGACCTAGATTGTCATTTGATGTATCCGTATACAAAATTTCATTTCAATATGTGAATCCATTCCAGAGATATTGAACGGAAACCCTGAAATTTTGGTATTTTTCGAAATGCAAGGGGCATAACTCTGTCAAAATTTTTTTGATCGGACCCAAATATGAACTTGACCTAGATTTTTGTTTGATGTGTCTGTATACAAAATTTCATTTCAATATGTGAATCCATTCCACAGATATTGAACGGAAACCCTGAAATTTTGGTATTTTTCGAAATGCAAGGGGCATAACTCTGTCAAAATTTTTTTGATCGGACCCAAATATGAACTTGACCTAGATTTTTGTTTGATGTGTCTGTATACAAAATTTCATTTCAATATGTAACTCCATTCAAGAGATATTGAACGGAAACCCTGAAATTTTGGTATTTTTCGAAATGCAAGGGGCATAACTCTGTCAAAATTTTTTTGATCGGACCCAAATATGAACTTGACCTAGATTTTTGTTTGATGTGTCTGAAAACAAAATTTCATTTCAATATGTCACTCCATTCAAGAGATATTGAACGGAAACCCTATATTTTGGTATTTTTCGAAATGCAAGGGGCATAACTCTGTCAAAATTTTTTTGATCGGACCCAAATATGAACTTGACCTAGATTTTTGTTTGATGTGTCTGTATACAAAATTTCATTTCAATATGTGAATCCATTCCAGAGATATTGAACGGAAACCCTGAAATTTTGGTATTTTTCGAAATGCAAGGGGCATAACTCTGTCAAAATTGTTTTGATCTGACCCAAATACGAACTTGACCTAGATTTTTGTTTGATGTGTCTGTATACAAAATTTCATTTCAATATGTAACTCCATTCAAGAGATATTGAACGGAAACTCTGAAATTTTGGTATTTCTCGAAATGCAAGGGGCATAACTCTGTCAAATGTTTTTTGATCGGACCCAAATATGAACTTGACCTAGATTTTTATTTGATGTGTCTGAAAACAAAATTTCATTTCAATATGTAACTCCATTCCAGAGATATTGAACGGAAACCCTGAAATTTTGGTATTTTTCGAAATGCAAGGGGCATAACTCTGTCAAATTTTTTTTGATCGGACCCAAATATGAACTTGACCTAGATTTTTGTTTGATGTGTCTGTATACAAAATTTCATTTCAATATGTGAATCCATTCCAGAGATATTGAACGGAAACCCTGAAATTTTGGTATTTTTCGAAATGCAAGGGGCATAACTCTGTCAAAATTTTTTTGATTGGACCCAAATATGAACTTGACCTAGATTTTTGTTTGATGTGTCTGTATACAAAATTTCATTTCAATATGTAACTCCATTCAAGAGATATTGAACGGAAACCCTGAAATTTTGGTATTTTTCGAAATGCAAGGGGCATAACTCTGTCAAATTTTTTTTGATCGGACCCAAATATGAACTTGACCTAGATTTTTGTTTGATGTGTCTGAAAACAAAATTTCATTTCAATATGTAACTCCATTCAAGAGATATTGAACGGAAACCCTGAAATTTTGGTATTTTTCGAAATGCAAGGGGCATAACTCTGTCAAATTTTTTTTGATCGGACCCAAATACGAACTTGACCTAGATTTTTGTTTGATGTGTCTGTATACAAAATTTCATTTCAATATGTGAATCCATTCCAGAGATATTGAACGGAAACTGATATCGCGGACCGACCGACAGACCGACAGACCGACATACCGACAGACCGACAGACCGACCGACAGCGGCAAACCTATATGTCCCCTCTTCTTCGAAGGGGGGCATAATAAAATCAATTTCAAAGATAATATGAAACAAGCAAAACGGTCTAATGTTACCATGGCAACGGTCTTTGACGACAGAATTTAGGTAAAACTCTTAAATACCCACTCCAATTTTTCGTTCATTTTATTTGTCAATAAACATACATTTCCATTGATGAAAATCACTAGTCTCCTATTGGTGCCTTTTGTGATATTTAAGATTGAAAATGGTCAAAAACACACTAAATTGGCCCTTATTTTCACCTCTATTTTTCGCTTCATTTTGACTTAGTTTGATTTAATACAATAAGCTTCCTGTAATAAATATCACATAACTAAGTGTACTAAGTAAGAATGGAAGTAAGGAAGAATAGATTATATAAAGATGAACAAGCTGTTACAGTGGTATCCATGGCAACGAAGTCTCCGCAGCTGGCTTATTTCATGGTTCCAAAAGTGCTATGAATAGAATGACCTCGTTACCATGGCAACCAGAGGTCACATTGGATGAAAAGTGTTATTTTCATGGTCAGTACTTAATATATACCCATTATACCGAAAATCATCAAAATCCATGACATGCCGTGCCGAACGATTTTGGTCCTTACAGAGAATGGCTATTAAATGGCCTAAAATGTCTAGATATTGGATACATTGTACTTTGGCAGCATAATACAATATTCAGACAAATTATATAAAAGATAGAATGAAGAGCAATTTTGAGCCTAACCCCTCTTTTCGTAATTTATCAACATTGCAACTTTTAGATTTTGCTGCATAGAAATTATCAGCCAATTTGCTGATTCATAAACTAATAAACAGAGATACATGTAATTTTGGGCTGCAAAATTTTTACAATTTTCTCATAGAAATTCTTGATTTTTTTCCAGATTCTCTCCTACAAAATGGTTAAAAACATCAAATTCTCTCATCAGAGGAAACAGCCAGAATAATCCTGTTCTATGAACTTGTCCTTTTCATTTCAAATGAATTTCGGTCATCCTTATTAAATCGGTTATCAGAATGTTAAGTTTTCAAATTAAAAGCTGACACTTCACCCTTCACATTCATGCAACTGGTTTAGATGTTTGTATCTAGATTATTCTCTGCTTTTATACATTGATTTTTGCAAGTATAAAACTGTCAGACATTTGATGGCTACGGGACGTAAAACCAAGCTCCTTGATATCTGTCTCAAAATTTGTGACACCAAACTGTAACTGTTCATAAAATGATTTTTTCTCCTCTGAAATTTGATCCAGAAACCCAGCCTTGACTTCACTGAGGTCCTCAAATATCTCACCCCCACAACAGAATAACTTGTAATGTATGACCATCCAGAGAGTTATTACAGCTGTTGTATTCAACGTAGTAGGAGAGGATTGATCCCATAGATGAAATTCTCCTGACCATATTAGGATATCCCTAACAGGCTCATACATTACAATGTAAAATTTGGTATCACATATCAAAATATTCGGAACAAATATATTTGTATTAGGAGACTGTTGCTTTTGTATTAAGGCAAACACAATGGCCTGTGCTACTGTCTGATCCTCCACGTGTCTTTTGATTTTCAGTTTGACATCTGAAATACTGTCTCCGCTCACAGACGAAATATCCAGGGACTCATCATCATCATCATCTGAAACACAGAAATATTTTCTAAGATATATCTGAACATACTCAAGACAAAAACATAGGTCATAGTGACTTCCTGTACTCAAAATATAAGAATATAACTATCAACCATATGCTGTCATGTGGGATGAGAAAAGCCCACCCGAGGGGTCTGGTTTCTGGTCAGGGAACGAGGCTTGCCGAGTTCCCTGACCAGAAACCAGACCCCGAGGGTGGGCTTTTCTCATCCCACATCACAAACATATGGTTGATCATTTTTCTCCCATTTCTAGGGGCCTTTCTTGAAATTCTATTAAATCATGAAATCGTCAACTTTATCGAATTCGAAAAATAAAGGAATATTCGTTTTCAGCGCCCTCAAAAATGGTTTATTCTAAAAGAATAAACCGTAGTCCTTAGCCCTTATCGGTTTAGTAAGAATTAGAATGTAAAACAAGAGGTCCAAGAGGACCACAATCGCTCACCTGAAAGCTACGTAAACTAAGCATATCATGTAAAAGGAAAATAACCTGACTTCAGAGTGAAACAAAAATTAACAACACTTCTTAAGACATCTCTCTAGATAATCCTTATGCTTTTGCTATGTCAATACGTGCTTCCGTTCTGAAGAAGAAGTTTGTCAAATGAGGGAACCTCCCATGACTTATTTTTTTGTCTGTGGTGGTGCCACCTGTTGACAGATCCGGACAAAAAACAACAATACTTGTAGGGGACCATGTTTACTTCTTTCCTACCAAGCTTCATGAAAATCTGTTCAGCAGTTCTGGAGAAGAAGTTGAATATGTATGAAAATCATCCCCCCCCCCCCTTCTTCTTGTGTAATTTTAGTAACCCGAGAGAGACTAAGGCAAATTCCTGCTTACAAATTACAGCCCTTTCCCCTGTCCTTACATTACGTTATTGATACATATATATTGTGTTTTTACATTTATACTTTGAGCTGCTCTCAATATTTTGATTTCAAAGTTATATATCTAAGTCTTCACAAGATAAATTTGAAAATAATTATTCATCTTTTCTAAATCATTTAGTTTCCTTTTACATACTAATTTAATAAATTAAAATATATAACATTCAAATGAATCGATAATACAAGAATTTAAACCTCAAAAAATATATCAATATTAAAGAAAGACAACTCTTGCATACATGAGTTTTGCTGTTAGCTTATACGAAACTAAAGTTACCAGGGTTAAAATTCCTGATATAGATAAAAGAAGTACCAGAACTTGAACCCACAAGCCTTGGGTCCATGTGCACAGTAAACATATCTATTCATGATTGAAAAAATACTCATAAAAATCTGTTCAGCAGTTCTGGAGAAGAAGTTGAATATGTTTGAAAATCAACCCCCCCCCCCTTTCCTTTTCACATAAGAAAAAATTTCATAAAAATTCAAAAAATTAAAATTTTAGTATAAAATACATATCAAAGCATTTAGTAAGTTAAATGTGACAAATGTGCAGTAAATGAATGTGTAAAATCATACACATATTGAGTTATTTATAGAAAAAGTGCAAAAATGTGCATTTCCGACAAAGTCTGGAAAGACGTCAAAAATGCGTCAAAAATCTGACTTCCAAGTGGAACCAAAAATAACAACACTTCTTAAGACATCTCTATAGATCATCCTGATGCTTTCGGTTTGTTGATACGTGCTTCCATTCTGAAGAAGAAGTTTGTCAAAGGAGGGTACCCCCGTAACCTACTTTTGCCTCTGGTGGCGCCACCTGTTGATGGATCCAGACAAAAAACAACAACACTTGTAGGGGACCATGAGCACTTCATTCCTACCAAGTTTCATGAAAATCTGTTCAGTGGTTCTGGAGAAGAAGTTGAATATGTTTGAAAATCAACCCCCCCCCCCTTCCTCTTCACATAAGAAAAAAATTCATAAAAAATCAAAAAATTAAAATTTTAGAATAAAATACTTTTCAAAGCATTTAGTAACTTAAATATGATAAATATGAAGTAAATGAATGTGTAAAATCATACACTTATTGAGTTATTTAAAGAAATAGTGCAAAAATGTGCATTTCTGACAAAGTCCAAAAAGACGTCAAAAGCGCGTCAAAAATTTGACTTCCGAGTGGAACCAAAAATAACAACACTTCTTAAGACATCTCTTTAGATCATCCTGATGCTTTCTGTTTGTCGATACGTGCTTCCGTTCTGAAGAAGAAGTTTGTCAAAGGAGGGTACCCCCTGTGACCTACTTTTGCCTCTGGTGGCGCCACCTATTGATGGATCCGGACGAAAAACAACAACACTTGTAGGGGACCATGAGTACTTCATTCCTACCAAGTTTCATGAAAATCTGTTCAGTGGTTCTGGAGAAGAAGTCGAAAATGTTGAAAAGTTTACGACGGACGACAGACGACAGACGACAGACGACGGACGACGGACGCCGGACGGTGCGCTATGACAATAGATCACTTGAGCTTTGCTCAGGTGAGCTAATAAAGGGAAGAAAATTTTTTTTTAAGTCAAAAATGAAATTTAAGGTATTCAGATGATCTAAAAGTGCATAGTAAGCTGACAAAATGGGGAAAATGAAGAAAAAAATTTGAGGAGCTGGTGCAGGGACTTGAACCCACAAGCCTTGGGTCCATGTGCACAGTAAACATATCTATTCATGATTGAAAAAATACTCATAAAAATCTGTTCAGCAGTTCTGGAGAAGAAGTTGAATATGTTTGAAAATCAACCCCCCCCCCCTTTCCTTTTCACATAAGAAAAAAATTCATAAAAATTCAAAAAATTAAAATTTTAGTATAAAATACATATCAAAGCATTTAGTAAGTTAAATGTGACAAATGTGCAGTAAATGAATGTGTAAAATCATACACATATTGAGTTATTTATAGAAAAAGTGCAAAAATGTGCATTTCCGACAAAGTCTGGAAAGACGTCAAAAATGCGTCAAAAATCTGACTTCCAAGTGGAACCAAAAATAACAACACTTCTTAAGACATCTCTTTAGATCATCCTGATGCTTTCGGTTTGTCGATACGTGCTTCCGTTCTGAAGAAGAAGTTTGTCAAAGGAGGGTACCCCCTGTGACCTACTTTTGCCTCTGGTGGCGCCACCTATTGATGGATCCGGACGAAAAACAACAACACTTGTAGGGGACCATGAGTACTTCATTCCTACCAAGTTTCATGAAAATCTGTTCAGTGGTTCTGGAGAAGAAGTCGAAAATGTTGAAAAGTTTACGACGGACGACAGACGACAGACGACGGACGACAGACGACGGACGACGGACGACGGACGCCGGACGCCGGACGGTGCGCTATGACAATAGCTCACTTGAGCTTTGCTCAGGTGAGCTAAAAAAGAGTTTTAACACGACGTTTTTGTTGAGAGGTCGCCGCTTTAGGTGCAAAAGTCATGACGTCACAATGGATAACAACAACGTCACAATATGGATACGGCCTATAAGGCCGACGTCAAAAGTCACGCGAGGTACATGTGGGATACAGTGACCCTACATGACGCGTCGCTATGGGCAAACTCTATCCCACATGGGGGCAAATGGGAGGATATAGGTATATCATATACGAATTTATCACATGATACACCCGTTATGCAGTTTTATAAAGCCATTTCATAATCAAATGTTATGATAACATGTTACATATCGCTCTGCTTGAATACGATTGGTCAAGTTTGGAGCCTCATCACCTACACTGTGACAAGTGTGACCTGTCAAATATCGGTCATATGTTAAATTAATATACGATTGGGAATTACTTCTCATAGCGTAGCAGACGACTTGCAGGTCATGGCGTGTCTGCCTCTATTTCTCATAATCGTTGATTTCATGTTGGAAATAAACATTTTTGGGGCAGAATCATGTGATAAAAAGAGTCTCAAATGAATTTTCATTTCATACGATGTCTAATGAAACTTGTGGTGCGTTTTATATCCCCTCGCCAAGGCTCAGGGATATAAAACATACAACTCGTTTCATAATACATCGTATGAAATGAAAATTCATTTGAGATCCTTTATATATGGGACAAATATAGGAATTTTTCAAGAAAAATAGGATAATTATAGGACTTTTTAACTTCAAAACAAAGCTTGAAAAAGCAATTGACAGAATGTTTGGCTCCAAGCATATCTGCTTTCTGTAACAATTCATGAATGATTATGAAAGGTATATGATAACAAATAGATGTAACGAACAGTGAGCTTAGGAATATAAGCCACTTGAACTGCCTCCCCCGCAGGCTAGCTTTATCGGGAATGCGGTCAAGTGCGCTTGACTTCAGACCCCTTCTTCGGGCTCCCCCGTAGCTTCACGTTACATAGATAAGGTAGCGAGCAAATCTAGAGAACATTTTTTTCTATGATACCATTGGCAGAAATTGCTGTAGAACACATTTTGTGTATGATCAAAATTTTCATTTAGCAGCAAACGATGGGGAAAATTGGGGACAATTGAACCTATAATAGGGATTTACAGGACAAATTTCCAAATATAGGACTTTTATAGGTTCTAATATTTATTATAGGTAATACAGGTATTATCATAGGACAGCTATGAATCATGCAAGAAACTGATAAAGATGGTATAACTGGAATGCGAAGCAATTTTTCCATTATTTGTCTCATTAAGGTCAAACCAAACCAGACAATTGGTCCGAAAGATACAGCAGTTTTGTCTCATCAACCTAATATCTGTCCAATTTATCTTACTGACACTTTTCACAAAGTTTGTAATATTGAACTATGAACTTTTTTCAAGGTTGTGACAAATTGTTAAGTCTCACAGCAACAATCCCATGAACAAAATGCCTTTGTAATACATGAATAACCGTCATGGCTTCTTTGACAATAAACCAAATACATGTTAGATTTTGAATGTACATTGTATGTCAAACTCAAAGGCGAAGGAAGTAATCCAATATCCAAACACGTCAATCTATTGCAGGCGATATGAGTCCCCTATTGGCAGGATCTAATATCTCAGTATTTTATGAAAAGTTATAAAAAAAAGACGTCAATATTAATATTTAAGCTATGTACAAAGTTTAAATACATTAACCATATCAACATGATCAATAGCAAAGTCAAGAAAACAGTAAAAGCCAAAAATTGGCTTACAGCACCCACACTGATTTTCCTCCTTACCTAATGTCTACAGTGACCTTGACATTTGACCAATGACCTTGGTTCAAAGTCATGACACATCCTTTGGTCCTGAGCAACAATCTCATGAAATGTAAACAAGATCCATCCAACCGTTTAAAAGATATGGCCGAGACACGCCTGAAGGACAAACAGACGGACAGACAGGGTGAAACCTATACTGTGAACGTGGTTATTTCCGCTGGGGGAAAATTTCGTGATTATAACATCAAGATGTTACACATGGGGGAAATTTCCTCGATAAAAAAGTATTTCCTATTGTAAGAATACAGTAGGGATATTTTAATGCAGGGGAAATTTTTGCAAAATACATGTACCTAGATTGGCGTAAAACTCGAAAATTTCCCCCATGCAAAAATTTCCATGTATACAATATACCCCCAAAAACTTGTTTCCAGGAGATATAACAATGATGCCGATGGTATGACAGACAAGTGACAACATGATATATGCCAGTGGCCATGTATAGAAAGTACATGCTATACCTTGTACTTTTTGCCTCTTAGCAGAGGTAGGTTCCAACGGTTCTTCTTGTTTCATAATCTCTGAGAATGCAAATCCTCCTATGCTTCCTTCATCCTTCTCCATATCCGCCTCTGTAACAATTTTGGCTATCCCTACAGCTTTCATTTCATCCATTTTTTCCTTCATGACAATATCAACAAATCCGTGCCAAACTTTATGGTGACCTATAACAATGAAAACCAAGTCTCTTAAAGCAGTAAAGGGAGTACAATCATGCACATGTAGTGCTTTTCAAAGTTGAAAGAAAACATGAGACCCGACTGGGCCTATATCACTCACCCGAGAACCAAACCGATTGCCTTATAAATACATTATCTAAATATTGTACCAAAAACATGAAATTCAAATTCAAAAGTTAATAATGGCCAAGGTTTTTGCTGACAAACAGACAGAGAAACAGACAGACAAACGGACAGGACAAACACCATGACCTGATGATGCTCCTGAATCTGTGGTTAATATACCATTGGAAATATACGTTAAAAAAAAAACCCTTTTAAACAGAAAAGTCATAAATCCTGGTAACTGAAACATAATGTGCTATTTCAATATCAAATGGTCCAAACAAGTAAAAGTTTGATAAAGTTTCAAATGGCTGTAGGCGAAAAGTCAACATGGCCAAATTCTAAAATGATGAAACATGTAGTCATTAGAGCTGCAACGATTCACCGCGGTGCACCGAGAATCGCGATTCTTAGCTCCGACTCGAATCGCGAGTCGTAGTGGTCAGAAACGATTCGAGTCGAATAGTCTAAATAATGCAGAAACGTTCTAATTTCAACTTTAAAGTGTTGACTAATCACAGGATTCCCAATAAGAATGATTTTAGGTGGTGATTTAGAATAAAAAGTGAACCTTTCAAGTGCATTTACCTAGCAATTCGTAAGAAAATACAGGGTCAGAGGAATTTCGAACCGGCGACTTTTACTGCATTTCAACGAGCGCGCGAGTGCTACCCCAAATTGAAAATTGCCTCTTTTAAAGTATTTTACCTATGCACTTCTTTTTGCAAACTGGTTAGTTATCATATATCTTTTGTACACAGTATCAACTTTATATCCCCAGAAGGCCGTTCTGTGGAGGGGGGGGGGGGATGGCTTGAATAATATTTCCACATGATACATAAACATATATATCATACAGTGCTTTCACATGAACTGGGTATTTTAAGCATTTTATTTTAGATTGAGATGAGATTTTCAATCAAATTTTTTCAAATAAAAGGAAAAAAAATTAAATCTCCATGGAAGATTATACTGCAAAAAACTCGAACCGAAAAAAACCGAATCGAGACATAAAAATCGAAATCGAACCGAATCGAGACGTTCCCGACTCGTTGCAGCTCTAGTAGTCATGTACTACATAAAGGAATTGAAAACTATGATTTAACTTTTATCTGTTTGGACTTCATTTTCGCGTCATGTTGAGTTCATGAATTTACACAAATAAAAGTCCTTGCAAATAAGAAGTCATTTACACTAAAACAGTAAGAAATTCGCCAAAATTCTTTCACAGTTGCATTTCACTCCTTAATTCTGGTTAATTCAAACCAAGATATTGCATGTAGTTTTCAAATAAAAGGTCAAAGAAAGAAAAAAATCTATTTTGCATTAAAATGACGAAGTCCACAAAAAACCTTAAAAACCAATCAAAAATTTGATTTCGGAATTGTACCAAAAATAACAAAACATCTTCACACATCCCTCTGGATAATTTCTGTGTATTCCGTTGGTCTCAGTATGCTTCAGCACTGAAGAAGAAGTTCTCCTAGGTCAAGGTTACAAATCGATATCAATTGAAAGGCCTTAAAGTTTCATTAGGATTAAGAAGTTATGGTCAAGGCTAAAGTTTTGGATAAAGATTTTAATAATAGGTCAAAGTCAAATGTGAAAATTCTGGTATTAATGGAAGGTCTTGTCACCAAGGAAAAAACATGAAGAATTATTTCCCTGTCACCGTTGAAAAGATATGGGCAAATTTACCATCATTCAATTGTTATGGACAATGTTAAAAGTTTGGAAGGATAGGTCAAACTCTAAGGTGAAGGTCATAAGGTCAAATACATATGTCAAATTCAAAAATCCCAATCACCCACTATTCAAAATTTATGTACACTTTTTTACAAAACGTTTTGGACAGATGGACAGGTAAAAAACAATATGCTCGCGAATCTTTGATTCCACATATTCCAGGGGGCATTAAATTAATACCTCATTCAATACATCATGTACAAAGTATACCACCATGTATGGTTTCAAGTTGCTACTTCAAACACCTTTCTTAAAAGTAATTAAATTGTAGCAGCTTAACCAAAAATGTTGTCAAAGACAGACAGACAGATCCATTCGTGAGTTGTATCATAAGATCAAAGCCATCATTTCATACTGGTACCGGGTAGATCAAAATTTGCTGTGCAATCTAGCCAAATTGAAAGTTTTCCTTCTTTTTATTACCTATTCCTGTAGTTCCATAGTGGATTGGCCTATTACATCCACACTTACAGGTTTTGTTCTGCCCTTTCCCTTGTGCCCTAGCATCCATGCTGTAGGTGTATCTAGATGCTAATGGAGTGATCAAATGCTCTGCTAAAGTTGCACTTTTCTCACTGACATTCAAAATGCTTTTGGAGTGAATCTCTGAAAAAGATTTCAAGAACAGAATAAGAATATTACCAAGAGACCAACAAGATACAAACTACAAAAAAATTAAAATATAAAGTCGAAAATCTAGAAACTCTTGGAGCAGTTAATCTCAAGTTTACAAATTTATTTCAATCTCATCACTAAACACATATTGAGACAATTTACAATAAATACATAGTCAAATGGAATAAACAACGATGCACAGTACTTAAAGCTCCTAACCAGGAGGGGCAACTCTCTCATTTATGATATCATATACTATTACATGTATTAGGTTAAATTCAAAGTAGAAAGTTAAAATCTTTAAAAACATGTTAGCATGGATAAAGCAAAGAATACATGTAAAGTTGATGGTTGAGATTGATTAAAGAATGTTTCACATGTATGTCAAGCATGATAAGTAAGGAATTGTATCACAGACACTGTAATGTATGTCGAGCATGATAAATAAGGAATTGTATCAAAGACACTCACTGTTCTCCCCAGGCCGTTTTAGCATGGCAGCCCCGCCACGCTATCGCGATTTACCGCCACGCTATCGCGATTAGCACCACGCTATATTTTAGGGCCGCCATGCTATATTTTTCCCTAAAAATTCGTGTATTAACTATTTTGTGTACCCCTTTGCGTTAATTGATTGATTTAATCGCCGCATTCCCGGTTAATTAACCCTGGTTGTATACAACCTGAGGTGTTAAACGTCTTGTAGCCCCTCAAGCTTTATTTACCTGAGCTGAGAACGTGTCTGGCTTCTACGGCGCACGTCAATCTATCGGACATTTAAAATAACTGTGTTGTCAATGTCTATCAGTCCAACAAAATACGACCATTCTATAACGTAGTTCGTGAAAACGTTTTCATCTACATGTATAATCGCTAGATCGTGTTGACCAGCACGTGTCATATAGTTACAGCGTTACGGTAAATTGGAAATAGAAACATGAGAAATACGCTATATCAGATGTCATTAAAATATGTTTTAAATCCGTCTTACTGTTCGACATATTATCCAACCTCGCCGTCTTTGTCATACAAAATAATTGCCGCTTTTACAAGATAAGAAAGAGGTTATCTCGCTCACGCAAAATCATTTTACTTTGAATAAATAAC